>JAVBJF010000225.1:0-632046 GCA_033439095.1 Pseudococcus viburni
TAACTAAAAATTTTGGAATCATGATGTACAAAAATAAGCAGGTACATATTAGGTACAGCTTCGATGTCACAAAAACCAATCGCATTGAATTTTGAAAAAAATCTCTTAAAAGTGTCTGCATTTTATATGCTGAATTCACCGGGTACTAGAACGGCATTAATCGAAGCATATTTAATTTAGAATCTGGGACTGACATTATTTTTGAAATATTACGATTTACGAGTATAAAACGCGACTAAAAAAACATTTTAAAATTGTTCAAACACTATGTAGTTTCCCAAATGATCGAGAATATTTAGGTAACTCATGACCTTAAAAAAATTCGATGGCATCAATTTGCTCGTGTGTTGCCAATGCTAAAAGTATCGCTTTTATTGCTTATGATGACAAGTAGGTAGTCATAATTTAAAACGTACCTATACTATTGGTTTAATACCTATACTTTACTTACCTACCTAGGAAGAGCTATGTCAACTTGCCATGCCTATTTTTTATAAAAATAGAAATAGGTACACCTAAAAAAACTAATGGATGATTCAAATACGTCATTTTTGATAAAATATTTGCTGATTTTTTTTGAAAAAATTATGCGCTAACGAAATCTGAGTGGCAGATACAAGTGTAGAAGGGTATTCTATCTATTAATAGCTTCAATGTACTACTTTTTACCAATAAATTTGATTCAAATCTGCATATCTGAATCCTCGAGGTTTAAAATTTTTAGAACATCTTCTTTAATGAAAATTAAAATTTTGAAGAATCTGGTCAGGGCCTGCGTAAAGACGGCAGTCTCCCCCGTCCACATTGGCAAATTTTAATTCTAGTCGAAAGGTTCAAATCAGAAAAAATTTTGAAAGTGAATTTTTTGGAGGAAATTTTTGTTTTGAGTAAAAATGAGGAAAATTATACTCTCGTTGAAAAAATAAAAAATTCCATTTCGGTTTTAAATTTTTGATTTTTTTTGTCCATGGGTCAACTGGGTAAGGAAAATGTAGACAGCTTGATCTAGTTGACTCTTACAGATGAAAGTTGGTAGAGAAATAAAGTTCATACTATAAGTTGATCTCAGTTGGACATTTTACAATTTTCAATAAAAATGCAACTTTACATAATTTAGGGAGTAGTTAGGAAGGTGTGTCATGATCTCAAATTGACCTGGTAAAAATTTCATCTCCCATCTGCCCTTAAAATTTGACTGTGTACAACAGTACAACAAATTTTGAATTTTTCTGGTATGAATGTTTTTACTTTTTGCCAAAAAATATATTTAGCACTGGCATCCATTTTTTATTTTCCAACGAGATTCTTGAAAAATATTTTTAAATTTTCAGTAAAAATCTAAATTAGATTTGTTTTTTCTAAAAGGATAAAGTGTTTTAAACCATCAAAATCATCGGCGGAGGTTTTCTACATATAATTTTTACAATTTTTGAACTAACCTAGAACCTACTGTGCGATGCATTTTTCTCCATTTTTAAAAAATATGGTTGCAATAATTTTTTCGATTCAAATATTAACTATTTTCAGAAAAATATTTTCAAAAAAATTGTCCCTAAATTTAAAATAATTGTTCCTAAATTGAAAAAAATCTTCATAAATTTTTTCAAAAATTTTACCTACCTACTGATTTTTTTAAACTTTTGAAAAAACGATTTTTCAAGAGTCTAATCCCAGAAAAATAGATTTCAATTGTATCTTGGGTACAACAATTAAACATCCATACCCACTAAAACCATTTTCAAAAAAAATTTCATTTTTTCCAATATTTTATCAAAATTTCTGTACATTATCTGATTTTAAAGTAGAGTGAAGAGAGGTAAGAGCAGAATCAAAGAGGAGAATTTTTTAACGAATTGTTTTGAGGTCTACACACAAGATTCTCCCTCTTCAACTTTTTGAAAAAGCCCTGAACGATCAACCTTGCTCGATAGCTTCATATACCCGATACATACGAATGGAAATTTTGGGTTTCAAGAATTCAAATCTAACTCCCCTTCCAAAGAATTTTCATTCGAAAAGGAAGTTTCAGAATGGAGACCAGTCAATTAAAATTCTCAACCTTGAATCAATCTTCCAACTCTTATTTGTAATTTCGAGAGATAACCTTAATTCTTGAAATTTCATCATTCTGTAGTATCAGTGAGATTATTAGATCAATAAATCATAAATACCATCGACTGATTGAATACCTATTTCTCAACATTTACTACTTACTAAAATTACCTACGCGGCTATACAGCTCTAACATATTTTAAAAGCTTTGAAAAATTGAGTGTAATATATTTCTAACTTTCGTAAATCTTGCTTTTTGTGTGTATTCTGTTGGATACCTGCCCACCAGTGCCTCATGGTCATGGTGAAGGGAAAACTGAATCTACAAATAATATTAATCAACAACCACAGGAGGTAAGTTATCTTTATTCATCTTAATTGTGACTTTATTTAAATATCCTTGGACCATATACCAGATTACCAATTGGTTTTGTATTTTTAGAAAATTGCCACTTTTGAAGATTAATCGAATGAATTTAATCCTTTATCCCCTTTAAAAGAAAATGAAATACTCGTAAAAGGAAAAAGTTTAGGAGAACTGGAAGAAGTAAAACAATAATTGTATGTTGAGATGGAAAATTAAAAAAATACTTTTCGACATTAGCTATTACCTAAAGCATTCAAAAAAATCATTGGGTAGGTATTCAATATAGGTACCTATACTTTGGGTTTCAATTAATTTTACAAAATCTTATATAATTATCAATACCTATCTAAGTATCTACCTATTTTTATTGTGATCATACAGAAATTAGTGTTTAATTCATTTTTTTTTTAAATATTTACAAAATCATCTTCATCAACTTATCCTACAATATTTTTGTAGGAAAGCCTAAGAGGATACAAAAAACTTACTGTAAGAACTAGAATAGAACATTTGGAGAAAGATTAATTTCCAAAGGATCAAATAAATTCAAGAAGTCGTTACGCTCGTTAGAAAATAATTTTAAACACGAAACATTTTCAAGCTCAACAAATACCTACGCCAAAAAGTTGAGGAAGATAATGTATACAAAAATCCATCTGATAGTCACCATGAGTTTGCAATTGCTTTAAATTAATTATTATATTTATAATTAATAAAATAAAATAAAAATTCAAATTCAAATTATATCAATAAAATGCCAATAAATACAAATTATTTTAAATTCTAAATTTAATAAATTGAAGAAATATAGGCAGGTACCTAGTAAATTCAGGGAAGTTGGATACAAAATTTTGAAAATTTTATACTTTGTCTCGAAAAAAATAACCTATTTTTTGTAATAAAAAAAGTAAATATTACACGTGAAAACTTGATGATTTTTTTAGTTTCTGAGAATTTGAAAAGGGATAAAAGGGGATTTAATTTATTATTTTTCAGATTTCCAAATGATGACTTTGAATTTTTGTACTTATTATATAAAGTCTCGCCGTAAAGTTCAACTTTGAGCTTTTCAAAATTTGCCCAATGATTTTAAATGCCCTATTGAGTTCTCAAGCTGCGCATGGATTTACCCAAGTACTACCGATTTTGAGGTATGAGCATTAAGCATTCAATGCAATTATATCAAAATTACGAAACCCAGACCCGCACACCTTGGAGGATTAGGATGGAAGTACATGTAATAGTAGTTATTTTACTATGCCGTCGAGTAGAAATCGTAAAAAATTGAACGAAATCAAAAGACACGCCTCGGCCTCGAATTCAGTTTGAATTGATGTGGAATGGAATGTAATGTATTTACGGCAAACCGATTAGGCAATTTTATTAACACCAATGAAAAGAATCGTCCAGCACACGCAGGGGGTAGAAAAATTCCATTACAGAAATAAATCTAACTCCAAGAATGCATTCTGACGGTTCCTAAAACATCAGAATTACTCTTTTGTCTCCGAGAAAAAAATTGCTCCGTCTCATGGTCACAATAGACCACTATACGAGGACAAATTGGCGAATAAAAAAATTGCCCTTTTTTTTATTAAAAAAGTGAACATAGCCACATTTTTGTGCATTGTGATGGGTAATTGTAAATTTTTTTAATTTCCTGGAATAGTGGCCGCATTTTGACTCTATTTTCAAAAATAAGCCAAAAAAATATTTTGGCCATTAAAATAAATTTTGTTAATTTTTTGAAAATTATATAAACTAAAATGCAGATGGTAGCACCGCCGTGAATTTTTTTTTGAAAAATGTCATCAAAAATTATTCTAGCGGACCAAAAGAATGTCGGCTCGATTTTTAGGCGTTCAAGTGAGCGATTTGAATTTAATAAAAATCAAAAATCTTCAAATACGCGACCTATTGCTTTTTTTGAAAAATTTATACTCGTACCTTCGTACCTATCATGGTAGAATTTGAGTTTACATTTTTAAACCAAATGATCGTTAAATTTTTTCTATCGAAAATATAATAATTTATGTCCATTTTCATCCACATAGGTAAATATCTGGGTATCATTAATAGAAAAATATGAGTATTACCTACGAATAAATAATGCACAAATTTATATTACAAGATGGTACAGATTTCCAAGTCAAGTGGGTACCTACCTCTATCATTCTTAAAAATCTATTTTTTTAAATGTACCACCTATTTAGGCCATGTTTTATTGCATTAGGTATACTTTCCATTAGGTAATTGTGATAAGAATCTATGACTATTAAAAATTTATCGATAAGATCGAGTTGTGAAATTATGATTAAAATGATCTGTGAATACTCCACTAAAATCATAAGGTTTTGTAGTCTACGTATGTTTGATAGTATTGATTTTTACATAGGTACTCTAAATTTTCCGAAATCATGAAAATATCGAATTGTTTTGTAATTATATGCGGTGTTGCGATTTCTTTTAATATATTTTTTGGTAGGTAAATATGTAAACTTTTTTTTTTTAAACATTATGCTCAAAAAAGTTGACACAAAATTGTGAAATGTAAAAGGTTTTTTTGTACCACTTTCTAACAAAATTAATTTGATTTATGATTTTCAGTTGGATGCGAAGAAGAATACATCAAGATAATAGAAGACGGATCTCCAGAATTTAAAGCTGTAAGTTGATTTTTTTCTTGAGTAGATTAAGGTGTGCCTTAAATCGAGCTTTTGAATTTTGGAAGTCCTATCGTTTAGGTGCTTTAATCATCAAAGTTTGAGTCTTCTACCTTAAATATGGGCCATGTGATTTGATCCACTTTTTTTAACAGGATTTGAAATTGAATAACTTGCTAAAAGCAAAAAAAAATTGGTAAAATGGGTAATATAAAATTTCAGACTGATTACTTAAAAATCGAAAAATGTTAATCAATTTTGATTTTTAGGAATGATCTCTGGATCCGAGGGGAGAGGGGTCAAAATTCATTGAAAAACTGTATTGAGCAATCTGTTAATGCATTGGCGTCACGTCAAAATTTGAACAAAGAAAAATTGAAGAATTGTCAGATTTTTTAAAACAAATAATCAATAGATGCCTACTTTCTAAATCCTAATTAGTCAATAGTGAAATTCTGCTTTTTCGAATCAGTAAAATGAATTTTACTGAATATCAAGGATTTTTCACTCATCTTTCGGTCAAAAATTATCGATTTTTTTCTGACAAGTTGGAAAATGGATGAGAAATCAATAGGTACTTACCTGATTTATTTGACTGAAAGTTTTATGAAAAATCACTGTTATCAAGTGAAATTTATTTTACTGATTTCAGAAGGCACGAATTTCACCAAATTTGCAAATTTTTTGACTTCTTTTTGATACTTTTGTACTGAAAAGTATCCATGGTAAGCTTAGGAGGGGTGCTTGGGCTCTCTGAGCCTTCTCCTTGGGTGCGCCTACGGGACCTTGAATTATTTAATTCAATTCAAATTCCTTTATGCAACCACCGTATTTTATGACTAGGTCATTTTACAATGTCTGAACTAAGTACATATTATCTCACATTATAGAAGGGAAGGAGGATCAGGGATGGTATGAAGGGATGGATAGTTTTCTTCAGAGGAGGACCGGAACAAGGTAATGGAATATATGTATTACCTACATTGCTTATTAGCCATTTCTTAGTGCTGGACGAAATTTTTCAAGAGATAATGCTTTGAATTGGTCAGGTAAAATGGCTAAATTGCACGATTTTAGTATCCCTCGAACCATTTAGAATATCCCCTTGGAACTCAGGTCCAAAATTCATCTCTGAAAATTAAAATTGAATAATGTTTTCAGATTTCTAATTATCTACCTACGTATTTGAAAATCTTACAGTACCTATTTTTACCGAAAAAAGTTTTATTTTTAGTATAATCTCTTCAAAAGAAGCGGATAAGGACTTTAAACTTTTGGAATTTGATTCTAGAGCAAAACGAACAACTTTAGGGGATGAGACATCCATCCAAAACTCAAAAAAAAATTCTACTGTGTAATAAGATATTCCCTAGATTATAAGTAGTGATGATGAACTTTAGGCCATTGTCTAATTCAAGCTATAGATAGATTAGATACCCGGCGTGCGAAAGTAGCAGAAAATTCTGCTCTTTTCTGTCATTATTTCTGCTCCTCTCTACCCGTTTCTGGTCCTGTCTACCCCCTCCCCCTCCCACCCGTTGCACGTTGCACATCCCAAGCGTAAAGGAGTAGACACTGAACTTTCTGCCCTTTTCTGCCGATTTGTCTGCTACTTTTGCACGCCGGGTATTTCAATTTTTAATACCTGGTAAATTTTTCCACGAGAAAAAGACACAAAATTTTACAATCTATTTAAGAATTGAAGAACCTAGAAAAAATAGACTGTTAGGTACCCAATATAATTTCTTTTCAATTTTTTATCATTTAAATTGCATCCCCCCAATAGGACCGGACTGACCGGACTGACCGGACTGACCGGACTGATCAGACTGACCGGACTGATCAGACTGACCGGACTGATCAGACATTTACCACCTCAGAAACATTAGGACCAGGATCACTCCAAAAGTTCTATAAAGCGATGGTATCGAACAGCAAAAATTTAAATAGACGGTTTGATCCACCAATACCTACGAAAAAACTTCTAGCTCAGGCCAGATTAAATTATCAAATTAACGAAATGAGGAAACTGAAAGTTCGAGAAGCGCAAATGCTAAAAGTACGCAATAAACAAAAGGAAAACAGAAAAATACAACGTATAAAAATTATCAAATAAATTTTGTAACTTCCTGTTTGATAATTTGATCGTTTTCAATTTTTTAAATCCTGATAAATTATTGACGATTTGAAATTTATAAAATTCGTTTTTTGTAATGCTGATGCTAGGTTCCTATATGTATTTATACACTTACCTACATTCAATTTTGTCATGTTCATAGCTACTTTAGTACTTTTAATCATAATCTGATAGATACCTACCTATCTGTTGAATATGCTCCATAATCATAAAGATACATAGGTACTTTGAACTTACTGATTTACCTATCAATAATTATTTCATTTCACTTTTGTATGTAGAGATTAAAAAGTTTAATAACAAATTTACAAGATAATTTTCGGAAAGAACTGAAAGCACTCGAGGAAGAAGAAATTGAAAATGATCGAGCTAGAAATTATACTGAATTGGTTTCTCAAAAAATACAGGAACAGTTTAATTCATCTACAACAGTAAATCTGGAGAAGTAGGATATGAAATATATTGTTTAAGAATTGAAAATAATGTTAGATATTAATTTAAACTTTTGTATTTCTATATTTTTTATTCTGACTGCCTATCTGCCTGCCTGCCACATTCTGTACTCCTATAATACATAAGTACATCAATGAGCATGGTTCAATCAAATTTTTAATTAAAAAAATTTCCCTTCAAAAACAAATACCTATCATTTTCTGAATTATCTGGATCTGCGCATTTAAAATTTCAGTTGGCAATTACCACGTGAGTAATTTATTCAAACCTATCAACTTCAAAACTGAATAAATAACATCCTATGTTTATTAATACGTTAGGTATCTGATACCTAAGTGATACCTAATCCTATAACGTATTATGTAGGTAACTCATCATAAAATAAATGAAATGATTTTGTGAGTGTATAACAGTAACAAATGTTCTACTTTTGAAAACAACTGGGAAAAGTTTCACTCTATGATTCCACCCTTCCCCTTCGTTACTCAGCTTTAAAATCTGACGATGTAAAACTTCACCAAGGCAGTTGGTTTTGCCCTTTTCTCGAAAATTTAACGGAAGGAAATTTATGTCTAGAATTCAAAAATATCTGGTGAAAATTTCACCGTCCAACTCCCAGCTCAACCCTCATCCTTGCTCAATTGCTCTTAAATTCGGTTAGGTATATTCAAAATTCAAAAATTTTTGAAAATGTTTTGCCAAATTGAGATTTTTTCAAAATAATTAAGACCAGTTTGAAAACTATTTTCTCAATATTTTTTTTTTCAATTTTTAAAGGAAAAATTTTTATTGGACATGAAAACGTAACGTTAAAATACGTATGTATGTGTTACACCTAATCTATGTAATTACCGAATGCATGAAATAGGCAAAAATTTTTCCTAATGACAATCTCTTGCCCAATTTATGAAATTTCTAAATTCAAAGCCTCCTACCACTTTTTTATTCTACAGGTAAAAAATTCAAGATATTTTGCCATAGAGAACAAACATTCAGCTACATTTCAAAAAAAATTTCATCCAGCTACTTCAATTAGAAAAATTTTTACACTGAATGAAAAATAATAATGAATGAAAAATCTTCTTTGCAGTATAAAAAATTTTCTAATTGAAGTAAAAACGTAACGTTAAAATACATATGTATGCATATCAAAACCGCCGCAGAATTTTTTTTTTCAAATATAGCCAGATTTTATGAGCAGTTGGGAAGTGAAGGTTAAGCCAGTGGGTAAAATTTTACTAGGCGTTGGTAGGGTCTAAAGACAACTTCCCAACTACCTACTCGCGCTTTCCATCTGCCCAATATCTACACTTTCGAAAAGAAAGGCAAAAAAACGCTCTAGTTTTTAACGAAAAATCAAATTGAACCCCATTTTTCAAGGATGTTTTAAAAAGATTTGTTTTCTAGGTTTATAATAGATTTAGGGTTTCTGTGAAAAATTCAAAAAAAACTTGTAAGAAAATTTCTAAAATAACATCAATACCGGTCCTATGAATATTTTTGCCCATAAAAATCATATATGCGAAGGATTTTTTAAAAACTCGAACGATTTTCCCAAAATTAAACAATTTTGCGGGAATTTGAAAATTCTGTAAAAACTGTACATTTTTACAACAGTTGAGCGATGTTCCAAAGTTCAAACATAGGTAAGACAATTTTTTTTAATATCTAAACGAATTATTAGGAAATTTTTGGAAAATTGGACAACTTTCCAAAAATTGGACAGTGAAAAATACCAATTTTCTACAGTTTTCCAAGAAATAGGTAAGTACTTAAGTACCTGACTTTTTAAAAAATTATACGATTTCTTTTAAAAATGAACGTTTGGTAAAAATTACTTGGAAGGTTTTTTGAACAGTTTTCCAAAAATTTAACAATTTTCATACTTGAATTAAAGTGGACGACTCTTCAGAAAACAATTGAAGAATTTTTAAAAATGAAACAGCCGTTTTCTGAAAAATTGACCAATTTTCTGAAAAATAGAACAATTTGACAAAAATCTACATGATAGGTATTATCTGAAAAGATTTTCAAATTTAAAGTAAAGTTGACCAATTTTTCAGAAATGGAAATGGGAAATGGGAAATGGGTCAATTTTCCAAAAAATTTGTTATTTTCCAAAAATTTGTGAAAATTTATCAATTTTTTGGATTTAAAAAAATTGGCAAATTTCCCAAACATTACAAATTTTTCAAAAATTGAAAAAAAAAATATTTTTCATAATAATTTTAAAATTTTTTAACTTTATTTTTACATTCGTTTCGTGCAATGCTTTGCTTTACTGCGATGGCATCCATTCACTTGTTGTTTGTTTACGTTTTGCAATCAATTTTTATTTTGATAACAACTCGAAATTATTTTTAAAATTTGTAACACATTTTAAATTTAAAATTTGAGTACGTGTTGTTTTGCCGCTCGTAATTATGTTCGAAAATGTGTTTGAAATGTACGAAACGTAATTCTCGAGGACTCATTTAAAATGAATGCCTAATGAGTGTCTTAAAAGTATAGTTTATTCCGAATTCCAACAATTGTCATTCCAATACATTCCATTTAAACTGAAATGTTTTCGTTTAAAATAACAGCATTTACATTAATTTTCGTCATAAATCAGTGCCTGAGTACCATAGTCAAAGGTAACGTAATAGTTTTTTCAGCACCTAAACATTACAGTCAGTAAAACTTCATCTTTCATCGAACAATTTTTGTTACAGATGACTATTCAAGCGCAACAGGTACGATAGAGAACGCAAATAACGAAGTGATAAATATAAATTCCAAGTGAGTACCATACACTACATTAGTGTATGATATCCTGACTTGAATGGTCAGTTCATGTCAAATTAATCCATTAATTGTTTTTCAGAACCCCATCTGACGAGGACTGGAATATGCAATATTTTCCAGATAACAAAAAGGAGAAAAAAAATAACTGGAATATGCCTTTTTTTCCAGACAAATTTCATCACCACCGTTACATGTTTTCTGATAAAAATGATTCGTTTATTGTTGACCCTGAATGTGACGACGCCGAAGTACTTGAAATAATTTAAATATTTTACGTTTAATCTTTGTGTCGTATTTCCAAGATCAATTTCTTTATTACAGAAAAATATAACTTTGGATTTAGACGATATGATTACTAATACGATCTGTTTTACGAGAACCTTGGTACACGATGATAGTATCCCTCCAGTTCTTCGTACCAATTTGATTCCCAAGGCTTATGAAGTGAGTGTTAATTTTTCATCTTCGTTTCTTTTTCAAATTGAATTTTTCAAAAAAAACTATATTGAATTGTAGCCTCCACATATCTGTATGGGAACGTCTATCGAATATCCGGATCCTATGATATCATTGTGAGTTTCTCCTTCAATTTTTTTTCATTTCAAAGTTCAATTTTTTCTAATGCTTGATTTTTTTATTTTCAGTGGTGGCTATAGACCATTATGGGCTAAACATGGAGAATATGAATTTATCCCGAGACAACGTTGGTTGCATAATCTAGAAGTAATACTTTTTAATTTTTTTGATCAACCGAAAATACGAAAGATAATTAATTCACCATTTATTTATAGCATGGTGCTGTGGTAATGCTATACCATCCGTGTGCTCATCCTTTGATCGTAAACCAATTAAGAAAACTAGTCACTACTTGTTTATGGCGACATATCATTACACCTTATGTTCATCTACCTGAAGAACGAGTACGTTTGATCATCATATTCGTAATATTACATCTCGAACCAGCTAGAATTCTTTTTAATTGATGAAAAATTGATTTCAGCCTTTGGCACTTTATGCTTGGGGAAAATATCTAACCATGAGCGTGGTAGATTTCGATGCTGTTACGAATTTCATCAAAGAAAGCGCTCTCAAAGGTCCAGAAGAAATAGCTCAAGATGGAAAATACAATCATCTGTTGATTCATGAAGCTGAACAGGTTTCTTATCCTAGTGATGCTACGATCTGTCCTCATTATCCTAGAGATTGAGTCGTATGAAAAATGCATCTAAGCGTCAAGATTCCATTTTTTTTTCAACTTGTTGCATTTCATTTTTTATGGAAATTCATATCCCAGTGTGTGAATATTTGGGTGATCGTTTTGCATATTTTTTCGAGGGTTGAAGAGGAGATAGCTAAGGATTTATGCATAGATTTCAAAACAACTTGGTGAAGAATTTCACCATCTTCACATTTTTCATCACTCTCTACTAGGCCTTAAAATCGAAATTGTTCGATAATTGAAAAAAGATGTTTAAAAATGATTTCAGTATGAGATGTCTTTACCCAAAAGTACCATTGGCACACATTTTTTTATTTTTACCCTACTTTTTAGGAGTCTTTGAATATCACTTTTTTTTTTGTTTTTTCCAATATTCAAAAATTCAAAAAAAATTCCTAAATTGATGTTGCTAGGAATATTTTAACTGATAAAAATCAAGATTTTCCATCATCACATTCCGTCCAAATTATTTTTTTCAAAAATTGTAAAAAAATGGAAAATGAGCACTAATGATTTTTAAGCTTGAAAATATTCATAATAACATCATTTCTGAAAAAAATTCACAGAACATTTTTTTCTCCAATTTTTTACTGAGTATTGAAAACCCCGAGAAAAGTAATTTTTCTAAGAAGGAACCTCTGAAAAATAAGGTAGAAATGGTAAATGCATGCCAATGAAATTTTTGAGTGAAAACCAGAGTGCAATGTTTTCAATTATTTCCGAATTTTGATGTCCTTGTGCTAAAAATTGTTATAAAATGGCTTCAAAAAGACGTGATGAAAATTCAAAATTTTTCGTCCATTTTTGACCCCTTTCTCCTCCCTTTCTGGCAAAAACCTAAAGCTTCAAATTTTTATGAAATTTCTGAACATAATCAGATTTTAAGGCCGGATAAGGAGGAGTAAGGATGTATTTAAGGAGTTGAAATTTTTACCACGTTGTTTTGAGGTTTAGGCTCAACGTCCTAGCCATCCTCCTCTTCAACTTTTGAAAAAAAAAGGGAAAACGATCACCACTAGAAAATACCTACATTATTGTATTCTACTTTAAGTGTTTTTTGTGATTTTTTGTTGTTGAATTGTCGAGTCGTAAAATGCCAATGTTTTAAATGATAATAATTTTAAATTAGGTATACCGATTATGTGAAAAAATGAATATTACGAGTACTTGCTACTAGTATTTTAAATTTTTTCACCTTTTTTATTTTTTTCTTGTTCATTGTACTTAATAAAAAATATTTTATTTTGGTAATTTTTTTATTTCGTTATCTCTCATTTGTACTAACATAATAACTTAATTGAAGGCTTACTGAGAGTAAAAATAAAATAGCATCACTTTTAATTTTACACCTAACTAAAAACATAAACTTATCTAGTTATTTAATTATCTTAAGCTTCTTAGTTTTTTACTTTCACGTCTTATCTAAAACGACGAGACGATAAAATTGTCGAATTTTTTTTGTCAGTGGCAGTTCTTCACGAACTGGTTTTCAGTTAGTAGTCAGAATGTTACGTTTGGCAGTTGTCGTTTGTTGTTTCCAATTCGTAATCTCAACTTCACCCATTGTCAGGGTCGAAGAAGGTGAACTTGCCGGGACCACTTATGAATTACCTAATGGACGAATTGTCAACGCTTTTTTAGGCGTTCCATATGCAGCTCCGCCGATTTTTAAATATCGATTCAAGGTAACCGCTTGTACTGATAGCTACGACTGCTGGTAGAATATTTTACGATTTTTTTCATTTCAGGAACCGCAACACCTAAAACCATGGGTAGGAGTGTGGAATGCTTCGAAAGCTCAAAGTGCATGTTTACAAATGGAGCACAGATCATTGTACGATGTTTCTGGCGAAGAAGACTGTTTGTATTTGAATATATACACGCCCAAAGTAAATATCTGAAGAGTTTTCGATGAGGTTAATCTGCTTGAGATTATGAGTCATTATGTAGGTATAAAAATATTACTTAATTTCAGCTACCTGTCAATGGAGTTAGTCCTTTAATGGATGTTATGGTCTATATTCATGGAGGAGCTTTTATGTTCGGTACCGGCGGGACTATTTATCCGGATTATATATTACAGAACGATGATATTGTTTTCGTTAGCATTAATTATCGATTGGGAGTGTTAGGTAGGTATAAAAAAACTTAATTATTTTTCAGTTGGTGAAAAATAAATGTAGCAAATCAAATTAATAAAATATGATTTTTAATAGGATTTTTCAGTACCGATGATAACGTAGCTCCCGGAAATTTCGGGTTAAAAGACCAAGTCGCAGCGCTGAAATGGATTCAACATAATATTATTCATTTCGGTGGTAACCCTGCTGGCGTTACTATTGCTGGGTGCTCCGCTGGCGGTGCTAGTGTTCATTATCATTTTATTTCTCCGCTGAGCGAAGGTAGGTAGATGAAATTCCACGCTAAATTCCGAATTTAATTTAATTTTAACTTATGTAGGTATTAATATTTTAGAGGATAGAATTACACAGGTCGACATTTTTAAACTTTTGAAATGCTGTTTATGGATGATTTTTATAGTATTTGTATTTTTCACGTTGATCACGAAAAAAGCAGTGAAAAAATTTCATCAGGCAAGGATTTTTCACAATTTGAATTTTTTGTTGAACAGATTTTCTACCTTTTTTAATGACTTTTGACGCTTTAAATCGATTTTCTGAAGAAAGGAAGGATTCTACGAAAAAAATAAAAAGAACGTAAATTGCAGAGAGTAAAATTTTCTTTCTGCAAAGTTCGATTGAATTGAAAATATCTCAAAAAATAAGCCTCATAAGAAAAACCTAATCGGAGTTTATAGAAAGGAAATTTTACGCTCTACAATTTATGTTCTATTCATTTTTTTCGTATGACCCTTTCTTTTGCCAGAAAATCGACTTTAATGGCCAAAATTTTCATTAAAAAATGTAAAACGAATTTTCAACAAAAAATTGATGAAGTAAAATTGAAATCACATTCGAACTCAACATTAAAAAGTAGGTCATAATCACCAATCAGAATCAATTATGCAGAAAAAATTGTTGATTTGCCGACCTTTGATAGTTCCATTGTTACAATGGGAAACGTTGAAAAGGCGGTTCTTTACAAAAAACCGATTATCTGGCAAAAGAAAGAGTTTTACAAAAAAAATGAATAGAACATAAATTGTAGAGCGTAAAATTTCCTTTCTGTGGAATCCAGTTAGGTTTTTCTTGGAAGGCTTGTTTTTTGAGATATTTTCAATTCAAAAAAATAAGCGTTGAACTTTGAACTGAAATATTTCGAAAGCTGAGCCTTCTGAGCGAAAAATTAATTGAACTTTCAAGAAAGAAAATTTTACGCTCTACAATTTATGTTCTCTTCATTTTTTTCGTAGAATCTTCCTTTCTTCAGAAAATCGACTTAGAGCGTCAAAAGTTATCAAAAAAAAGTAGAAAACTCGTTTTAAAAAAATCCAAATTGTAAAAAATCCTTGAGTGATGTGATGGAATTTTTTCACTTTTTTTCTCGCGATCAGCGCGAAAAATACAATAAAAATTACCCATTAAACTTCAAACAGCATTTTCCATGTTGACCTGTGTTATTTATGATTTTCGTGTTTTATTGACTTTTTAAAAAATTTTTTAGGTCTTTTCCAAAAAGGAGCTTCTTTAAGTGGTACTGTTCTGGCTCCTTGGACATTGCCCAGAAATGTCTCCCAAAAATCCACTCAGCTTGCTGAACTGGTCGGATGTCCAATCGATAACACCAGAGATATGGTGAAATGTTTGCAAAGAAGGCCTGCCAGAGCTATTGTCGAACAAACGAATAATTTTATGGTATTTATCGACAATTTTTTTGACCCTCCCACTCTTTCTCACGATTGATAGGTACCTATTCTTCGATCTATTCTATATTTTAGACTTGGAGATATTGTCCATTCTCACCATTTGGTCCAGTTGTAGAGCCACCTAGTCCAAATGCATTTTTATCCTCGCATCCTCTCGAATTATTGATCAACGGTCACGTGAAAGATTTACCTTGGATGATGAGTATTGCTGATAAAGAAGGATTGTACCCGGGAGCAGGTTCTGTTTCATTTTTCAATTTCCCAAGTTCATTGACGAATTCAAATGATAAATGTGATCAATGGCTCGATCCATTCTTTTTTGTTGCAGATTTCATTCCTCACGATGACCTGTTGAAAGAATTGGACGAAAAATGGTCAGAAATAGCGCCAAATCTACTCATGTATAATTATAGCGTACCAGAGGATCAAAAAAATGCGGTTAGCGATGCTATTAAGAAATTCTATTTTGATGAAAAGCCTATTTCTAAAGAAACTAGTTCTCAGATTATTCAAGTAAGTGGTTCTATTTTCCTATTTCATGTTTAGGTAGGTGCCTACCTATCATCTATTGAAATGTAAAATCTTACAGTTGCTTGGAGATAGATTATTTTACGATGACATATTTAAAGCTGCCAAATTGCATAATTTAGCTTCCAAAACGAACATTCACTGTTATAAGTTTAATTATCGAGGAAAATACAGTCTTACCAACGTTTATGCTCAAGATTTTGAGAACTATGGTACGTATAAGTTTTTTTTTCGAATTTCATTTGCATTTTACGTAGCTCAAAGTTCATAGGAACGTTTTTGCTCATTAATATGCAATGTTTGATTTTATATTCTACTTACCTGCTAACGTAGGTACTAATACTCTAGAAATTATGTAGGCTAGGTACGTAGGCCTAAGTTTATGCCATTTTTAAATATTACCTTAACCAGGTGATTTTTTGACGATAAATAATTTTATTTTTTTGGGTTTTAGGAAGTAGTCATTCTGACGATCTGCTGTACATTTTGAAATATCTGCCCTCGAGTGCTGAAGAAACTGAAGCGGATAAGGCGATGACCAAATTCATGTCGTCGATTTATGTGAATTTCATGAAAACTGGGTAATCTCGTGTTTTTTCTTCAGAAAATGTATTATGCAAAAAAACGTCGGTTTTTGACGAAAATTGGCGAGATTGTTTATTTTGAGTGGAAATCTTCCTCACAGCTTATGTACAAAAATGTTTGTATATGCCCAAAAACGTTATTTTTGAAAATTTTTCGGAACTGAATTTTTAAAAAAAATGTTACAAAAGGCTCGACCGATATTGAGGGTTGATTTTCATTTCAGATAAACGTATAATCACACTTGATATTATTTTAAGGAAATTTGAGACCTTTTAAAAAAATTAATGATATCGAGAATCACTCTGTGAATAAGCGCATCCAGAAATTCTTTAAGGGAGGGGCTCAAAATTCGGAAAAAAACAGGGGGTGAAATTTCAATGAAAAAATTCAGTAACTTGTTACTTCAGTGGCGCTGGCGTAGTCAGGGTATTTTCAGTAGATTGATAATTCATAAACGGATTTAAGCCAAGTACCTACAATTAAAAATTTCGAAATTTCAGTTTAGTACAGGAAATATAGCAACATTTTTACCCGAACCTCGGAATCGTTGGGAGAAAGCTGAATTTTACATTATTTGTACATAATAGCCTACCAAACATACTCCCAAAAGTTGCACCTCCCAACTCGCCCTAATTTAAAATTACACCTAAAATGACCAATTTTTTCAATTTTTTTCAAAGTTGAAAAAGTTTAACCCCCACTGTAAGCCGAATGTCGCTATTTTGAGAACAACTTAACCAATCAAGTTTGTAGGAAATTTCACGTGGAACATTTTTTATTCCGCCAATTTTCCCTCTCCGACCCTTCCTTTCGGCGCTACAGTCAAAAAACGTATATCCGCAAAGGTTATTGACCTCTTGCGGGGGTAGTCGGCGAGTTGGGGGGGGAGTGCGACTTTTAGGAGTGGGTTTGGTAGGCTATAATGTACAAAAAATGTAAAATTCAGCTTTCCCCCAACGATTCCGAGGTTCGCGTAAAAATTTTGCTATATTTCCTGTACGAAGTATTATTTTTCACTGATTTTTCAGTCGAAATTATTGAATTTTTCTGACAAACTGGGAATTTAATGAGAAATGAGTGATTTTTGACTGAAATATGAGTGAAAAATCATCAATTTTTAAAATGGAAGGACTAAAATACTGCCCGAGCGAAGCGAAGGCGAAATTTTTTTGAAAAATCATGTTTCAAGAGCAAAAAAATTCACATTTTTGTAATAAAAAAATCTCCTGTCCAAGCTTGAAGAGGGATTGGGGAGGGTCGAGCCCCCCGAGCCCCCTCCCGAGTGTGCCTATAACTCTGTGCCTATCTAAAATTTTATTCAATTTTGAAATATGTACCTATTTTCAAAAATAACGTTTTTGGCCACAAAAAAAAATCAAAAATCTTGTAATCGCCAAAACAAGACATTTTTTCAGAAAAAATTCAAAATTTTGAAATTTTAAGCTTTTACCCGAGAGGGATTTAAACATTGACCAAAAAGACTCAAATTTTCTACACGTCTTTTTGAGATCATTTCATAACAATTTTTCACCGGGGTCCATCAAAATTCGAAATGAGTCGTAAAACGACCCACCCTAATGAACTACCTCACCAATTTTTATCTAAATTCAAGATATGTACTTTTTTTTTCGATCCACTCGTCCTTACCTCATCACTATCGCATGTGTCATTTATTTATGTGTCTGTTTTAGAAATCCTACTTCCGGCATTGAAGGGTGGAAACCAATCGCTAAAGATCAGCACGTCAATTTCACCTGTTTGAGTATTTATTCTCCGAGTGATGTGGTATTTGAAGATGTATCGAATCCAGCCATTAGCGAATTTTGGAAAAATACGCTGCCTAATGAATATCCTGCTAATCCTGTTCAGTTAAGCAGGGACGAGCTGTGATCGGAATAGTATTGAGAACAATACAACGTATTCCTACTATGTAGGTAATAGGTATTAGGTAGTTAGCTAGTTACTTGGGTGTTGGGTATGGATACATACCTATTTTGTTCTTTCCATCTGTACTTACAAGTAGTTTCTTGATCATAATGATGGTGTATTAAAAAATGTAAGTATTTGAATAAATAGGTAGTAAATAATTTTATTTGTTTTTTTTCAATTTATTTTACGTTTTGAAAAAATTGCAGTCTCGATCTTTATTCAAATAAGGAATTAAATTGTCGTTATAAAATGTTAGGTAATGATACCTACCAATAAAAATTGGGATTTTGACAAAAATTAGTAAGGTAGTTTACCTTGAGTGAAGAACCTTCCAAGAAAAATTTGAACCAACCCAGCCAAAAGAGGGACAGAACAGGTCCCACAGCTTTGTCCCCCTTTGGGTCGGGGAGCTTAAAATTGTTTTCAAGTCCCTCACTCAACGTAAATTATCTCCCCAATTTTTGTTAAAATCCAAGGTATGTTTCGCGCCATCCTATCAATCTGATTAGAAAAATAAATCAGTGAAGTAGGTACCTACCTTCATCGTCAGATTTAGGTAAATAACTCGAGTACCCAATCATTTTTTTCTATACATTGTATACAAAAGTTTCCTCTTTACCATCTGACATGATCTTTGCATTTTTAAAATTATTATTTCAGTATTCCACGCAGATGTAGTTAATTAATACCTATAAAGTAAAACGAGCTCGTACCTTATCACCAAAAATTAGTGGTTTAAATGATACCATATGCAATAATATAATAAATGTACTTAATATAATAAAAGCACGTGTACCTACCTACATATATATGTACATACTATTATCTACTTTCTACTTTATCTCGTTATAATATGTATGATGAATTGATGACGTCATAAAAAATTCGACTATTCTACTTTGTGTTTTGATTTACAAAAACATGATGACCGTGGAATTTACTATCTCTCCTTCCGTTTAATTTAGGAATTTTTACGTTCAACAACCAATGAGGAACTTGTAAAGTCCAAGGTTTACTTATTGTGATAATTTCAAGACACATTCGAAAACTGCGATCCATCTCATCTGTGATGCGCGTGTAGATCTAGAAGTGGAACTGCGTTGTTATCTGGCCTAAAAAAGTTAAATCATTAAAATGTTCAATAATTGAATTTTTTATAAAATATTCTATTAAAATACCATGGTTTTTGAAAAAATGGTACGTTTTTTAATAATCTTTCATTTTTTTAAATATGCATTGTGCTTTTCCCCCGTTGTAAGGATCGAAGAAGGTATACTGGTGGGAACTTCTTATAATTTGACCAATGGAGATCAACTACACGGGTTTTTGGGAGTCCCATACGCTACTCCGCCAGTTTTCGAAAATAGATTCAAGGTAATTTTATGCACAAAGACAATTTTAAATAGTACAATAGTACATACTTATATGTAGTTAAGGTTGCGGGTTCATTTCATGTCAACTAGACCAGGTTTTGACCTTGGGTCTTCCGATTTGGGTAAAATTTGTTTTACGGATTCCCCTCGATGGTCCAATGAAGGAATCGCCGTCATTTCGATCCTACTCTTTCAGTGGCGAGGGGTGGGGCGGGGATGTAATTTTCGTATAGTTGGGATTTTTTCCGAAATTGCTCAACTTTGAAGGCTCATATCTCGAGATCGATTAGGTCTAAGATAAATATGTTTATGCGGTTTTGTAAAGAATTGAAAGGAAATTCAAAATTGATAATCACATTTTGAAAAGTTCAAAGTTGAACTTTTGTGATGAAAGCTCGACTTTCATGATTAGTACAAAAGATGAGGGGCTCCATTAAAAAATCTGAAAAAATTACTACGAAGAAAACTTTTTATGTATTTTTCAACTACTTATTTTTCAAGATGGGATCTCAACTCTCTTAGGGGGCACATGGGGTCCTGAATTTTGGTCAAAATTCAAAAAAAATGAAAGAAGTGAAGTTATACATTGATTTCTACTACTTTTAAGGCGCTGAGTTCGAATATGTGCTCAATTTTCATCCGACCCCTCTGAACCCCCCTATCAGCCACCTGATGAGGTAAAAATTCAAAAAAATGAAAAATAAAGTGTGACGTGTCGTTTCTTGGGTTTTTGAGGCCGCTGAGTTCGAATATTTCCTTATTTTTGGGATTCGGCCCTTTCGTTCCCCCTAGCCCCATTTAAAAAAAAAACATTAATTTTCTACATTTTTTTAGTAATTTGGGAGTCAGTGTGGGACACGGGGGAGGCGGATCGAGAAAGTAAGTTGATAATCATGCTCAGCCTCCTCGAATTAGTAAAAATCAATGTATAACTTCACTTTTTTCATTTTTTTGAATTTTTAGCAAATTTTAGGATCTTTGTGTCCCCTAGGGGTGTTGAGATCCCATCTTGAAAAGTAAATAGTTGAAAAATACATAAAAAGTTCTCTTCATAGTAATTTTTTCAGATTTTTAAATGGGGCCCCTCATCTTTTGTACTAATCATGAAAGTCGAGCTTTCATCACAAATGTTCAACTTTGAACTTTTCAAAATATGATTATTAATTTTGAATCTCCTTTCAATTCTTTACAAAACCCCATAAACAGATTTATCTTAGACCTAACCGATCTCGAGATATGAGTCTTCAGATTTGAACCAATTATACGAAAATTACATGGACCATCCTCCTCGGCCCCCTGAAGGACTAGGATCGAAATGACGCTGGTTCCTTCATTAGATCATCGTAGTCAGGTCTCAATTCTACATCTGCGCGGGATACCTGTTGAAATGGACACTAAAACAAATAAATTTCGCTTGGATGCCTATTTTTCCTCTCCCCCCTTTTCACAGGGCTCCCCATCATTTCAAACATGTGTACCGCCTAATCTATGGTTCGTAATGAAAAAATGTCCAAACAAAATTTGTTCCTCAACACCTAATGTACATTTTCACTTCCTATCAAAATCCATTTTGGAACAATTCCTGCCGCCCAAATTTGGAAATGAAAATTTTTTTGAGAAAACTTCAGAATCATATTTTCTTCATTTTCAACGAAAAGTTTCGGAAATACGGGAAAATTTGTAACTAACAAAAGAATTCATAATTAAATTTCCTTTCCGATGAATTGTTTTAGACCATTTTCCTCAACTTTTCCTGATAGAGTGGACCTCTCCACCTCCCTGTTATCTCAAAAGTTGGACCCACCAAAAAAAATTTCTCCAAGATGAATATATTGAAGAACAAAAATCGTTCAAGTTGTTTTTCAAGGGTCCAACATTTGAGATCAGGGGGAGAAGAAAAGGTCCACTCTGTCAGGAAAAGTTGAGGAAAATGGTCGTGAACCAGCTCATTGGAAAGTAAATTCAATTCTGAATACTTTTGGTGGTTACAAATTTTCCCGTATCTCCGAAACTTTTCGTTGAAACTGAGGAAAATGTGATTATGAAGTTTTTCTCAAAAAAAATTTCGTTTCCAAATTTGGGCAGCAGGAGTTGCTCCAAAATGAATTTTGATGAGATGTGAAAATGTACATTAGTTGTTGAGAATCAACTTTTGTTTGAACATTTTTTCATTACGACCCATATTTGAAATGTTGGGGTGGACCCTGTGAAGAGGGGGGGGATAGGCATCCAAGCGAAATTTATTTGTTTTAGTGTCTAGAATAAGAATCAATCATAAAATCAATTTCAACAGGAATCCCGCGCGGAAGCCTTTTTTTGTGCAATTGAGACCTGACTAATCGAGGGGAACCCGTAAAAAAAATTGAGCCAAATCGGAAGACCCAAGGTCAAAACCTGGTCGAATTGACATGAAATGAAATGAGCCTGCGATATTCACCAAGTAAGATTATATCGCAAAAACAAAAAAATAGAAAAAAAAGTGAAATCTATAATTTGAAACGTTTTGCTCACTTATACCTATTAACTCGCAATACCTACAAATTATCAAGTTATAATTTTGCTCATTTTTCTAATTTTAAATTTCATGGTTATAATGTGATGACTGATGAACTAGAACGTATAATAGATTCTCGTTACCTAGAAAATTTTCTTATCGCAGGAACCTCAAAAATTGAAGCCTTGGGCTGGAACATGGAATGCAACAAAAACACAAAGTCGTTGTTTACAATTCGATTATTTACCTCCACATTCAATTACTGGCGAAGAAGATTGTCTTTATTTAGATATTTACACCCCGAAAGTAAAATACATTAAATTTCTCAATAGTCCAGAATTAAAGCCTGATTTTTTTTTCGCATTTTACGTTCGTAATGGTCCACTACACAACATACTAAAATGGACACCCCACAACCCTCCGCTACCCCCAGGGGAGGGGTAAACGTCCGTTGAAAACCGGTTTTTCGTGAATATCTCCTCAAATAAACCTCAAAATTGAAAAGTAGTTATGAACAATCTTGTTCTACGCGTAATTTCCTATCGGAAGGGTTTTTTTCTTTTTCAAAAACACTCACTTCCTTGACCAAAAATTAAGGGTAAAAAACACCTATTTTTCAACAATTTACAGCATTTTTGGAAAAAATCGAAACTTTTGGGAATATCTCCTCAAAAAAGCCTCAAAATGGAAAAATGGTCATGAACAATCATGTTCTACATGTAATTTCCTATCAGACAGGTTCGTTTTTTTTTCGAAAACACCCGCTTCTCTGCCCAAAAATTAAGGGTGAAAAACGCCTATTTTTCCAATATTTACAGTATTTTTGGAAATGATGGAAATACGAAGCTGAAAATATCGTTTTTGAATCCTTACGACCCAAAGAAATGTTTTGTATCACTAATAATCAGCAATAACATCGCGTTTATAGTACTTTTTCTTTCCACAACTTCGATTTTTTAAATGCAGTATTCAATTTGAATAACCTCCCTTATACTTAATAAACGGTAGGGGTTGAAATTTTTGCGGTGACTTTTTTTGGAATACCCTACCAGCATGTATAAAAAAAATACTCATTTTGGGCACGTTTAGCTTCGTACATATTTCCATCATTTCCAAAAATACTGTAAATATTGGAAAAAAAGGTGTTTTTCACCTTTAATTTTTGGGCAAAGAAGCGGGTGTTTTCGAAAAAAACCGAACCTGTCTGATAAGAAATTGCACGTAGAACATGATTGTTCATGACCATTTTTCCATTTTGAGGCTTTTTTGAGGAGATATTCTCAAAAGTTTCGATTTTTTCCAAAAATGCTGTAAATTGTTGAAAAATAGGTGTTTTTTACCCTTAATTTTTGGTCAAAGAAGTGAGTGTTTTTGAAAAATAAAAAAACCCTTCCGATAGGAAATTGCGCGTAGAACAAGATTGTTCATAACTACTTTTCAATTTTGAGGTTTATTTGAGGAGATATTCACGAAAAACCGGTTTTCAACGGACGTTTACCCCTCCCCTGGGGGTAGCGGAGGGTTGTGGGGGTGTCCATTTTAGTATGTTGTGTAGTGGACCATTACGAACGTAAAACGCGAAAAAAAAAATCAGGCTTTAATTTTTGGGGGGTTTGGTACATTTTTTTTCTTATTTGCCTGGACTACAAATCCATCGTTTTAAAGTAGGTACCCACTTACTCTATAAAATATTTTTATGATGATTTTTATCCACCAGTTGCCTATCGATGGCGTTGAAAATCCATTGATGAATGTTTTGGTCTACATTCATCCAGGAGGTTTTATGAACGGCCATGGAGGGATAACTCGTCCCGATTATAATATTTTGAAAAACAGTGATATTGTATATGTCAGTTTTAATTATAGATTGGGAATATTAGGTGAGTACGTAAAAGTGAAAGTAGCTCTTAAAATAACCCGATTAAAATTTTGTTCCTTGACTCGCGTTTAATCCTCGCGCCCTTTCCAAAATTGCTCTTTAAATAGGTACTTACATAAATAACAATAGGTATCAAAGTTGATGATTTGAAAAAAATGATTTTTTTTTAATTTGAAGAGAATTTCTATTCAAAAATACGATGCAAATTCAAATTTCACCTTTATTTCAAATTCTAAAATAGGTACCTAGACCTACCTACCTACCTACATTTGAGAAATACCTACCATATTTCTATGATTTTTCTTGTTGTAAAAATGGGAAAAAAACATCTTTGAGAAATTTTTAAATTTTTTACAAATAAGTATGTTGAAAAACATTTGAAAAGTACAGTTATTAGTACCTATTCTTGAAACGTGGAAAGGGGGGATTGGTGTCCTGTTATGATTATTTTTTGGGTTTTTTCTAAATCACTCGTAAAAGAAGCGGTTTTGGAAATTTTTTCATAACAACTTGATTGAAAGAGGATAAGATAAGCTTTCGATTGGTACTATTAGGTAAAAAAAGTGCAGCAATTTTTAAAGTTGCACGAAATCAAAAAAGTAATAGTACCTACTAATCAAAAGATTATCTTATTCTCTTTCAATGTTATTATCAAAAATTTCCAGAACCGCTTTTTTCCGAGCAATTTTAGAAAAAATACAAAAAAAATAGTGATAACAGGACATCAACTACGTATTTCTTGACATTTTTCCATTCAAGGGTTTTCATCATCGTCCTGAGGTAGAAGATTGTCAGCTCAAAACTATACTTACTTACATTTTTGAATTAAAAAATTTAGTAGTTACTTAGGTACAAATCTTATTTACCTACCTACATACCTAATGATTGGTATTCCAATTTTAAAAGGATTTCTTAGCACTAATGATCATATTGCACCTGGAAATTTTGGTCTGAAAGATCAAGTAGCAGCTTTGAAATGGGTTCAAAGAAATATTATCAAATTTGGTGGAAATCCTGCCAGTGTTACGATTCTCGGAAGCTCTGCTGGTGGAGCTAGCGTCCATTATCATTTCATCTCACCATTAAGTGAAGGTAAAATATTGTAAAATTAAGAATAAGTAGATACCTAATAAGGAGTAAAAATAAATTATATTAGTTATATTTTCATAACAGAATCCCAAACCCCCACGGCCCACGAAGCATTTTATAGTTACTCACAAAAATATCAAAGTAATTTTTCATTCAAGTCTGAATTGATAACTCTGAGTAATTGTAGGCAACGCTGATCTAATTTTTTGAGATGAAATTGAAAATGGGCACAATGTCCATGTTTCGGAGAAAATGTAGGTACCTACTACCTACTCTACGTCCACGATTTTTCTAAACATGAACAATTGACCATCTACTTAGTCCCGATTTTTTGATACATGTACATTGTATTCCCGATTTTTGAAAAATGGACACAATGTTCATGTTTTTTTTGTTTTTTTTTTTTTTAATAAAAGACATTATCTAGGTTTATCTTTTTATGAAAAATGGATACGATATCTATTGTCTACTTTTTAAGAAATAAAAATGATTTTTCGAAAAATAGATAGGTACCTACTAAATACATATGTGACCTTCCAGGAAGAAACCGACCTTCGGTCCGAAAAAAAATTTAAAAAAAAGTTTCTCAATCAATCCAAATCAAATGATAATCATTGTTTTGGATTGATTGAGAAACTTTTATTTTAAATTTTTTTTCGGACCGAAGGTCGGTTTCTTCCTGGAAGGTCACATATGACCATTTCCTTTTTGAAAAAACGGACTTCTAGTTCAGATTTTTTGTAAAATGGGCATTGGGCTTCGGACATTATATCTTTGCTTTTTTGAAACCTTAAAATCTATGTCCATGCTTTGTTTTGTTTTTTTGAAAAATGGATAATTATGTAGTGTCTACTTAATTGTCTATACTTGAATGCCCTATATTCAAACTATGCTAAGTGCCATTTTTGGCGAAATGGAGTTATGACCACCATGGCATTCTTAGTCGAAAAGTACACCATCCGAACCTACCAACTTGCCCAATACCTACTTTCTAAAGGTTCAAAATCTAGCCGAAAAATAACGCCATCGCTAAGTGTCATTTAAAAACTTGTCTGTTTTTAGCCCTACGACTGATTTTTTATTTTAAATTCATTTTTCAAAATAAATTACGTAATTTATGGCAATGTTGTTCAAAATTCAAGGTGTTTTGTGAAAGGAAATACAATGAAATTACAATTTTGTCTGAATTTTTTCCCTTCTTTTTCCAATTTTTTCAGAAAGCGTAATTTTAAAAATGCGATTACTCGGCCTCAAAAAAACGAATCGGGCTGATTTTTGCGCTGAAAGATAGGGAATCGATGGTAGTTTCTTATGTGTCTTCATTTTTCAGGTATGCAACCCATCCCCCAAGAGTTGCTCGTTCACAAAACTTAAAATGCGATTATCTCAGAAACTACTTTTTGGCACTTAGCATAGTTTGAATATAGGGCATTCACTTATTGGTTTTTTTGGGAAATGGACATTGTGTCCATGTTTTGTTTGCTTGTTTTTTTTTTGGTGAAAAAAATGGCCCTCTTCAATTTTCAAAATGAGCATTGAACATAATGCCTCTGCTTCTTTGAACCCCATAAATATATATGGCTGTGTTTTTTTCTGAATATATTTTCAGAAAATGGGCATTACGTTCATGATTTTTTTTAGAGAACGGACATATGTCCATGACCACTAAGGTGAATCGAAAAAAAAAAACAATTCTTGGATTTTGACCAAATTTAGTGGGGTGGTTTACTCTGGGTGGGAAACGTCGCAGAAAAATTTTGAGCTCCCGAGGGGCAAGGGTAGGGGAGCAGGAGGTGCTCCAAGAGCACCTCCTTTTGAAAAAAGCGCTGTTTTTGCATTTTTTAGCCAATCTAAATTATGTGAGAAGCCTTCTTAGCACTTAAAAGAAGCTATTTGAGTTTCTACATCTCCCTAATCTATCGCCATCATTCTCCGATCAAAACTCAGACTGTTATCAGGGGGTTGAAAAGTTGCAGATCGCAATACTTATTCCAATAATATGAAATTTTCACCAAGCTGGAATGATTTTTTTTTCATCGAGTAAGTGAACAAAATTTTTTTCATTATAGAGGGAGTAAAACGCTATTTTACTCCCTCTCACGAATCGCTCGAGTGCTTAAATTCGCGTTTTTCTCCCACAATAAAGAAAAATATCGTTCAAAACTCGAAGAAAAACAATTTTTCTCCCTTGTTGTGAAATATACTATTTTCAACTGCTGAAAGTGAATTTTCAAAAAAAATTGAAAATTTTATGCACCAGTGCAACCAACAGCAAATCATAAAATTCCAAAATACAGAATTCATATATGGACTTTGAATTGATTATTTTTTCGCCTGAAAATATAATGTTTTTTTTTTTTCATTGACCTCGAATTAATTTTTTTATCGTTTGAAAAATTCACAATAATTTTGTTTTCAATGATTAGAAATAAAAAATGTAAAATTTTTCTTTGAAAATTTTGTACGTCTGTGCAGCCAGTTGCTAATTGTGATGTTCTGATGTCTTCGAATTCAAAGCATACTTCTATTGACTGGGAGTAAAAATTGGTCCAATCACTTGACGAAAAAAAAAAAATTCGAGTTCATAATATCAGAATATCATAATTAGCAACTGGCTGCACTGACGTACGAAATTTTTATAGAAAAATTTCAAATTTTTAATTTCTGATGATTGAAAACAAAATTAGTGCGAATTTTTCAAACTACAAAAAAATTAATTCGAGGTCAACGTAAATTCCATAGTGTAGCATGTCACGATTTGTAACTAGCTGCACTGACATACAAAATTTTCGAAAAAAAATTTCGAACAATATTAATTCTAATGATTGAAAAAAAAAATGCATAATATTTTCAGGCGAAAAAATAATCAATTCAAAGTCGATATAATATGAATTCCGTATTTTGGAATTTTATGATTTGCTGTTGGCTGCACTGGTGTATAAAATTTTCAATTTTTTTGAAAATTCCCTTTCAATGGTTGAAAAAAAATTTTGTTCACTTACTCAATGAAAAAAAAAATCATTCCTGCTTATTGAAAATTTCATATCATTGAAATATTGCAATCTGTAACTTTTCAACCCCCTGGTAGCAGTAAAACGATCGGAGAATGATGGCGATCATTTAGGGAGATGTAGAAAAAAAAGTCGCATCTTTTAAGTGCTACGAAAGCTTCTCGCACAATTTTGATTGGCTAAAAAACGTAAAAAACAGCGCTTTTTTCAAAAGGAGGTGCACTTTGAGCACCTCCTGCTTCCCTCCCCTTGCCCCTCGGGGGCTCAAAATTTTTTTGTGAAGTCTACCACTCAAAGTAAACCACCCCACCAAATTTGGTCAAAATCCATGATATATTTTTTTTTCGATCCATCCTAATGACCACCCAAAAGTGTCAAATACTACCTTTTTTCAAAAGTAGCATTACTTTGAGGATAATTTTTCGTTGTGGCGAGGGCCACAGGGGTTTAAATTTTCTCCAGGATATCTCACATTTCTCACTCAAAGTAAATTGCTTTACCAATTTTCGTCATAATGCAGGGTAATTTTTTTACATACATCCTGCTCTATTTAAGAAATTTTTATTGTGAAGTTTTCGTAGGTAGGTACCATAATCACAAACTAATTTCCTCTCTTTGTTTACTCTTACGAGTTTCCCAGGACTTTTCCATAGAGGTATTTCTTTGAGTGGTACAGTGCTGCCAGAATGGACTTTACCCAAAAACATTACTCAGAAATCAATTCAATCAGCTGCATTGATTGGTTGTCCAATAAATAATACCACAGATATGGTAATGTGTTTACGACAGAGACCGGCTAGAGCTATTATTGAACAAATGAAAAATTTTATGGTAGGTACCTGAGTATTTATCAACCAAATTTGATAACTTTAATAATCTCGCTCTACTTAATTGAATTTTGAATTGCCTAATTACTTACCTAATAAATTTTATTTTACTTGCCTAAATACCTAGATGTGGAGAGACTGTCCATTTACTCCATTTGGCCCAGTCGTAGAACCAAAAGGTCAAAATGCGTTTTTATCCTCACACCCCTTGGAATTATTGATCAATGGTAAAGTGAAAGATTTACCTTGGATGATTAGTGTCAATGAAAAAGAAGGATTGTGTCCAGCAGCAGGTCTCATATCAGTTTAGAAGTTCATTAATGAAAAGTACCTACTATATGAATCAGCACAGTACAAAATTAATGGGGAATTTTCTAACGTCTTGTTTACAGAATATCTTCCTCGTGACAATTTATTGAAAGAACTAAATGAAAAATGGCACGAAATTGCACCAAATTTACTCATGTATAATTACAGTGTACCAGAATCTGAAAAAGATGCTATTAGCGATACGATTAAAAAATATTACTTTGGCAATGACTCGATTTCCAAAGAAACCACAAACCCGTTGGTACAAGTAAGCAATTTTGTCCTGGTCTACCTACCTATAGCGAAGTATCAAATATGGATCAGGGCCCGGTTGTGGATCAAGCCACATAACAAGGAGCTGGGTAAAAAAAAAAATTAGGCGTGTTTATGAACCACCAGATCCATATCTTTAATTGGTGTTTTTTTTTTCGTTAAAAAGCAGAAAAAAATATAATGATTTTAAATGCATTTTTTTGACGCGAAAAATGGATGTTCTAGAAAAAATTCACCGTCAGCATTTTAAAAAAATTAAATTCGTAATATTGATGTAGAGGGAAGTGACTTTCCATAGGATTTTTTTTGAAAAATTATATTCCTCTGCAAGTGGTTTGATCCACAAACAAGACCCCTTGAAAAATTCGAAAAAATGGAGGTTTGGGGAGAAAATTCCCACAAGCAAAGGACTCTTGGAAAGAATCTTAAACAAAGGTATTTTGGTAGTAAAAACTCCACTCTTTCAGATGCCGCATTCAGTTTTACCTGAAACTCGAAATTTCAGGGTCTTTTGGGCGCTCGGAAAAGCCTGATCCACAAATGGTACTTCGCTGTATACTTCCAAAGAAATTATAATTCAAAATGACGTTCGATCATTTTTTTATTACAGATGGTTGGAGACAGATTATATTACACGGGAATATTCAAAGCTGTAAAACTGCACAGTAAGGCTGTCAAATCGAACGTTCATTGCTATAAATTTAATTACCGAGGAAAATATAGTTTGTCTAACTTTTTCGCTGGTAACAATGAGAACTATGGTAAATACGCGTTGATTCATTTTCAAAATTTTATGCTACCTACTTATTGGCTATCTAGTACCTACCTACGTAAATGTGATTATATTCAAGAATATAATTACTTACCTATTTGTTCGTATTCATCAGGGGCCAGTCATAGTGATGATATGAAGTATGTGCTACAATTTTCCTCCGCGAATTCTGAAGATGTTGCAATGACGAGATTATTATCTTCTGTTATTTTGAATTTTATCAGAACTGGGTAAAAGGTCTTTTCTAATAAGGTGGTCAATATTGTCTTAAACTCGTCCTAAATGTTACCCCTGACGTAAGAATTTTCCATCTAAATTTTTGACCTCGTATACCTTTCCAGAAATATTGCTTCCTTCATATCGAAAATTCAATTATTTGTATCATTGGAGAAATGCATTAAAAAACTTGAACTCTTCACCAATTGTGGGTACTACGAGGAAACATCCGACGATATGTTTTCAAAATTTTCGATTCACATTTTCTCATTTTTTCACATTTTTACATTTTCTGGAAATGGTTTTAAAAAATCATGAAGGTTCATGGCTTAATTTATTTTCAAAACTTCGTCATATTCTGAAATATAATAAGTACATATATAATTTTTAAAAACTCAAAATTAAATAACTAAACTAAAAAAACCAAAACTTTTTAAAAATTAACTTAGGTACTTACTTACCTCTCAAGATAGAAATTTACAAAATGAAATCGTCGCAAAAAATACTTAATAATTATCCCTAAAACAGATTTTAAAACAATAAATCGTCATTTTTAATTTTTTCATAAATTCGTATGATGCAACTTGTAGATAGGAGGGCTAAATTTCAATTTTTCGAATTCAAAGTTTCGATAGTCTTGAAAAATGTCACTGGCAGGGGGGTTTGAAAATTGCAAAGATGTTTCAAGTCAGTGTAGGCAAATTAGACAAAAAATAACATTTCTGGCCAGCAAAGCTTTTATTGCGGAAAACTGTCGAGAGAGGCCCCCTGAGTAACCCCTAAAAGTTACCACTCCCCAGACCCCTTGCTAATTTTTTAAAGAGGGTCCCCCCACGGGGTTTCGCTTCTATCTCCTATGAATTTGATTTTGCGGTAAAAATAGTTCAGTGTTTTTTTGTTCTACAGTAAATTTCCAACATTTTTTGTAGGAAATTTTTTTTTGTACAACGATGAGCAGAGGAGATAGAGAGTCCTGAAGGAGGGGGTTATGGGAAAAATACTATCATTTAAAAACGTGATGATAGGTATAAAATCGTACTAAACTGTATGTTTTGGAAAAGAAAATAGTAGTATTATGTAAATTGGTGGTATTAATACTCAGTTGACCCCCCCCCCCATCCCCTTCCCCCCACCTTACCCATTTTTGTTTTAATTTAGCAGTGGCAATATGATTGAGGGGGAGGTAGGATGGACTCGTAGTAGGGGGAGAGGGTCAAGATACCTTTTTGAACCTATTCCCCCTCCTACGTGTGGACTCCTAGTAGGGGGAGAGGGTCAAGATACCTTTTTGAACCTATTCCCCCTCCTACGTGTCCATTCCACCTCACCCCTCAATCATATTGCCACTGCTAAATAAAAACCAGTGATGTGGAAACGGAACGGAAACGTTTCCCAGAAACGCTCGGAAACGCTCAATTTTGAGAAACGGGAACGGGAACGGAAACGCCCTGCAATAATTTTAGAGAAACGGAAACGTGAATGGAAACGGAAACGTTTCTTTTAAGGAAACGGAAACGGAATCGGAAACGCAAAAAACGCGTTCTCGGCGTTTCCAACGCATTTTTATTTTTTTTTTTCATAAATTTTGATCTCAATTGGTGTCGAAATGTCGAAAATATTGAATTTTCTTCAATTATAATTTACATAGCAAGGTGTAGTATATAATTTTATACACCCATAAAGGATTGGGAGAAAATTTTTTCACCGTGAAAAATTTTGCGATTTTTGGTAGCTTGGATTCAAAATTATACAGATTTTTTTCCTAGCACTGGCCTACTTTGATCAATAAAATCATAGTTTTTTAAAATTTGTAACTTTTTGTTCAAATCCATGTTTTTTTTGGGAAACAATTTTCCTAGAAAAAATATGAATTTGAACTAAACTCTGCTAAATTTCAGAAAATTGTGTTTTGATAGATCAAATAGATCATTAATATTGGTAATTTGAGGTTACAGGGTAATGAAATTTATATGAGCCATTCTTATGGGGTTTTCTCCAGCGTTAAAAATTTCTAAAATTTTCTGGAGACTCTGAAACGTTTCGAAACCGCTTCCAATCGATTAGGGAGGTCAAAAATAGGGTATAATGCCAAATTTTATCAATTTTCGTTGATTTTAAATGAATTTTTCGTGCCCTGTAATTTGAAAAAAAAATTACGGAAACGCGTAGAAACGCGTTTCTGGAAACTGAACATGTTTCTGGAAACGGGAACGGAAACGGAAAGGGAAAGGTTGCACTCGGAAACGGAAACGTTCCCAGGAACGGAAACGTTGTGCGTAAAACTAGAAACGTTCCCAGAAACGGAAAATTTTTTTTCGCGTTTCCACATCACTGATAAAAACAAATGGGTATGGTGGGGTGGGCACATAGGAAGGGGAGGGGGGGTCAAGTGAGTATTAATACCACCAATTTACATGATTGATAATACTACTATTTTCATGGCCAAAACATACAGTTTAGTACGATTTTATACCTATCATCACGTTTTTAAATTATAGTATTTTCCCCATAACTCCCTCCTTCAGGACTCTCTCTCCTCTGCTCATCGTTGTACAAAAAAAAAAATTCCCACAAAAAATGTTGGAAATTGACTGTAGAACAAAAAAACACTGAACTATGTTTACCGAAAAATCAAATTCATAGGAGATAGAAGCAAAAACCCGTTTTTTTGGGCGGGACCCTCTTAAAAAAATTAGCAAGGGGTCTGAGGAGTGGTAACTTTTAGGGGTTACTCAGGGGATCTCTCTCTACAGTTTTCCGCAATAAAAGCTTTGTTGGCCAGAAATTTTGTTTTTTGTCCAATTTGCCTACACTAGGTAGGTAAGTGATAATTTTTCAATGTTTTTTGCTACAATTCATGATATTTCGAAAATTTCCATCTTAGAAGATTCCTAAAGTTATGGAAAAAAAGAGAAAAAGTTTATATTTTTAGTGTTGATTTTTTTTGACATTTTCCCACTCACTTTTGAGTTTTAAAAAAAGATATGGTAGGTACCTATATCTTAAGATATGACGAAATTTTGGAAAAAATTAGTCTGCACTTCTTAAAATTTTTTAAAGTAATTTTTTGAAAATTTCAAAACACGAAAAAAAAAACAAGAAATGTTTTGAAAAAAATTCCACGAATGTACTCAAATAGTACAAGTACATACTATCAGTAAAAATTTTGAATTCTTTGTACACCCTTCCGAAGGTACAATTATTGAATTTTCAATTCATAGGAGAGCCATATCTCTGAAAGAGGAGGGGTGTTGGGTCTAAAATTCGGATAGAACGTTTTTACATTAGCAAATACCTTTTAGAACCATTCGACCAAATTGGAATCTAAAACCGTTTTGACCACCTTTATTAGGAAAGATCCTTTTAGTTTTCTTTGACGAAATTTAATTATGTAATATTATCGAATGAACCATCGGCTAAATCCGCTGAATTTAATTTTCAGGGATCCTAGCGTAGGAATCGGAGCTTGGAAACCACTCGTCAAAGATCATCATGCAAATTTATCTTGTTTACGTATTTATTCCCCCACTCATTTTGTATTTGAGGATGTAGAAAATCCCGCAGTAAACGAATTTTGGAATAATGTGTTACCAGATGGGTATTCCATGAATCAAGATCCATCAAAAAAAGTTTAGCTTTGATTTATTGTGGTGGCGAAATGATAACATTTTACCAACATCACTTTTAGACAGAAAATATATGTGAACCTGGATATAGAAATCACCTTCAGGTGTCAATTTTTTTTTTGAGTTGAGGTCCCGCCTTGATTCTAATCCTTTGAAAGGCCCAAAATCAGTGTCAACTCAGAAATCAATTTTTGACACCTAAGGGTGGTTTCTATATCCAGGCTCACATAATTGGAATAAAAAGGTAGCAGAAATGGAACTATACATATTAAGGCAAACAGAAGACTCGACGAGTATTTTTAGATGACTGACTCAACTTTACAAATTAAATTCTATGTATATTGGAAAGCTTGGTCGCGTGATTCTAAAAGGGCTGCAATAGCTTTGATCATGTGGCTGGGTACTTATAATTAGAGGGTAGTTTTCGAATTAGTGACGAAGCAATTTGATTTATTCGAGAATATTGATTTCAATTTTATCTATTTAAGGGAGTATAATATATCTTTTCTCGTACCACATTTATAAAAATAATAATTAGAGCTCGGATTTTTATGCACGAAAAACTATTTATAAAGCAAGATGTGTAAAATCGATATGGGTGTCTTTAGAAACAATTTTTCAGTCAGATTACCCCAGTATGCTTCATTTTATAATTTTTTTACAATTTTATTCGTTTTGAAAACTTTAAAGTAACAAAACGATTATTTTATAATCAAATTGAAAATTTGATAGGTATATAATAATCAAAATTAAAAAAAAATCCCTCTCAAATTTTGTGGAATTTTTTTTAGGCAGGCCACTCTTCGTTTGAAAAACAATACAATAAAAATACAAAATTTTGAAAGTTTTAGCCAAAATATGCAGAAAAACGGAGAAAATGGGCAAAATATGCAGAAATATGCGCTTAAAACACCTGAAATATGCAAAATTATGCATTTATGGCCAACACATATGCAAATTATGCAAAAACAAATAGGGCTCATTTTACTCGAAATTTCACGAATCGCTAAGATCCGATCGATGTGCGCAATCATCTTTCATGTACCAAAACATACAATATTGCATAAAAATCTGACCCCTAATAATAATACAAAAAGTTTTAATTACCTATAGATACCTATCTAGTTGATGAAACGAAAAATTCTGATTTCTTGTTACCTATCTATTTTTTTTTTCAAATATACACTTGCATAAAATTCGAAGGATTTTTTTGTGATTTGTATATACAGGGTGTCTGGTGAGTAGTCTGCTATATGTACTTCATTTTTGGATATAACCAGGTACCACTAAAAAAAACTCTGGATAAACATGTCGCCTATCTTAGAAATTGAAGGGACTAAAGCTAATTCCAAAAAAATCACGAAATTTTTTAAGTGAAACGAAGGCTTCTCACACAATTTAATTTGGTCAAGAAACGCAAAAAACAGCGGTTTTTTTCAAAAGGAGATGCACTTTGAGCACCTTCTGCTTCCCTCCCCTTGCCCCTTGGAGGCTCAAAAATTTTTTGTGAAGTCTCCCACTCAAAGTAAACCATCTTACCAAATTTGGTCAAAATCCAAGATATGTTTTTTTTCCGACCCACCCTACTATCCATTCCCATGATTGATAAAAAATTTTACTTGAATTTTTTGGAAACATTGTCCCTTCAATTTTCAAGATAGGCAACGTGTTCATCTGAATTTTTTTGTGGTACCCGGTTACTTATATCCAAAAGTGATGTATGGGAGTTCACTCACCGGACAACCTGTATATCAAAATGTTTACAAAGGTAAGAATGACTAGTACCTGCAATAAATTATACATGAAGCTGTTTTGTTTAACTTGAAAATTGAAGTAGCTATAAACCCAAATTTCAAAAAGGAAAATTGAACGAATTTTGTCCTGATGTTTTTTTTGTTCAAGTACATACCTTAATTTTAAAAGGGCATGGAATAGGATCAACAGAATTTTTTTACAGATACCTTCAATGGATGGGCAAGTACCTAGTCAGTTACTCCTCAGATACCCAATGTGCTGGTAGGTATGCTGTTAATTCTAAATCAGTAAAATCCTACCTATGTTTACGTAGATTTAATTAAAATGACGCTGACGTAAACAATTAATCGTCCAAAGTTTCCCAATTACCATCTGAACTTGTGAAGTTATCCCAGCAATAATTTATTGTTAGTGGTAGATAAATTTAATAAAATATGAGTAAACATACAGGGTGTTCCATAAATCGTCTGCCAAACATATTTTTTTGGATATAACCGGGGTACCATTTAAAAAAACTTGAGATGAACATGTTGCCTATTTTGAAAATTAAACGGGCAAATGCTGCTTCTAAAAAAATTATGTCAAAAAAATTTTTCAACCATGGGAATGGATAGTACTTTGAAAACTGAGTAAATTTTTCCTTCATGACTTTTTACCTATCTTTAAAATTGAAGGGCTACAAAAGAAATTATTCAAAAAAAATTCTCAAAAAATTAACTGAGCAAGTGGATGGACAGTACGTTGAAAACTACAGAAATTTTGTTCTGTAGACTTTTTGCCTAACATCGAAAATGAAGGGGCTACGGGTCACTCAAAATAAATGGGCTTCAAAAAATTTTCAAATTTTCTCAATTTTTAATGATCCTTAGCCCCTTCATTTTCGATCCCGTCGTGCAATTATTTTGCAATTTGCGACAAAATGCAATATGTCACAAATTGCATTCTGTCGCACTTTTGTCGCAAAATATTTCGTGACAATTTGCGACAGAATGTAACCAAATGCGACAGAATGCAACCAAATGCGACAGAATGCAACCATCTTCGGCAGACCACGAGTTTAAACAATCTATGAAACATACTCGTGGAAAGGACAATCATAAATACGATTTTTATATTCAATAGATAACATCAACAGTCGTTCGAAAAAAATATGTTGATATTGTTAACCAACCGTTTGTCATTGGTTCTGACTTCTGATTGGCTTTGAATTCCTACTTAATTATCTACCTAGTTGAATTTTTTTCATTTTTCATGGAATTTGGCAACCAACGATTTTTTTTCGATACCCAAGTATTTGGTTGCAGTTTATCGCATTCTGTCGCATTCTGTCGCATTTCACATTCTGTTACACAATGTTCAAAGTAGTTTTGCGACCAAATGCGACAAAATGCAACCGAATGCGACAAAATGCGACTGGTATGTCACAAATTGCAATAGTGTCGCAAAACTAGCAGAAATATCGCATTTTTTTGACATTTATTTTGCAACTGTTGCAAAAGATTTGCACGACGGGATGTTGGACAAAAAGTCTACAGAACAAAATTTCTTTAGTTTTCAACGTACTATCAATATCCTTGATCAGTTAATTTTTTGAGAATTTTTTTTGAACAAAATCTTTTGTAACCTCTTCAATTTTAAAGATAGGCAAAAAGTCATGAAGTGAAAATTTGCTCAGTTTTCAAAGTACTATTCATTCCCATGATTGAAAAAAATGTTTGACTTATTTTTTTTTAAAGCAGCATTTGCCCCTTCAATTTTCAAAATAGGCAACATGTTCATATCAAGTTTTTTTTCTGTGGTACCCAGTTATATCCAAAATTAAATAAAATTGGCAAACGATTCATGGAACACCCTGTATGTAGACGACTCATATACTTATGAGGCAACCTTCTTATCTAAAAGAAAAACAATGCTTAGATGCTATTTTTAAAAAAAATCTAAATAATAAATAAATAAAACAGTTAAAAATTTGATTCGAATATTTTGAACAGTAATAAATGTTAATGTATGAAAGTACGCTGTTTACTCACACCGGGATACCTACTTTATCGTGGCCAAAATACAACACCGTAAATAAGTATTATCTAACTAAAGAAAGGAAATTATCTAACTGAATTCAATTCCCCATTTTTTTCAGAAAATAGCTTAGTTCCAATACGTGCTTAGTACAGTGTAGAAGGCACAAGGCACAATGCGTTATTTAATGATACTTGTTTACTGCTTTAAATGTACATTGTGTTTTTCTCCCATTACAAGGGTCGAAGAAGGTGAACTAGCTGGGACTTTTTATGAACTGCCTAATGGACGTGTAGTTAATGCTTTTTTGGGAGTTCCATACGCAGCTCCGCCAGTTTTCGAGCACAGGTTTAAGGTAAATATTAAATTAAAATCGTTATCAATATGATGAATTTATGAGCCATCGTGGCCTGGATTTTTTTTTACTTACCTATTTGTACATATTACAGGAGCCTCAAAAATTGAAGCCATGGAAAGGTACGTGGAATGCCACGAAAATACAAAGTCATTGTTTGCAAATCGAACCTTTACCACCATATCCAATAATTGGTGAAGAAGATTGCCTTTATTTAAATATTTACACACCCAAAGTAAACCACACTAATTAATTTTTGTTGTTGGCAATTTTTTATGATAAATTTTTTCGTCAGCTGCCTGTTGATGGAGCTGATAATCCTTTGATGGATGTTATGGTCTTTATACATGGTGGAGCTTTTATGTATGGCGGTGGAGGGATATATCATCCGGATTATATTTTACAAAGTGGCAATATTATCTTTGTCAGCATTAATTATAGACTGGGGGCATTAGGTGAGTGAAGTATTTGAAGAATATGATTTTGTTTCAATACCTAATGAATAAAATTTAAATAGGATTTTTTAGCACTGGCGATCACAATGCCCCTGGAAATTTCGGTCTGAAAGATCAGGTAGCAGCTTTGAAATGGATCCAGCGAAATATTATCAATTTTGGCGGTAATCCTTCCAGTGTAACGATTGCTGGATGTTCTGCTGGTGGAGCCAGTATTCAATATCATTTCATCTCGCCATTAAGTGAAGGTAGGAAAATTTTTTAACAAAAAACTAGGGACCTACTTGGAATGTCCACCTCTGATTGAGAGTACGATTTTTGGAAAGTATGATTTGAAACCAGCGTACATAATTAAAATTTCAGTCACCTAAATTCATTTCTCAATTGAAGATAGCACGTGCAGAGTGACCAACAGGGGAGGTATCCCAAATCAAAGTAAAATTTTGAGCCAAAACAAAAAAAAATCGAAATTATATCATAACCGGACCCCGGTATCCAAAATTTCAGGTGCTGAAGTTCATTTCTCGATTTTTGGCGAATTTTTGAAATTTCAAAATTACCTCCACTCTGGGAAATTAAAAAATTTGATCTAATCAACGAAAAAAATTTGAAATTTGGTATATACCCTTTTTTTGACCTCACCAATCGATTGGAAGTGGTTTCGAGACGTTTCGTTGTCACCAGAAAATTTTGGAATTTTCCAGCGCTGGGAAAAATCCCATAAAATGGCCCATATGTACTTCAGCACCTATAATCGTCGATTATCCATAATGGTAACCTATTTGGTCGATTAAAACACAATTTTCCAAAATTCGTAACGTTGAGATCAAATTTGCATTTTTGGGCAAGAAATTTTTTTTATGTGCTGAAAATTTCCAAAATTTTCTGGTGGCTCCGAAACGTCTCAAAACCGCTTCCATTCGATTCGGGAGGTCGAAAATAGGGTATATACCAAATTTCAGCCTTTTCTATTGATTACTTAGATCAAATTTTCATACTATTTCCCAGGGTGGAGATAATTTTGAAATTTCAAAAATTCGACAAAAATTGAGAAATGAACTTCAGCACTTGAAATTTTGGATACGGGGTCCTGTTATGATTTACTTTCGATTTTTTTCTGTTTGGGCTCAAAATTTTACTTCAAGTTGGGATACCTCCCTTGTCAGTGCAAACATTTGATTTCGAAAGAAATGAAAAAAACGTATTAGTCTACAGTCCAAGAGGCAAAAGATGTTCATTGAGCGTGTATTTTCACTGGACAAGAAAATCAGTTGGTTTATGGTATGTATGGGTCCCGTAGTCCCAAAAAACCGCATTTTGAATTTTTACCTAGGAGACCTGAAACCCCCTTTTTCCCTATTTTTAAATTTGACCTTGGACAAAAAAATTTTCACATCATGGTAGCAGACACTCCCCCGACTCCAAATATATGTCACATCCCTTGGGTCACGGGCACAATGGGGTTCTGGGCCCCCCAGGCCCCAATGTGCGATTTTTTTTGCCAAATTTGATTTGTTTTTGGCACAATAGGCCGTGGTGAAATTTCAAAGTTTTGAAAACGCGCGATTTCCTCCTCCTTTCATTAAAAAATAAGTTATGAAAAAAAAACGAAACTCGAATTGCGACCTATCAAAATGGGTTAAAATTTTACGAGCAGAACAAAATTATTGATGAAAATTAAATTTGAGCAATTTTAACCCATTTTGAGCTCTAAATTGGGTTAATTTTTGAGTATTTTCAAAGAATTGACATGTGACCTATGAAAGTGGGGTAGAATTTCGCCGGAAACTCAAAAATACTATACAAAACTTTTTTTGAGCAACTTTTGAGAATTTTGAGCCTTTGATTTAGTAGATAACCTCGCGAATCGATTGGAAGTAGTTTTAGGACGTTTTGGAGACTCCAGAAAATTTTGGAATTTTTAAGTACTGTAGAAAGGTCTGTCAAAACGGTCCATATGAACTTTAGCACCTAAAAACAGATTACTGTGGTGCTTCTCATATACTAACAGATGGCTCCACAATCTCAAAAACATGATTTTGCACTAAGGTCACTTTGCATGTGTTATGGAAGTTCCAATGAAATTGTAATTTTCTCCAGTAGGTACCTATTTTTAAATTTCTCCAGGAGATGCTCAAATCAACTTGAACTGCTAAAAATCGACTAGGTAGGTACTTGCTCTTTTTGAGTAAAACAAAAAAAATTATTTTCAACGCCCTTATCAACTTTTAAATTAGAGAAGATTCAAAATTATTGAAAACAGTCAAATTGAGAAGGTCTCGAATCAGTTGGTAATTAAAATAAATAAATTTTCCCCACCACGTGAAAAAAAAGAAAGTTGACAGCTATGGACGTTTCCTACCAGCATATTTTTTGAAATGAATAAAAAATTGACTCGATTTGAGGCTCAAAATTCTCAAAAGTTGCTCAAAAAAGTTTTGGACAGTATTTTTGAATTTCTAGCGAAATTTCGACTAGGTACCCGAAACCAAATTTGACCATTTAAAAGTCATTCTGAAGTCTTCAGCCAAATTTCGATATTCTACAGTATTTTTGAATTTTTGCAGAAAGCACTCAGAATGACTAGAAATTATCAAATTTGATTTCCAAGAGTCGAAATTAGATGAAAAACGTTTACTGCAAGTGACTGATTCAGTGGCAGTCCGTTCGAAATGAATTTGAATTTTTTCCCAATTTATGATCGAAAAATACAGATTGAAGGTTTTCGCTTGGAAATCAAATCATAGGTGTAACTTTTTGTTGAGCTGGCCGAAAGGAGGCGAGAAATCAAATTTTAGTTTAAGCCCAAGCACCTTTTTAAAGGAATTAAAATTTGGCTAAGTGCTCCAGAATACCTGTAAATAGTTAAAATTTGGATTTAGAACTAGAAGGTTGACATTCTAATGTTCATCGGGTTAGATAAAGAAATACTTTTTTCAAAAAAAAAAAAATAGGCAGTTATCACATTTTTGCAAAAAAAAAAAATTAAAAAAATTCCAGAATTTGTTGACAATAGAAAACTTACTTTGGGTATCTGAAATTTTCACTATGGAAAATTTGCAACATGCTCCTTTCAAAAATTGCAACCTCGTTTAAATCGGAGGTGGACAGTTGGATATCTCAAGTGGTGCCTTTGTAAGTATAAAATTAATAGAAAGATAAAATACTAACTTTTCCTTATTTTTATTTCGATGGGATTACAGGGCTTTTCCATAAAGGCATTTCTTTGAGTGGTACTGTTCTACCAGAGTGGACTTTGCCAAGAAATGTTACTCAAAAATCGATTCAATTAACTGGTTTAATCGGTTGTCCAACAAATAGTGCCAAAGAAATGGTGACGTGCTTACGAAAAAGGCCAGCCAGAGCTATTGTTGAACAATTGAGGAATTTTATGGTACGTACTTATCGACTAACGAATTTAAAAAAAATTAATGAATCGTCTGAAAACCCGTTTCACTTTTTTTTTCAAAAATGCATTCGGTGCAAAAAAATATAATTTTTGACCGAAGAATAACGCTTGTAATTTTTACATTTTTTGGGTGATCTCAGGCATAACTACGAATTTTTTCAAATTTTATGATCTCAAAAGTGACCTTTTAACTGTGTTTAAAAATTTAAAAATCCCGTAAAAGTGACTAGGTATTATAAAAATATAAAATAAAAATTTAATGTCACTCATAATTTAATGCATTTTGCACCCACCTGAATTTTTTTTAGATTTTTCGAAGTGGTGACACACACGAAACCCCCTCAAAAACTTATTTTCATTTCAACTTTCATCGAATTTGTAGAGAAGAAAAATCCAAAAGAAAAAACCCAATGACAGATTCGTGTTCAGCAGATCAGATAACCCATTAATTAGGTACACAACATATTTGAGTGCTCCATTTTCTAAGATCATGACTTCTTGGAAAGGAGGGGATATCATTCCGGGGGAAAATTATTTTTGTAAATTGAAAAAGTGAAAAATGCTTCTCGGGACAATTCATTTATTTTTCCTTGCTAGAGCCTTTCGTCAATCTTGTTCAATATTGGTTTATTTTCTAAAAAGATGGCCATCTTTTTTTATTGAATTTATAATATTACCTAGGTTTGGAGATACTGCCCATTCACTCCATTTGGTCCAGTTATAGAACCAGAAAGCGAAAATGCATTTTTATCCTCACATCCCTTCAACTTGCTGATTAACGGTAAAGTGAAAGATTTACCTTGGATGACCAGCGTCAATGAAAAAGAAGGATTATATCCTGCAGCAGGTTGCATTTCAGATTCTAAGTTGAAAATGTGGATGAATGCAACTGAAATGGAATTATTTGAGGCTCATTATGTTTATAGAATACATTTCTCGAGATGACGTACTGAAGGAATTGGACGAAAAATGGAATGAAATAGCACCAAATTTACTCATGTATAATTACAGTGTACCAGAAGAGGAAAAAAATTCCATCAGCGATTCCATCAAAAAATTTTATTTCAACGATGAACCAATTTCCAAAGAAACCATAAATCCTCTCGTTCAAGTAAACAAGTTTATGTTTAAATTTATGTAAAGAAGTATAAAATTTTATCAACTTACAATATTTTCCAATTAATCTATTAGATGGTTGGAGACAGATTATTTTACAATCAAATATTCGAAGCTGTAAAATTGCACAACTTGGCCACCAAATCGAATGTTTATTGTTATAAATTCAATTACAATGGGAAATACAGCCTTACAAACTATTTCGCTGGAAACGATGAAAACTATGGTAGCACATATAAGTCCATTTTAAAATTCCATTATTGTCATCTACATATGAGGAACCTTTACACTGCGTTTTGTGATGTTTAAAATTTTATTTTATTGGTGCTTATCAGGAGCCAGCCATGCTGATGATCTATCATACGTGGTGAAATTTTTTCCCACGAGTTCTGAAGAGACTCACACAGACAAAGCGATGACCAAACTGATCTCATCTATTTTTATTAATTTCATGAAAACTGGGTAAATTTTTAATTTTTCTTTACGAAATGTGTTAGGTATTTAATATAATAAACTGAATTCATTGAATTTTTCAGGGATCCTACTTCAGGAATTGAAGTTTGGAAACCAGTTGTCAAAGATCAGAAAACTAATTTATCCTGTTTAAGTATTTATTCCCATAGTAATTTTATTTTGGAGGATATAGAAAATCCAGCCACCAGTGAATTTTGGAAAAATGTATTGCCGCATGAATACCCCGTAAAGTACATAACACGACTTGAAAAGGATGAGCTTTGATTAAAAATAATATTGATTTCGCTTTGAATTTAAGAAATAAAGTTGCTAAGAAAATTTGGACTCGAATATATGTATTTTCAATTATAAGAATACTTAGGTAGGTACTTGAAAATATTAATTACTCATGTCATTCATTACCTACCTCAATATTTTAATAAATTTTCATATTTAGTTGAGGTGTTTTTTCTTTGCTTAAAAACTGAAGAAAAAGAAATTCTAAAGAAAAATTACAACGAAAATTTCATGAACTAAGCAAATGTTGTGTAGGTCTATGTTAACATTGTTAACCATCACCAGAGGTTGGGAACAAACCCTGATGATGATGATGATGGTGATTATTATTTATTTATTTTTGAAAAAGCTATTTTTGGATAAAAACATAATCATTATTGCTGACAATTTTTGATAGGTAGGTACTTATTTGATTTTTTTCAAGTTTTCAAATATCTTTGAACAGTTAGCTACCTTTTTTACACAGGGTGTCCCAAAACTACTGTCAATAGGCCACCCTTAACAAATATGTAATAAATACATTTCACAGATGGGTAACTTTCCAATATTTTGTCAGATATCATTAATTTATTACATTAATTTTCCAAAAATTTTCCAAATTTTTTCAAGCCTAAAAAATGTCAAAATGTCAGCGATCTTGAAAATTTGATCGTCAACATTTTAAGGTTCGAAATTTGATTGTCTATTTTATAGATTAATCCCCAGAACTATAACATACCTAACCATGTTAAAAAGTTTTCTCCCAAAAACAATATTTTTAATTTCCAAACAACTTTTGAGCTATACCTTCCGCCATCATCTACCATTTTCTTAAAAAAAGGTGAAACAACATTTCCTAGTAAGCATTCATCACATTACAAATCATTGTGTGGTTGAAGAGAAGTACTAAAAAATCATATTTTTTAAGAACAATTTACGTATAGGCACCAAAAAGTTTCTCGTAGGTACCATATAACGTCAATATGAACCTATCTCTTATCTTATGAAGCAATAAGTATACCTGTTAAGCTTCTCCTCACTTATGCTCATTTATCAATTCTTACGTTATCTCAAAGTACCAACTACTTACATGATTCGAATAATTAAAAGTAGAAATAAAACCCTGTTCAATTTTATACACCAATTTTATTCCTCTTAAATGAATGCACGTTTCATTTCAAAATATGGCGTTAAAACATACGATTTTTTATATAATAATAATTTTTTTTTTCAAATGTGCACTGTCTTTTTCAATCCCTGTTGTCAGAGTTGAAGAAGGTGAATTGGCTGGTACTTTTTATGAACTGTCCAATGGACGCAATGTTAATGCCTTTTTCGGAGTACCATACGCAGCTCCACCAATTTTCGAGCATCGGTTTAAGGTAAAGTTTATTTATATGGGACAAAATGTGATATGACTCATGATCAGTATGGATTCTTGTTACCCAAGTATTTATATTGCAGGAGCCACAAAAATTGAAACCGTGGGATGGTATTTGGAATGCCACAAAAAAACAAAGTCATTGTATGCAGATTGAACCGTTTCAATCATATCCAATTAGTGGTGAAGAAGATTGCCTTTATTTAAATATTTATACTCCTAAAGTAATGAATTGAGTATACTTACATAATTTCTTGAACTGGAATGCTGAGAACAGAGCATTGCAGCTAGCCAAAAGCTGAAAGCTAAAAGCTGAATTTCAGTCAAATTTTTCTCTTTGAGCTAAAAAAATTTAGCTACCTGAAGCTGAAATTTGTTAAGGCTGAATAGCCAAAAGCTAAAAAATTCAGCTACTTTACAGTTTTTTCAATGTCTGGATTTCGGAACCAAAGTATCAAAAATTGAAAAAAATGGAATACCTAAATATTGCTTTTTTCACAAGGCATATTTTGGAAAAAACTTTTTTCGAAAAAATGTCTTGCATATTCTATTTTTTTATTTTCTATGGTAGTTTCCGCCAATTTTTCTATTGAACTGTGAATCAGATGTCATTTTCAAAGCAATTTTCAGGCTCAGCGTGAAATTTTAATATCAATAGAGGCAGGGGTTATTCTAAGGGGTAGTTCCAGCTTGTTTAGGTAGTTCCAAAAATTCGAGTCGGTAGTCCCAAAACTGTTCGGTAACTCCAAAATTGCTTGGTAAAGATTCTCAAAGCATTAAAACATAAAAAAATCTCTTTTTTGAGCTTCAAAAATCCAATTTTTTCAGAGCTTCGCCCTTGCTTCGCTCGAGCATAAAAAAATTATAATTACAATTACATTTGAGTATCAGGTATTTGCCGTATAAACCCCCCTTTCATTATATTAAACAGAGATTCTCAAAGCATTAAGACAAGAAAAAAATTTCTTTTCTGAGCTTCAAAAATTAAATTTTTCGAAAGCTTTGCCCTCGCTTCGCTCGGGCATACTTTAACAATAAAGTACTGATTATGTACTATTTGGGGCAATAGTGCAAAAAAAAAGCTCACGTTCGTTTCCTTCCTCTAAAATCGTTCTGGTATCCTAAGTCTCCATACCACTCTGTACTCCCCCCCACCACCCCAAAAATGCCTCTGACCCCACTGAGTGGTATTAAATTGATTCAACAATAAATTCTCTCTCTTCTAATAATTTAATTTTCAAGAAAAATTGCTATTTCAGTTTTTTTTCAAAATCAACATTAAAATCTCGGTGGTTCCAAAATTTCCTTAGAATAACCCCTGAATAGAGGGTATATTATTTTCGAATTTGGTTAGCTTTTAGCTAGCCGAATTATAGCTAAAAGCCAGCTTTATTTTTGAGCTAGGCAATAGCTGAAAGCCGAAGTTTTATTTTTCAAGATCGATAGTTTTAGCCAAAAGCCAAAGCCAAAAAATTCGCCTGCAATGCTCTGGCTGAGAATTTATTTTTACTGTCATAAAATACGTCTTGTAATTGTTTTTCACCAGCTACCTGTAGATGGAGTTGATAGTCCTTTAATGGATGTTATGGTATTCTTACATCCAGGAGCTTTTATGTTTGGTAGTGGAGAGATATTTGAACCGAATTATATTTTGCAAAGCGGTGATGTTGTATATGTCAGCATTAATTATAGACTGGGAGTGTTAGGTAAGTGTGTGATAAATTAATTATACGTATCTAAATAGGTCCTCACGAGTGAATTAAATTACATGGGTACCTATTCAGATCGCATGATATCAAGATTTAATGACCATTTCAATAGGATTTCTCAGCACTAACGATCAAAATGCCCCTGGAAATTTTGGACTGAAAGATCAAATAGCTGCTTTAAAATGGATTCAACGAAACGTAATCAATTTTGGTGGTAATCCCAAGAGTGTTACGATCGCTGGATGTTCTGCTGGTGGAGCGAGCACCCATTATCATTTTTTGTCGCTATTAAGCGAAGGTAAAATACATGTCATAAATTTTGAACTGATTACTTTTCAAAAGTGATATTTCTTAATAAATTTATTTTTATATTTTTCCTATTACAGGACTTTTCCAAAGAGGTATTTCGTTAAGTGGTACTGTCCTCCCGGAATGGACTTTACCCAAGAATGTCACTCAGAAATCCATTCAACTGGCTGGTTTGGTCGGTTGTCCAACAGATAATACCAAAGATCTGGTGATGTGTTTACGAAGAAGACCGGCTAGAGCTATTGTTGAACAGATGAGGAATTTTATGGTGAGTAGGTATTGTGGTTGAGTGAGAAAAGAAATTCCAACGGACCTCGGGGGATCGGGAAAAAAAACATTCTTGGATTTCGACGAAAATCAATGAAATAGTTTATAGTACGGACGATTTAGCTTAAAAAAAGCCAAAAGCCAAAAAAAATTCCCGGAAACGGGAAAGTTCGTATATAAGCTTTGTAGAGGGTGTATTTCAACATACCCGACTTTCCCTAAAATCGGTGAATATTTTGATCCCCTTTTGGGGGTGAAGGGGTTCAAATTTTCGTTTTTCGGCTATAACTTTCAAAATTACGTATTTACGAAAAAATAGTTGGAACAAAAATTGTAGAGAATAAAAAAACAAACAATTTTGTTATTTACAATTTTTTCCTAGGACGTCATGAGAGGGAGCTAGGGGCTTCAGAAAAAAATCAATTTTGAAAATTTCCCATTATCAGAAAAAATTAACAAAAATCGGGTTAATCGATTTTTAGGAGCGGCTGTTTTGTATAGTACATCCTATTACTACGTAGAATAAGAAAAATGAACAACCGACCCCTCATCTCAAAGTAGGGGGGTGGACCCCCTGTAGAAAAAGTTGCATTTTCTCCCAGGAATATCTCAGCTACAGTGAAAAATTCGAAAAATTGGTTCAAACAAACGTTGTAGAGCGTTAAAAGACGAACATTTTCCTTTTTTTACATTTTTTCTACGTGGTCTTGGGACCGAGCTAATGCAAAAAGAAAAAAGATCGACGCAGCGTTCGAAAATTTCTCTCAAAATTTTAAACCCTCTCTTTTGGGATCCAATTTAGGTCCAGGGGTTAGATGATTATAAAAATCGACTTTAGCGACCACGAAAATCCCAGAAAACCACTTGTTGGGCTATTGGTTCGCTAAATTTTATACCAGGCCTACACACGTGTAATTTATTGAGTTGATGAAAAATTTTCGATCTCCGCGTCAATCTTTTTTCTTTGTGCATTAGCTCGGCCCCAAGACCACATAGAAAAAATGTAAAAAAAGGAAAATGTTCGTCTTTTAACGCTCTACAACGTTTGTTTGAACCAATTTTTCGAATTTTTCACTGTAGCTGAGATATTTCAGGAGGGAAATGCAACTTTTTCTACAGGGGGTCCACCCCCTATTTTGAGATGAGGGGTCGGTTGTTAATTTTTCTTATTCTTTCTACATAGTAATAGGATGTACTATGCAAAAGAGCCGCTCCTAAAAGTCGATTAACCCAATTTTTGGTGATTTTTTCTGATAATGGGAAATTTTTAAAATTGATTTTTTTCTGAAGCCCCTAGCTCCCTCTCATGACGTCATAGAAAAAAATTGTAAATAACAAAATTGTTTGTTTTTTTATTCTCTACAATTTTTGTTCCAACTATTTTTTCGTAAATACGTAATTTTGAAAGTTATAGCCGAAAAACGAAAATTTGAACCCCTCGCCCCCCAAAAGGGGGTCAAAATATTCACCGATTTTAGGGAAAGTCGGGTATGTTGAAATAAACTCTCCACAGAGCTTATATACGAACTTTCCTGTTTCCGGGAATTTTTTTTGGGTCAAAACCTAAAATTCAGTGTTGCAAGAACAGAACCGAAAACGAAAACCGAGAACCAAAAAGAACCGAATTTTTTGAAATTCGGTTCTCAAACGGTTCTAAGAACCTAAATTTTAAAGAACCGTTTTCAGCGAAAATCGAAAAACAAAAAAATTCTAAAAAAACCAAAATTCGAACAAAAACCGAGAACGAAATGTTCAAAGAACCGAATCGAGAACGAAAACCGAATTTTTTTGGTTCTTTGGGTTTCAGCTCGGCAATTAAGGTAATCGTTTTATTCGTTTCATTCGAGTTTTATCATTTTTGATTTTTTTTTTAAATCTTGAGTTAAGGTGATTGTTATATTTGTTTTATTCTAGTTTTATGATACGTGATGCGCTCTGTGAAATAGGGCCACAAGTCGGAAATGTAATTTTCTCTGTGAAGCGAAAAAATCGAATTGAAGTCGCGAAAATTGATTTTTTTAAAAATATTTTGAGAGAACATACGTTGAAAAACTTTTCGCATAAAATTTCGGCTTAGAATAATTTTTTGAAATAAAAACTTTACAAGTGCCGTATCTCCGTTATGTTTAAACCAGTTTTTGATTTTTTTTCCTTAAAATGTTCAGAATACTTACCTTCCTCTATCATTTGGGCCAAAAAATTGATTTCGTTTTTCTCCGACTTGTGACCCTACTTCACAGAGCGCATCACAATATTTAATTTTTGTTTTAAAAAAATCGACTTCATTTTTTGTTTCAAAAAAATTGACTGCAGATATGCTAAATGTTTTATTCGAGTTTTTTTGTTTTTGATTTTTTTTTAAATCTTTGGTAAAGGTGATTATTTTATTTGAGTTTATATTGTTTTTAGAAATTAGGCTGTCTCAAACTTATTAAAACTTTGATTTTTGAACACTTATTTTTCCTTTTTTTTAGCGTTGATTACTCGACCAATCTACTAACACTTTTTCTCGAAAAGAACCGAAAATTTTGATGAAGAACCAAAAACCAAAAAAGAACCAAAAACCGAACGAAAACCGAATTTTTTGAGAACCGAAACCAAAAAAACCGAAAACCGAAAACTGAAAAGAACAAAAACACGAACTGAAAACAAAATTTTAAATTTGAGAATCCAAAAACGAAAACCAAAACCCGAACTGAAATTCATGGGAACGAAAACCGAAAACCAAATACGTAATTTTCGGTTCTTGCAACACTGCTAAAATGACCGTACTATTACTTCAGGGATGAAATTAGAAACCTCAAAGTGGAATAATTTTCAAGGAAAACACGGGTTTTTGCCACTTTTGGGTAGTAACACCGCCTGGGAACCTCTATCACTCCCTAAAATTGTGCGATTTCAGTTTCTACACTTTCTTAAATCATTAGGTACGTAATATTGAAATTTGATATCATTTTTCAAATTTGAAAATTTCTTGAAATTAATCAAATTCACGCTCAAGCAACTCAAAATAAAGCCAGGAAAATTTCATTCGGTTATTCAGAAAAAATTTTGATAAAATTTTTAGAAAATTTTCATGAAAGGAGTGCCAACTTCATTAAAATTCGAGTTGTTGTTGATTCACTGACTTGAAAAGTAGGTAAACCTTTTTTGGTTATTGAAATGAATTTGAAATAATTTTTTTGAAATCTTTTGCAACAACGCTGCTAACTGAAATTTTAATGACCAAATAAACTTATTTGGCTCAATTTTTACATGCTTGAGTGAGCAATTTGAATTTGGTAAAAATCACAAAATCTAATTTGTACTTTGCAACTTTTCAACTCCTTTATAGAGGGCAAAAAGTGGTATAGAAATTCGAAGTCAATGGTCAGAAAAGTGTATAAACTCAAATTGCTGCTTTTTAGAGGATGATCGAGGTTCCCAGCTGCCGGTGGCATCATCCAAACTCTACTCAGAAGTCCTCTAGCTCCATCCCTTTCGGGTTGAAAAGCTAAAATTTTTGGGGGGAAGTCTTCTACTCAAAATTAACATGTAGGTCGTGTGTATTTTAATACAAAATCAAAATTTTTCAACATTAAATTTTATTATTTTTTCCCTTCATTTATTGAAGAATTGAAAAAAGTGATTTGGGTCAGTGGTATTTTTTAATTTAAAAAAACAACCCCCCGATCTTTGTAAAGTTTCCACACAACTTCGGTTGGATATCTCTCTTCAATTTTTGAAAAATAAGTACAAACCGATTCACCCTTTTGGTCGCATTTTGAAAAATTCAATTAATTTTTTACACCTTCTCGGCTGATTCAAATAGGTACCTACTTACTTTAAAGTCGATCCAAATTTTATTTTGAGGCAATAAGAATGAATTTAAATGAAATTTTTCAAAAAATTGTATGGCAGTGCTGGCAATTGTATCATGGCTCAATCACCTTCAAAAAAATCAAGTTATTCATCTTATTCATAAAAATTAATTTTAATTATTTTGTTGAGAATTTTTTGTGACAGTGTAGCCGACAGAAATTTTATAAAAATTGTAAAAGTCATGACATAAGTTTTTTTTACTCAATTTTGAGATGTTTTGAGTGAGCGATTTGAATGTGTTATCTTTCAAAATTCGCGAGTTGCATCTTTTCTTTTCAGCCCTTCAGAGAAGCGTAAAAAGTGACATCAAATTTCAAGGTACCAAATTTTTACGTTAGAAAATTGTAGAAACTCTAACTGTAATTTTTCACCGGGGTGACTGAAATACGAAGTAGGTGATATACCCAAAAATGGCCAAAATGTACATTTTTTGTTCAAAAGTGGAATCACTTTGAGGACTCCTAGCTATATCCCTTTTAGCGAGGGAGAAAAAGTTTTAAGGAAAGTTTTCCATTCAATCATACCAATTTTCGTCGAATCTCGAGGAATTTTTTCACTCCCTACTCTTATATAGGTAAGGTATCCATTGAAATTCATCAACCAAATTAATTTTCTCTATTTCATATGGATTTAATTTAAGTATCCAACTCCATTGATATATTTTGCATATTACCTATCTACTTACAGATCTGGAGATACTGCCCGTTCACTCCATTTGGTCCAGTAGTAGAACCAGAAAGTCAAAATGCATTTTTATTCTCACATCCCCTTGACTTGTTGATCAACGGTAAATTGAAAGATTTACCTTGGATGACTAGTATCAATGAAAAAGAAGGATTATATCCAGCAGCAGGTTATAATTGATAAGTCTAGTTGACCGAAGTGGATTATACCGATTAAATGAATAAAATTCACTTTAAAACCCCCCCCCCTTCTTTTTAGAATCCCTTCCCTCGTGAGGCTTTTTAAAAGAGTTTGACGAAAAATAAGAAATAGCACCAAATTTATGGTAAAAATTAAGGGTACCCAAAAGAAAAAAAAAAAATACACAGCAACGCTATCAGAAAATTTTATTTCGACGATGAGCCTATTTCTAAAAAAACTATCAACTCTTTAGTTCAAGTAAATAATTCTACACTCGATCATTAACCTACCTAATTTCATAGAAATATGAAAGCTTACTCATAATTATGCACTATGAAGCTAAACTAACGTTTTCCAAAATTAATCTCGTATTTGTAGATGGCCGGAGACAGATTATTTTACAATGAAATATTCGAAGCTGTAAAATTGCACAACATGGCTACCAAATCGAATGTCTATTGTTATAAATTTAATTACCGAGGGAAATACAGTCTTACCAACATCTTTGCTGAAAATAATGAAAACTACGGTATAGCCAGTGTTGCAAGAACCGAAAATTACGTATTTGGTTTTCGGTTTTCGTTCCCATGAATTTCAGTTCGGGTTTTGGTTTTCGTTTTTGGATTCTCAAATTTAAAATTTTGTTTTCAGTTCGTGTTTTTGTTCTTTTCAGTTTTCGGTTTTCGGTTTTTTTGGTTTCGGTTCTCAAAAAATTCGGTTTTCGTTCGGTTTTTGGTTCTTTTTTGGTTTTTGGTTCTTCATCAAAATTTTCGGTTCTTTTCGAGAAAAAGTGTTAGTAGATTGGTCGAGTAATCAACGCTAAAAAAAAGGAAAAATAAGTGTTCAAAAATCAAAGTTTTAATAAGTTTGAGACAGCCTAATTTCTAAAAACAATATAAACTCAAATAAAATAATCACCTTTACCAAAGATTTAAAAAAAAATCAAAAACAAAAAAACTCGAATAAAACATTTAGCATATCTGCAGTCAATTTTTTTGAAACAAAAAATGAAGTCGATTTTTTTAAAACAAAAATTAAATATTGTGATGCGCTCTGTGAAGTAGGGTCACAAGTCGGAGAAAAACGAAATCAATTTTTTGGCCCAAATGATAGAGGAAGGTAAGTATTCTGAACATTTTAAGGAAAAAAAATCAAAAACTGGTTTAAACATAACGGAGATACGGCACTTGTAAAGTTTTTATTTCAAAAAATTATTCTAAGCCGAAATTTTATGCGAAAAGTTTTTCAACGTATGTTCTCTCAAAATATTTTTAAAAAAATCAATTTTCGCGACTTCAATTCGATTTTTTCGCTTCACAGAGAAAATTACATTTCCGACTTGTGGCCCTATTTCACAGAGCGCATCACGTATCATAAAACTAGAATAAAACAAATATAACAATCACCTTAACTCAAGATTTAAAAAAAAAATCAAAAATGATAAAACTCGAATGAAACGAATAAAACGATTACCTTAATTGCCGAGCTGAAACCCAAAGAACCAAAAAAATTCGGTTTTCGTTCTCGATTCGGTTCTTTGAACATTTCGTTCTCGGTTTTTGTTCGAATTTTGGTTTTTTTAGAATTTTTTTGTTTTTCGATTTTCGCTGAAAACGGTTCTTTAAAATTTAGGTTCTTAGAACCGTTTGAGAACCGAATTTCAAAAAATTCGGTTCTTTTTGGTTCTCGGTTTTCGTTTTCGGTTCTGTTCTTGCAACACTGGGTATAGCTACATTGATTTATTTTTTTGATTTTATGCTACATTTAGACCTATCAACAGCAATTTTTTTTGAATTTCCATCAGGAGTCAGTCACGCTGATGATCTATCATATATTCTGAAACCTCTTCCTGAGGAGACTGGCGCAGATAAAGCGATGACAAAACTAATCTCGTCTATTTTTATTAATTTTATGAAAACTGGGTAGGTACCTACATTTTTATATCAGTTTTTTTGTTAATAGTCCAGGCAAATAAGAGAAAAAATGTACCAAACCCCCCAAAAATTAAATCCTGATTTTTTTTCGCGTTTTACGTTCGTAATAGTCCACTACACAACATACTAAAATGGACACCTCCACTCCACAACCCTCCGCTACCCCCAGAGAGGGGTAAATGTCTGCTAAAAACCGGTTTTTCGTGAATATCTCCTCGAATAAGCCTCAAAATTGAAAAATAGTTATGAACAATCTTGTTTTACGTGTAATTTCCTATCAGAAGATTTTTTTTTTTTAAAAACACTCACTTCCTCGACCAAAAATTAAGGGTAAAAAACACCTATTTTCCACAATTTACAGCATTTTTTGAAAAAATAGAAACTTTTGTGAATATCTTCACAAATAAGCCTCAAAATGGAAAAATGGCTATGAACAATCATGTTCTACGTGTAATTTCCTATCAGACAGGCTCATTTTTTTTCAAAAACACCCTCTTCTTTTCCCAAAAATTAAGGGTGAAAACGCCTATTTTTTCAATATTTACCTACAGTATTTTCAGAAATGATGGAAATACGAAATTGAAAGAACCCAAAATTATACCAGTGAAGAGTAATTTTTTTATATGTACATGCTGGTAGGGTATTCCAAAAAAAGTCACTGCAAGAATATCAATCCCTACCGTTAATTATAAGAGATGTTATTGAATACTGCAATAACCTCCCTTATAATTAACGGTAGGGGGTTGAAATTCTTGCGGTGACTTTTTTTGAAATATCCTACCAGCATGTACATATAAAAAAATTACTCTTCACTGGTATAATTTTGGGTTCTTTCAACTTCGTATTTCCATAATTTCCAAAAATACTGTAAATATTGGAACAATAGGCGTTTTTCACCCTTAATTTGGGCAAAGAAGAGAGTGTTTTCGAAAAAAAAAACACCCGTCTAATAGAAAATTACACGTAGAACATGATTGTTCATAACTCATAACCTTTCCATTTTGAGGCTTATTTGAGAAGATATTCACAAAAGTTTCTATTTTTTCAAAAAATGCTGTAAATTGTGGAAAATAGGTGTTTTTTACACTTAATTTTTGGTCGAGGAAGTGAGTGTTTTTGAAAAAACAAAAAAATCTTCTGATAGGAAATTACACGTAGAACAAGATTGTTCATAACTATTTTTCAATTTTGAGGCTTATTTGAGGAGATATTCACAAAAAACCGATTTTTAGCAGACATTTACCCCTCCCTGGGGGTAGCGGAGGGTTGTAGGGTGTCCATTTTAGTATGTTGTGTAGTAGACCATTACGAACGTAAAAGGTGAAAAAAAAAATTAGGATGTAATTTTTGGGGGTCAACTCCTAAAATGACTGGACAATAATGGTTGACATTATTATCGAAAATCATCGACTAAATTCGGTAAATTTTTCAGAGATCCTACTTCAGGAATAAAGGTTTGGGAACCAGTTGCCAAAGATCAACGTGCCAATTTATCCTGTTTGAGTATTTATTCCCCTACTCATTTTATATTGGAGGATATAGACAATCCAGCAACTAGTAAATTTTGGAAAAATTTGTTGCCACAAGAGTATCCCATAAATAAAGATCTATTGGAAAAAGAAGAGCTTTAATTGAAAATAAAATACCTTCATAACTGTGATTGTTAATGATACCTACCTATTACAGTTTCATGAGTTTCATATTTATGTAATAAGTATACCTATAGTCTACAGTCCAAGAGGCAAAAAGTGCTCCAGAAAACGAAATTAGTGTGCATTTTCGCTGGACAAAAAAATCAGTTTGTTTATTGTAGTTATGGGTCCCGTAGTCCCAAAAACCCGAATTTTGGATTTTTGCCCCGGCACAGTAGGGAACTGAGGCCTGAAAACCCCCCCTTTTTTCTCAATTTTTAAATTTGACTTTGGACAAAAAATTTTTTTACATTCTGGTAGCAGACACTCCCCTGACTCCAAATATATGTCACATTCCTTGGGTCCCGGGCACAATGGGATGCTGGGCCCCCCAATGTGCGATTTTTTGCCAAATTCGATCATTTTTGGCACAATAATGCCTCTGTAGGCGTTATGCGGTAAGCTGGACAAAAAAAATCAAATGCAATGTATTCTTGGTTTCATTCCGCGTCCAATGAGCCAAAGTTTAAGGAAAACTGTGGGCACAATAGGCCGTGGTGGAATTTCAAAGTTTTGAAAACACGCGATTTTCTCCCCCTTTGTTAAAAAAATAAGTCATGAAAAAAATCTAAAACTTGGGTTGCGACATATCAAAATGGGTTAAAATTTCACGAGCAGAACGAAATTATTGATGAAAATTAAATTTGAGCAATTTTCACCCATTTTGAGTCCCAAATCGGGTCAATTTTTGAGTATTTTCAAAGGATTGACATGTGACCTATGAAAGTGGGGTAGAATTTCGCCAGAAATTCAACAAAACCATCCAAATTTTTTTTTAGCAATTTTTGAGTGTTTTGAGCTTTAAATTGAGTCAATTTTTGATTAATTTCCAAAAATTGACACGTGACCTATGAAAGTGGGGTAGAACTTTGCCAGAAATTCAAAAATATCATTCAAAATTTTTTTGAGCAACTTTTGAGAATTTTGAGCCTAAAATTGAATCAATTTTTGAGTATTTTCAAAGAATTGACATGTAAGTGTAACCTATGAAAGTGGGGTAGAATTTCGCTAGAAATTCAACAAAACCATCCAATTTTTTTTTGAACAACTTTTGAGAATTTTGACCCTTAAATTGAATCAATTTTTGATTAATTTGAAAAAATGACTTGTAACCTACGAAAAAGGGATAGAATTTCGTCCAAGGTTTTAAAATGTATTCCAAAACTTTTTAAAACAGCTTTCATGTTTGAGTAATTTCAAGCGCAAAATATTTCATTGGAATGCCAAAAAATGAACAATCTAAACTAATAAAAAAGAAAATAGAAAATTCAAATCAATTACATTCAATTGAAAAAATAAGCGGGTTTAATTTCATTCAGGAAATTATTCGATTTTGATTTTTTGGGTTCTCTATGAAATTTTAATCCATGAAAGGTCTATCTAAAAATCTACTAAATTAAAGGCTAAAAATTCTCAAAAGATGCTCAAAAAAATTGGATGGTATTTTTGAATTTCTGACGAAATTCTACCCTACTTTCATAGGTTACATGTCAATTTTTTGAAAATACTCAAAAATTGATTCAATTTGAGGCTCAAAATTCTCAAAAGTTGCTCAAAAAAAATTGGATGGTATTTTTGAATTTCTGACGAAATTCTACCCTACTTTCATAGGTTACATGTCAATTCTTTGAAAATACTCAAAAATTGATTCAATTTGAGGCTCAAAATTCTCAAAAGTTGCTCAAAAAATTTTTGGATGGTTTTGTTGAATTTCTGGCGAAATTCTACCCCACTTTCATAGGTCACATGTCAATCCTTTGAAAATACTCAAAAATTGACCCAATTTGGGGCTCAAAATGGGTGAAAATTGCTCAACTTTAATTTTCATCAATAATTTCGTTCTGCTCGTGAAATTTTAACCCATTTTGATATGTCGCAACCCAAGTTTTAGATTTTTTTCATGACTTATTTTTTTAACAAAGATGGAGAAAATCGCGTGTTTTCAAAACTTTGAAATTCCACCACGGCCTGTTGTGCCCACAGTTTTCCTCAAACTTTGGCTCATTGGACGCGGAATGAACCCAAGAATACATTGCGTTTGATTTTTTTTGTCCAGCTTACCGCATAACGCCTACAGAGGCATTATTGTGCCAAAAATGATCGAATTTGGCAAAAAATCGCACATTGGGGGGCCCAGCATCCCATTGTGCCCATGACCCAAGAAATGTGACATATATTTGGAGTCAGGGGAGTGTCTGCTACCAGAATGTGAAAAAATTTTTTGTCCAAAGTCAAATTTAAAAATTGAGAAAAAAGGGGGGTTTTCAGGCCTCAGTTCCCTACTGTGCCGGGGCAAAAATCCAAAATTCGGGTTTTTGGGACTACGGGACCCATACCTACAATAAACAAACTGATTTTTTTATCCAGCAAAAATGCACGCTCAATGAACACTTTTTGCCTCTTGGACTGTAGACTACTATGCTTAGAAAAAGTTGTAAATAATCTGGGGTTTTGTATCCAGGTACCTAATTGGGCTATTCCATACTAAAATGGACCAAAAATGAAGTCGGGTCTTCCGATTTCGCTCAAATTTTTTTTACGAGTTCCCCTTGGTGGTCTATTCACAAAACCACGATCATTTTTTTCTAACCCTCAAGGGGGCGGGGGGGGGCAGGCCTCGAAAATTTTATGCAATTGCGATTTTTAGCAAAACGGCTCAACTTTGAAGGCTCATATCTCGAGATAGGTGGTACTTGGGAGAACACTGTTTGCAGGGTCGGAAAGAGAATTGATAGGAGATTCAAACGCGATAATAACATTTTGAAAAGCTCAAAGTTGAACTTTGGCAGTGAAAGCTCAACTTTCATGACGAAAACAAAGTATGAAAGCTACCATTTAAAAATCTGAAAAAATTACTGTAAGTAGTGCTTTTTACCCTCTCTTCAACCAACAAATTTTCAAGATGGAGTCTCTGAACCGCTGGGGGGTAGAGGGGTCCACAATTTTGACCAAAATTCAAAAAATCGAAAAAGTGGAGTAACCCATCGATTACCACTAATTCGAGGGCGCTGATTTCGAATATGTACTTAGTTTTTTGATTCGACCCCTATGAACCCCCTTCAGCCCCTTTGATGGGGTCAAAATTCAAAAAAATGAAAAATAACGTGTGGCATATCGTTTGATAGGTTTTTGAGGGCCCTGAGTTCGAATATTTACTTATTTTTTGAATTTGACCCTCCAGTGTCCCCCTAGCCCCCCAATTTTGGGAAAAAGTATGTTAAGGAATGAAAATATCGTGTGACGTATCGATTCCAACTAATGTGAGGGCGTAGAATTCGAATATCGACTTACTTTTGTGATCTGAGGACTTCCTCCCCCGTGCGCTGACCCACCCCCCTCCACCGTATTTTTTTACTCATTTGCTGTTTAAATATGGACTCGTATATGTATGCAATATAGAAATAAAACCTGGAATTCTAGTAACGAACTATTATTTAATAAAATTTCAAAAGTGAAGTGGTATAAACATATTCGATGAAGTGAACTTAAATGCTACACTATTAGGGAATACAAAATCGAGTTTTTAAGAGTGTTGTTGCTATTACTGGAGGGGGGTGGGTCAGCGCACGGGGGAGGAAGTCCTCAGATCACAAAAGTAAGTCGATATTCGAATTCTATGCCCTCACATTAGTTGGAATCGATACGTCACACGATATTTTCATTCCTTAACATACTTTTTCCCAAAATTGGGGGGCTAGGGGGACACTGGAGGGTCAAATTCAAAAAATAAGTAAATATTCGAACTCAGGGCCCTCAAAAACCTATCAAACGATATGCCACACGTTATTTTTCATTTTTTTGAATTTTGACCCCATCAAGGGGGCTGAAGGGGGTTCATAGGGGTCGAATCAAAAAACTAAGTACATATTCGAAATCAGCGCCCTCGAATTAGTGGTAATCGATGGGTTACTCCACTTTTTCGATTTTTTGAATTTTGGTCAAAATTATGGACCCCTCTACCCCCAGCGGTTCAGAGACTCCATCTTGAAAATTTGTTGGTTGAAGAGAGGGTAAAAAGCACTACTTACAGTAATTTTTTCAGATTTTTAAATGGTAGCTTTCATACTTTGTTTTCGTCATGAAAGTTGAGCTTTCACTGCCAAAGTTCAACTTTGAGCTTTTCAAAATGTTATTATCGCGTTTGAATCTCCTATCAATTCTCTTTCCGACCCTGCAAACAGTGTTCTCCCAAGTACCACCTATCTCGAGATATGAGCCTTCAAAGTTGAGCCGTTTTGCTAAAAATCGCAATTGCATAAAATTTTCGAGGCCTGCCCCCCCCCCGCCCCCTTGAGGGTTAGAAAAAAATGATCGTGGTTTTGTGAATAGACCACCAAGGGGAACTCGTAAAAAAAATTTGAGCGAAATCGGAAGACCCGACTTCATTTTTGGTCCGTTTTAGTATGGAATAGCCCTAATTTACTTTTTGTGTTACAGAATGCTCCCCTTCGATTTTGACGTTATGCAAACAATTATTGAAATTTTGTAAAGTTTCTCAAGTGCTTGCTAAGAATTTCTGTACTAACCCATTTCGAAAATTTTTCCATTTCAACTTACTTATTCAGTTTTCAGATTAGGCAAAAAAATCATAATAAGTACCTATGAGATTTTTATTTTATATTCGTGATCCTATGCACAGTAGATAAGTACTTAGTAAGTATACACTTTCTCATGATTGAAAAAAAAAAATTTAATTTAATATTTCTGAAAAAAAATCTCAGACGATGGACAATAATTAGTTATGATAGAAAAAAAACATTGCGCTGATAATGGCGATACTGATAAGAAATATTGTTTGGAGATGTGCAATCAGCTTCGATACTAGAACAAAAAAGTACAAACGGAAGTTAAAATAGGTATGGTATAGTCATCGATAGTATAAGGTCGATGGGTATAGTTGATCAAAAATGGACCGTTGGCTAAGAATTCGTACCTGCTACTGAGAGATATGATTCACTACCAAGAACGCCAACTCCGATAATGATGACAGTAATAATAATGCATACAATTTTCAATGCTGGAACAAAAAGGTGATTATTAGTTTATAAGTATACGAATGTTTTTTTTTAAAAAATACAAACCAAGGGTATGCTGGTCCGCCATTTTCTTCCTTAGAAGCGCCCGAGCGCTAAAACTTGTTCCACGACGTTACGCGGGAATTCAAACGAGCCGGTCACATTCGAACTCCCGCGTAACGTCGTGGAACAAGTTTTAGCGTTCGGGCGCTTCTAAGGAAGAAAATGGCGGACCAGCATACCCCCTTTTAGAGTGCCCTAATATTGATAATTCCTTTTCGATTTTCGATTTTTTTTTACCAGTGCGTGCCTTGGATGAGTTAATATTTTCCATGTTGGATTTTTCATTTCTTTTGTCTACATCGGACTCTGTGAATCGAAATTCAATACTAAATTTTATAATTCAGGGAAGAATAATAATCTATAAAGGTCAACTTATCGATGCTTTTCAATACAACCGCGCTATGTCCAACTTAGCAGTTTTTGAGAAAACACAAAAAGAAGTTTTCAAATTCGCACAAAATGAAAGTTTTGAGAGTGTTCCTTACTTTGGCTTATTAATTTGATTCATCAATGTCTTGAGAAGAGATCTGTAATAAAAAATATTAATTTCATTGCTGAAAAGAGCCGAAATATGCAATTGAAACAAAAAGGAGACGGACATAGAACGTTTGTAATATATTGAAAAGGACATAGCACCTTTGTATATAGTGAAATATATAAAGATGAATGCAATAAACTACAAAAATCATCACATCACGGTAAAAAATGAATGCAATAATATACGAAAATTGTCAAGAGTGAAAATATAAATGCTATAAGATAAGAAAAACATCCGATACGTAAAAATGAAATACAATAAAACACCAAAATCGTCAATTTAATCTACCTCTAATTCCATTACCTCGATCTCGAATACTCTTCTTGCTCAGTTGTTTGAAAAGGGGCGATGTCGGATGTCTTTTACCTTATTTGAATGAGGAATAGAAGCGAAATAATCCGTGTACGACCCTGGAATTATACCTTCTTTCAATAATCCCATCAGATCTCGATACTTTTTAGTTGAAATTGGCAGTTTTTCAAAATATTTCTGCTTCAAGGTATAATTATTATGCAAACCAGGATGTATTTTTTTTCCACACTTCGTTTTCAAAACATTAAACTCGCGAAATGCTCCAGAGTAATCGTATCAAAATTTCACAACGTAGGGATCATCTTTTATGAACTGGAATTGTTTTATGCGAAGCCACTCAACTTTCTTTCCGGGGTAGCGTTGAATTATCGGATGAAGAGATAATAACATCATTTTGTCCATCAATGTAGACATTCATATTGTTAATATCGAAGTTATCCATCGTAGAACATATAAACACGAATTATTCATTAATGCTGAACTGTTTTAACCAGGTCTCCATTGGACATAGAACAGTTGTATTTTTGTAGGTGTAAACTGTGGAGATAACGCGTTCGTATTTTAGGCTATAACTTATTTTAAATTAGTTTTTGGCTTTTCGGACCTAAATGATTTTGTGTAGAGCTTGAAAAACTCTACCCGAAACCATAAAAACCTGAAAATTGAAAATTTTGGACATAGCGCGGTTGTATTGAAAAGCATCGTTATCGACCCTAAAATGGTCTAAGTGCCATTTTCCTTTTTTTACGGGAGAGCCAAAGAACGTAACAAAATTAGCATTGCGCTTATGGAGTTTGCAAATTTCAAACTCTTTTGTTTAGTAAATTTTTTTACTAAATTTACGTTTTTTATATCTTAATCGATGCAACTTGCTTCATAGAATCCGAAAACATCAATAACTCAATTTTCCAAAAAATGGCACTTGGACCGTTTTAGAATTAGGGAGTCGTTATTATCCTTACTTTTCTTTCTTGAATTTTCTTCGGCCTGATTTTGTTCTTCAATTTGTAGTTCGGCTTCCACTGTAACAAAAAAAGTAAAAATGATAAGTGATTTGTCTATCGAATTCTAAAAATACTACGGTATTTTCACTACCTCTTTCCATCATTTTCAGGGATAATTTAAATGCAGAATGTATTACATTGGGTTCCTGAGCTACACGCTTTAAGAAATAAATACAATACTAATATTAAAAAATATGAAAGGTGTGGGAAGTGAAACCAACACACAGAAAGATATTCTAAAAAACATCTTACCGGAAGTGATTTGAAATCACGGGACTGACCCTGCAAAATAGTGAAATATATGTCAAATAATTCTTTAAAAGTTAAAACCGGTACAAGATGTGAATTATGCACAATAATTATGTAAGCAAATTGGATAAAATTAGACAAAAGATAAATATGAATCATAAGATCCGTGGATAGTAAATTACCTTGATATCACCATTTCTTTCGGCCATTCTTTAATAACCATTCAAATGTACACGAAAAACAAATAAACCAATATTTTTTTTCATATTCGCGAAAGCGCGAAAGCCAGGTCAAATGGGGAGTTGTTATTTTCCCTGACTTGGAAGAGTAGTGAACGGTATTGTTCAAACAAATGAACGATACTTATCCTCCACTCATAGATAATCGTAATATTTTTCAATTTTCATAATTCATTCATATTTCGTACGATGTACCCTGTGCTGTGCAGTGATTTTTCAAATAATTATAATATTTATAAATGTAAACTGTAAAGAAATGTTCGAATTTACCTAAAAATTGAGAAGATGAACGAACATTAAACCCGTTAAAGTTCATATTTTTCGTAAAAAATTAGCCGGGTAAGAGCTAACTGTAAAAGCTAAGAGGTGAATTTGGCCCTGGCCCCGATTTTCGATCTAACCCCCCTCCCCCCGATGGTGCCCTTGATGTAAAAAAAATTGGGGAAAATTTTTGACCACCCCACCCTTTCCCTTCCGGAAATATGGCTATAATATTGCATTATTTTCAAGAATTTTTAATTTCCGGTATAAATTTTCTGTCCTTTGGCACAAAGTTAAATACATCTCATAGAGGCGTAAGTATTTATCATGATAATTTTTTCATAAAATTTTGGTGCACTCCTTCATGAAGTTTTGGCCATTTGAAATTTTCAACTATAAAAATGACCTTAAGTTAATAGCAAGGTAAGTACGACTACATTAAAAAAAATTCTAAAAACGTGTTTTTGGCGTAGATTCGCGTTACGTATTCACTTTTGGCGATTTCGGTGGCACAGGGGCCGAAAATCGCAAAAACCCGTAAAGAAATGTCGTTATTATGACAGATTTTTCAAATTTTAAGCATTATATACCGAAAGAAATGACCAAATAAAGGAACTAACGTCAGATTCGTGTTAAGCAGGTCAAAATACTCCGATAAACACCTTTTCGCGATCTTTTTAGATACTTTTAAAATCTCGAAATTCACATTTTTCACTGATTTTTAATGACAATGAAACTGAATTTCGAGATCTAAGGTAAAATAATTGTGAAAAAGGCTGTTTCTCTGGGTATTTTTGACCTGCTTATCACAAATCGGACGTTGGTTTCTTCATTTTGTCATTTCTTTCCGAATAAAATGTTTAAAATTTGAAAAAACTGTCAAAATACCTAACATTTCTGTACGGGGTTTTGGTGATTGTTATTTTGAGCCTTTTATTTAAAACTAAAAATTCTTCATTATAAAAAGGGATGAAGGAAGGGAGGATCGAAATGAAAAAAATCTGACGCGGGAAAAAATTATGATTTATGAATAATTTTCGAAGTCCTAGGAAATCAGAAGAACGAAACATGATTCATTCAAACGTTATCGTTCACTACTCTTCCAAGTCAGGGAAAATAACAACTCCCGGTAAAATGGAACCCTATCAATTAATTTCAAATTCAAAGTGGAACCCAAATTTGTGACTTTTCGATACAAATACAAAGTGGAACCCATTATTTATAAAAATGAGTGCATTCACACTAATGAACAATACAGAGTATGGAACATGAACGAATGAACGACCGACCAAAACCAATAATCACAGTTTAGCCGTTTTGAAAACTAAGGGCATAGTTCGCATTTCTTTTTGCCTACACACGCCCGCCCCTGCCAATTTACATTACGCTTATGGGAGTTCATGAAATATTACTTTACTCGAAATGAGAGTGATGAAATGGACTCAGATTTGAAATATACATTCTTCGCGATGGTCTCTACAATCCTGTGCATGGATTGCTCGTTACATCGAATATTTTACGAGAAAATTGAATTTGAAAAATCAGTGGATTTTTCACCGATTTTTCAAATTCGATTTTCTCGTAAAATATTCGATGTAACGAGCAATCCATGCACAGGATTGTAGAGACCATCGCGTAGAATGCATATTTCAAATTTGAGCCCATTTCATCACTCTCATTTCGAGTAAAGTAATATTTCATGAACTCCCATAACCGTAATGTAAATTGGCAGGGGGGCGTGTAGGCAAAACGAAATGCGAGCTATGCCCCTAAGGCTTAAGGCCCGAATTTTAAATCATATTTTAAAAGTTAAGGTAGCCTTAAAAGTTCCTTATCGCATTTTCCACCAATCAGAAAGCACGAAACGGTTCCTTAAAACCATTAAGGTTGCCTTAATTTTTAAGGTATGATTTAAAATTCGGGCCTTAATTACCAACCTTTTTCATTCGTATTAGCCTATTATAGGATGAAAAATTCAGATAGGTAATTACGACTTCCAAACCAACCACACCTATAAAACTCGACATTCTGAGTAATTTTTGTGATTACAAATTTTTCAACTTACTCAATAGTTTCCTTGATATTGAGGAAGAAAGAATTGTCCAAAAATAGAAAATCTCACAATTTTGGGCAAAAAAATTCATTTTGCATACTCCCTAAATCGAGATCGCAGAATCCAAATTTCGGGTCGATTTCATCCTATGATCAACCCAAAGGCCCTCACTCAAATTTCTAAGCATTTTTCCTTCTTCGCCTTATGAAGATAAATTTTTTCTGAAAAAATTCCACATGTGCATCGAAAATGTAAAAATGTATTCGTTTGCCAAATTTGAACAAAATCCATTCAGTAAAAGTTGAGGAAATGGAAAAAATTCGTAATTTGCCAGAAAACTTCGTTACTTCGCTTCGAATGAAAACACGTAGCCTAGTACTATAGGTAGTAGACAGTATACTTTTTTGAGTGCAGCAAAAAATCAGAAAATCGTGATGAAATCAAGAAAAAATCAATTTTCTCAGCTTCTATTCAACCAAAAAGGTTCAAATTTTGTACACTTCTGAATTTTTACATCATCCATGCACGTCTGGAATTTTTTCAGGAAAAATTTATTTTCATAATGCGAAGAGGAAAAAATATGTAGAAATTTGAGTGAGAGCATTTGAGGGGCTTGGTTCCAAAACTCACTTTTGCCACGAAAATTTACTACGTTTTCTTTGCGGATTTGGGTTCCGTTTTTAATGCTTCATGACTCTACAATCTCCATTTTCATGTTAACGCTTCGACTTTGCTATAATAGACGTAAGAAAAGTGACACTGGTGTCAAAACTCACTTTTGTCTAATCGTTTTCCGTTGTTTTCTCAAAAAGTACCTTTTTGGTAAAAGTGAGTTTTGGAACCAAGCCCCTCATTTGGGTTGTTCTTAGGATGAAATCGACCCGAAATTTGGATTCTGTGACCTCGATTTAGGGAGGAAACACTTTCGGTGTATGCTAAATAGATTTTTTTGCTCAAAATTTGGAGATTTTCCATTTTTTGACAATTCTTTCTTCCTCAATATTAAGAAAACTATTGAGTTAGTTGAAAAATTTGTAATCACAAAAATTACTCAGAATGTCGAGTTTTATAGGTGTGGTTGGTTCGGAAGTCGTAATTACCTACATCAATTTTTCATCCTATAATAGGCAAGTACGAATGAAGAAGGTTGGTAATTGAGTTTTCAAAACCTACTTTTCCTGTTTTGGGCCTCCGGGAGTGATTTTTGAAAAAATCCAAAAATGACATTTTCAAAAATTTTCCTTAAATTGTCGTTTTTAGTGGTTTTATGTTGTTTCTTCAAGAAACGACACTTATTAGGCCTCTAGAGGTGATTTTAGAAAAAACCCAAAACTGCGATTTTTAATATTTTCCCTAAAATCATCGTTTTTAGTCGTTTTTTGTCGTCTCTTCAAGAAACGACACTTTTTGGCCCTCCGGAGGTGATTTTTGAAAAAATTCAAAAATGAGTTTTTCAAAAATTTCCATAAAGTCGTCGTTTTTAGTCATTTTTTCAAGAAACGACAGTCTTTGGGCTTCCAGAAATGATTTTTTTAAAAAAAACAAAAATGCGATTTTTAAAAGTTTCTCTAAAATCGCAGTTTTTTGTCGTTTCTTGTCGTTTCTTCAAGAAACGATACTTTTTGGACCTCCAGAAGTGATTTTTGAAAAAATCTGAAAATGACGTTTTCAAAAATTTTCCTAAAATTGTCGTTTTTAGTGGTTTCATGTCGTTTCTACAAGAAACGACACATTTCGGACCTCCATAGGTGATTTTTGAAAAAATCCAAAAATAACATTTTCAATATTTTCCCTAAAATCGTAGTGTTTATTCGTTTTTTGTCGTTTCTTCAAGAAACGACACTTTTTTGCCCTAAGGAGGTGATTTTTGAAAAAATCCAAATATGAGGGTTTCAAAAATTTCCCTAAAATCGTCGTTTTTAGGCGTTTCTTGTCGTTTCTTCAAGAAACGACACATTTTGGACCTCCAGAGGTGATTTTTGAAAAAATACAAAAATGACATTTTCAATATTTTCCCTAAAATCGTAGTTTTTAGTCGTTTTTAGTCGTTTCTTTAAAAAACGACACTTTTTGGGCCTCCGGGGGTAATTTTTGAAAAAATCCAAAAATGACATTTTCAAAAATTTTCCTTAAATTGTCGTTTTTAGTGGTTTTATGTTGTTTCTTCAAGAAACGACACTTATTGGGCCTCTAGATGTGATTTTAGAAAAAACCTAAAACTGCGATTTTCAATATCTTACCTAAAATCATCGTTTTTAGTCATTTTTTGTCGTCTCTTCAAGAAACGACACTTTTTGGCCCTCCGGAGGTGATTTTTGAAAAAATTCAAAAATGAGTTTTTCAAAAATTTCCATAAAGTCGTCGTTTTTAGTCATTTCTTCAAGAAACGACAGTCTTTGGGCTTCCAGAAATGATTTTTTTTAAAAAAAACAAAAATGCGATTTTTAAAAGTTTCTCTAAAATCGCAGTTTTTTGTCGTTTCTTGTCGTTTCTTCAAGAAACGATACTTTTTGGACCTCCAGAAGTGATTTTTGAAAAAATCTGAAAATGACGTTTTCAAAAATTTTCCCAAAATCGTCTTTTTTAGTCGTTTCTTGTCGTTTCTTCAAGAAACGACACATTTTGGGCCTCCAGAGGTGATTTTTGAAAAAAATGACATTTTCAAAAATTTCCATAAAATCGTCGTTTTTAGTCGTTTCTTTATTCTTTTCGTTTCTTCAAGAAACGACACATTTTGGGCCTCCGGAAGTGATTTTTGAAAAAATCCAAAAATGACATTTTCAATAATTTCCAGTCGTTTTTAGTCGTTTTTAGTCGTTTCTTCAAGTAACGACACTTTTTGGGCCTCCACCTGATGTTTGAAAATACCTAAAAATGCGATTTTTAATAGTTTCCCTAAAATCGCAGTTTTTTGTCGTTCGAAATAAATCAGCTGAAGAATACTTTTAAATTTTCTCAGCTTTGAATGATAACTGACTCTTCCCATTCCATAGCAAAGTTGGAAAAATGATTAATACTAAGAATTTTTCAATTTAAATTGTTTCAAAATTTCTCCAACTTTGATATAAAAAAAATTTTCCTTCATATTTTTAAAAACTTTTTTCAACTTTACATTTTTTCAGTAATTTTAAAATTTCTCCTCAATTTCTTTTTCAATTTTGTATTTTTCCGACCTAATGTTTTTCAGTTTTTTTTCAAATTAATACTTTATTGTAAGAATTTCTTAAAAATATAAAATTGAATATTTTTTGAAAAAAATCGAAATTGAAAATATTTTAAAATAGGATGGGTACAGTTCTGAAAAAAAATAGAGTTGGAGAAATTGAAATTTGAAAAAATTAGAATTTGGAAATTTAAATAATAATTGAGAAATTTAAATTTAAAAAATTTAAAAATTGGATACAACTTTGAAAAAAATTATAATTAAAGAAAATGAAAAAATTTAGGATTGAAAAAGTTGAACTTTGAATAAATTTGGACATGGGTCGTTGAAATCCCATTTACAGCGAAATTATTTAGGAGCTTGTAATTTTTTTTATTGACAAACGCTCAAAAATTACATGATCACATTACTTACATCATTTTCACCAAAGTAATCATTTATTTGATAGCTTCTATCAAACTTATATAGGTACAGCTACAGGCGATTAATTCGTGTAATTATTTACAATCACGTGTTTAATTCACGATTTTAGTAAATGATTTTTGAAACTGATACCTAAAATTGACAGATTGTGTCTTATCGGAAATTAAATTAATCGAAACTTATTGATTACCATTCTATATTATTGTTAAAGTTGAATGTAAAATGAGCTTTTTCGAAATTCGAATAACCGAATGATGATATACTTACCTATAAGTATACCAAAGGTACCTATATCAAATTATCTTAAGCTCGTACCTCAACTAATTTGATAGATACCCACCTTATCTCGTTCCTTGTACAAATACGAAGACTATAAAATCGCCAATATTTTCAGTATCGTATTAGGTGTTCTGCTGTAAACCGTAAAAATGATGCTTTTAATCGTGCTTGCTTGTTTTTTGAAATTTACTTCATGTTTTTCACCTATTGTCAGAGTCGAAGAAGGTGAACTCGACGGAACTACTTATGAACTGCCCAATGGCCGTATTATTAATGCATTTTTGGGAGTTCCATACGCAGCTCCGCCAGTTTTTGAGAATAGGTTCAAGGTGGGTCCGGTCAAATTTCAAGTTGAAGATCGACTACCAATACCTGAGAATTTTTATGACTTAGGTATTATTTTCTGTCTTAGGAACCACAACAATTAAAACCATGGCGAGGTGTATGGAATGCGACGAAACTCTCAAGTGCTTGTTTACAAATTGAACACCGAACATTGTATCAGATTTCGGGCGATGAAGATTGTCTCTATTTAAATATTTATACACCCAAAGTAAATCATAATTTTTCTTTCGAATCAATTTCATGATTTCGAAATATTTTATTTGATTTCTTTGGATTTTTAGCTTCCCAATCAAGGAGTCAGCCCTTCAATGAATGTTTTGGTTTATTTTCACGGAGGAGCTTTTATGTTTGCCAGTGGAGGAATATATACTCCTGAATATATTCTACAGAACGACGATATTGTTTTTATCAGCGTAAATTATCGTTTAGGACCGTTAGGTAAGAAGTTCAAGAATCGAGAGTTTCGAAGAGACCTTTGCCAGTTGAAGGCTACATGGCGATTTATGATTTTTTTCAGGATTTTTCAGCACTGGTGATAGTATAGCTCCGGGAAATTTTGGGCTGAAAGATCAAGTAGCTGCTTTGAAATGGATTCAACGAAATATTATTCATTTTGGTGGTAATCCTGAAAGTGTTACAATAGCTGGGTCCTCTGCTGGCGGTGCCAGTGTTCATTATCATTTCCTGTCTCCATTAAGCGAAGGTAGATAGATAAATTGAATCATTTTCTCTTTAATGATTGTTTCCAAGTCTGTATGTAGCTTTCGATCAGGAGATTCGCAATTTAAGCATAATTGATGCATGAAGGGTAAGGTGGATCGAAAAAATTATTTTTCTTGGATTTTGACGAAAATTAATGAATTGGTTCACTTTGAGAGGAAGATCTCTCCGATAAATTTGAGCCCTTCAGAGCAAGAGATTCTCAAAAAGGGGTCATTTTTGAAAAAAACGGTAATTTATCGTTCTTGAGTGGTGCCACCCATAAGCGCATCCAGAAATTATCTAAGTGAGGGGCTGAATTGAAGAAAAATGGGAGGGGGCCAAAATCCATTGAAAAATTCAGTATTCTGTTATTTATGAAGCGTTCTCAGAAACCAGTGGTGTCGTCAGAATCGAAAATTGGGGGAGGGCACAAAAGGGGTCGTGTATTGGGCAACTTTTTTTTCTTTTTCGAAGTGGAAAAGGGGGATTGACATTTTTTCACCTGACTTTTTTCACCTGATAAAAAATGAAGAGGTAAAAAGGGAGCCTTATTTCACACTTTCGTCTCAGATAGATCATAGAATTGTAATTTTGTTCATGCCCGAGCGAAGCGAAGGCGAAGTATTGAAAAAATTGGATTTTTAATGCCCTAAAAATATTTTTTTTTAATGTTTTAATGCTTTAAAAATCCCTATCTGGTATAAGTAGTGTAATGTAAATTTATAAATACAACATAAAAGAACATTTTCAATAGGCGGATGATGCAAGTAGATACAAATTTCAGCAAAGAAAAATTGAAAAATTTTAGGATTTTAAGTACAAACAATCAATGCGCTGAGGTACTCTCGAAGGATTAGTGAAATTAGGGTGAAATTCTGTCTTCTTGAATCAATGAAATAAATTTCACAAAGTCATTGATTTTTCACTGATATTTCCGACAAAATTATTGATTTTTTCTGACAAATTGAGAATTGACTGAGAAATTGGTGATTTTTGACGGAAAAATCAGTGAAAAACACTGATTTTCAGTAAAATTTATTTCATTGATTCAAAAAGGCAAGAATTTTTACAAAATTTGATTCAAATTTGGAGAATAATATGTTCATTTAAAAAATGAATCCTCGAAATTAAAAAAAAAATCATACTTGATAAGCAATAAATGTACTTCTCTCTGACATTTTTATGATGAAAAATTTTCTTTGCCGAGCTTAAGGGTGATGCTCGAGTCCCCTGAGCCCTCCCCCTTGGGTGCGCTTATGGTGCCACCTGCTGGGAATCTCAATTTTTAGAATTTCCCTTTTTCAGTTTTTTTTGAAAAATTTTCAGCATTTTTCTTTCCTAGCTCCCCCATACATCTTGATCACTCCACTGTTTGTATTTCCGGAAAAATTGCCTAAATTTTTAAAATGTAAAATCCACAAATTTACAGTTTGGAAAATAGATTTGATTTTAAAATTTCAAGCGCTTCAGTTTCACTCGAGACATTTAAAAATGTAGACAATAAAACGAAAAAATAATCCGAAATTTTGCAAAACTTCGTGAAATAATTGACAAATTGCCCCTTCAAATTTCAATATTTGCAATTATAGAGGCACTTGGGCACTATGAGTTATCTCATTTTCAGAGGAGAAGACTTGGATTGTAATTGACACTCAAAATATGAATTATTATTGTCATAATTGACTCCAAAACACAGTTTAATTATCATTAATTCATTTTCGCAGGACTTTTCCACAAAGGTATCTCATTAAGTGCAAACGTATTCCATCCGTGGACTTTGCCAAGAAACGTTCCCCAAAAATCTGCCCATCTATCCGCTCTAGTGGGTTGTGTTTCCTATAATTCTAACGAAATGGTGACGTGTTTGCGAAAAAGACCAGCCAGGGCTATTGTAGAACAAACAAGGAATTTCATGGTAAGTTGCCTACTTGTATTCATTTGCAAAAGTTATATACTCATCACTGACGAATTTCTCATCAGGTTTGGAGGTACTGCCCATTTTCACCATTCGGTCCAGTTGTAGAACCCGAAAGTCCAAACGCGTTCATATCGTCGCATCCCCTTGAATTGATAAAAAATGGAAAAGTGAAAGATTTGCCTTGGATGACTGGTGTCACTGAGAAAGAAGGATTGTACCCTGCAGCAGGTACGATTTCGGCTGAAATAATTACCTTCTGAATATTTTTATGCAAGTTCAAGACAATTTTTCAACATTTTTTCATCCCTTTTTTCAGAATTCATTGCTCGTGATGATCTTTTGAAAGAACTGAACGATAATTGGTACGAAATAGCGCCAAATTTACTCATGTATAATTATAGCGTACCAGAACAGCATCGAGATACCGTCAGCGATGCTATCAAGAAATTCTATTTCGGTGATAAAACTATTTCTAAAGCAACTGTAAATCAACTGGTTCAAGTAAGGTTTAATTTTTTTTCTGCGAAAGCACCTAGGACATTTTTCTATTGAGTAATTACTAGTATGATATTTTTTCAATTTGAAAATTTTCAGTTGCTGGGAGACAGATTATTTTACAATGAAATTTTCGATATCACGAAATTACACAGTTCGGTTGTTAAAAATAACGTATACTGTTATAAATTCAATTATCGTGGAAAATACAGCCTTACGAATGTTTATGCCAAAAATTTTGATAATTATGGTTCGTATATTTCTTGTTATGGTTTCAATGATTAAAAAACTGGTCGTTTTGCTATTTTTCAAATTTCACCTTCCCCCCTCCCTCTCCAACACAATATTTCTCCGTAAAATTTCTGGAAATTTTTCATCAATTTTTTTGAAAAAAAACTCGACAATAATTAATATACTCCATTTTTCACATACTTACCTACTTACTTACATTTCATTTTTCAGGAGTAGGTATTTAAAAAAACGTCATCGTCGTGTTTTTTATTTTAAAAAAAAATTTACAAACTTGAAATTATATTGTTGCAGATACTTTTTACCCCCCCCCCTCCCTCCCAAAAAAAAAGATTACTGAAAATGAGTTTTAAAAAAGGTTCAAACTGCATAAATGTAAAACCAATTTTTCGAGAAAAAGGCGTTTAAAAATTAAAGGAATTATTTTCAGTTTTCTTGATAATTCATTTTTATAGTAATTTTTCAGGAATTCCCCTCTTCACACCACCGTTAGACTGAAATTCGATAATTTCAAATCACTCTCCTGACAAAATTTTTAAAAATTCACTTTTTTCTTCTTTCGCTCCTCTAGCTGAATTTTCGTAATTTCACATTCCTCTCATGCGCCCCTTGGAATGAATTTCCATAATTTCAAAATTTTGTACCCTCCAGACCAAATTTTGAAAAATTCACTTATACCTCACTTCCGGGCTGAATTTTTTAATTTCATATTTCTTCTTCGTTTTTCTCCAGACTGAATTTTGAAAAATTCAAATTTTCCTGGCACTCTCTTCGATTCTCTTCGAACAGAATTTTGGCCTACTGAGAAAAAGTAAAAATTGGCTGAAATAGGTGAAATATCCATGTTGTTTTGAGGTCTGGATACAAATTTGATGCTGCCCTGCTCCCCTCGTTCAATTTTTCAAAACGATCATTCCTATATTTCTTAGGTACCTATCAAAAAAGAGATTACCTAAGTATAATGTGACTGATAAAATATGTTGTTTTTTCTTGGTATTTAGGAAGTAGTCACTCTGATGACGTATCGTACTTTTTGAAATACATTCCATACAGTTCAGAAGAAACCAAAGAAGATAAAGCAATGACCAAGTTTATATCATCTATTTATGTAAACTTTATGAAAACTGGGTAGGTAACTATATTACTGTGAATCATTTTTCTACGTCCATAAATTAATTATTCGCTGAATTTGTTTTAGTAATCCTGCTGCTGGAATAAATGCCTGGAAACCAGTCCCCAAAAGCAAGAGCACCGGGTTACATTGTTTAAATATTAATTCTGCCGATGATTTGGTATTTAAAGACATAGCAAATCCAGCTACGAGTGAATTTTGGAAAAATATTTTGTCGTATGAATATTCCTCCAATCCAGTTTCGTTCAGGAGAGTTGAACTTTAAAAAAATTGAATTTATTTATCACGAGATGTTGCATGCATCAAGATCAAGGCATTCGAAGTCTGAGTGATATCTGCGGTTTTAAATTAAATTGGTAATTTTACAATTTAAATTGGTTATTGTAAATGTACCAAAACTCAAAATAAACGAGGAAGTGAGAATAAAAATTTGATTTATTTTATCAACATGCAAGAAAAAATTTCAATTGATTTTTAATCAAGTCTCTAGATATTCAACATCGACAGATTGTCGCCTGATATTTATGTTTAATGACCCCGTTTTGACTTCAAATATTCACAATTTGAAGAATTGGATTGGAGCAGAGTGTACATATTCTAAGATTTTTTTATAGCAACCCAAATTGAGAATTTTTTTACAATTTTTCTCCTACCCGGTTACTACCCCCCCCCCCCCAAAATATATGTATATAAGATCCAATTTCAACTTCCTGCTCGATGTGAAAATTGTTTAATACTTAATAGGTATAATAGGTACACACTTGGAAATTACGAGTATAAGAATCAAAGACGAAACTTGGGCTAAAATCTGGGGGGGGGGAGAATGAAAAAATTTTCCGACTAATATTATTTAAAGGCAGAGAAATTTGCTGGCTTATATTTTTTAAACGCAAATTTTCCGACCAGTCACATTGAAAATAAAAAACAGAAATTCGCGTGCTTTTTCGAGCTACTTTTTTGACTTCTAAAAAGAACTCTATCACTCTATTCCTTAATGACCAGCTCCCTTTTTAAAAAAATCGAAAAATTTTCAAAATTCCATTCGAGATTACCATCAAGTCCCCTGATAACGAAAAAGACAGATTTTTCCGTTTTAAAATATTCAATTGTTTGGAATGAAAAGGAAAAGAGTTCATATCATCATTTTGAGAATTAATTGTGTACCTATATTTATCAAGCATGAGCGAAGCGAGTGCGAAAATTTTTGAAGACAAAGGCACCCAGAAGCTGAAATTTCTTCATTAAAATTCGTGCTTTTTTCGTTCTACTTATTTGACTTTCAAAAAAAACTACATTCCTTTATAAGCTTCCCCCCTTTCAAAAAAAATCGAAAAAAATTTGAAAATTCCATTCAAGGTTGTCACCAAGTTCCCCGATAAATGAGAAAGACAATTTTTTTTCACTTGAAAATATTCAATTGTCTGGGCTAAAAGAGAGGAAGGTTCGTACCATCATTTTTAAAATGAATTATGTAATTTTACTGAGTCCGAGCAAATCGAGAACGAAAATTTTTCAAGAAAAATGCATCCTGTAGTGCAGAAAGGGTGGCGAAATCTTCAACCTCTATCTGTGATAATTATATACATTATAGGCTCTATCGAGGGGTAAGATTTGAAAAAATTTATAATTTTCAGAAAAAATATGTATACCTAGTAGGGTGGAGTGAAAAAAAAAAACATATCTTGGATTTCGACCAAATTTGGTGAGGTGGTTTACTTTGAGTGGGAGACCTCCCAAAAAAAATTTGAGCCCCAGGGGGCAAGTGGAGGGGAGCTGGGGGGCTCAAAGTGCACCTCCTTTTGAAAAAAACGCTGTTTTTTGTGTTTTTTTAGTATAAAAAAATTGTGCGAGAAGCTGTCGTAGCACTTAAAAGTTGCAATTTGAGTTTCTACGTCTCCCTAAACCATCGCCATCCTTCTCCGATCAAAACTCAGAGCGCTACCAGGGGGTTGAAAAGTTGCAGATTGCAAAATTCAAGTAACATTTCGAGCAAAAAATGGCGTATTTTCAGGGAAGAAATGGCCAAATGAAAAAAACAATTCGAAATTCGTGTTCAGCAGGTCAAAATACCCCGATAAACACACTTTTCGCGATAATTTTACTTCAAGTCTGAAAATTCATTTTTTCATAATGAAAAAGCAGTAAAAAAAAGTGAATTTTATCATGAAAAAATGAATTTTCAGACTTGAAGTAAAATTATCGCGAAAAGTGTGTTTATCGGGGTATTTTGACCTGCTGAACACGAATTTCGAATTGTTTTTTTCATTTGGCCATTTCTTCCCTGAAAATGCGCCATTTTTTGCTCGAAATGTTACTTGAATTTTGCAATCTGCAACTTTTCAACCCCCTGGTAGCGCTCTGAGTTTTGATCGGAGAAGGATGGCGATGGTTTAGGGAGACGTAGAAACTCAAATTGCAACTTTTAAGTGCTACGACAGCTTCTCGCACAATTTTTTTATACTAAAAAAACACAAAAAACAGCGTTTTTTTCAAAAGGAGGTGCACTTTGAGCCCCCCAGCTCCCCTCCACTTGCCCCCTGGGGGCTCAAATTTTTTTTGGGAGGTCTCCCACTCAAAGTAAACCACCTCACCAAATTTGGTCGAAATCCAAGATATGTTTTTTTTTTTCACTCCACCCTAATACCTAGGTACTTCATTTTTTAATGGTTTGTTATCTGAAAAAATTCTATTGCTCAGAAATAAAAATTTTGTGCTTTTCAAAGTTGCGAAAATTCACTAAAAATCTCGTTTAAAATCGACTTTTTAGGATTAGGATTGTTTTGCTTTTGTTTTCATTTTTTTGGATAAATAAAAATTTCAAGTGTGTTTGAATGGGGGTTTTCAGAACTTTTTCCGGAACTGCCGAAATTTTTTTGAAGCTGCCCAATAAATTTTTGGAGCTACCGAAACAAAGCCTAGAAACCCTATAGATTACACACTGGATTTGAGGAAAAATGCGGTTTGTCAATCAGATAAGTACTTTTTAATGAGACTTTCCCTCAATACGTTTCTAATCAGAAAATTTACAATGACCTTTTTTGGAAAATGTTTGTTTTTGAGTTGAAAAAAAGAAAAAATCGTACTTCGAATCAAAAAAATTGCAGGAAATTTCATTTCAGCCAGGAATTTTTAATTTTTACTACACCCCCCCCCCCCCACACACACACACACACATAGAATTCTGTGTCTGAAATAAATACATTGTATGTATGTACTTGTAGATCGAAGATATTTTGAAAAAAATCATCACGTTTTAATTCTATGATCAATGGAAATATTTCTTTGATTACGATCTGTACGATCATATCCATACCACTAATTCGATCCGTGTGATTATATCACTAAAATAATTGTAAGTACCTATCTATGTTGCATATCTACTTCTTTAATCGAATTTAACCAAAATGATTTTTTAATAGTTAACATTGAAATATTTTCTAATCTCGAATTCAATTAGGTAGGTATCCAATAATATTGATTAGGTAAGTATCACATTATAGAATGATTAAATATTCACATAATTTATCAACAACTTTGAAAGGAACGAAACTTTACTTGATCATTACGAATTTGAAGTGATCAGAGAAAACTTCCGTTGGAAAATCAAGATCAATTTTCACGAACTATTTCTAAAAAGTGCCTACAGTGATATTTTAATTAGTTCAAATTGGTAAATATACAATTTTTTATTTTTGAAAGAGATGATCTCATAAAGATACCTAATCAAAATTTAATTTCTTTTTCAGTTGAAAAATCATGAAGTTTGTTTGAAGCTTTCCGAAGTACCAAACGTTTGAGTAAAAAAATATTTCAAAACTTGAAGAAATTAAATTTAATAAACAAATTCCTTTACAAAAAAGCTCTAATGGTAAGATTCAACCTTTTTTTTCATAATACATACCAAGCTACCTTACTTATCATATTTATTCATAAGATATAAATTCCAAACTACCCATAGCTTAAATATTGTGATAGGTACCTATTTTATTTCTGTCATTCATAATATCATAAAACCCAATCCCCATTCGCTTTTCTAACCATTTCAATCAAAAAAATAAATACTAAATTAATTCTTATTTTCAGTTGTTCAAACTTCAATTATCAAATTACTACTACGATGAAATTTCTCCTTGTGCTTTGCCTTTGCGTATTCACTTCAGCTCATTGCCAGCCTTGCGTGACAACAACAGAGGGTAATTTATGTGGAACAACTTATACCTTATGGAATAATCGAACGGTATTTGCGTATTATGGAATTCCTTACGCTGCTGCTCCCATCGGAGAAAACAGATTTAAAGTACGAATTTTCTTAATTTTTCATGCTGCTGGGTTAACCTTCGTTCGTTATTGATAATTTAATCCAAAAATGCAATTTTCCAGGAGCCTCAACCTGCCGAGAGTTGGAAAGGAGTTAGAAATGCTACGATTCGTAGAACAGAATGTATTCAATTTATATCAGGTTCAGTAGGGGCTCAAATGAAGGGGGATGAAGACTGCCTACATCTGAATGTTTTCACTCCCAAAGTTTGTGCTTATCTTCATATTTTAATACCATATTTTTTCATGCTGCAAAATTTACGCAATTATGGTGCCATATGTTAAATTACAGATAATACCAGCAAATTCGAAAAAATTAATGAATGTGATGATTTATATCCATGGAGGAGCATTTATGTTTGGAAGTGGTAAAAGAATGAATCCGGATTATATCATGCAAAATGACGATATCGTATTTGTCAGCATTAATTATCGTCTTGGAGTATTAGGTAGGTACCTCGAATTTGAATATGCCATCAAAAGAAGTTCCCTAAATGATTTTTTTGTAGGTTTTTTCAGCGTTGGTGATTCTAGAGCTCCTGGTAATAATGGATTGAAAGATCAAGTCGCCGCATTTAGATGGGTTCAAAAAAATATCAAGCAGTTTGGAGGAGATCCGAAAAAAGTCACGATTTATGGAATATCTGCCGGAGCTGCCAGCGTCCATTATCATTTGCTTTCTCCTTTAACGACGAGTAAGTGGATTTAATTTTGAAAGGGAAATTGAACCAGAAGTTATAAATTCAGAAGGGGTAGAAATGATTGAAAAATTCCTGGATTTTCTTCTGACTCGATTATTATAATTTTGCAGATCTTTTTCAAAAAGCCATCTCAGCCAGTGGAGCAACCCCACTTTCTTGGTCACTGCTACCTCACACCGTTCAAAATTCCATAAAATTTGCTCGAATGCTGAAATGTGTGAACGGAGATTCCTCATTTATTATGGAGTGCTTGAGAAAAAAACCGGTTGAAGATATTTTTCGAGCAGGCTACAGCATTATGGTAATATTTGTCATGTTTTCAATCGTTTTTTTTAATGAAAAAATTCTATCTACTTTTCTAGCAATCTTCATATATTTAAAATCTGATTTTAGGAAAACCGTTTGGTCACAGATATTCAGTTTGGTCCTGTAGTGGAACCTCCGAGCTCCGGAGGATTTCTATACGAACACCCAGATAAATTGTTGAAAGATGGTAAAGTAAAAGATGTTCCGTGGATGATCAGTGTAGTCGATAAAGAAGGTGCAACTCCTGGAATTTGTAAGCACCCAATTTTGCTATCTTCTTATAATAGGTTTTGGTATATTTGCTGAGGAATTTTTCAAATGTGAAATTCTTCAATGTAGCGATTGTCTCCAACAAAAGCCTCTTCAGCACTTTGGATGAAAAATGGAATGATCGAGCTCCCGATATGTTTCTGTACAACAATCCTCGGTTCGAATCCCAAAAAAATAATATCAGTTCTTTGGTGAAGAAACGATATTTCAGGGATCAAAAAATATCGAATGACACGATCGAAGAATTATTTCAAGTAAGAATTCCTGCATCTACCTAAACATATCAGTCTATCCTTATGGAGCGGATCTTTTTGCTCTTTTTTCCGAAAATTGAGTGGCCGGGGAGGGGGAGGGAAGGGAGAGAGTGAATATAGTCAGGAAACTGTACCTACCTGAATCTCAAAAATATCAGTTTAAAATTTCATCTCCTTTACTAACCTTTCACTTCTGCTGAAATGTTCCTAAAAATCTGACTATACAGTTATTTACTTACACTATTTTGAAAAATTAAAAAATTGTTGGAAAAAATTTTGCCAGAAAAGAAATTAATACCGATCCAAATACTCAAAAGTGCTGTTACTGCCTTCTGTCTACTTCATACCTTTACTATATTTTTCCGGGGTACTTGGCAAAAAATATGTATTTTTCTGAGATTTTTAAATTTTTAACAAAAAATCGAAAAACATTTTTAAACCATTTTTTTTGAAATAGTACAAATACGGACATCGACTTTCTTCTTCCCAAAAAATCATCGACTGCGATTTCCTACTTTTTTCTCCCCATCTCTCAAGGCCCATTTTCAAAAAAGAAGAAAAATTTATTATAATAGAGGCTCCTAGTGATGGAAAATTACCATCCATGATTTTTTAAGGTAGAAAAATGCTTAATAGGTATAAAGAGTAGGTACTTCGAAAAAAATGTCTGAATTTTTTTCAAATTCCCGTAGAAAATTTAAAACTCCTACAAATTGAGAAAAAGAGAAAAATGTGCACAGATGGTATTTTTGGATAAAAACATCAAATTTTTAGGAAAATGGATTGTAAATTACTTCGATAATTTTTGTCAAATTTTCCACCAGTTTTTTTTTTTCGTTTATCCTCAAAATCGAAACTTGATCAAAATCTGGAAGGGTGAAAATGAAAAATTTGTCAATTTACGTTAAATTTTCCGATTTGAGTGGGCAGTACTAGTAGACCATTCCACTTTCAACTCAGTTCATCCTAATTTTTTGTCAGATTTTAAGGGCAATTGGGCGGAGATAAAGAGAAGGTCAAAAGGGAGAGAGTGACCTTTTTATCTTGTTTATTTTAAATTTTATGTCAGATTTTGAGGGAAAATTGGAAAAATATTGGTTTTGGGTCAATAGGTTTACCAATCTTTTAAACGGGTTTTTACAACTTCCTGAAATTCTGACTTCCTTCTCTTCCACCCACATTAGGTTTTTTTTTTTAAATCTTACCTACATCTACTATCCAATTTGAAATATTCCAAGATTAAAATCATATTAATGTAAATCACTGGTGAACTCATTTTCAGGCATTAGGAGACCGTTTATTTTACACCCCTTTAACAAAGGTCACCAAATTACACGCTGCTTCGATTAAAAATGATGTTTATTGTTACCGATTCAAATACCGAGGATCTGAGAGTTTTTCTGATTACTATCCCAATAGAAAAAATTACGGTAAGTTTTCCAGAAAAATTAAAACAGTTCCTTCAAGTTGAAAATACAGCAACTCAAACTACTGGGCTATTCCATACTGAAACAGACCAAAAATGAAGCCGGGTCTTCCAATTTCACTCAAATACCCCTCTGAACCCGCCTAATAGCCTCTTTGATAGGGTCAAAATTCAAAAAAATGAAAAATTACGTGTGACCTGTCGTTCGTTAGGTTTTTGAGGGCGCTGAGTTCGAAAAGTTGCTTACTTTTTTGATTTGACTCTTTAATGTCCTTCTAGCCCCCAATTTTAGGAAAAACTATGTTGTGAAACGAAAATAGATCGTGTGGCACATCGATTCTAACTAATTTGAGGGCGTAAAATTCATATATCGACTTACTTTTTGCCCCGACCTCCTACCAGGTAATTTTTTGAAATATTCAATTCCGTATTGATCCCCTAAGACTGGAGGAAGGGGTCAGTTGGAGCACGGGGAGAGGGTTGGATCAAAAAGTAAGTCAATATTCAAATTTTACGCCCTCAAATTAGTTGGAATCGATATGCCATACGATATTTTCGTTTCTCTGCATAGTTTTTCCCAAAATTGGGGGCTAGAAGGACACTAATGGGTCAAATCAAAAAAATAACCAAATTTTCGAACTAAGCACGCTCAAAAACCTAACAAACGACAGGTCACACGTTATTTTTCATTTTTTGAATTTTGACCCTATCAAAGAGGCTAATAGGGGGGGTTCAGAGAGGTCGAATGAAAAAACTGAGTACATATTCAATATTAGCGCCTTCAAATCAGTAGCAATCGATGTGTTACTTTACTTTTTCGATTTTTTTTAAATTTTTGTCAAAATTGTGGACCCCTGTACCCCTCAGGGGTCTAGAGATTCCATATTGAAAATGTTTTGGTTGAAAAAAAAATACAAAGGGCTACTCACTGTAATTTTTTCAGATTTTCAAATGGTAGCTTTCATCTTTTGTTTTGATCATGAAAGTTGAGCTTTTACCAACAAAGTTCAACTTTGAGCTTTTCAGAATGTGATTACCGTTTTTGAATCTTCTATTAATTATCTTTCAGATCCCACAAACAGTTTTTCTCCAAGTACAACCTATCTCGAGATATGAGCCTTTAAAGTTGGGTAATTTAGCTAAAATTTGCAATTGCATAAAAATTTCGAGGCCCACCTCCCCACCTCCTTGAGAGTTAGAAACGAGATGATCGTGGCTTTGTGAATAGACCACCAAGGAGAACTCGTAAAAAAAACTTGAGCGAAATAGGAAGACCCGACTTCATCATTGGTTTGTTTTAGTATGGAATAGCCATACATAAAAATTTGAGCCACATTATTCTTTTGGAATATGAACTGAATGTTTACAATCTCACTATTACCTAAATACCTAAATACCTATCCATTTATTTTGGGTTGCTGAATAATGAATCAAAAGAAGTTCAATTATAATCAGCCCATTCCGAACAAATTTAAAATATTTTAATTTTATCAATAATCATTCTCGTCTTCAAAGGTGTTTGTCACTGCGATGATCAGTTTTATCTGGTGAGTTGGAACGGTAAAAGGAAAAATGAACTCGATAATCAAATGGCTAGATTTTTTTCCTCCAGTATAATCGCTTTCATGGAGTCTGGGTAAGTTTGTTGTTGTTTCATGCAATTATCTCTTCGAAAACTTGCATAATTAACCTTCTTGCTTAATTTCCAGGAATCCCAATACGCCACCAACAAACTGGCAACCTGTTTCTAAAAATGGCGACATGCGTTGTTTTAATATTTACTCTCCCACTTACCAGAAAATGGAAAATTTTGAAAATAAAACATCAATACAATTTTGGGAAAATATTTTACCAAATGAATGGAAAAACTACACGTAAAACTGTATCTCATTATTTTCAATAAAACACCTACTTAAATGTTTATACTTATTTCCTAAACGATAAAATTATCTAAGTAGGCATCTATAAAAATTTCATAGCAATTTTTCCTCCATACTTCTACAACTACTTACATTGGAAGTAGACCAATTACATTTCGATACATCGCTGAGGAAATCCCGTTCAGAATTATTTCGTATTCCATCTTTAGGAATACTTCGTTTAATTTGATATGTTTGTTTGAGATCCTTCATGGCATTGGTGAACTCCTCGTTATATTTTTTATTCATTTTCTCAATATTTTTAGCCAACCAGGTGCTGAAATCTTGTTGCTCAGGGGTGATATTCCTTTGATGAAAATCTTTAAATCGACGATCGTAATTAAACGACATTTTCGTATACCACGATTTGAAATCCTCCTGCTGAAAATTAATATCTTGTTTCGGTTTAATCAAATTGTTAAAATATTTTTCCAATTCTTTTTTGGGGCATGGCGACTCATTATCGAAATTCCAAGGACTGAATTTTTCTGATCCACAGGTCGACGATCTTTCTGACTTATCGTCGTCTAAAATTCTTCCTCCCGTTCGTTCCAAAAAATTTCGCATTCTTTGGTTCAAATGTCTAAACTGGAATCCATACGGGTACGTGTTGGCTTTGCGGGGCCACCTACCGTCAAATTTCAACGTCTCTCTGGCGTTCAATTGGTCGTAAATATTTCTCAGGCCGATATCAATTTCAGGCACTTCAAGTTGTACTTGGTTCTCGTCGGGAATATTTTCTTTCGGATATTTATGCAGCATTCGATTAAACCAAGGATTGATATCGGTGGTAGCTTGAGATAAATTATCTAAGGTACTTTGATCAAAAGATTTCCGATAATTTTCGTATTTTTTACATCCAGCCGATGTTTTAATAACATTTACTAATGAATTGGCTTTAACGGATCCGGCGTTTCCGATTTCAGCGCCTTCTTCGTCACGCTGTACATCTCCTTCTTCTTCTGCATATCTGTTGAAGGCTTCTTTGGATCGTTCTTTACACCAATCGAAATACTTTTTGGGTTTGAAGTGTTTGTCAGGAGGTGGAGGAGGTTCTTCTTTCTCGACTGGTTTGGGTGTCTCTTTTCGAGGCACGTATGCGTCGTACAAGCTGTCATAGTCGTCAAATTCTTCGTATACTTCGTGATCTTTTAATTTTTTGTAGAATTCCGAGAAACCGGTGAATTTCTTGGCGGGTTCATTTTTCGTATTTTTTTTCGTTTGGGTTCGAAAAATAGGGGTGAAACCTTTGAATTTCTTCTTAGGTCTGGATATTTCTTCGTTCATATTGAAAACTTGTGAAAGTATGGTGGAAGACTTTTATTGGAATTTTAATCCGTTGCTTGGCAATTTTAGTCCAACATTCAAGTACGAAAAAATGCTGCGGAAATTGAGAATGGGATTTTTTTGGGTACCAAAGTGGGAAAAATTCAGTTGAATAATCGTAGGGTATGTGCGGGGAAAACATTCAAGGAAATTATCTTTTTGGAATTTTTTTGAGTGGTACAATAAGGAGCTGAGCAATGAAAATTCCAATTTTTCAAAGTTGCTTGAGGAATTTTATTTTACAGTTGGAAAAAATTTCAAAATTGAAAAAATTTTAGAATTAAAAATTTTCCAACTTCGATTTTCAAATTTTTTCAGCTGTAAGTACCTACTTACCTATATTTAAAAAAAATTATTTCAACTCAAAAATTGTTTCTAATAAATTTTAAGTTTTTTTTCAATTTTTTTCAACTACCTACATATAAAATTTTTCCGATTTAAAATTTTTTAACATTATTTCCAACTTTGAATTTTTCAAACAAATTTCAACTTCATGTTTTTTAATAATTTCTTCCAACTCATTACCGTAAGTAGGTACTTACTCAGAAGAAATCTTAAAAAGTAATAAAAATATGAGATAAAAAAAATTAATAAAATCGAAGCTTTAAGGGGAAAAATTATAACATCGATAATTAATTCACAATGTTTAACAATTTCATAGACCTAGTGACCAATTTTATTGGTGTGAAACTCTTCTCAAAATAACTGTTGAAAATCTCAAAATTTAAAAATGGTCTATGCATCAATTATCCAACACAAGTACGTTCCGAGGACATATCTGGGGGGGGGGGGGGGTGAAATCTGTGAAAATCCCAATGCAGATTTTCAATTTTCCCAACTAAGTATACAGGATGTTCCACGAATCGTCTGCCAAACGTATTTTTTTGGATATAACCGGGTACTTACCACTAAAAAAAACTCAAGATGAACATTTTGCCTATTTTAAAAATTGAAGGGGCAAATGCTGCTTCTAAAAAAAATCACGTCAAAAATTTTTTTCAACCATGGTAATGGATAGTACTTTGAAAAGTGAACAAATTTTCAATTCATGACGTTTTGACTAACTTTAAAATTGAAGGGGCTACAAAAAAAATTGTTCAAAAAAATTTCTAAAAAAAATATAAACTAATAAGGATAGCACGTTGAAAACTGAAAAAGTTTTGTTCTGTAGACTTTTAGTCCAACATCGAAAATGAAGGGGCTAAAGGTCACTCAAAATAAATGGGCTTCAAAAAATTTTCAAATTTTCTCAATTTTTTATGACTCTTAGCCCCTTTATTTTTGATGTTGGGCAAAAAGTCTTCAGAACAAAATTTCTTCAGTTTTTAACGTACTATCCATTCCCTTGATCAGTTCATTTTTTGAGAATTTTTTTGAACAATTTTTTTGTAGCCCCTTTAATTTTATAGATTGGCAAAAAGTTATGAAGTGAAAATTTGTTCAGTTTTCAAAGTACTAACGATTACCATGACTGAAAAAAATTTTAACGTGATTTTGTCCCTTCAATTTTTAAAATAGGCAACATGTTCATCTCAATTTTTTTTAGTGGTAAGTACCCGGTTGTATCCAAGAAAATATGTTTGGTAGACGATTCATGGAACACCCTGTATGATATCTACATCAATAAGACTTTTTTTACTACATGTATACCTACCCTGAACTTCAACTCAACTAAATTTTATGTAGAAGGTGATAGCTGCAGCGAACATGATTGAAAATTTTGAAACCCAATTTATTCAGGGACCGGATGATACTGACTGACTTTGAGGAGAAGGGCGGGGTGGATGACACGAATTTGCCGACCAAACTAAACTTTAAAAGAAATTGATCTCCTCCCCTCCTCTCATTTACTTCATTATTCATTTCAAATTTGTCATTGTTTCAAACCGATTCCTAATTTCATCATATTTAATTAAAACCACTTACCAGATGAAAAATTTCAACAAAAATTATAATTTTATGAATAAAATTTTCTAGATTCATTGTGAATATGAGGGAGCTAAATTTGATCCGAGCGAAGCGAGTGCAAAAATTTTAGAAAACGTTAAATTCAAGATCCCATAAAACAATGTTTTGGATTAATAAACTTGAATGAAAAACCTGCCAATTTTACTTTGAAATTATGATTTAAAGGAGAAATACGATAAGGCCGAGCGTAGCCAGGCCAAAACTTTTGAAAAAATTGATTTTCAAGCATCGAAAATGAGTTTCAAGGTGAAAAAATATAATAAAATTGATTGAAATAATTTTGAGGAAAAATGTGAAGAAAATCACTCTTGTAGTGTTTGGTTTGGCGTTTGGATTACTTATTTTAATTCTAGGTATGGAAGAAAAAATTACAAAGGCCGAGCGCAGCGAGGCCAAAATTTTAAAAAAATTTCCACCTTGAGAAAATATGAAAATTTTTCAGCTTGGGAAAATATGAAAATTTATCAACTTGGAAAAACATATTTTGTCAAATTGGGAAAATTCACCATTTTGTATTCATATTTTTCCAAAGAGTACAATGGTAAATTTTCCCAACTAAATTCTGAAAAATTCCAAGGGGGTAAATTACCCCCTCCCTCACAACCCTTCTCTATCGGTACGTTCCTGATCCAACACAAACTGACTCAAAAAGAGCTTCGTTTCACAAACACTTTCTACAGAATTTCCTGCTGCGAGAAAAGTAGGCAACTTTTCATAAAGTTCAGTAATGGAAATTGCATAAGAGGGATTTTCATAGCTTCACTTTTTCCTCGTTTTTTACCACAATTGGTAACATTGATTTAGCTACTTATTCCCGGTGAGAAATTCATTTCTTTCTCCATTTAATTTTCTGTAATGTTGTCAAACAATCATTATCACACTATCTAATTTTGCAAGTAATGTTGAACAGATAATTTAAGTTTTTCGTTCTCGTTTCGTATTACGCTATTTACGCTTCGCAATTGCTATTCAAATAGTGTTATTCGCATTAGTAAATGTTCAGCACCGTTCACTTGATATTTCGTAATTGATGTGCTACTGAAATCGCCGTAACTCTAGCACCATGAGTCACCTACCATCGACAAGTAACTCGTTAGATTTTCGGATCAATCAACTGATCGAAAATGTGTTCAAATTCACCATAAACAAAAATCGCGATAACGCCACGTCCGATAAACAGGTACTCGTGTACTTGGACGAAGTCGCAGCTACCACCGATAAGCCTCTGATAGATTTAGAATTACTGGAGCACGCTTTATTCGAACGCTTGTTACTGGAAGACCCGACGCCACATTTGTTACGATCCGAGCCCTACAAACAGATCGATATCCGTGCTACGTTGAACGAATGTATTACCTATTTGTTCGAATGTTATAAAGATCTTAGCCAGTACAGCAATCAGATTCAAAACGAATCCGACGAGTGGAAAAATATCATTAACCATGTGATGAAACTTATCATTAGAAATGCAGCTACAGCGATGAAACAACCGGATCTGTATTCTTCGCAGGATATTCATGCTCAGGTGGGTTAATCTTGGTTCTGAAATGATCTGGATTGTGATATTAATACGTTTTGGTGATTTCAGTTTATCAGCGTGTTCTCCGGTAATAATATGACGTTCGCTGATGAATTAATAAGATTCTTCAAAGATGTAGCCGAAGAAATGAAAGACGAAGAAGCTGGCAGTAATACGATATATTCGTTTTTGGAGCCAGCGCTGAGTGTTATTGAGAAAGATGTTCAAGAAGGGAGCATACTGATTTTACCAGTTGTTTGTTTAGATACTTTGGAAGCTTTCTCTAGAATTCCCGAGTTCGGTAGAGTACGTATCGATGCGATTTCGAAGGTGGATTATTGTCTGTTGGCTAATTTTGGTATCGTTTTCAGGCTGTTGTCAAGTATAGTAGCCCTCAGAATAAAAAAGTAGGCAAGAATTATTCGGATAGATTACTGGGTGCTATATTTTGCATATCATCTTTACCCAGGAAACCAGACAGCAGAGATGAATATTTCGATAAAATTACTATTCGCGTAAATATTCCGTTCCTGAATTATTTTGTTTAATTAATTGTGATTCTGATTTGTTCAATTTTGATCCAGAGTGACGCGATGTTGATCTTTAAAAACCTATGGGTCGGTTTGGAAAACCTGAGCGTACGATTACACCGCATGATCCTAAGTTTTCTCAGAAGTCCCGATGTACGCAACGATCTGCTGTCGTGGTTCGGCGAATGTATTGAAAATAACACATCGAGGAAGCAGCTGTGGAGCAACATGATGTCGCAATTGTTACCAATGGAGCATACACACATATCCGATGGTTTTGCTCTGAATCTGTGTTCCGTATTGATAAGACTTTGCGAACCGTTTATGAAATCTGTAAATAATCCAAAGTTGTTGAAAATCGATCCTACGTATTGTGCTGTGGTACGTATTCGATGACTTGATCCGAATATTTGGCGGAGTTTTCTAATTCATCGATTTTTTGTAGGAATCTGTTCAAGATTTCGAATCGAAAAAGGTTCATTTACGAAACGTTTACTCCGAAACGTGTCTAATTCCGGTGGAAGAAAATGAAAAACGTTTAATCGCCAAAGGAGAATATTCCTTTATCACCGAATGCTTCTTTATGACCCATAGTGCTTTAGAATTAGGAGTAAAAGCTTGCTTAGATAGGTTGATGAATCTGAATCAAGAAATTGGTCGAATGCAAGAGCTCCTGCAAACCGATAGGTTCACAGCGAATGAAAATATACGAGGAATTTTAGAAGATAAAATGCAATCGCAGCTAATCAAGTTGGTTATTTTGAATTGGCCTGGTTTATGGGGAATTTTTTAATTCGTTGGGGTTCTGTGTTGTAGATATATTTCGTTAAAAACTGCCTTAATCGAGCCTACATTCCTCTCATTTCTGGGAGATTTTCACAAAGCGAGTTGTACGTGGCTAGTGCAGCTGTTACTGGATGATGATCAATCAACAGAACGCGAGACGTTTGCACCTTTGAAATATAGAAATTTAAGCTTTCCGCTGCCCAATCCACCGAATACGTTGAAGTATTTCATTGCTCGATTGAGAATACGTTTTTGTTCGATGAGAAAATTTATTGATTTTTTTTCCAGATGTGTTCCCGAATTTGTATTCGAAAATCTTTGCTCGTATTTAGTCCTGGTACGTCGTTTTAAACCGACAGCTTTGGAAGAGAAAGGTAGCGAATTATTGGATGCGGTTCTCACTGCATTGGTTGTCTACATGGGTTCGAATAAACTAGTCCGTAATCCCCATTTGAGAGCTCGCCTAGCCGAATGTCTAGAATGTCTTTTGCCTACTGCCGTTGAAACCGATATGCCTGAGATGTCGTACGGAAGTAGCAGTCCGCTTAATTTTTTCTATCGAACGAAGCTGTTCAATGAGCATCCTTTGAGACGAAATGTACGTTAATTGGAAATTTGCGATAAATTATGACGACTGTTGACGTGATTTTTTTTGTGTAGATTATTTCATCTTTATTGGAAGTATTTGTCGGTATCGAGATGACCGGTCAAAGTGTCCAGTTTGAGCAGAAATTTAATTATAGGAGACCTATGTATAATATTATGGATCATCTGTGGACATTACCAGAACAAAAACAAGTTTTCAAGTGCGTTATCCTTGAAATATTGTTTTCCTTTTGTTATTTTTGAACCATTATTCTCCTTTTGTTGTTTTTGAAATATTTTCCTCTTTCTTTTTTCTATTTGATTTAAAATTTTTCATTTTGTGTGTCTTTTTGTGCAGTGAATTGGCTACAAATGCCGAACAAAACATGGAAGCTGTGAATCCTCCGTTGTTTTTACGTTTCATCAATATATTGATTAATGATGCTATCTTTTTATTGGACGAAGCTCTATCGAATATGGCTCAATTGAGGCAAATGCAAACCGCTTTGTAAGTTTATTCTTTATTTTGACGAATTTTATAACTGCAATAACTGCATTCGTCCTCGATTTCCTAATTAGTGTTATTTTAATTCAAAAGTTGATTTTTGGTTCTAATTGTTGATTTTTTTTCAGAGAAAATAACGAATGGGATCGTTTACCTCCTAATGAAAGGGAGCAAAATATTCAGCAATTGCAGCATACCGGAATGCTCGCCAGGTATTCTTATCAACGAATTTTCGTGTCGTTGGAATTGTATTGAAAAATCACTCATGTTTTGCTGTAAAGCAAGCCTTTTAAATCATACAATTTTTTCAATGGGTTTCCCAGACCTGTGGAGGGGGGGGGGGATGATCAGATATTTTTGAAGAAGGGCAACTCTTCAAACAGAGTTTTGGTGAGCTTCCGATTTTCTTACCAAAGAGAAATGACCTTAAATTTGCAGTCAATTATTAGTTTCCTTATTTTTTAAACATTTTTCACCCAGTAATTTTTTTGAAAAATTTTCTTTCTCATCTGTTCGAACCAGGTTGCTCCATTTTTTTACAAATTCGAAAATTTTTACCACATTATTATTGTTTTTCTTTTAATTTGGTATTGTTTGACGAAAATTGGCATTCAAATTAAAAAAAAAATCCACTCTGCACTTTCTTCATAATTTTAAAATTGTTTTTCTTGAAAATAATATTGATTATGCATGCTCTGGTCCATATCAGAAGGAAGAGTACGATAATAAAGTGAATTTATTCCAGAGATTGTCCTCGAGCAGTCTGGGGCAGTTTCAATAAAGCGAGACTTCGTGAAAAATTTCGGGCAATCTGGAGTCTTCATAGAATTGTTTGAAGAATTTAAAAATTGAAATGTATACCTGACATTTTTTTTCTCAAATTGATTAGATCGAGTTCTTTTCATGAAGAGAAACATTTTAACATTCCCTCTTAAAATCTGATATTTAACCATAGTTAGATTTGATATTTAAAAAATTCTCAAGTTTTGTAAGTTTGACATAATGCCCCGTCAAAATTATTTATTATAATTTTCTTTTAATGTCTGGCAAACGTCATTATGCCAAATCAGGTTTTTTGAAGTTTTCTAGGGGGGGGGGGGGGGGGCTCGCAATTTTTCAGTGATGGAAAACTGGAACCGGAACTAGAACTGGAAATTGAAAAAAACTGGAACTAGAACTAAAATTAATTTCAGTTTTATAGCAGTTCCAGCAGTTGCAATTTTTATATTTAAAATATGACTTGAAAAAGTCAAGATTTTGATGTTGAAATTTACCAAACCACATTCAATTTAAAAAAATTTTACTAAAAACCCTCCAACCTTGAAAATTTACGTCGAAAAGTGAATACAGAAAAATTGTGTTGTTTTCTTAAAAATTTCATCCAATTAAAGACGTCCTCCCATACATTAAGTATTCAAATTTTTTGTTGAAAAATTCAGGGGTTAGTCACAACATTTTCGAAAAATATTACTAATGACTTCTTTTCTAGAATTCTTTTGTTTTGAGCTTGAAAAGGGAAAAAATTGTACTTTGAATCGAGAAGGAAAAACAACAAAGTTCAAATTTAGCAGAAAATTTTGCATTTCTTTGTCCTTCAAAATTTAAAAAACTTAAATTTTTGAACTGGTATTTGGGACTGAAAGCTGGATCTAAAAAATTTTGAGAACTGAAACTGGAACTGGAACTAATATCATTTCAATTTGAATTTTTCAATCGATCGTAGCTCTAAAAAGAAAAGTACCCAAATTGTACTGCGAAGGAAAAGCTTTATTTCATGAATATGTTTAAAATATCTCCCCTAATCAGCAATATTAAAAAATTTTCAATAATTTAAAATTTAAAAAATCAGATATTTACACTTTTTGTATTTATTTTAAAAATTGATGAGCAATAATTTCAATATTTAACATTTCTGTAACTTTTTGATATTTTTTGTCAGACATCAGAAAACTTATGAAATAATTTTCTCTAGTATCAATCTCGTATCAAATTTGTCTTTTTATTTAAAAGTGAAATATTTCAACCTTTCTTTCATTTTTTTATATGAAAAATTTCTTAGCAATTTCAATAAATTAAAAAGTATTTCGAATCAGAAATTTTTATAAGTTTTTTGGACTTCTTTTTGGAATTTTTTTCGTAAAAAAATGTCTAACCGACCCTCAGTCCTAAAACATATTATGTTAAATTTAGCCCCAACTGCTCGAGAAGTCTAGGCCCATTTTTGAAGTATTCTGGACCATTGGACTGTTAATCGAAATAGTCCGGATTGTCCGGGCACTTTGAGCTGTTGATCGAAATAGCCCAAACTTCCCGAGCAGTTTCTCAGATTAAGACTGGTATCTTAAATTTTGAGCTTTGATGCATATTTTCATTGATTAAATTTTATCAAAATTCTGCAATTACAAGTCCAATTTTTGTAACTATTCCTCGTCGAATATTTTTGAATTCTTCGATTTCTAATCCATTTTTTCTTTCTTCGCAGATTCGATAATATTCTAGGAATGAACACCATCAATACGTTAGAATACCTGACCGAAGAGATAAAAACGATATTCTGTCATTCTACGATGGTTGATCGCGTTGCAGCCATGTTGAATTACTTCCTGCACCATTTAGTTGGTCCAAAGAAGAAAAATTTAAAAGTACATTCCATATCAATCATTTATCGTCCATTAAAAAACCTTTTTCTAAACCTAGGATGATTTCTGTCCTTTAGGTAAACAACAAAGACGAATATAAATTCGAACCAGGAACGATAGTACGAAAAATATGTTCGATTTATGTCCATCTCGGTAGCAGCGACGTATTCTGCGCAGCTGTCAGTCGCGACGGACGTTCCTATAGCCCTCAGTTATTCGAGCAAGCTGCTAATGTCTTAGGTTCGTGGAAATCCGCCTTCTTCGAACTGATATTCTGATTTGTCATTATATTCTGCATTTTTTCCTGCAGTTCGTATCGGAGGACAGGAATTGTTACAAGATTTAAGCACGTTGAGTAAACGAGTAGCAGAATTAGCCAGTCTGCAAATGACCGACGAAGAAATTCTGGCCGAAGCTCCGGATGATTACCTAGATCCGATTATGTCCACTTTGATGTCCGATCCGGTGGTATTGCCTTCTTCGAGAAAAACCGTCGATAGATCTACCATAGCTAGGTGATTATTCCCCCTCCCCCCCTCATTCTATTTTCTCTTCAGTGGAAATATAACACACTTCTGTTTCATTTTTCAGGCACTTATTAAGCGATCAAACCGATCCTTTTAATCGATCACCCCTCACAATGGATATGATTCAGCCAAACACAGATTTGAAACGTAAAATCGAAGAATGGAAACAAGAAAAACGCGCCAAAAGCAAAGAAACGTAATTCCTTCGGTTTCCCGTCATTTTCGTCTAAAGACTAGCTCCGGTGGCGAGTCGATTTTGAAAATTCTACATTTCCAGCCGCTCTGTTTAAATTATCGGTTTAATTATTAGTTGACATGTTAGATGCGAATGACCGCAGCTGTGGTTCGTTTAATTCAACGGTATCGTAAATTCTACTCCTTAAGTGTGTATCTGATAATTGGTTATGCTATATCGATGTTTTTTCCTTTGTTTTTAAATTACTTAGAAATTTTTTCCTGTTTAATTTTTTTTTTGGTGGTAATTCTTCATTCAGCCGCAGTTTTGGAACCTATGTCCAGATTACGAATGAAGATCGACTTGGATCTCATTTTTGATCGTAGAACATAACCGTACCCTGCCTTGATTTTGATATTCGATATTACAGTACGAAAGAGACATAATGGTTTAATGGTCGAGAAATTTAAATTCAACTATCCGTGAAAATAATCTTGCTCGATGGTTGTTTTTGTTTTTTTTTTATAATACACAAATACCTTCATAAATTTTTTTTACTCGTGTTACTTATTTTTAAGTTTGACGTTCAAATGAAAAAGAGACCATGTTGTCTAGATTCGATTAGTTTACGAAGTTTTACTACCATTATCGTTATCGTATTTTTACATTGAAATCTGTTTAAGTTGTCATTTTTAAATACCTAGAGAATTATACGTTTTGAGTAAACGTTCTGTGTTTTATTTACTCATCAAATTGGACCCATTAGCGAACAACATTTATTTATCTATAACTTCTAAACTTAATACGTAATTAAAATTTACAATAAATTCACATTCTTCAATTATACAAAAAAAAAAAAAGGAAACCCCCATCAAAAAAAATTCTTTAAAAAATCAAAAGAAAAAAAATTACATCTTAAACTAAAACAATATTGGAAGTACATAATATAAAACTTTTTATGATCACAACGAAAATTTCTTTGATATAAATTGATTCGATTAATATTATGTAATGGCGTTTCCTATATCAAAAACAGTATGACCACAAACGACTAGTACAGATACTGGTAAAACAAAACTGCTTCGGGAGATTGAAAAAATGGACAGTTCTGTATATTAAAACAATACTTACTGCATTCATTTTTTTCGTACATGATTTGTTAGGTAATCAAACTTGAAAAATGCTAATAATTGAAACAATTAAATCGTTCGTTAGATAATAAAACTTGCAAACTGTCAATTATTAAAAAAATAAAACTGAAATTAAAATAGAAAATAAAATTGATAATACTTCAACGAAGACAAATTAGGATATTTCATCAACGTTTTAAACAATAATAAATTTTTTTTAAAACAATTCAATCGTAAAACCACGTTTTTGATTTAAAACATAAAGAGAAACAATTCCTTAGCAAAAGAAAAAAAAATTAAAAACAGAAACGTAACAATTATTCAAGTTTTTATCGTAACTAAAATTTAAGTGAAATTACGAGTATAGGTAACTTAAAGTATTATTCCCTAAAAAATTATTCAACTAATTCCTATCGATGTGTAAAATAATTGTTTCTTTTGTCTAGAAATTAATTTTTAGAAAATTGAAGTTTGTACAGGACGATTCTAATTTATTCGGATGACCAATTCTGAAACCAGAAAAAAACATAACAGGTGAATAAAGAATAATAAAGCTGAAGATGTAGGAAAAAATTGTACGATTAAGTGATGGATTTTTCGGAAAAATTTGTAGCTCAAAATTGCAAAATTTGATTTTTTGGATATACTTTTTATAAAGGAATAACGAGACTGGAAATGTGAGAAATTCCATCAGTTCCTTCAACTACAGATACTTATTTTAAAAAATTATAAATTACGATTTGGTTACAAAAAGTTAACACTTTTCGAATTATTATAATAGGAATAGCCTCACTAGATGAGAATTTATTAAAGCAACCCCGCTTTTTTTTTAAATTTCAATAAAAACTTCAATTGAACGTTTATCTAGAAAATGAGATAAATGGACAATCGATGGGGGGCCAACGTTGAGAGAAATAATTTTGCAACAAAAAATACATATTTTTTGTCCATTATATCTATTTTTGAAGGGGTTGCAAAATTTTCCAACTATGTAAGCCCCTCAAAAATGAACATTTGTTCCATTTATCATCTTTTCAAGAATTACTTTCCGGACATAAACCCGGAGAAATTCATTGTGATATTTAAAATACCAAATTTCAAATTTGTTTTTATTTCATATAAAAAACGCAACAATTTAGATAGCCCTTTATAGATTTTAGGGATGATTGTGTTTAATAAACAATCATAGTCAAAAATTACACAATTTTTCTTATTGCAGTTTTTGAAAGAAAATTTTACAAGAAAAACTGCAGTTAGGTACATTACTTAGTTTTAAAAAAAAATTCATAAGTTTTTTCAAGTTTTCAAAGGAAGTATTTCGATTGATTTTTTTTTTTAATTTACCTAAAAAGAAACTTACATTTTTCAAAACTTGAAAAAATATTAATTTTTCTGAAATTGAAGCAAATTTTACGACAAAAATCAAAACTCGCTGAATCAAAATTTAAATATTTCAATTTCGCTCTGCTGTAAAATTTGATTTTTTCATCATAGTTTTCATTTACGCTTTAAAATACTATTTTGATCTTTGAAAATTGAAGGAACTGCAGAAGAAAATTTGCACAAAATGTCTCGAAAAATTAATCCAAAAAGTCAGGATCTAATTTTGAAACTGAATAAACCTGATTCTGAGGAATTTTTGCTTACCATCAAAGTTTAAAGAGTTTTGATCATTTGGGCATTAACTTTTTTTCAAATTTTCTCAATTTTGAATGACCCGTGGCCCTTCAAAATTTTTCTGTTTAATATTTGAGTCGCTACTTATTCCCATCACGAAAAATATATTTTGGGCCAATTTCAAAGACAGGAAACTCCGTTATCTTCATCGACATTATATGTAATGTCGATGGTTATCTTACGTTTTTTTATGGTACGAATTTGATTTATTAAGAATGATTGTTTTTCACTCTTGTTAAGAACTTGAAAAAGGACGGTCCAAAGAAAATTGTGCCTAGGCCTCAAAACGAGGTGATAAAAATTTCAATTACAATTACACATTTACCCCTTTCAATTAGGCCTAAAAATCTGACCATGTTCAAACATTTTTTACAAAAATTGAGAACAAATAAATTTTTAAAGAAAATGTTTCGATAACTATGGACCCCGAAAATACCAATATCACCCATTTATCATCTTGACCATATTTTTCAAGAGTTATCAAAAAATATTCATTTTTTCATGGGGTTTAAATGAATCATTCAGTAAAAAATCTAGAATTTTTTCTAACAAATTTTTTTCTTAAATGATGTTAGTAAGAATTTTTTAACCCACCCGCCTGCCCATTAGGGTGGCCTTTATTTTATACTTGCGTGTTTTTTTTCTTTGAATTTTTTTGATGCTACCCCCTGAAATGGTTACCTACCATGAGAAAATAATTCTCAGAAACTTTTGGCCAAATTGATACACATTAACCCGTGACGCAAACGCGATGAAGTATTAATAATGCTTTGAGCATGTCACATTATTAGTCCCACACGAGTTACGTGGTGTGATTACTAGGGTGGCCTTTATTTTATACTTGCGTGGTTTTTTTCTTTGAATTTTTTTGATGCAACCCCCTGAAATGGTTACCTACCATGCGAAAATAATTCTCAGAAACTTTTGGCCAAATTGATACACATTAACCCGTGACGCAAACGCGATGAAGTATTAATAATGCTTTGAGCATGTCACATTATTAGTCCCACACGAGTTACGTGGTGTGATTACTAGGGTGGCCTTTATTTTATACTTGCGTGGTTTTTTTCTTTGAATTTTTTTGATGCAACCCCCTGAAATGGTTACCTACCATGAGAAAATAATTCTCAGAAACTTTTGGCCAAATTGATACACATTAACCCGTGACGCAAACGCGATGAAGTATTCAACTATTCATAATGCTTTGAGCGCGTCACATTATCAGTTCCACACGAGTTACGTGGTGTGATTATTACATAGGTCGCTGCGTTGATGACAGCAGTAGTGAATAGTGAATCGCGTCATAGTTGCCTCCAGGAGACGTACCGTGAGGGGGAGGGGTCACTTACTCTCCTGGTTGGGATTTTTTAGTATTTAGCTGGGAAAATTTAATATTTCTACTTATATTTTCCCAAGTCGGAGAATATTACAAATAAGTAGTAGGTAAATTTTCACAACTAGAGAAAAAATGAGAAGGTACCGAATGATGAATTTTCCCAACTTAATGAAATATGAGTACAAATGGTAAATCTTCCCACAGATAATGACCATTTCTTTGTTTTTAATATAGTAAAATAATAATTTTTCATGGGAAAATTTACTATTTGTACCCATATTCAGGCATCATAGTGAAATTTGGTGGGAAAAAAGTAACTTTAGTAACCCAATTTGGGAGAAAAAGTAACCAAAACTCAATTTTAATGGTAAAATTTGTAAAAAAAAAACAAAAAAAAACATGTATGTACTTAATGCAATTATTATAACTTATAAGCGCTCCCAGAAATTATGAAATTATGTAAGGGAGGGACTGAGAATTGGAGAAAAATGGGGTGAGGGGGGTAAAAATTCGTAACAAACTTCAAAATCTATTTTTACAGTAGTGCTCGTAAAGTTAGGTTAATTTCAGTGGACAGATGGAAAAATGTAATACAGATAAAAGCGAAGAAAAACTGAAAAATTGCAAAGAATTCTCTAAATCTGAATCAGTGAGATGAATATAAATGAAAATCAGTGATTCGCATTGATCGTTTAGTCAAAATTACTGATTTTTTTCTGGTTAATTGAAAATCGACTAAGAAATCAACGACTTTTGACTGCAATATCAATGAAAATTATTTTATTGGTTCAAAAAGGCAGAGTTTTTATAAAACTTGATTGATGTAGATTTAGAAAGTTATATTCTAATGTAAGAAATAAGAAAAATTATTTTTGAAGAGTAATAAAATGCACTTCTCTGAACACTTTTGAGGTAAAATTTCATTTTTTTATTGAGCTTGGATTGAATCTGCTCGACTCCGGGACTTCATCAGACATTATGCAAGGGCGGGGAAGAATTTGAAAAAAATGAGGGTGTGTTAAAATTCAGTAAAAAAAAGTGAGTATCTAGCCTACCTACCCTGTAAATTTATATGAAAATCAGTGATTTTTCATTGAAATATTAATCAAAATTACTGATTTTTATTTGACAAATTGGAAATTGATTGGAGTTTTGACTAAAATATGGGTGAAAATCTCTAGTTTTTGATGAAAATTATTTCACTATATACTTAACCAAGAGAATGAAAATACGCCAATTTTGACTGATTCAAATTTCAAATTTAGGGAATTATAGTGTATTCAAGAAATAAAGGTATCAATGTACTGCCCGAGCGGAGCGAGGGTGAAATTTTTTGAAACAAAAAAGTCTTCAAAACTCGACTAAACCGAAACTAACAGACACTTTACGCTTGAAAAAATCAATTTTTAGAGGTAAAAAGTAACCAAAGTAACTTTTGAAGTGGAAATAGTAACCAAAAGTAACTTGTCTCGAAAAAAGTAACCAAGTTACTAAAAAGTAACCACTCTATGATGCCTGCATATTTCATCACGGTAAAAAAATTCATTATTTTTCCCTCATTTTTTTCCAAGTTGCGAAGGAAAAATTTTGAGTTTTTCCCCAAGTTGTGGAAATTTACCACCTGAATATTTTTACAAATTAGGAAAGTTCAATATTTGCACCTCCGTGTTTTTTTTAAAGAGATAGCAGAATTAAATATGTACCTAAGTTATCATTTGTATTCATATTTTCCTAAGTCGGAAAGATTAACCCATTTTTTGCACTTTTATGATCTTCTAATACAAAAAAGCAATAAAATTTTTCAAAAACTTTGGCTTCGCTGCACTCGGCCTTGCTGTATTTCTCCTTTCATGGTCTTAAAATAATCCGAATCCTACAGAAGTGACTTTTGTTCGTATTTCTCCTCAAAGTTATTTCAACTAATTGTATTGTATTTTTTGCTCTTAAAACTCATTTTCGATGTTTGAAAATCAAATTTTTAAAAAGCTTTGACCTCGCTGCGCTCCGCCTTATCATATTTTCTCTTCAACTGTTTTAAAGTAGAAATTATCGATTTTTTATTCAGGTTTGTTTATTCAAAACATTGTTTTATTGCACCCTGAATATAAGTTTTTTTAAAAAAAATTTCGCCCTCGCTTTGCACGGACTAAATTCATCTCTCTCATACCTATTCACATTGAAATTACAAAATTTTATTTACTTTTATAACGGTTCTTGAATTTTTTCGCCCTTGCTACGCTCGAGGCAATTCGCCAATTTCGTAAGTTTTTTCAATGACAGTTATAGTAGGTAACAGTTTGGAAAAAACGACAAATTTGGAATAAATAATGAAGTGAATGATAGGAGAGTGAGTCAACATTAAAATTCAGTTCGGTTGGTAAATTTTCGCCATTCACCCGCCCCCTCCCCCGGGCACCCTGTCTCGTACCCAAATAAATATAGTATGGCCAGTTGGCCAGTATTAAAAAGATTATAAAAAAATTTTTTTAAATAAAGTATTTTTTTCGATAATGCTGTGTATTTTTTAAGCTAAGAAAAATTGATAATTTTTGTGGTTGAGTTTAATCACACCACGTAACTCACGTGGGACTGATGATGTGACGCGCTCAAAGCATTATGAATACTTCATCGCGTTTGCGTCACGGGTTAATGTGTATCAATTTGGCCAACATTTTCTGAGATTTATTTTCTCATGGTAGGTAACTATTTCAGGGGGTAGCACCTAAATTTTTCGAATTTCTAAAATAAGGGCCTCCCTACTGCCCATCCCCTCCTGATCCAAAGTCATTTTTTTCAAATGAAGATAAATAAAAAAAATGCATTGTACATTTTCTTCAAGAATCAGAAAAATCTTGAATAATCTGAGCAAATTATTTTTATGGGTTGAAATTGTTATCAATTTTCTGAAATTTTTCATAAATATTTAAAACAAAAAATTAATTATTTTAAAAACATTTAAAAAATAGGTGCTAATGATATTTTTTTGAAAAAAACATCCATTAAAAAACTTTAAATTCAAAATTTTGTTTGAACACAATCAGATTTTAAAACACGATGAAGAAGAGTAAAGGCGAAGTCAAGAGAGTGAAATTTTTGCCACGTCGTTTTGAGGCCTAAGCCACAATATCCTATCCTGAATACTATCGCTGAGAACCTCTGCAACTTTCGAAAAAAAATACAAAACGATCACTCTGTCTATTCTTAAAGAAGCTGCGAAATTTTCCAAAAATGTAGCCCTTTAAAGACAAAGATTAGTTCTACACCATCTCTGGAAGGGTAAAATTTGATAAAAATTATGCAATTAGTTTCGAGAATTACTTCCTAGGCCTAAATACAAATAATTTCATTATGCAATTTAGCAAACCAAAATCCCATTTTAGTTTTTTTTCCTGATGAAAAACTGTACAATTTAATGATGTTCTTTGAAAATCAACGTCCAACAAAAATAAAACAGAAAATAATAGCACGAAAGATATACAGAAACGATAAAACGGACATAACAAAATGAAATACTGATAAATCGTCGTAACATAATATTTACACGGACTACTCACTTCGTACACATTGAACTTGACTTTCACCATTGAAATATTCCGATAAAAGAATCACCCTGAAAATAAGACGGAATTAGGATATTTATTTTAAAAATACTATACTCGAACTGAATAAAAATTTACTTCGATAAGAACACCCCAAACACGATCGATGACATTTTCAGATTTAACTTGCACGTAGCCACTTCGAATACAGTTATTTCAAGCTATTTTCTGTAACAACAGGGAAAAATAGCTATAAAACAAGAATACCTAATGAAAAATTCAATACAGCGAAACGTCGGCAGTAAAATAATACCTGAAATTCTTCGACGACGTCTCCATCCAACAAATACGACAGATCATTCGATACGTTCATCTTCGCAAAGGCTAGCGACGTAATCAACAAAATACATACTTTACAAAACATATTAAAAAATAATAAAATCAATTAAAAAAATACGAAAAAAGGAGAAAAAATTCAACGTACAAATACTTCGTAAATCTATAACTATATACGAATAAAATTACAACGTAGTACAAAAAACATCCCACTTAAAAACTCAATCTTTAAAAACAAGAATACTAAGCTGACTAGTATAAAATACAAGACGTTCAACCGGGAGACGCTGATTCCATATTTGCGTCCACGATTAGCGACGACGATTCGACGGATTCGGTTTGAATAGTGATAAAATTCTCATCGCCGGATGACGTGCCGTCGTCCGGTAGAATAGACTGAGTCGAGGTGGCTACTTCTTGCTGTTGCATGAACGCCGACGCTACCGTTTTCACAACCAGATTGAGGTCGTCACCGGACGAATGTTGTAAATTGTTGTCGAAATGTTTGACCGAAGATTCGATACGTTTTTGGTGGGTTCGAATGTGCTTCTGCAGGTGATCGCTACGCATGAACTTTTTCGTACATTCCGGACACTCGAATCTTTTCTCTCCGGTGTGTGTTCGGTTATGCCTTTGAAGCTCGTCAGATCTAGTGAAACGTTTACCGCAGTAAGGCCAATTACAGACGAAAGGTCGTTCTCCGGTGTGCCACCGTAGGTGAGCTCGTAAGTGAGACGTTTTACCGTAGACTTTATTACAGCCTGGGATATGGCAAACGTGAACTTTCTTACCGCTGAGTCGTTCGCCTCCTTCGCGACAGTTCGGGCAAGTGCAGGCGACTCGTTTAACGCGTCTTTTTTCATCGCCCGAGTCTTCCTCGACGGCCGGAGACGATGGTGTGGCCGACGGAGACTGGTTGAAAGCTTCGACTTTTATAATACGGAATTTCGAATTACGTTCTATGTCCGGCTGTACCTGCTGTATCGTCGGAGCGATAACTTGTAAGTTCTGGGGTATGTTTTGGAGAAATGTGGTCGGCTGAGAGGTCGTAATGTTGGTCGGATTGGACAGCTGGGGCGCCTGAATCACTTGAACTGGTCCTATCCCAGGGATATTTACCGTCTGTATGCCCGGTACCTGGAGTAGGTTGTTATTGTTGGTCGTCGCGTTGTTGGAATTTGCATTATTTTGTAGTATATTCGATAAACTGGTCGCCGGAATGATCGTAACCTGTTGCGGTTGGTTACCGGCAGACAAAGTGATCTGTTGAGATAACTGAGGCTGCGTGATAATCTGCACTGGCTGCATGTTGGAAGACTGAGTATTCGTAGCGTTGCCATTAACGTTAACGTTATTCGTAATAGTATTAGGGATTTGCACCGTTTGAAAGGACGTATTCGTAGCTGACGTTGTACTCGTGGCGCTGGTGCTGTTCGCCGTTGTCGTCCAAACGTTCGACGAGCCACTGACCGTAACCGAGGTGGCTGGTTGCGAGGTTTGTATCAGTTGTACCTGGTTCCCAGCCGATGCATTCGGATTGAAATGAGCTAACTGTACGGTTTGAATTTGACCCGAAGGGGTGAGTATCTGAGCGACTTGAGGAGTAGCTGTGGTAGCTATCTGAGGCATTTGAGGTACCATTTGTACTTGACCAAGCGACGAAGCCTGGATGACATTAGGCAACGACGTGGTAATCGCCTGAAACGGAAAATGAACCGTTTGATAGATCGTCTGTCCGTTAGCTGTCGATATTGGTATCTGTACGGGGATCGTTTGCTGTAACGGGAACTGTATCACTTGAGGTGTCGCCGCAGCAGGCCGAACCGATACGTTCGTATGAGCTGCCGGAAATTGCAACGTTTGTCCGCCGGTGGAAACATTCTGTAGGATATTGGTGGGTAGTACGTTGGCAGGGGTACGGATTATTTGACCGGACGGTGTTATCAGCGTAGTAGGTCCGCTTGAAATTTGTATAGTTGACGCCTGAGAATTGGCGTTGTTCAAGGTGGGTAACACTTGATCGTTATTATCGACCTGGATCGTTTGTACAGGCAGAACGTTATAGCTGACGTTGTTACTGCTGGCAGCCGACACGGGTACGAACTGATTACCTTGCTGGATATACTGGCCGGGTAATCCTTGTATTGAAAACACACTTTGGTTTGGTTTAACGTCATTTTGAACGGTTTGATTATTAGACGTTGCCTGGATCGGTATCAAATTTGGTAGATTGGCGAACGTTATCACCTGCTGTTGTCCCGCCACTTGCGAGGTAACATTAGTATCGGCTCGGCTACAAGTGACGTTGGCTAGCTGCTGTTGAGCTTGCAGCTGCTGCACTAACGCCGCCGGAAGATTCAGCTCGACCACATGCCCTGGTAATTGTGCGCTGACCACTTTGGTCTGTGTGTTTTGTCCGTTACCCGAAGGACTTCCGCCGCGTTCTTGCTGCACCGTTGAGCCACCAATTTTCGTGCAAGTGGCTGCCAATAAGGCTAACGGCGAAGAGATACTATCCTTGACGTTATTATGATTAAGAATCTCGTTATGGTCGATATCTGGTTTAATGTCTTCGTTCGACGACGAAGTGGCCGCCGAGTCGCATGAATTCGTCTCCGAGTTTAAAGTTCCGACATCCATTAAAACTGGTTAGCGATATGATGCTCGTCAAATATAACTCTGCGATGTCGCAATTCTTCGTATACATTTTATATTACCGAGCTATTATGGTTTTCTGATAGCCCAATGCCAGTCATACAAGGTGCTAATGCAACCTAAATACGCGTCCGCGGATGGCCATCCGGATCCGATATATTACCAATTTTCGTTTAACTATTTTAATTAATTACCAGTGTGATTTCGATCATCTTCGGATGCTGCAGCATATTAAGAAAATATCCTTAAATAAATTCAAAACACGAACCGAATTCGACGCACAAATTTGTAAACGCCTACGTGCTGGCGTGGAAAGCCGAAAAACGCAAACGCCTAGATCACGCCCTAGTTCGATACACAAAGAACAGACGCCAACGTTTCAAACACGCCCAAAGAGGAAGTAGATATGGTGACGCCATGGGCTGTGCGCTAGTTTTACTGAATTTATTTTTATCCAATGATGATGAAGAGGGTGTAACAGGACGAGAAGGGAAATTCGTTACTCGTGTATGATAAAACTTTCCTCACGCAACTTTTCGTCTGTGATATTTCTAAATCGATCGAAATTACCTACTTATTTACCTATATCCGCTTCAATTACAACAGAATAAATCGTCGAACAGGCAATTTCACCTATTTACTTTTGAAATGCCTCAATATTTTTTGAAAAAATTGTCAGTTTTTTATCACTCATCACGTTATCACTAAAAACGAAAAACACTGTAAAAAAAATTTCTGCGTGAGAGCGTGATTTTAAGTAATTTTTTCTCAAAATTCCTCGGTTAACAACGTCAACTTAATTCGGCAAAAAATGCAATCTTCTCATCGATTTCAATAACATCGAGCTGCATCGAACTTCATCGGAACATCATGAACGACGTCGTAATCCCAGGTGAAGACGTAACTCGTCTACTTTCCAGCGGTAAACAATCTAAAATAATTCTCGGTCCTGGTCTACGCCGAGTTGCCGAAAAAGTCTACACATGTCACGGCGGTATACTTCGTAAAAAAACTCCCAATACGTACTGGGTGGACAGCCATCGTAAACGATACATCCCTCAACGAGACGAACTAGTCATCGGCATCGTCTCGGCCAAACAAGGAGATTACTTCAGAGTAGACATCGGTTCCAGCGAACTGGCCGTATTATCATATCAAGCATTCGAAGGAGCCACTAAAAAACTGCGGACAAAAGTCGAAATAGGAGACCTTATCTACGGTCGTTTACTCACAGCGAATCGAGACATGGAACCAGAACTGGTCTGCATAAATTCCAAAGGTAAAAGCGACGTGATGGGTGTGCTTCCAGCCGATGGATACCTAATTCACTGCAGTATAGATTTAGTACGTAAACTACTCAATCCAAATTGCCCATTTGATAAGCTCGGTCAAGCTCTGTGCTTCGAGTACGCTATCGGTATGAATGGCCGGATCTACATTCGATCTCAGTTCACCAAACGTACGCTGGCTTTGTCCAAAGCAATGCTCGCTTCGGAGTTTCTATCGTTTGACGAAATACAAAAATTATGTGATAAATTGATCGCTCAGTTTATGAATTTTACAAAATCGTGAATATTTAATGATTATCGTTCCGTTGTTAAGTATTTTTTCCTCTTCGATCATTTTTTTCTCATCGTGTATGTTTTTTTTTACAAATAAAACTTGGCTACATTATAATATTTATTTGTTTTTGTTTTTAGAAAATTATACAAAATGTAATACAGTATAAGGCGTTTTACATTTTGTTATCAGCAGCCGATTATACAAACATCGAAATAAAACGTCGTAAAAATGAAAACTTCACTGCTGTGTTCGATTAAAAGTTATAAAGTAATAAATAAACATAAAAACGCGGTTTTTTTTCAGGCGTGACACATTAGAGCACTAATAACGGTGACGGGAGGCAGCCAGCGAATAATAAATTGTAAAAAGCCGTAGAGATTTTTCTTTTCTGTAATTGAATTCGTCTTTCCGATGAAAAAAATTCGTTCAACGACATTCCCACACTTTGACTGTTTTATCAACGCTACCACTCACAACGAAGGGTTGAGATTTGTGAAAATCTGTAGAAATTTGAGACAAATACGTGAGTTCGATAAATAAATAATTCGATGGTATTGATTAGTAATGGTCACTGAATCAAAATCGTGGCGATTTCAACCAATGAGCTAATTTGGTACTTACCGATAGAAGTACAAAAATGAGAATGCGCTTCAATAGTTTTCATATTACGTTTATTGCTGATATCCCATATTCTAATGGTTTTATCGTCACTAGCAGATAATATATATTTACCGGCAGGATGGAAAATCACACCTCTTACCCAATTGTCGTGGCCATGTAAGGTGAATAAACAAACTCCACTGCCTACATCCCACAGCTAAGCAAATAACAAATATTAATAACATGATGATATTGATCACATGTGCTAACCACCGAGAGAAGATATCCCAAACGGCAGCATTTGGACCGAAATAAAAAATCTCGAAAATATATTCAAAAAGAACCCTTTTATCAAAATTTTCAGAAGCTGAAACTGTTTTTCGAATTTTGAAGAATTTTTCAAAGTTCACAATTTTATTACATCATAGTCCTGTTAAAGTGTAAAATGTAAGAATTTGACCGATACAAAGTAAGAAGCTAAAATTTGATACATTACATAATACATCCTATTTTCGACCTACAAAACGACTAGAAGTGTTTTCGAGACATTCTGCAGCCTTCGGAAATTTTACATTAATTTTTCAACTTCGGAAAAAGTTCATTAAAAAGATTCAAAGGAATTATTTTTTATGACAAAAAACCCCAACTTCAACTTGGCTTGATCAACACTGATGATGAATAAAAATTTTCATCGTAGAGGGAGTAAAAGTCTACTTTTACTCCCTCTCGCGAATCGCTCGAGTGCTCAAACTCGACTTTTACTCCCTCTACAATGAAAAATATCGTATGCAACTCGGGAGATAAATGATTTTCGACGATTTTGAGTTATTTCCCTCGCTTCGCTCGGGCAATAAACCTCAAAATTCGTCGAAAATCACTTTATCTCCCTTGTTGCATAATATACTATTTCAAGATCATTACCGAGTCCATATCTGCTGTACAGACCCGGGGTAATAATCCAATTTTTATAATGAAACAATTTTTACATTATGGATGTCGATTCCATACGAATTGAGGTAACTGAACAAGAATATTACGTTGTCTTTCAAATTAAACACAATCTTGTTAAAATGAAAAAATCAGTTACATATAAGTCATCCTGAGCAAATCCCACATTTATTCGAACATTGTAAACTTGAAAACCTAGCCACCGCGAGCCACTTGCAAGCAATACAGGAACACTATTCCAATATGCTGCTAAAATAATCATTCCTGAATTCTAATTTCCAAAAATCAACTGAATTTCTATTACACATTTATTATTTTTCACTGGACTGAGAAAAATAATATTCGCGGTAGAACTCAAAAATGATGAAATATCTGCGTTTAGCAACTTGAATTCATATGGAATCGACACCCATAATGTTTAAATTGATTCATTACAAAAAAAGGGGTGCCCCAAAAGATGGTTAGAGGGTTGGCTCCGTTGTTAAAAAATTTGTAAAAATTCGTTTTGTAGGTATTGTGGTGCAGGTTAAAAAGCTAGAGGTAATTTTACCCAAAAATTAAAATCTGAGGAGGGAGAAGCAAAAACCCCCTTTTGGGAGCATTGATCCACCGTAGGAGATAGAAACAGGTTTGGGGTGGTCGGGTGATTATATTTTGCCCAGGACTTGGTCTTAGACCATTTTCAGCAAAAAAGGCGTGTAATGTCATTTTTCGTCGGGTTACGTCCTCCTATCGATTGTTTAGCTCTTTTGAATACAATACCGGTACCACTTATTTGTAAGGGAAGGGGATCAAAAATTTTCTAAAACCAATTTTCATAAAAAGGTAAGTAATTAAAATGAGTTTGGCTCAAAAATTTAAAATTTTAGTAATTTCGCTGTATTTTTCAATTTTTTCAAATTTTGGAATTTTGGGGGGCTTACAGGCACGTGTTAATATTAACTTTGGAGCCCAAAAATTTCAGGGAATTATTTTCTCATAAAAAGGAACAACTTTGAGGGGGGGGAGGTACGAGAAAAATTCGAAAAATTTTTTTTCATCAAGTATAAATAAGGACCACCCTAATATCACATAAATTTCAAAATGTTTGGTTCATCAGGTTCCAAAAAGTGATCTTTTTGAAGAAAAATCGATATTTTGGGGAGTTGGAGTAGAACGGAATGAGGTGGGAGGAGGAAAATGCGCCCTAAAATTATTTTTTGGAGTCCTTAATAATGTCTGACGGTTAGTTCCAAAAAGTAGCTTTTAAGCCGATTCGCCTACCTTAACCGGGGGTACCCTTTTTCACATTTTTCTTTTTCACAGGGCCATGGATCAATTTTGAATATACAAAAATTCGCCAAAATTCGAAAAATGAACTTCAGTATTTGAAATTTGGACAGAGGGGTCTTTTTAACAGTACTTTTTTCATATTTCTGTTTCCACCTAAAATTTTCTTGTCATTTGAGATACCTTCTTTGCCAGCAATGTTCAATAGGAAGCTTACTTTGAGTGTTTTATCTCTTGAGCCGGAAACCAAAAACGGACCTTCTTGATTTCCTTTTTTATTTTCAGTCGATACAGCCTCGTTAATGGCAGCTCGACAAGAATCCGTAGCCCAGGCGATACATTCTACTACATGTTCATGGTCACGGAGTTCAGCCTGTATCGAAAAATCATCATAAAATACACCATCTCACAGCTGCTTAAAAAATCACTTTTCGATATTCGTACCTTGCATTCCCTCGTACTAGTTAACCACACTCGAACAGTATGATCATTAGAACATGACGCGATTAGTGAGCCATCCGGTGACACTTTGACTTGTCTAACCCACTCTCTATGGCCAGAGAATGTTTTAACACAATATCTGCGAAAAAAATTTCAAATTAGATTCCATTTCGCTACCATTTTCCTCCCTGGTTCCACAACGATCTCGATTCTTACCCGGTTGTAACTTCCCACATTTTAATTGTCTTATCTCTAGAGGCAGAAATCACAAAATCTCCATTTGGCATGAAAGCAACACCAGTTACATTATGATCGTGGCCATGCATCGTTTTCAAACATTGGTATCCTTGGGTGAAATCCCATAATTTAACAGTCATATCGGCGCTACATGAAACTGCAAAAAATCCAAAAATATCCAACATTAGTATCGATAAAATATAGTCGGGTCTCAATTGAACAAAAAAAGGCTTCCGCGCGGGATTCTTGTTAAAATTGATTTTATGATTGATTCTTGTTTTAGACACTAAAACAAATAAATTCCTATTTTCCCCCTCTCCATTTTCCCAGGGCCCACCCACAACATTTCAAATGCGTGTACCGCCCAATCTATGGGTCGTAATGAAAAAAATTTCAAACAAAAGTTGTTCCTCAACACGTTCTGTACATTTTCATTTCTTATAAAAATCCCTTTTGGAGCAACTCCTGCCCCCCCCCCCAATTTGAAAATAAAACAGTTTTCAGAGAACTTCAAAATCATGTTTTCTTCCTGTTAAGCGAAAAGTTTCAGAGATACGGCAAAATTTGTAACCACAAAAAGTACTCAGAATTGAATTTCCTTTCCAATGAGCTTTATCACGACCATTTTCACCAACTTTTCCCGACAAGGTGGATCTCTTCCCCTCCCCCTTATCTCAAAAGTTGGACCCATGAAAAAAAATTGAACGATTTTTCTTCTTCAATATCTAATGCATAATTTCATTTATTATCGGGATTCATTTTGGAGCAAATTTTGCTCGTGGGTCCAACTTTTGTGAAAACGTGGAAGGGGGAGAGGTCCACTCTGTCGGGAAAAGTTGGTGAAAACGGTCGTGATAGAGCTCATTGGAAAGTAAATTCAATTCTGAATACTTTTTGTGATTACAACTTTTGTCGTATCTCCGAAACTATTCGTTTAAAATGAAGAAAACGTGATTTTGAGGTTTTCTCAAAAACATGTTTTGTTTCCAAATTTGGGGGGTAGGAGTTGCTCTAAAATGGATTTTGATGAGAAATGAAAATGTACATTAGGTGCTGAGGAACAACTTTTGTTTGAATACTTTTTCATTATGGCCCATAGATTGGACGGTACACGCGTTTGAAATGTTGGGGTGGACCTTGGAAAAAAGGGGAGGTGGAAAAATGGGCATCTAAGCTAAATTTATTTGTTTTAGTGTCTAAAACAAGAATCAATCATACAATCAATTTTAACAAGAATCCCGCGCGGATGTTCAATTGAGACCTGACTAATACCACCATCTGCAGGTATCACCAGCATCCTTTCTCTCGCTATTTTGCCCGCACTCGCTAGCCAACGATGGGACAATTTTCACCTATAATTAAACGATAAGTGACGATGACGAACCTAATAATTTGCCTTGATTATCGAATGCGATATCTTGTACTGAATCGGTATGACCTTTAAGTGATTTCTCGTAATCACCGGTCTCGTAATCCCATACTTTAATAGTGGCGTCTTCGCTCGCTGACACCATAACATTAAACACAGGATGAAATATAACCTGCCGAGTAGAAAACAACGTGTGTTAATATGTACGAATAAGCGTAGCTAAATGTCCCTACTGATGTGAGAAAAAATAAAATACATACGATTGTAATATGTACTTAATAATCAAAGGAAACGCTTTCGTATGTGTCGTGTACGACGAGTATTTCAAATTATAGAAATACACGAGCTGATAATGTTTCGCAGTTTATTAATTATCTAAGTAGGTAACGTGTTACCAAGACGTGTTCGTTTGTTTAATTTCATTTTCATTACAATCTGCGAGTACTAACTTTAGTCACAGGCGCTCTGTGTCCAGTTAGACTGAATTTTTCTGGAGGTCTTGGTATCCATTCTGTAGGTAATCGTTTACCCCTTGTAGGAGCTCCCTCGATGTATTCCTTTTCGGCTTCCGATAATTTCGTTTCTAATTCCATAACCTGGACAGAAAAATAAATATAGAATTAATAAAAGTGAAATTTATTTTAAAAAAATATAATTATTTCAATTCAAATCACAACATATTGGCAATTTTCTATCTTCAAATAACTATTAGCTCGAACAATTTTTCCAAACCTTTTACCAATGTGTCTTACAGAGTTTCGAAATTAAAAAATATATGATTTCAGCAAAATTTTTCTCGAATTTCGCTCAACTCCTTAAACTTTTTAAATATTACATCGCATAGAAAAGGGTTCCCTATGGGAAAATTAACAAGAAGTCTACATACAGGATGTCCACTATATTTCAGAAATGATTTTCCCCAACTTTTTCAGGTTTTCCAGACCAATTTTTCGAATTTTTCCAGACCTAGTTTTCGCGTGATGTACTTATTTGGGTGGGCCGAAGAACAAAAAATTTTGATTTGTGAAAAGTTACCCCCGGCAAATATTGTTGGCTGGATACACTAGAAAAATAAAATAAAAAATTTCAAAATCGATTCATATCTTCCGATCGCGCAAAAGCCTTCAATTCTTCAAAAATTGTCAAAAATTCAACATTTTCAGTACAGTAAAACGGGGTGACGTGGACCTACGAGGTGAAGCGGTCCACTTGTTGAAATTTTTATGTTTTTTGCCAAGTACTCCCTGAATTTTGCACATAGCGACCTCTAACAAAAACCATCGTGTAGGTCTCGCTTTGGTGAACATTTTGCGTAAAAAACATTTGGGTTTACGATGAAATTAAGGTAAGTTAAGAACCGTTGAAATCAAAGCAAGAATTACTGATAATTTTGTTAAGGCGTAAACTATGGTCTGCAGAAGGAAATAATAATTGTGTCGCCAATATAAAGTTAATCAGGGTTGTAGAGAATTTTATGCTGATCATTTTGGTAAAAAAAAAAAATTCATTTTAACGATTCTAATCCGAAATAACAACGTTTTTATGAATGAAAACAACTATATTTTAACAGTTTTAATGCAAAATAACGACATTTTCATGAATGAAAACGACAATAGTTTAAAAATACTGCCGGTAAGATATCATTGCACTTACGTAACTTTGTTATCAAAGCACCAATATGCATTTTAATGAAAGTTAGGACCTGCAATATTTTTGAATTTTTGTTTTCATTCATAAAAACCTCGTTATTTCGGATTAGGATTCTTGGAATAAAAAACTTTTTTCACCAAAATGATCTGTATGAAATTTTCTAAACCCCTAATTAACTTTAAACTGCTGAAACATTTAAAAAAAATTTTCTTAGGCCATTTTTTTCAATTTATCAAGTAGAATGAAGATTTTTATGAATAAAAACATCCATTTTTGAGTCTTTTATTCGCTGTGGTGAAGGAGGGGGGAGGGTATAAAATTTTTTTTCAACTTTTTTTAGGTCTAAATTGACCAAGGATTTCATTGGTGCAAAAAAAATGGGGTGGTCCGCTTCACCCCAAACTGGGGTGAAGTGGTCCACACCTTTGAATTCGTCTCAAGGTCACATTTTTTTACCAAAAATGTTGATTTTTTCGGTGAATATTCCTGAAATATGGGCCTTTGATTTAATACCAAAACGACTTCCTGAAGTTAATATAGGGCAGAGATATTTTTAAAAAAAACTGAAATTGTATCCACTTCACCCCGTTTTACTGTAATTTTAAAAAATTTCAAAAAAATAAAAATTCATTAAAATTATTTTTAGAGATTATTTAGGGCCTATTTGAAGCAAAAAGCACAACTTTTTTGAAAAAATCCATGTTTTATAGTTTTTTAAAATTTCTCATAATTCTTCACCTAGTCTGAAAAAAATTGAAAAAAGTTATAAAACACTGATTTTTTCAAAAAAATGTGCTTTTTGGTCTAGATAGTCACAACAGAAGCTCTAAAATTAATTTTAGTCAATTTTAAATTTTTTCGAAATTTTTGAAACTTTGAATTGTTGGCAATTTTTGAAGAATTGAAGGTTCTTTCGCAATCGGAAGATATGAATCGATTTTGAAATTTTTCATTTTATTTTTCTAGTCTATCCAGCCAACAACTTTTGCGATGGGTAACTTTTCAAAAATCAAAATTTTTGATTTTTCGGTCCACCCTAGTACTTACATTACGAAATTTTGCATAAGAATGATATAAAATGCAAGGGGTCTGACGATTTTTTTTTCAAAATCATTACGTACTTTTTACGAGATTTTTAAATGTTCCTCTTCGGGCCAAAAAAACTATTCAAATTCAATTCTAAAAAGTTTTCAACCCACCTAACTCCCCCGCATCACAAAAATTTGAAAATTTGAATTTATTGCAGAAAAAATTTCGAATAAAAAGAAAAAACCAAGTATTCAAAGCAAATTATAAAGTTTTGAAAAATGAAACCAATTATGCCATGCCAGGGTGTCTACCAAATTATACGAATGAAAATTCTGATTTTTCCGGGCTGAAAATTCAAAATTTTCTTCACATTTTATTGCCTACCCCCTTGCCTCCTCCCAAAAATGAAAAACACATTTTTTAAATTTATAAATCCATCTATCAACGTGTTGAGCCCGAGTGAAGTGAGGGCGAAAATTTTTGTGAAAAAAGATCTTCAAAAGATAAAAATTCACCACTTTTCCCTCATTCGGATTTCTCAAAACATCGCCAATAATTTCGAATTCTGTTCCATTCCCTCCCCCTTTTTTTTCAACATCGAGGTCAAGGGCATATTACAGCTAATTAAAAAATAAGTTTCTAAGAAACTTGGATTTTAAATCAATTCTGTAGAAAGAAAGAGTCCAAATTACCCCCCCACGTAGCAAGGGAAATTTCTTTTTGAATAATTCATAATTTTTAATACGTAGATAAAAATTTGATAAAAGATGTAATAAATTTGGCTCGAGAGGAGCGAGGGCAAAATTTTTAGAAAAGTTTAAAATAAAATAAGCCAAGAAATATTTTTCTAAATAATTAAAGTATCCTTTTTTTGAATTTTCAAAAAATTCCAGAGAAAATTTCAAAATTCTTTCACTTTTTTAGACCACCAAAATTCCTCGACTTTTCCCGGTTTCCTGGTTTTCCAGAAAACGGACACCCTGACATAGAACATAAAAAATGAAAATTCCTACTCTTTTCTGGATTTTTCTCGCTTTAAATTTGCCCATCAGAAAACCCCTTCCCCTTTATTATCCCCAATTAAAAAATTCAAGAGAAAATGTTCAAAATTACTGCTTCTAATTTTTCTTGCAAGGTACTGGATCTGAAAAATAAAAAGGTTTGCTACCTTTTTTTTTTGCCATTTTAATACAATTTTTCTTACTCCAAATTTTCTCAAAAAGACCCCCCCCCCCTCGCGTATACTCGTTTTAAAGGAAATTTCAAACAATTTTTTAACTTATTCCCCCTTGGGTATATACTCGTTTTACAGAGAATTTCAAGCACGTTTTGATAAAAGATGAAAAATAACACAACTTGAAGAGTAAAATAAAAACAACATTCAAGATCTGAAAAATTAAAATCCTCGCTATTTCCTGGATTTTTCTTGCTATTTTCTGGAGTTTTTTTGTCATTTTCATACCCATTTTTCTACCTTCAGATTTACGCGAAAAAGACCCCCTCCCCTTACATATATTCGTTTTATAGGAAATTCTCAGTATTTTTGTGGCAGTTTCATTCTGATGAGATTTTACTCATTAAGTAAAAAATATAAAGAATTGACGAAAAATACATTGTGAGCCTGGATATAGAAACCACCCCTAGGTGTAAAAAATTGGTTTTTGAGTGGAGGTTCTCCTTTGATTCTATACGTCCAAAATCAGTGTCAACTCAGAATTCAAATTTTCAAATTCTCAAAATCAACAGGCAGGATTTTAGCAGGATCCATTAAATGAATTTTGCAGAAATTTTCCCACGAGCTTTGAAAAAACATATTCTCCTTCTTATACTCTCAAATATTTTTTCAACTGATGAATTTTAATTGCTTTCTAATTGCCTTTGCTCCTCCCCCTTCTCTTCTCCTCCTCAAATCTAGGCTACAAGAACGAAAAAGAACGAAGAACAACGAACCAAAAATTTGTAGAACGAGAATAAGAACGATAATTTCCTTGTCCTTTTTCGTTCTTCACTTTTAAAATTTTTATTTTTTCTTAATGCCAATTATTTCTCTCAAGAGTAATAATATCTCACAGTTGTGATAAAAAAGTAAATATTTTGCTGGATACTTATATTTTGAGAGAGGAAAATTTTCAAAATTTTTACGTTCAAGAAAAATTAAAAATGTGAAAAGTTAAATTTGCGCTGCGAGAACAACAAAGCACAAAGAACCAAGAAGAGCCAAAAATTTAAAGAACGAAAACAGGAATGAGAACGATTTTTGAAGAACTTGAACGAGAACGTGAACCATTTTTGAAGGAGAACAAGAACGGGAACGAAATTTTGAGAACAAAAAAAAGAGCGAAAATCCAAAGAATTAAAAGTTCTGGGAACGAGAACCAAAATTTCATCGTTCTTGCAGCTCTGCTCAAAATGTATAATTCGTTTATGAATTTGGTTCCGGCGAAATGAAAATAAAAATTTTAGAAAATAAAAATTTCAAACACCAAAAAAATACTCTTGGAACTAATTTCATGGATTTCATGGATTTCTTCACCAACATTAAATTTTAAAGGAAAATGTATTCAACGCCAATGAAGATATGGTGACATTTTCAAAAGATCATCGATTTTAAACTTTTTTCGAATTTTGAGGGGCCTAATATCAAAAATATAGGTAGTTGTGAAATGAGCGTGAAAAATACGTAAAAATGTGACATTTTTCAGTCTACATTGACCATTTGGACACCACCCCCCCCCCCCAGGTCTAAGGGCTATAATCATAGGCGATATTCGAGTATTTCTTGGCTAAGGACTTGATTTTAATTCGATTCTTTGAGTTATTGAATAAAAATGTTATGATTTTTCATTGATAAATCTAAAATTGAGAATCTAATTATTCGATTCGAATGAAATATTTTTTCATTTCCAAAGCTTCATTGCTCCTGGAAAAACACCTTTGAAATTCATTACTCAGCCGAGGAATACTCAAATATGGCTCCAAGTATCGAAATTTTGAATTTAAAAAAAAATTGTTCTTTTTTATGCATACAAATTTTTCTGATTTTTCCAAAAATTGTTTTTCTACGTGGTTAAAAATGCTGCTTTCATGATGTTTTGAAATGAATACAAAAACATAATTACACATGCTCTGATCGATTTTATGAAGTTGATTTTCATTCTCGATGAACGTAGGAGAACGCCCAACCCTATTTCCCTTTTTTAGAAGCCCTTAAATTCTGAAAAAAAAATAAAAATTTAATACTTTGATCTTCTGAAGGGAGAGGAGGGCGGAAGAAAGTTGAAAACATGGACCAACAAATTTTTAATTTTCACCACGTCTTTTTGAGGTCATTTCGTAACTATTTTTGGCGTAGGATTTTTAAAATTCGAAAAAAGTTGAAAATCGTTGCATCACAAGTCACCACTTCGAAAATTTTTCAATCAAAACTGTAATTTTAGTATTCTGGATGAAAACAGGCTGTCCTTTCTGTTCTCCTCCCCCCCCCCCTATTGCGGATAATTGTTCTCGAATGATCCGAAAGAGTCATTCTGAATAAGAATCGTTCGCAAACTATTATTATTTTTTGATTTCTAGATTAGGATTCCACCAAATAGAATTTCGTTCGCGATAGATTAAAAAAAGTCATTTTGAATAATTATGCGAATCATTCGTAAACTATTCTTTCAAAATTCTTATTTTTTGAGGATTTGGACTTTATTAAATTTCAAGAAAAGGTTGGAAAATTGGAAAAAATTTCATAAAGACCATTTTACCGTTTCCGAGGAGAGAAAAAATTCAAAACGAAGACATTTCAGACGGTTCTCGTTTTTGTTCATACTTTTTTGCCTCTCAATGAATACTCTTTATCTTTTTTTGATAATTCTGTATATTTTTGCAATATTTTAAAATCCTTTTTTTTTCTTTTGATAATTCGGTCAATTTTTGGACAATTTCAAGTAATTTTTTCTACGCAATTTCAAACTTTTTCAAGTTTTTTGGTAATTTTTACTAATTTATCTTTTGTCATTTCAAAATCAATACCAATTTTTAATGATTTTCGAAAAATATTCAAGTAACAACGCTGATTAAAATCAAAATTATGAAATTTCCCAGCCACAAAATCAGGTTGGTACTTTTTTTGGGGGTAAAACAGAAACAAACATTCGGTTCAATTCTCACTCTACTTATTAATCACCATGAAAACTATCGATTATACGCCACCTGGCTACATCAGGTAAGGGTTCCTAGCAGCCAGCACCCTCGTAACTTTCGCCTCAACAAATATCGATCTGAACCAAAAAAACCCACCACGATCATCGATCCAAGAACCTTTTCATTTACCACTTATCGAAGCGTAACGAGAGGAAAAAACACCGGGTAAAATATCACCCTCTTTTTTACCCAAATATAAAACAATACCACCTACAGACTAGTACCAGTTCATTCTCTGGCACTCAAGCTGGCCAAATACATTTGAGACGCAGCCAGGGATACCCGACCATATGTCGGAAAAGTAAATTTCGAGAAAAACGCAAATTAAGAAAAAATGACCAAAAATATGGAAATTTTTTTTTTTATCAATTTGTATACTATGAACCCTCTACTTTCATATGAGAATAGGTTCAGGTCCCAAAAGTGTCATCTTCTTGGTTAAAAAACGAATTTTGCTGAAGGCCTCTGAGAAATTGAAACCATACCATATGTCGGAATTTTATAAAAATATGTTAAAATTTACAACTTTCATTATTATTGAAACGTAGTAGTGTTCAACAAATATCCGGATATCCGATTACCAAATATGTACTATTTGGATTATCCGGATATCACACGGAAATTGCCGAACAGCTCCGAAAACATCCCGAAAACGGTTGAACTTTTCCGAGAATTCCTGAATTCTTTCACGAACCCTCACAAAATTTAAAGGTCGATTATCGAAATTGAAAAATCGAAATTGAAAAATCGATTATCGAAATCGTAAAATCGAAATTGAAGAATCGATTATCGAAATCGAAAAATCGAAATTGAAAAATCGATTATCGAAATCGAAAATTTAATTTTTTTCCCGTTGAAACTCTTCATTTCGATTATCCGGATATTTGTTGAACACTAATTTTCAAAGCATTATTTTCACCGTTTGGTTTGTAAAGTTGTTTGAACTGCACTATGATTTCATTTCTCAATGCACGTAATTTCAGGTTCGTTTTAATGAACTACAGTGGTGTACGATTATTAAAAAAACAAATTTTGTACCAAAAATGTCATTATTTCTTGAAAAAAGATGATTCCCGACATATGGTATGGTTTCGATTTTCGATGCCGGCAACTTCTGGAAGGGGTCAATGACCTAAAGTGATGTAAGAGGACGTAAATAAACCATTTCCGATGAGAAAAGTCGTTTACAGAACATAATTTTTTTTTATTCATTGAAAACAGTTCCAAATTTTGTTTTGCGTTTTTCTCAAAACTTTGATTTTTGAAAATCATTTTTTGACAAACTTTGAAAAATCATAGAAAATTCATTTCTCAACCTTTTTTAATGCGGTTTGCGCTATTCGAAAGGTACAAGTCTGTACTACTTAAAGAGCCAAAAAAACGAAAAAAAATTTTTCCGACATATGGTCGGGTATCCCTGGCTGCGTCTCATTTAACGATCATTCAAATCATCAAGTACGTACATTGTTAATTTACACCAGATTCTTACTTTTTTCTGTAATCTAATGACTGAAGTCCATTTTTTCTCCAAAAGACCTCCGTATTTTTTCTCAACCTCGCCCGGCATATCGGCGTCTTTTTTCAAGCCTTCCAAAGCGGTCATGTAACCATTGCTTCGCAAATAATCCGCTACCGCTTTATTCCTGCAAACAAACGAAAACATAAATTCATCGTGTTATTTGCCTGATGGCGTGGCCATATCGGCGCGTTAAAATCAACAAACATGCATCTCCGAAGAGAAATTTCATCCGCCAGACAGGCGAACAAAATCACGATCGACGTCATAATATTACATTACATTAAAAAATGAAAAATGACGAGCAGAGTGATCGTGGCGTCGTACACGCATCTTTATGAAAAGATCAATATTGGCCGAATTTAACCTCTCTTCTTATAACGGTCTTCGGCATAAATCACGACTTCTCATATAGGTATACTCGGTCCGGTGCTAATCGTTTTAACATCTTTTAGCGCGCGGACCGAACGGTCCAAGGAGGAAAAAAACATATCGAGAGCCGTCTGGTTTCGGATAATTTGTCAATGCTGAGATGCGTTTTCAATCTTTATGCACGATTTTCACCATGCCAATAATCTCGACTGGGATTGAAGCGATTGTACTGAAGAAATTCTCAGTCATGGGTCAAATGTGAACAGTAAAATATTCGATGAGATGTGTGGTGGTTTGAAATTTGTCCACTTCCCTTTTCTCTTCCTCACATTTTACCAAGAAATACAACAGATACGAAGAAAAAAGCTCAACTGGGTCATTACAATGCAAATTGTCGACTCGACTAAAAATTGCACGAGGGGAACCAGTTTTTTCAAATTCTGTATACGAATAAGGGTTATCAAAGGTCGTAGGTCGTCAAGATTTCTTTTTGGTGGAGTTACTAGCCTTTGAAATTTAGTAAGACGATGAGCATATGAAAATTAAAGTGAGAATGATAAAATCAGTATTGCCACTTCTGGTGTTATGAAAATAAAAAAAAAAACATTCGAAGATTTAAAATTGAAGAAATATACAACCTCCGAGAGCAAAAATGTTGAAAAATGTTGAAAAATAGTTCTTTTTCGCAGAAAAAAGGTCAAAAAATTGAGATGGTATTTCTCAATAATTGAAATAATGTGGTTAAATTTGAAGAAAATTCCTCCTTTTTGAAATTTTGAAACAAACTGATGAAAAACTTGGATAATTAAGAATTTTTTGACAAAAAATCATCAAAAATTAAGGGTCAAAGAAAATTTAAAAATCAGTAAAATAATTGAAAAGGCCAAAAAATAAAAAAAAACTTGTCAAATAATTATCGAAAAACATTTAAAAAATCATCAAGGTCGACTAAACCTGAAAAAATGTGTTTTATTTCTTTCAAAATTCATTATAAAAACACGTTTTTTTCAAGTTCATTCGTGTAGTTTTTTTCAAAAAATCGTGCGAACATGCAATTTTTTCAAAAATTTCCCTTCACTTTTGGAGGGAAAACAATTTTTTCGTATAAAGAACCACAACTTGTGTACAATCTCATCAGCTACGAACCGAAGAAGTCGTCCCATTTAAACACATCAAACACATGTAAAATTGCCAGTTTTCAAATTCAATTTTCTTCACATTCAACGCAGCGATTTTATTGAAACAAAAAATATTTCAAAGGAGAATGATTCTTCTTACATGTGATTAAATGGGACGTCTCTTTCGGTTCGTAGCTGATGTGATTGTTTCCGAACCGGAGCTTTACGCATACAATGATACTGCGACGTCACGCTGCAATAAATTATTCAGAAAAACTAAAAAATATTTTTTTAGGTTCATTTCTGCAATTTTTTCTAAAAAAATTTCAAAACGCAAGTAGAAAAAATTTACATATTTTAAATTTTTTGAAAAAAATCACTGTACTTGGAAATCGAAAAAATTGTATTATTACACTCTCTCATTTCAATGGAAATTATCGAAAATCACTGGAAAAAAGTTGATGGTCGTTTTTCCAAACTAATCTATCATTATTTTTCCAGTTTTTGATTTTTTGACGAATTTGGGTACCTGAAGTGGTCAGAAAACTATCTTACTTTTCGTGTTCTGTGCCATAAACTGTTTGTCATGATAAAATTCGTTTTTCTAAACCGAGTTATCGTTCATAATTTTGCATGATATGGCATGATTTTTTCGAATTTTGATTTTTTAACATATAAAATTGCATTTCAGTTGATTTTTTGAATAATTATAATTAGTAAATTTCAAATGGAAAAATGTTTTTAATTGTTGTAATCTGTTTTTATAATGTGGATACACAACACCCCAAAAAGAAATCTTTTTTTTTTCAAGGTATATATGTGCTCTCTCAATTATAAATCAGTGAAAATCATCGAAAATCACTGAGAAACAGTCAGAATTGCAGCACAGGAGAAAATTACTGAAACTTTTTTTACTAAAAACAAATCAGTGAGAAAAATCACTGGAAAATCGGAAAATCAGTGAAAATTCACTGAACAGTCAGTGAAATTTATGAAATTTGCTGAAAAATCAGGGAATCTCTTTGAAAAATCAGCGAAAATTCGCTGAAAATCAGTGAATTTTGCTGATTTTTCCTGTGTTGCAATTCTGACTATTTATTAGTGACTTTTCCCTGATTCAGAATGAGAGAGTGGAGCTGAGAGGGCAAAAAGTAAAAATCGTTTTTCCAAACTAAGCTATCGACAACGGTTTTGTGAAATTCTTTGAAAAATCAGTGATATTCTTTGAAAAATCAGCGAAAATCTGCAAAAAATCAAAGAATTTCCCCAATTTTCCCTGTGCTGCAAATCTGGATATTCATCAGTGCTTTTTCACTGATTCAAAATGAGAAAGCACTGTCAACTTTTTCAAACAACATACCGATGAAATATTCTGAAAAAAATTAAAAGAATATTTTTCAGGTGTAATCTGACCTTGATTTTTTAAAATAATTTTTTGATAATTTTTCTGAGGACTTTTTATTATTTTCTCAATTGTTGGATTTTTTTGATCAACTTTTGATGATTTTTTCCAAAAAAAAGTGCAAGATTTTCGTCAGTGGTGAAAATCATACACTTTTTCAATTCTAAAACATTACATTAATTTTTTGGTATTCTCAAAAAATAGAAACACTGATTTTGCCCTCACAGGTCAATCATTCCTCTTCAAATATATACTTGGAGCAAAATGAAAAAAAATCATCCAGTTGATTTTATCATCACATGAAATTCTCAATTTTTCATTTCCACCACAATCTTGCTATATTTCCGCCAAACAAATTGGCAAGACCTCCGATTGACGACCTTTATACTCCAATGCCAACTTTGAAAAAATCTGTACCTCATCGTGCACTTCTGGGTCGAGTTGATATAAGGAAAGACTCAATAGAGCAATAATCTAAGAAAAATTTCCTACAAAAAAGATCCCTATCAACATTCAATAAGAGGCAGCAAAGCTCATTACGTTCGTTTCTATGTTTCTAGTTAATTTTCAATACGTAATAATTAAATAAATATGTAAGCACATATTATGATTTACATAAACGCAGATGTAAGAAATTTGTTGCGATTAGGTCATTGGATGACTCTTCCGGTGCTATTCTGCAGTTTACTACTTATCGTCCCATGAGAACGCGACTGCCTCTGTGGTTTCATATGAGTCAGAAGATGGTACCAATGACATTGGCAAAGCAGAAGAACATGTTTTATTTGAAAATAATACCGATGATTTAATTAATTTTACCAACGCAACGCAGGTTATTCAATTTATTTTCTGGTCGATTGACAAAATGCAACCAATTTTCAAGGTATTTTTAGCCAATACTTCAGGTTATTTTTCAATTATTCTGAGCTTATAAATCAATACGTCTTGTTTTTCAGCTGATTTTCAACGTTGGCTCAAATTCCGTCAGAACCCCTCCCCCTCCTATTTCAATCATTAGATGAAGTAAAAAATGACCATTTTCCAAGATTTTTTTTAGCATTTGGAACTTTGAGACACCTTGAATACTCAATCTAGAAGAATATCGCAAATTACCATCAGCAGAAATAATCTGACATCTGGCACCTTATACGTAGATATACAAATTAAAACAGAGAATAAAATTCAATTGCTCCGAAAGCCTACAAATTATACCAATATCAACGTAGGTAGGTGTTATGGTCAGTGTAAGTGTTTTTCCTCCCCCTTCATCCTCAATCTCTCTATATTCCTTCCAACCGAGGGAATTCGTATAAATGTTTCTAATCGCGGCAGTGTGTGAGGCGCCGAGGCCGGAGTTTTCTTTGAATTTTTTAAACGCCGACGCCGCGCAGCGCCGTTCCATAATAACGAACGGTATTAACAACGTAAGCTAAGGTAAGGTAAGGTAAAGTACAAACTACACTAACGGCCGAGACACACGTTGATTATGTGGGTCGTTATAGTGTGTCTGTGTCTGTGATACGAAGAATGTAGATACATATTACATGTGTGCGTAAATGTTGTGCTGCACGTTGGCCTTGAGATTGCGGTATCATTTTAGTAATGTTAACTAGATTATTTTGCGTCGAGTTTAGAGTATTTCTACTTGCTGTACGGTCGAAATGAAGAAAATTTTTCCAAAATGCGAAAAGAGCAAAAAAATTGGTAGAAAAATTGATTAAATGCGTCATTTTTGAAAAAAAAAGAAGGAAAATTCGGTATCAAACGGAAATTCCCCCTCACCCCCCCCCCCTTCATAACGCGAAATCCAATTTGTTTCTAAATCATCATTTTCTCAGATGAAGGAAAGGGAATATGTAAAATTTCTCAACTCGCCTCTTTGGACTTCCTAATCGTCATCTCGACTTCAAAAACTGAAAAAAAATGTCCCACTATCCACAAAAATTTCAAATCGAAAAAAGTGTCTAGATAGGCCAACATTGGGCCACTACGAGCTTGAAATTCGAATTTCGAATCAGGCGTTGGTTCACCCGAGAAAGTTCCTTCCCTATTGATCGGTAATAATGAGTTTCTAAAGTTGAAAATGTTTGGAATCTGCTTAAATTTTTTTCAATTTTTTGAGGTAAAAGTATTATTTTTTCCACGCATACTTAGCTCGAAAAGTTCTATTATTTGTTTCAATAACGTTTGCTCAATTTGTTCTCGAAAGGACCAATTCGGAGTATCCTTGGAAAAAAATTCAAAAGCTTATTTTTCAAAAACAAAAAAAAGAACATTATACGCTTGCATTGAGTTAGGAATATAATAATTTAGATTTTTTGAAAAAAGTCCACCTTTCCAACTATCATCTCTCTGAATTTGAAGAAAAAAAGGTGATCAAATTCATAAACAATGAAAATTTTTCGTCAAAAGTCGAACAAAATTTTCAAATCAAAATGCAGAATATTTGTAGAACTTTTTCGAAACTTTTGCAAGGCATTTGATAAAATATTTTTCACCCCCCCCCCCTCATCCTTCCAAAAAACACGTTTTCTTCAAAAATGAAAATTTAGATTTTTCAAACAAAATGCTAAAATTGCAAACTTTTTTTCCTTTGAGGGAAAACTGGTCTGAATATTTTAATCCAAACTGCATCCATAAATTAATATTCAGAGAGTAAAATGGGAGAGAGTAAAGAGTAAACATATAATTTATACGTATTCAACAAGCATTTCTAAAATTACGATTTTCCCTCCCATCATGCACCCTCCTCTCCTCCTTAAGCATCTCAAAGTACGAGTTCCGGATCAAAATGACATTAAAAATTGATTCAACGTGTTTGAGAATTCTCCTTAAAACACGATAATAATTTATAATCGTACAACGTGATCTTTATTTATACCAAAATTTAAAAGGAAAAGGAGGAACAAATTAATGAAAAATCGTAACAATTCAATATCGAAACAGAATTTTACGTCCTTATCTTCTGACAAGGGAAGTATTCCAACTCCAAAATAAAATTTTAAACCGAAACAAAAATAAATCAAAAATACATCATAAAAGAACCCCATATTCAAAATTTCAGCTGCTAAAATTCAATTCTCGAATTTCGGCGACTTTTTCAAATTTCAAAATTACTTCATCGCCTTGCAATATGAAAATTTGATCTAATCGACGAAAAAAGCTGAAATTTTGTATATACCCCATTTTCAACTGTCCGAATCGATTGGAAGCGGTTTTGAGACGTTTCGGTACCTCCAAAAATTTTTGGAATTTTCCAGAACTGGAGAAAAGTCTATAAAAATGGTCCATATGAACTTTAGCACCTATACAATCGTGGATTACTCATATTGGTGACCTATTTGATCGATTAAAGTACTATTTTCCAAAATTCGTAACTTCAAGTTAAAATCCATATTTTTTGGCAGACCATTGTTAAGCCAACAGCGTACGCGTCGAGGCAAAACCTTTGAGTTGGTAGGTAGATCTAGATAACCTATTTTCGATCAAATAGATCAACAATATGGATAATCCGCGATTACGGGTGCTGGAATTTATATGAACCATTTTCAAGGACTTTTCTCCAGTGCTGGAAAATTCCAAAAAATTTTCTTAGGCTTCGAAACGTCTCAAAACCGCTTCTAATCGATTCGAGAGGTAGAAAATGGGGTATATACTAAATTTTCGTGTTTTTTTCAGTTGATTCGGTCAAATTTTCATATATTTTGAAGACCAATAAGGTAATTTTGAGATTTGGAAAATTCGCCAAAATTCCAGAAATGAACTTTAGCATCCAAAAATTTTCAATATGGGGTTCTTTTATAATAACGTACTTTCGATTTATTTTCGTTTCGCCTCGAAATTTTGCTTTGAATGAGGATAAATCCCTTGTGAGCTGTATATGTTCAAATCATCTCGACAATTTCACAACAAATCATTGATAAAATCACTACATAAAAAATCAACAATCCCAGAATTGCAGTCTCTATACAAAAAACATTCTCAATCCCTACACAAAAAAAAACAAATCGATTTATTATTCTATTCTAAGTTACTGAAACAGAGTGCCCACTAAAGTAATACTTTAGTGCCCACTATATTTCAAAAATGATTTTCCCTGAATTTTCAAAGTTATCCAGACCAATTTTTCGAATTTTTCCAGACCTTTTAAATATGATATTCGTAAACCAGAGGAAGGCGGGGGGGCAGCATGATGTACTTACATACCGAAATTTTGCATACAGATGATATAAAATTCATGGGATCTGACGATTTTTTTTTCAAAATCACTAGTTGGGTACTTTTTAAGAGATTTTTAAATTTTCTTATTCAGGCCAAAAAAAAGATTCAAATTCAATTCTAAAAATTTTTGAACCCACCCGGCCAACTCCCACTCACCCCAAAAATTTGAAAATTTGAATTCATTACAGAAAAAAGTTCAAATAAAAAAGAAAAACTAAGCATTCAAAGAAAAATTATGAAGTTTTAAAAAATGAAACAAATTATGCCAAGGTGTCTACCAAATCAAACGAATGAAAATTCGAATTTCTCCGGGCTGAAAATTCAAAATTTTCTTCACATTTTATTACCTACCCCCTCCCCTCCCCTCCCCTCCCCTCCCAAAAATGAAAAACACATGCCTCAAATTTATAAATTCACCTATAAATGTGTTGAGCCCAAGCAAAGCAAGGGCAAACATTTTCGCTAAAAAAGATCTTCAAAATATGAAAATTTACCACGTACTTTTCCCTCATTCAAGTTTTTCAAAACATATGGCCAATAATTTCGAATTCTGTTCCATTCCCTCTCAAAATTTTGCGAAATTTTTTGAAAAATTTAAAATAAAATTAGCAAAGATTGGCAAAGAAACATTTTTCTGAATGATTAAAGTATCCTTTTTTTGGATTTTCAAAAAAATTCAAAAATTACTTGACTTTTCCAGACTACCAAAATTCCTCGACTTTTCCCGGTTTTCCAGAAAATGTACACCCTGTGAAATCATGCATTTCTTACAAAATAAATACCTCACTCCAGTTGAACCAAATCGTTACACCTTTTCTCCCGCACTAATCAATACGAACGTAATTTTCCACGGTTAAATCGAGCACATACCACACAAACACATGCCCAGTGCCTGTACCTAGACCTACAACATCACCTTAACCTACCACTTCCTCCTCGACGATTCCATCTCATCTGAACTAATCGCACAGCGATGTACACAAAGGTACCCGCAGCGTTGTAAATAGCATGATACTTCATACCGAATGTAGAACGAAATAGGATCACCGAACGTATGTGTGTGTGTAATGTACCTGTACTTGAACCAAAAACTATACCACGAGCTGAGAGACCATGCATATAGAGTAAGGTGAGCTCATTCTATGGGTTAAAAAGAACATAGCAGCAGAGTCCAAGTCGTATGCGTATTATGGAAACGAAGTACACATCCGTACCACATTCATTCGTTCAAAAAAAAAAAGAAAGAAAAGAAAAAAATATATAATAAATTAATGAACCGACAACGAGTGCGGTCTCATAGAGATCTATGGTGTACATATACGCATACAGGTCTATACTCTGTGCCATTTCACCTTTATACATGGCTTTTGTAGGTCTACGTATAAATACAGTATGATACAGAAGTTTCGATCACTTGAAACATTTTTCAATATCTCAGAACTGAAAAGAAATACCAAGACGGTTCAAACGGCAATGTGTTCTTGGCGTTGAGGACATTGAAGATTGATAATCAAACTTTTAACCCGACCTATAGGGTGTCCACAAATTGAGAAACCGGTTTGGGTCAAAAAATGGGGGTGTGGTTTTTTTTTATTGAAATGAAGTCTACGCACTGGCGCGATTAAAATGCAACGTTTTTTTGAAACCGGTTTAGCGGTTTCGAACCAGTTGTCAATAATATCCAAAAAAGTGGAGATATGAAAAAAAGTTTAAAACAAAAGTTGTAGAGAATTAAAAAATTACAATTTTTTGTTTCATGACTTTTTTTCCATCTTGCAATGGAAAGAAGTTGTAGAAATTAGAAAAGGTTTGAGTATCATTTTTTGTTTTTCAAGTCATAACAGTGATAACTCTTCTCCTTCGCAAGATGAAAAAAAATTTATAGAACGTAAAATATTCATTCTTCAATTCTCTACAACTCTTGTTTCAAACTTTTTTCGATATCTCCACTTTTTGACGACCGGTTATCAACTTGGAAAAAAAAATCATTGAACGAAACTATACCAGTTTCAAAAAATTGGAGATATCAAAAAAAGTGTGAAATAGAAGTTGTAGAGAATTGAAAACTGAATATTTTACATTCTGTAATTTTTTTTCCATCTAGCGATGGAGAAGAGTTATGACTTGAAAAACAAAAACTTAAACTCAAACCTCTTTTATACGACAACTTCTTTCCATTGCAAGATGGGGAAAAAGTTATGAAACAAAAAATGTTAATTTTTTAATTCTCTACAACTTTTGTTTCAAACTTTTTTTCATATCTCCACTTTTTTGGATATTATTGACAACTGGTTTGAAACCGCTGAACCGGTTTCAAAAAAAATCACATTTTAATCGCGCCAGGGCGTAGACTTCATTTCAATAACAAAAACTGGACCCCTATTTTTTCACCCAAACCGGTTCCTCAATTTGTGGACACCCTATAGGTCAGGTAGAAAGTTTTATTATCGATCTTCAATGTCCTCGACGCCAAGAACGCATTGCCGTTAGAACCGTCTTGGTATTTCTTTTCAGTTCTGAGATATTAAAAAATGTTTCAAGTGGCCAAGACTTCTGTGTCATACTGTATAGGTTTAGGTACCTATCTCGGTATCATTTTCCATCTACATGGAACCGGCGTACTTGTAGATAAAAAACAGATCACAGAGTCACGATGAACACGGCAGCTCGCTGCTTAGCGCGGCGGGTATGAGCCATAAACGTACCAAAGAGACCATCAAGTTCACCAACAATGAGTTCTCTTTCACTCTCTATCAGTATCCTTACATCTCATACATCGACAAGATCTCTACGTACAGGGCGTTTGTGCACATTGAGCCAGACTATAGATCAAGTGAATTGACAGTCTTCTCCGGAACCATTATTACGACAATACAATGCTGCATGTTTCGCGTAAATCGATAGATTAGATTCACCAGAGATGAAACCCAATAAGACGAATGGTGGTAGCGAATGCATCATTTTCCTCGATCGAGTTACGTAATATTCAATACGCTCTAGATAAATAGCCACGATCCGATGGCTCGATAAAGAAGTCTGCGTTCGAGTAGAAGATAAATACGTGACGAGCATCGATTTACCGAAGAAGTTGGAAAATTGAATCTAGGCAGAGGCCAAGGCGGAGACGCTGGCGCTGGCCAAATTATCAAATTATACATGTAGCGGTTGGCTGGTCGATGGCAAAAGAATCTGCGCCAAGGAACACAGATGGGAAATCCGTTAGTTGAACGATGCTCACACGGTTCACTCTTTAAAAAAAGAGTATTGTTTTCCTGCGGTGGCCGCAGCAGAAACGACTGCTGACGGACCGAGCCCATGCATTGGAGTAATTTTAATGGACGCGGTGAAAAAATAAGGTTATTTCTCGCTGTATTTTTCGTAGGTACGTATCTTTCGGCCAGAGTATGTGAATAAGCCAGGTATACGTTTTATATTGCGTTCTAATGGTAATTGACGGAATGTACATGCTCAAAAGCGTAGGTGTAGGAAAGGAATACGTAGATGTACTCGAATGTCTCGAACGTGTATGCCTATTACCTACTTATACGATTTTGTAACGTATTATGACGATACTACGTATAAACGAAAATGACGAAGATGCAGACGAATTAACAGCGGCTCTCATACTATTATTGAGGTGTGTGGCATGGTAGACGCGTGGCCTATATTGCCTGGCCTGCTGGCCATTAATGAACCGTGTGTGAGGTTAAAAACTAGAATTTAACTGAAAAATTTTCTATACTTACACTTGTTTCGTTGGAATAATTTTTTACATCAAGTATGAAAACTTTATTCATTAGATCAAATTGATAATTGAGACTGGCTGATCAACAATAAAATAAATGAGAGAAAGATTGCAGGCATCATAACAAAACTTTGAAAGAAAAAAGTAACTTTCAGTAACTTTTTTGAGCAAAAAGTGACTGAAAAGTGACCAAAAAATGACCATAAGTAACCCAAAATTCAATTTTTTTACAGTTTTCTGAGGGGGGCAATTTTTTTTGTAGTTTCCTGCAAACATTTCAAAGATAAATCAACTGAAAAGACATGAATAATTTCATTTATTAAATTCCTTCGTCAAAACAACAAACAAACCAGCAAAACTCAATTTTTTTATTTTTTTATTAAAGAATTTTGAAAAATAGTAATTTCTACGTGAAAATTTGAATTTTTGCCTGGAAGTGCGAAGAAAAAGTGACCTTTGAGGGGGAAAAGTAATCAAAGTGACCTTTTAGATGTGAAAAGTAACCAAAAGTGACTGAAGTCGAAAAAAGTGACCCGCTATGATCCCTGATTGTAAAAAAATTGATGAATACAGGCATCAAACATAGATTTTGGGAAAAACTAGTAACTTTTTATGAGGCAAAAAGTGACCAATTTTTTTCTCATAAATAAATACGCCTTTCTCCCCATTTTTTTCCATAACTAAAACTGTATTTCTCTCTGCGATAGAGCTGAAAAAACGTTTTTTCTGAAAAATAATACCTACATAGAACTTTTTTTTCAGAAATATCAGTATTTTTTTAAATTTTATGCGAGAGCGGTAGGCCGTTTGAACGAAAAAAGTGACCAATAGTGACCTTTTGGCAAAAAAGTGACTTTTAGTGACCAACCTTGAAAATAGAGGACAAGTCACTAAAAAAAGTGACTCTGTTTAATGCCTGTGAATAGCTAATATTTCAGAAGCATTCAAGGTAAAAAAAAATCGAATTGTACAAAAAATGAAAATTTTTATCGCTTTAAAGTTGGATACCTCAACTTTTACCCTTTAAAAAAGGACCTTTTTTTTGAAAAAAAAATTTGGAAAAAAATGGGTGCAAAAAGCTAAGCAACACCAATGTAGGTTTAAAACCTGTTTTTGACAACCTTCGAGGAAAGTTCGTAGCAAAATTTTTAACGCGAGCCCAAAAAACAGAATATTCTAGAAATGGGTTTTTTTCATTTCTACAATTTTAAATTTTTCTAGTTAAAATGCTTGGAGAAAATCCCCCAGGCCGTTTTGGGAATTTCCAAAAACAGGGGACTCCCCCGCACGAAATTCAAGAAAAAAATTTTAAGGGAAAAAATCTCAACGTAAAACTTGGAATTTTTCTAAAATTTTCCGCCTGAAAAAGCAAGTCAATTATCCCAAACCCGAATGTCCAAAAAACCCCAATACAAGCTACCCCCAGGAGTCGTCTGCCCTTTGTTGATTTCCTTTTTGCGTATAAGAGGAAGAACTCTGGGGGTAAAACTACATTTGGGTTTCATCCCCCCCCCAATTACTACAATTTTTAGTAAAGGGTATGAAACGAAAAGAAAAAAAAAAGCTAACCAAAACTAAACGACTTTCCCCGATTTTATTTTGAATTAGGGTTGGAAGTATGGGGGAAAATTTTAAATCGTTTTGAATTTGGCTAAACTCAAACGGTATTGGTATCACGTTTTGTTCAAAAGGGTCTTCATTCCCCTTAAACAAAATTAATTATAACAAAATTATATATTCAAATAATTTTTTTAAAACCTTTACATTTTTGCGGTTTAATTAAGAAATTTCGCACCCTGCATGGTTTTTTTAAAAAGTAAATATTTTTTAAAAATTTAAAAAAAAATTTTTCCTCAATTTTTTGACCAAATCTCCGGAAATTTTTGATTTGAACTTTTTGCAAAAACAAAAAATTTCAAGGGGGCAAAATAACAAATTTTTATTTTGGGGGGGAAACCCCTCAATATTTAAAAAAATTTGAAAAGAATGGTTTTAATGGAATATCAAAATTTTAGTTTTCGAGGCTCGTAAAAAAAAGAATTCGAACAAATTTTTCTCTTTGGCCCACGAAATGCTTAGGGTCTTAAAACAAAGGAAAATCAAATTGGTACCTGGAAAAATTTTTGGGAAAAATTTATTCAATTTTTTTATATTAATTTTCAAAATCTTTAATGTTTCGAAAAAGGGCCTTAGGAAAACCCTTTAAAATTCGTTAAATATTTTTCTCCCTTACCGGACCAAATAAGAAAGGTGGGGGGGAAAACAGGAAAAATTGAATTTTTTTATTTTTTTTCGTTTTTATTATTTTTTAAATCCCAAAAGTTTTCGAGGGGAATACAAAAATCCAATATTTCCTTTCAATGAAGGTTTGGGTTGGAAAAAAACGGGGGACGGGGTTGGCTGGGAAAAATTTTGGAAAAATTTAAAACAATTTTTTTTATTTTTGGATATATCAAAATATACTTTTCGACTAAAAAAAAAAAAAGAAATTTCTAAATAACCAAATAAAGAGGGGGCATTTTTAATTAATGGACTTAAACAAATTTAAATTTACTTGTTTTATTTTTGATTTAAAAAAAAACATTTCGGGAAAAAGTAGATACAATTGAAATTTATTTTCTCTTGGGACGATAAGCTTAAAAGGGTGGATCAAGAAAGGGGTCGTGGGGCCTAAAAAGGAATTTAAAAAAAATTTTTTGATGGGGTTAATATCCCAAAAATCTAATGTTTCGGGGGCGTTAAGAAAACTATTGTTAAATAGTTTTTTAAGGCCAAGGAAGGGGAAAGGGGCGGGGGGGACCAGGGAAAAAAAATTTGAATTTGCTTTTTTTGTGTGGTTTTTTAATCAAAATTCCAAAATTTTTTACTTTTAGCAAAAAAATATTTTTAGGATTTAATTTAGGGTGTATATCGTGGGGAGGGTTTGACCGGGAAACAATTAATTTCAAATGTTTTTTATGGGGATATAATCATTTAAGTTTGATTTTGTCGAGGCGTGAAAAAATTCAAATATTTCTTCTCGGGCCAAGGAATTAAAAGAGCGTGGGAGGGGCACCATAAAAATTTAAAATTTTTTTTGATAATCAAAACCCGTTTTAGGCTCGACCGAACGGCTCCAAAATGGCTGGAAAGAAAATTCGATCCATTCATGACCGAATTTACATTCTAAAAATTTCAAACTTTCTAAATTTTTATTTGCACACTCAGGCATACCTAGTGCTTCAAAATATCAAACTTTTCTTCATTCTCAAAAATTAAAAAAAAGAGAACTTTCTGAAAATAAAAAATCACAATCAAAATGAGTTGACATTTTCTTCCCATTCAAATCAGGCAGCATTAATGTTAAATTTATTCCCTCGTGTTTTAAAATACCCTTTCGTGTATTAAAAAAACACCATTATCGTAAACAATGCCCTAGCCCTACCAATAAGAAACGTAGTTCACCTGTTTTACGTCATTTGCATCGTATAAACACATGTCTGCGTGAAGAGTGGATTTATTCAAGCAAATGGATGCGTGTTGCAATAAAGAAAGGAAAAATAATAAAAAAAGGAAACGAGTGGGAAATTTCGCTTTTCGCATAAGGGTGCAACGGTGATCAATACAGTTGTCGCCGACTAGACTAGGCGATTTGGCCTTTACGTGCTGGTGCTGTATAACGACCGCAACGTCATCGTTGTTAAACTCGAAAGAATATTTTTTAATGTTTCCAAGAATGAAGCTCGGTGGATTTTTTTCACCTAAGTCGCGATGTAAAAATAAAATATAGCACAAAATTTTGACTAATTTTTTTCAGCACTCAGCTCGGTTTTTGGTACGATTTTTTCAGCAAATTAACCGAATCATTTTTCATTTTCTTTCAGCGCAAGTAAAAACTTATTTATAGGTATTGCAAAATTATAACCGCAATTGCAGTATCGTTTATCATCGAATAAGACAAGGAGAGGGAACTCATATCCTGCATCTTTTCAGAGAACCAGTTAATTTATTGGCAAAGTGTACTGCTGCTACGTTGCATCGCGTCGATTCATCCAATCATTTTCAAGGTTTTGATTTATAGGTGACGAGAAACCGTGAAAAATTTCACCAATTTTTGGACATCTCGTGTCATATCGAAATTAATTAATTAAATATGAGCGTTGAAAATTACAAAATCGTGTGGCACACATACACAAGCCTGCATTTCAACAATTTTTTTCTGAGTAATCAACACTGATAGGTGATTCTGAACTATTTTTCTAGTTCTGAATTCGAATATCATTTGAGGAGCTCTTTTCCAAAATGGGTCAAGTCCAAAAATCGTATATGAGAAAAGGGGCTTGAATGTAAATTTTTTTTCATCTTTTGACAGTAAAAAAAAAATTAGATGAAAGACCCTTTTCTCATATACGAACTTTGGACTTGACCAACTTTGGAAAAGAGCTCCTCATTTCAGTTTTTTCCATCATGTCAGGATTTTTTGCAATTTGAATTTTTTGGTGAAAATTCATCTTGGAGTATAAATTGTTTTTTTTTCTAGGAAGCTTAATTTTCGAGATAGATTTTATTTCAGCCCAAAGTTCAAGATTCAACTTTCATGTTTTATAAAAAATATTTCAAAAACTAAATTTTCTAAAAAAAAAAACAAACTAGACTCTGTAACAATAAAATTTTAATCTTCATACGTCTACAGTTTATGTTGTATTCATTTTTTGAGGGGAGAAGGCTTAATTTTCTCAAAAAATCAATTTTTTGCATACCTAGTGAATCACATTTTAAACATTTCTCATTCATTTTGTATCAATTAAATTATCATAGGCCTGCAATTCAACAATTTTTTTCTGCAGATGATTCTGACTTATTAGTTAGTGCTGGGTTTGAATATGATAGCAGTTTTTTCCTTCAAGTCAGGATTTTTACAAATTGATTTTTTTTTGTACGTAGAATTTTTTTTACACATCCAATTTGATTTTCTGAGCAAAGGAAGAGTTCAACAAAAAAATAAGTAAGTTTTACTGCAAAACAAAAGTTTTTAGTCATGAATATGTTTTAAAGATGACTTTTCATCAGGTAATTATTTTTTTTTACAATGGATGACTATTTGTTAAAATATCAGATATTCAAGTCTTCTATTTTTCTTTTTTATAATTTTTCAATTGCTGAAAAACAATTTTAATAAATTGGTAAATAATAATCAAATTTTACAATTCAGTAGTATTTTCAACCTTCAGTTTTTAACAGGGTTGCCAAGAAAAAAATATAAAATGTCCATACAGATAAACATGTTTCAAACAAAAATCATGTTTAAAACTTTTTTTTTGTTCAAAACATTGTTTTTTCAGAACATTTTTTTTCATTTTTTCGCTATTGTTTGGTAAACTGAATAAAAATTCATGCATTTCAACTGAAAATATGGCACAGGAACTAGAGAACAGCAGCCTTTTTGAATTATGGGTAAAAAAATAAAGTTTTTAACACGTTCAAAACAGCTGATTTTGCAACACACGTGAAAACTGGTTTACCCCCCCCCCCTCCCCCCCAAAAAAACCACTGTACAACTACGATTTCTGCTTTTCCAAACGATTTCAATAAATCGAATAAAATATTATGTCAACCAATTCATAAAATTTTGTCCAAGTTTTTGAAAGTACAACAAAAAGTCATTATTTCAACATGTCAAAATTTTTCCAATTTTTTAAAGTCCAACAAAATGTCATCATGTCAACGATCTGAAAAATTTGATAGCCAAAATTTGATCATCAATTCCATATATTCACCCCCCCCCCCCCAACTATAATATTTATCCATGTTAAAAAAAATAAAAAACAAAAATTATTGTAGAACGTGACATTTGCTTTCTTCAGAGTCCAATTAGTTTTTTTCTAGGAAGATTAGTTGTCGAGATAGAAGTTGAACTTCAACTTTCGGCTGAAATATCTCAAAAGCAGAACTTTCAAGAAAAAAACTTTTTGAGTTCTACAGGAAGAAAATTTTACGCTCTACAATTCATTTTCTATTCATTTTTCTCATATGGACTTCCCATTGTTCAGAAAATCGATTGTAAGTATCAACACTAAAAAAAATCCAACAAAAAATTCAAATTGTGAAAAATCCTATCGAAATCACCCACCAAAGTTGAATGTATTTTCGGGCAATTCTGCGTACCTACAATTTTCAATTATTCCGTAACGAAAACGATGGAATAGGAAAAAAAATGAAAACACCGCCAAAATACCGTCCATATTCCAATTATTACTTCCTCTTTAAAAACAAAACAAAACAAACCACCTTCATAAATAATTCAAACAAACCCTCATTTTATCTACTTCTTCGCTAGAAACATTACACAATTAGTGGAGAAAATCTCAAATTTGAAATTCAATTATTACCCAGATACACCACACCATGTTTGTTAATACAACACACCAATCCCACCCCTTCTTCCCCATTCTTCAATTTCTACGCAGCGTTGAAAATTCCCTCCTCACTTCTTCCAGCATATCACTTATACCAACTCATTAAAACACACCGCGCGACAAAAAAAATTACAAAAATTTCAACACGACATCAGCATCTACAAAGCTACGAAACAAAAAAAAAACAATAATAATACCGCGTCGTAGCATAATTATAGCGTTGATAATTACAAGCAATTAAGTTATTATTGTCGTTTATCGATAATTTAGAAACGTAGTCATTAAATTCGTGAAAAATACTCGCTTTTGGTTCTGATGCCGTGTAACACCTAGGAATACTTTTTCGTACGATGGCTCTTCGCTTCTCGTTCGGAATTCATTTCTCTCCTACTCGTATTACATTTTCATTGCGATGCGGAGGTATAAATGGTCATTTATGGCCTTAATTCGATTCAAATTAGCTATCATTCGCGCATCTCTGTGTATTCATCGCGGTTGTGTACATATTCTACGTAATGTCCATAATTACCTTATAAACTACGTTCAGGAACACCTTCTCTTATTCTCTGTCTCTATGCTAAGTATATTACCATACTTAGTTGAAGATCGTCGAATTGTAAATACGTGTTAGGAGTATTTCTGATAGATATGTAGGTACTCGTATGTTTTGTTATCATACCACTAGTTCCTGATTATTTTTGCCAAAAATGGGATTTCGACAATCTAAAAGTCCAAATTTATTCCAAGTTTGAATTTTTTCAACTCAAAATATTTTCAATTTATTCGATTCCAAATTATTTTTTCAACAGTAAAATTTAAAAAAATTATTTTCAATTGCATATTTTCATCATTTTTAAAGATTTCTTCTAATTTCTTACTGAGTTGGAAGAAAATTTGAAAAATACGAAGTTGAAAATTTATTAGAAATCAAAATTGGAATGAATTTTAGAAACCTTCAATTGAAAAAATTTCAAAGTTGAAAAAAAATTGAGAAAATTTTTTAAAATGATTGAAAAGAATTTTAAAGTTGGAAGAAATTTTAAAAAACATCAAGATGAAAAAAATTCTAAAATTAAATTTTCTCAAAATTTTTCCAACTTTATTTTTCCAAGTGCATATTTTTAAAAATTTCTACCAAATCGAAAAATTTTCCAACAATTTTAAAATTTTTCTTCACATTTTTTTCAACTTTGAATTTAAAAAAATTTCAGCTTCATGTTTTCCAAAATTCCTTCCAGCTCAATTATTGGAAAAAATTTGAAAAAAATTTGAAAAAATCAGAATTGGAAAAATTTTGAGAAAATTTAAACTGAGAAAAAATTTACAATTGAAAATTTTTAAAATTATATACAATTTAAAAAAATGGAATTGAAAAAAACCTAAAAAATTTGGAGTTGAAAAAAAAAACTTTGAATAAAATTGGACTTGCATCGCCAAAATCTCATTTTTGGCACAAATAATTAGAAGCTAGTATCATAGCTCTATATGTACATTCACAAACACGTGAAATTATCCAGTAACACTCGACGTCCTTAAAAAAAGATCCACATCTACATACGGACTCGATCTCAGTGAAGAAATTAGTCATGTACTTAGGTAAATAAAAATAAATACAACATAATACCATAAGTCTCTCTCTTCCTCACTCCCTCTCGTTCTTTGAATATATTTATGTTTACGTATCCATATGAGTTTGTGGCCGATTGTCGGTCATTTTTTTTTCATCTATACGTTATTTTATTACATTAGAAGGTCTCAAGCGAAAGAGTACGCCGCCGTCGTATACTGTAATATGCCTACGTAGATTCTACAGGTCTATTTATGTATGTGTAATTGTGTATCCTCGTATGATGTATAAAAAACCTTTCGACTCGTTCAATTTGACCCCGATAAAACGCGTGAAATTTTCTAAAAAATTACTCCAAAGCAGGGATAATACCGGATAGATTTTCCGCTTAGGTTAAATTATTAACAAGCGTACAATGTCGTTCACGTCGCGTCGTCGTATCTCCATTTTACGTCTTTACGGTTCATTATGAATGTATTTACTACGAGTATATGTGGGTCCATCTCGCGAGTGCTCTGATTGAGATGAGGTTTGTATTTGGATGAGAAAGAGTTGAGGAGTTATTCGATAGGCATCTGTAACCTTTATAAGGATTATTGATACGATTTTTGAGGTTTAGGTACAAATCGAGAGCAAATTTTGTAAATAATTTTTAGCCAATATTTTCAAAGATAGATTGGTAATACTGTTTTTTTTTTTTTCAAAATTAATGTTATTCGAATGGATTCTTCTTACAAGACTGTTTGCTTCCTGTTGGCTCGGGAAGAAAGTGAGATTTAAGAAATCACAAATTTAGCCGTTTATAAGTTGATTTTCCAATTTTTGGAAAATTTCTGAAAATTCAAAAATTAATCATTTTTAGCAAAAATGTGATTTTTTGAAAAAAGTACTTTTGTTAGAAATCTATGAAAATTTTTATGAAATGTACATAGACTTTCCGAAACCGAATTTTACAATTTTCAGTAATTTTGGAGTCTCCAGCAAGATTTTATTTTTCTCTAGTTATTTCAATTTTTTTTTGAAGAACTCCAAGCAGCTAAAAATAAGACTGTTCAATGTTTTCAGGAAATGAAAAAATACATTGAACCCTTCCTGTTCTTCTCCCATATTTTGCGGGGCAAAATTGGTTGAATTGACCGACGCTACAACGAGAAGCAATCGCTTCATCTTCCTACTCAAACTTCGGTGTAAGTGTAGTAAGCTTCCAACTCCCACTATATTGCTTACTCGAGTTCAGTCGAATCCCCCCCCCCCCCAAAAAAAAGAAGAGAAGAATATTCAACTCAAACCAACTACAGATATAATTTTACTGAATTTCATTTCCAAAAAGTATGTCATTCGAGTGACCTTTTTTTTAATCCTAAATTGATCATGATCATAACCCAAAAAAACAACACACCTTTCACTAAAATTTTTTATAAAAACTTGAAAATTATTTCTATTCGAAATACAGAGGGAAAAAATTCCAAACAGAAAAAATCTAGTGGGGCATTTTACTTTCTTGCTTTTTAATTATTTTTCAACCTGTTTCTGAAGAAAAAAAATCAAATTATGATTTAAAAATTAGAAAAATAATTTCAAAATAGTGATTTATAAAAGACTTTTGAATAGAAAGTGACTTATAGTGACCGAAATTGAGAGAAAAATTGACCAAGTTGTTGCACCTAACTCATTATTTTGGCAGAACAAGACAATTTTAAAATTTAACAAGTCTTTTATGAATGAACCAATCAAAATTCAAAAGAAATTAATCTCAGCATCTTAAAAAACTGAATAATTCATTCAAAAAAAAAATTACAAATAATTCGTACTTTTTTTATACAAATTGAATAACTATTATATTCATTTTTGATGTTTAATTTAGTGAAAATTTCGTGTTATGAAAATTCATGCTATTTTATATTTTTTTGTGATTTTTATGCTCTGAAGGTATACAACTCCACTAAAATTTTCTAATTAAAATTTAAAAGTATTCAAAATTTAAAAAATCAATAGCAGCTAACTTATTTACAGAAAAGTCATTTTTTAAATCATGGATAAGCTGTTTCCAAAAAAAAACCTTTGCAACCGAATATTTTAAAAAATTAGAGAAGCTACGCATAAAATTCAAATTTGATAATTTTTGGTACTTTTAATTGACACTGAATTACATTATTTTCGTGGTTTCTTCAATTTCAGATTATACCTTTTCGAGTCCTACAAATTGACAGAATTTTTCAACCTAATAGGTTTGAAAAAAATAAGAAAATAAAGAAAATACATATTACAATTTTATACATAATTGAGACATCGTAGCTCACTGAAATTTAAAAGTAGACTAAATATCTGAAAATAAAAATTGACTATTTTCTGCATTTCTGAATTTTTCTTGCTGGTTTCAACCATTTTTCCAACTTTACATATTTCTAAAAAAATACCTTTTTTACCCTTCGATTAAAATTTTCAAGAATAAAGAGCATAGTTTTGAAAATTCTTGCTTTTCGCAATAAAATTATTTTTTATTAAAATTCTTGATATTTCCTGCTTTTTTCTTGCTAATGAAGCAAGATTCTTGCTAATTTATGGGGTTTCTTGTTTTTCTTGCTAGGACACAGTACACACCTTGAAATTCTTTTTTCAAATTTTCTTGATTTTCATTATTTGTTCGTTAATATTTTGCTTGCAATTGTTCAACAAAAATGTTCTTGTCTTTCCATCCTCTTTCAAAGAAAAAAAAAATCGTTTTACATAATTTAATTAAAATAATCGAACGAAAATCACATTACCGTTTCATTCTCAGGTACCCTAGGGAAAAAACGTCAAAACCCCACCTTCGATAGAAAGCAGTATCCCTATCTACATCTACTCATTCATAATACATACAACGGGGTTAGAGGGGAGGTAAAAGTAATCAAATCCACAATACCAAAGATAGGTACCGGACTAATTTCCATATGCTCATTGCTCATGTACCTTTGAAAAGTTCATACGATTCGAACTTCTCGTACACGCGACCAACGACTCTCGCGATCCACCTTTCGTGGAACCGGCTCGGCTCAATTTATATATCGAGATCACTTGCCGAGATACGAGTACAGCGCCACTCCGGCACCTTATTCTTTCCATTTCATGTCCCCCTCGTTAACAACATTCTTAGAATACCGTCCGTATTGTAAATCTAATTACAATATCACAATCAAACTGACGACTAATCGTATACCTGAGTAAACTAATCTAATTTCAATCCACGAGCTCGATTCAAGTGGTTCATTAAGAGAGCACATGAGACGCCACGATTACTCATCCTCAGATACAATACAGTAATACGTTTATTTGTATTAGTAACGTGTTTTTTGTAACAGCGAATTTTTTTCGAATTTTGGAAATCTCTCCCTCTCTAGAGGAGTTCATTTTCTTTTTAAAAAAAATGAGATTTACAAAATTTTAGTTCTTTCTATTAATTAGAAACTTTTTGCTGGATCCTCATTTTTCTTATGGATTCAACATACGATAACATTCTCGAAACAAAAAATACTTTTGGGAAAAATAATGTAAAATTTCCAAATACTCCATAAAATTTGAAAATATAATTCAATTTTGATTTGTAGAGAAGAACTTTGAACCCAAAGAATCATCTTAGAAGTTCTAGAAGGGGCGGGGGAGGGGGTCTCAAGTAGTAATTTTTAGCCATTTTTACCAAATCTGAAGGTTCCCTGACCCCCTCCTCCCTCTTTAAAACATTTTTTTGGAAAAATAAATTCAAAATTTCCAAACATTCTATAGAAATTTAAAAATATAACTCAATTTTGATTTGTACATACTCTCTCAGTTATAAATCAGTGAAAATTACCAAAAATCACTGAGAAACAGCCAGAATTGCAGCACAGGAGAAAATCAATGAAAAATTTTTCACTGAAAACAAATCAGTGAAAGAAAATCACTGGAAATCAGTGAAAATTCACTGAAAACTCAGTGATATTTATGAAGTTTACTGAAAAATCTGTTAAATTCTTTGAATAATCAGTGAAAAATCACTGAAAATCAGTGAATTTCACTGATTTTTCCTGTGCTGCAATTCTGACTGTTTTTCAGTGATTTTTCACTGATTCGGAATTAGAGAGTAGATATGAATTTTGAATTAATTTGAAGAATCATCCTACGAAAACTTCGGTAAAGAGGTCTCAAAATAATAAAAATGTATTTTAATCATTTAACCCAATTTGAAAGTCCTTGAACTCCTCAGTCCATAAAGTTCATCTTCGCAAGTCAAAATTGAGTTATATTTTCAAACTTCTATAGAATATTTGTAAATTTTGCATTCATTTTTCCCAAAAAATATTTTTTGTTTTGAGAATGTTAAAGTATGCAGGCATCATAGCGAAATTTCGAAGAAAAAAAAGTGACTTTTAGTGACCTTTTTTGAGCAAAAAGTGACTAAAAAGTAACTAAAAGTAACCAAAAATTCAATTTTTTCGGAGAGGGATTTTTTATTGTTTTTTTGGGGGGATTTTTTTTGTAGTTTTTTGCAAACATTCCAAAGATAAATCAACTGAAATGACATGAACAATTTCATTCCAGGCACATAGCGAAACTCTATCAAAATTAAGTAACTTTTAATAACTTTATTTCAACAGGAAGTAACCAAAAAGTAATCAAAAAATTAGCAAAATGTAACCAAAATTCAATTTTTTAGACGGGGGGGGGGCAATTTTTTTGAAGTGTCCTGCAATCATTTTAAAGATAAACTGAAACAACGTGAATAATTTTGTTAAATTCCTTCGTCAAAACTACAACCAAATCTTTCGTAAAACTGTGCCTTTTTGAATCAGTGAGTTGAATTTATCTGAAAATCTGTGATATTTCAAATGTTTGTTTTATTTTATTTTAGTCAAAATTATTGATTTATTCTGTCAAATGGGGAATTGACTCAAAAATCGATTACTTTACTGATTTAAAAAAACATAATTTTTAATATTTAGAAATAGAATTATTGAAATTTTTTTTTGAAAAATCATTATCAACTTTTAATTTTTTTTTTCTTGAAGAATTTTGAAAAATATCAATATTTACGTAAAAATTTGAATTTTTGCTTGAAAATGCGTAGAAAAGTGACTTTTGAGGGAAAAAGTGGCCAAAGTGACCAAAAGTGACTGAAGTTGAAAAAAGTGACAAATACCCTAAGAAAGTGACCCGCTATGATGCCTGTATTAAACTAACAACAAGCAAATTTTCTTTTTTTTTGAAAAATTTTAAAAAACGGCGATTTTTACGAGAAAATTTGAACTTTTGCTCGAAATTTCGAAAAAAGTGACTTCTAGTGATCTTTGGATGAAAAAGGCGACTTTTAGAGACCAAAGTCGAAAAAAATGACAAACACCCTGAAAAAGTGACCTGCTATGATGCCTGAATTAGTATGTTAAATTCCATCCGAAAGAGGACCTGGCGAATGGCCTTCAATTTATATAGGAGGCTAAAATTTTGAGAATTTTATTTTTAGAAGAAAATGGCCCATCCCAGGGAATGAGATCTTCAAAATGGGAAAATTCGATTGAAAACACATCCTACTGAAAATTGAATATCTATATAGCCAGTTTTGCTAATACTTACAGCTCCTCTCTCTGACGTTGAGATAATACCATTTTCATTTCGTCTTCGCTTTATTCTTTTTCGCCTGTACCGAACGCTTATCCAAGCGTTCCTCTCGGCCAAGTCGAAACTGTACCGAGATGAATTTTTACACAGTCATAACTATTCGTCGTCGTGGTCTTCTCTTTAATCGTGTATCTGCACAAAACAAGGAAAAATTTCTACGATTAATATCTGCTTGCCAATTACCTATACCCGAAGTTTTATACAAGTAAGTACAGGTACATAAAATAATAACGCGGGTAATTACACTACATGTGTCTGATATAAATTCAATGCACGTACAAGTATCATCAAACAGCTGATAGCACGTCGATGTCGATTGCAATTATTATAACGTAGGTATAGGTACTTATAGGTAGTCTGTAAATTGCAATTGGCGATGTGCTCAGTATCGATGCGTTTAACTATCTATCTGTATATTGTACGATGATATACCTTTATAATAGTATCAGCGAAAATCCCTCCTGCGTCGGCACACCTTTCATGTGCTATATATCACGCCCTAATTTACATAGTATACGTACGTCTACGTACTACGTTTATACCACAACATAAACAGCCACACAAGTTAGCAGAATGGTACTACAATACTACAACAACCCATCCAACGTGGTATGCTATATGGCGATGAATCATTAGCATATCATACATGTACCTACACATACAACTTGTCGACGTCGCGACGCGCTGTCTTTCGCTCGTCATAACATAAACACAAAATATACACGAACCATGTACATGGTATTGAATCGTCTTCGTATCTAATCCTCGTTAACCCTTACACTTAATACCAGTGATGGGAAACTGAAACTGAAAAATGAAAAAAACTGAAACTGAAACTGAAATGATAAAAACCCAAACTGAAACTGAAATGAATTTTAGTCAAGTTTCAGTTTTTATTTTCAATATTTTCAGTTTTATTACACAAGTCGACACGATTTTTGTGTCTGGGTTCCGATTGCCAAATTTGGGCTGCTTTCAGGGTTGTGCCAAATCTTGTTCATTTTGATTCGAATCACGAATCATGAATCATTTTCTTAGAAATGATTCGAATCACTGTTCGGAAAATGATCCGTGATTCGTAATTTTCGAATCATTTAATGAAAATGGCCAAAAATACCAAAATCCGGTTCGATTTTTCTGTAATACCTCTTGCATATTAAAATATTATTTTAATCGATTTCAAAATGTGTAATTGTGTGACCAACAAATTCAAAACATCCCAAATCCGACTCCGAATTGTAACTGTTTTAAAAAAATTTCGACTTGAGTCAATCTGAAAAAATTTTACTTCACATTATACTTCAAAATTTCTTCAAAATTTTACCATCTACCTAGAGATTTTTTTATTGATCATTTTTTAATCGTGAAATTTATTTTCAATCTTTTTCGTATGTTAATATTTTTTTTGAAATTTTTATCAAATTTTGATTTTTTGTTGACATTTTTCAACTCTTAAAATTTTTTCTCCTAATTTTTTCCAACCTAACTTTTCTTAATTTTTTTCAACTTTGAACTAATTTTTCTCATAAATTCTGAATTTCGTTTCCCGCTTTCCCACTCAAAAGAAATCTTCAATATAAATGAATGAATGAAATGAAATTGATTTCTGTTGGGTGGGAAAGTGGGAACGAAATTCAGAATTTATGAGAAAAATTAATTCAAAGTTGAAAAAAATTGAGAAAAGTCTTAGGTTGGAAAAAATTGAAAAAAGTCTTAGGTTGGGAAAAATTGAGAAAAGTCTTAGGTTGGAAAAATTTTTTGAATTCAAGTGAAAAAAATGAAAATTCTCAGAAAAAATGAGAAGTAGGAAAAAGTTTGAGAAAATAATTCGAAATTGGAAAAAATTAGGAGAGAAAATTTTAAGAGTTGAAAAATGTCAACAATAAATCAAGATTTGGTAAAAATTTCGAAAAAAAAATATTAAAACACCAAAAAAATGAAGAATAGAATCACTAATCATTTTTCGAATCATAAAATAGTGATTTGAATCGGCACAACCCTGGTTACTTTTATGTAACTAATGAAGGGGAAAATTTTTTTGGCCAAAGTTTGCTTTTGGGGGTGGGGGGGGGTTGTAAAATTAAGTTTTTCGAGAACAATAAACACAGACTTGGGAAAAAACAAAAAAAAATAGCCTAGGCTTATAGGAAATTTCACGGCGAATTGAATTGAACAAACCGCGGACCTCTATCTCATTTAGAAAAAAAGTTACAGCTTAAACTTTTCTAAATTCTATGAAAAAATCCCATTTTTTTGTGCTTTCCTATCAAAAAGTGACATTTCAGAGTAAACTAAGCATCCCACGACAAAAATGATAAGAACCAAAGTTGTAAAGAATGAAATTTCCTATCTGGTAGAAGCGGTTAGATTTTTCTGGAAGGCAGTTTTCGAAATATTTTCGAGTAATTTTTTATTAAAAATTTTCACTCCAAAACGTCAACTTGGAACGTGTTTTCCAACAATAAATTTCAAATTCTTACAATAAAATCGTAAATTTTGCATGAAAAAAAAAAACAAAAAAAGGTCACTAATAGCTCATTTGAAACATAATTTTATATAGATCGATGTAGAATTCAGTAAATACGTTTGTGACAAGTGGTCACTTTTTCTAAAAAAAAAAACCTCAAATAAATGATAAACTTTCAGCAAATTCAAAAAGAAAAAATTTTGAAAACTGAAACTGAAACTTATATTTTGAAAATTGAGAACTTAAACTGATATCATTTTAGTTTCCCATCACTGCAGTTAATACCTATGCTTGAGTATGGTATAATCATACATTCTGCGATTGGGTGGAGTGAAACAAATTGAAAGTAGTTGAATTTGTCAATTTTTCAAATCATTTGAGTTGAAACTCATTCATCACAGTGTCTACTGGATCTGAAGAATGGAAATTCTCATCATTTCCTGGAGTTTTCTGGTCATTTTCATACAATTTTTCTTCTTTCAAATTTCCCCAAAAAAGACCTCCTCTCCCCTCCCACCCCCTTTAATTATAGGTACCCGTTTTATAGGGATTTTCAAGTACTTTTTTGGCAATTTTACTCTGATGAGCTTTTCCTTATTGGGTAAAAAAAAACACGATTTGATGAAAAATATAATAAACATTCAAGGTGCATAATAAAATCAACGGGCAGGATTTTAGCAGGACTTTTCAAACGAATTTCCAAAACTTTTCTTTGACTTTTCCCCTGAACTTTGAAAAAACGTGGGAAAATGGGTGCCACTTGACACCCAGATAAAAGTAGTGTATCCATGGGAAGAAAAATATACTGAACGACAAACAAAAGGTTTCAGCGATATTAAAAATGTTCACAAGCCATCAAGAAGGATATGAAAATAAACAGTGATGCAAGCATCACAAACTTTCCGGACAGGTGTAAAAAAAATCAATGAGCGAAAAACGTAGGTACCTACTTGTCTGAATTTTGCCCATGAAAAAAAAATTAACTAAATCAATTTCGTGTACGATTATGTTTGCCGGGAAAAAATATCAGTTATCTTGAAAGAAAAAGACAAAAATGCTGACGCGGGATACATATGTTTCTCACTAAATACGTTTCTCCATCGATAAGGAGAGGAATTATTATCGCGTTTTAGATTACGATTACATGCAATGTAACGCGGCAAATGACCAAACTCAAAGATTTTTGCATTAAATTGCTTGTAAAATTTTTTCTACTGAACCTATCGATCAGAAATTTTGGCGTAGCCTTCCTTTGTTCAAACCTCAACTCCCATTTTAATTTCAACGAAATTTATCAATTAGGACGGGCGTAATCGTGTTCACAGACACTTTTTTGTCCCACATACATACATACATACATACATACATACATACATACATACATACATACATACATACGGAACATCACCTGGAAAATGGTCAAAAAACAAACTTGTACAAAATCAGATTTTGTCTAAACTCAATATTGGCGAAAACGAATTTCGACCCGAAAACAATACTTTCCTTACAACGCTTCGCGCTGTCCGGAAAGTAAAAAGAACAAATTCTGAATAGGAAAAATTATGCTTTCATTTGAAATTTTTTTTAAAATTCTGTTTCAGTGGAAAAAGATTCAATAAAAAAATTCGAAAAATTAATTTTTCAAAGTTTTGTGTAACAGAATGATACACATTATAGCATAAGTGATAAAAAAGCCAAAAATTTGTGTTTAGGTAGCAAAAAAAATTACACTCAGCAAGGATAAAATCTAAACCTTTCAAAAAGATTAGGGGGGGGGGAATTAAATTTGGAAGGTGAACCAAAATTTTTTCAAGTATGAAGAAAAGGAAGACACTTTTTTAAATGTTTTTTTTTACTTTCCGGACAGCGCGAAGCGTTGTAAGGAAAGTATTGTTTTCGGGTCGAAATTCGTTTTCGCCAATATTGAGTTTAGACAAAATCTGACTTTGTACAAGTTTGTTTTGACCATTTTCCAGGTGATGTTCCGTATGTATGTATGTATGTATGTATGTATGTATGTATGTTGTGGGATAAAAAATGTCTGTGAACACGATTACGTCCGTCCTAATTTAAATATTTCGTTGAAATTTTAATAGTAGTTGGGGTTTGCAAAAAGGAAGGCTATGCCAAAATTTTAGATCGATAGGTTCACCAGAAAAAATTTTACGAGCGATTTAATCCAAAAATCTTTGAGTTTGGTCATTTGCCGCGTTACATTGCATGTAATCGTAATCTAAAACGCGATAACAATTATTTCTCTCCTTATCGATGGGAGGACGTATTTAGAGAGAACCAAATATATCTCGCGTCAGCATTTTTGCCTCTTTCTTTCAAGATGACGTATATTTTTCCTCAGCACATAAAAGAGTAAGCTAATTTTTTTCTTGGGCAAAATTAAGACAATTATGGTACCTAGGTAATACTTTCGTTGATTTTTCTTTCACACCTGTCCGGAAAGTTTGTGATGCTTGCATCACTGTTTTTTTTTTTACTAAAAAACACAATTTTTTGAAATCAAAGGCGGCTAAAAATTTTGGCCGGAGAGGTGGGGAAAGGCTCACAGTTCCCAAAAATCAAATAATGACAGGCAAAATAATTTTACGTCGCTTGGTAAATATTTTCGGTGTGATAAGATTATTTTGTAGGCCAGTGAATTCTTTTTTCAATTGCCCCTCCTCCCCTCCTTCTCAAAATTCGTCTACGAATTTAGCCAGAGCGAAACAAGAACAAAAATTTTAGAAAATATACATTCAAATGCCAAAAAAATACTCTTAAAACGAATTTCATTAGTTTTAAAGAAAAGAAGTACGAGGATGGAACTTCAAAAATATTAAAAAATAAAATAGAAATTTCAAACACAAAACACATGTACATATTTAGGATGAATTTCAAGACATTTTTATCCAGGTAATTTCATCAAAATTCTAAACATCAGAGGGGAAAATATTTGAAAATCAAAATATCAAAGGCACATAGAAAATGGCTGAGCAAGAATATTTCATCAACCCAAAAAAATCTGAAGAGGTTTCAGAATAATTGTAGCAACAGTCTAGTATGCTAAAAAAGCATCAAATACAGATTCCCAGATTAATACTTTTCTTCATCCACATGCTAAGATAGCAATGGAATTCTCTTAGGTGTGGTTCAAAATTAGTATCATATTGCCAAATCGATAAGTCTAAACCCCAAGACAAAAACAATCTCTATTCGTAACTACGTTTAAAACTAGAAAGTAACAACACGAAAATTTCTACCAGATAACCTTGCCAATAAAATTCTTCGAAATATTCTCAGAAACGTAATTTTTTAGATTATTTGAGGGATTGAGACCTCGGAAGTACGAATGCATAATTGTAATTTTTTCAGAATAAAGAAAATTTGAGAGAAAAAATTGAAAGTTTGCTACAACATCTGCGGTTCTTTCTTAAATTTTAGTGGTTCTGCAAAGAGAAATAAATATGAGGTAAAACTCACACAAGAAAGTCAATGTGGGTGATATTAATTTTTCCCCATTTCTTGTAAAATATTTCAATTCTGAAGGTAGGAATCATTTCGGTCATTACTACAAAGTGGGTCTACTGCAAAGAACTTTTAAATTACATCAGGCCTATTTTTTATAGGTGCCCATCGTGAATCCATATCTATGATGCAAAAATAAATAATCTAATCCATGAAAATGTCTTCACTTCCCCAATTCCCCCAGTATATTTACTCATATTACGCGTCTATGCTATTAATTAATCACATAAAAAAATCCAACAACAACGAGCATGTAATTCACCGTGACTAATTATATAATTAGCGAAGATAATTCTTTTCGGTGTAAGGCACTGAATTGATCGAATTTCTGATATTTTCGTTCCTGTACTTCCCCAAACATTTTGGTTTTAACGTCTTTGCATGGTTAACAAATAAACTATAAGAATAGAACGCATTCGAGTTCTCGGAGCAAAGACAGAAGACCACCCGAGGACATAAAATACTCGTAAATTGACTGTAATTTAAGACAGCGCCACACCACGACTGATAAGCTCGATTCGATAAATAAAACAAAAACCAGAAAAAAAAACTAGTACAAGGAACTTCACCGAAATAAAAAATTACCTCCTGCTCTCTTATTTTCCTTCGAGAAAAAAACACCAGAATTAGCCAACAAAAATAAAATCAACAACCAAGAATTTTTCCAACAAAAAATTCCACTTTGAATCATGACTTTCTCACAAATCACTGTCAACTATTCAATTTTTCTATCCCTTCACTCTCACTCGTCAATTTCTCAATTCCACCAGTTGACCATTTCATCCTCGTAAATCCTTCAATAAGTTGGAGTATGTTAATTTTATGTTTACTCGAAATACCTTCACTCATTGAAAGATCCATTTAACCATTCTCAAAACTTTTCCCCATTAAGTCATCACTCAAGAAATCCACGTTAATTAAGAAAAGGAAATCCTCAACGAGACATGTGCCAATATGCCAATAATTACCTCTTTCGTTATCATTTCCACAATGAACGGCAGCAATTTGTATAAGTTTGACAAGTGAAATGGTAAATATTTACGATGCCATTACCAAAAAATAAAATATGCTCCTTTAAAATGAGGAAAAAATTAATACCTATGCAAATATGTACATTCAAATACATACCGCTGGGTGGCTCATGTCGACATCGTATTTACAACGCACCTAATACTTACCTAAAGTCTGAGTATAATATACATTATACATATATTACACAAAACCATAACGCCATTATCTATTGATTGAGTGTATACATTTGTACATTTTTTACTTCTTTATCGTAAAAAAAATTCCAAGTACAACGTATCTGCAGAAATTTCCATTACACACGTAAGTTCTGCGTTAACGCGTCCGTTATCATTTTTTTTAAACATTCGTCAGTCGACATCGTTTACGATTTACGATTACAAACGAGTGTAGATAAATCACGTAAAAATTCGTCAAAAACATAAACTTCAAGAAATTACCTTCTGAGCGTCGTGAAGTTATGCATTTTTTCAGAACTTCTTGATAAATATGTGCGCGAAATAGGTGAAAAATCACGAAAAATTACTATACATATAAGAAATTTCAAAATTTGTAATACTCTTATCAGACGTAATAATGAGGAAGGAGCTGAACAATTCGATGGGTATACTATTGTATCTTCGAAAACGTGACAATTTGATGATATTTTTTTAAACAAGATTATTAAAATGTAGTGCTCGATTTTTTTTTGGAAGCAGAGCAAACTCCTCTAAAAAAAAGAATGTGGAGCTGCCCAAAATTAAAAATTTCAAAGCACACAAGTATAAAAATTATACGTTGAACATATTTATAAAAATCCACATTATATTGACACAGATACTAAAAAATGACTTATTTTAAACCTAAGTAAATAAGAATCATTTACCAGGGGTGCCAAAATTGACACATTTGACCAGTGGTTGCGAAACATAACGTATTTCTTGGCACTAGAGTAAAATAATGATTAATTTTATAAATTGACACATTCGAAAAAATGAAAAAAAAAACATATTTTCAATTCGAGTTCAAATAATAACACATACGACATACGGGTAAAAAATGGATACGATCGGCAAATGAACAAATGAGTCAAAATTTTTCATTTCGACCAAGGAACAAAAAATGAATTTTTACTTCAAAAGAAAAAACTAAATAAAACTTACAAGGGAGATGTTCCAATGGAGAGTTAAATTTTGTACCAAATAGAAATATTTGGAGAGTACGCCAATAAAGAACTCTCTATTCAAAATTTCAGGTACCTACCAATTTTCATTTCTGGAATATTGGAGAATTTTGAACAATTCAAAATTACTCATGAAAATTTGATCTATTCAACGAAAAAAGCTGAAATTTAGTAAATATCCTATTTTTGACCTCTCGCATCGATTGGAAGTGGCCTCGTTACGTTTTAGAGCCTTTAAGAAAATTTTGGAATATTCCAGAATTTAAAAAAAAAAAAAACATAAATGGTCCATATTAATTTTCAACACCTGCATACGCGGATTACTTTTATTGGCGATCTGTTTCATCGATTGGAGCACAATTTTTCAGAATTACCCATTGTTGGTTTAAATACAAAATTTTCTCCAACAAAAATTGAGGAGTAAGTACACAAATCGAAGTAAAAAACTGAAAGCGAGCAGGCATCATAGCGAAATTTTTGAAGAAAAAAGTAACTTTCAGTAACTTTTTTTTAGCAAAAAGTGACCAAAAAATGACCAAAAGTAACTAAAAATTCAATTTTTTTCGGGGCCAAATTTTTTTACAGTTTTCTGGGGGGAGGCAACTTTTTTGTAGTTTTCTGCAAAAATTTCAAAGATAAATCAACTGAAAAGACGTGAATAATTTCATTTATTAAATTCCTTCGTCAAAACAACAAACAACCTAGCAAAAATCAATTTTTCAATTTTTTTTCTTAAAGAATTTTGAAAAATAGCTATTTCTACACGAAAATTTAAATTTTTGCCTGGAAGTGCGAGGAAAAAGTGACTTTTGAGGGGGAAAAAGTAACCAAAAGTGACTGAAGTCGAAAAAAGTGACAAACGCCTAAAATAGTGACCCGCTATGATGCCTGTGAAAGTGAAAGTTAGTATGTCTATGTACCTTAAATTCGATTTCCCGATTCGATTAGAAACAGCATCGAGCCGATCTGGAGCCTTCAAAAAATTTTAAAACTCTCGAAGTATAGACTTGAATGACCAATTACGAATTTTGGAAAATTGAGCCTCAATCGAACAAACTGATTACCAATATGAGTAATCCGCGTTTGTGAGGGCCTTTTGAAGGTCGTGTTGGCTTTTTTCAATGGCTGAAAATTCAAAAAAAAAATGGTGGTTCCAGAACGTCTCGAAACCACTTCCCAACAAATTAGGGAAGTCAAAAATGGGTATTAATACCGAATTTCAAATTTTTTCGTTAATTACATCGGATTTTCATATCATTTTTCTGATCATGAGGTAATTTTGAATCTTCAAACATTTGTAAAAATTCGAGAAAAAAACTTTATGCCACCTTAAATTTTAGATAGAGGGTCCTTCTACAATATACTTCCGAAATATTTTTGCTTTAGTCCAGAATTTTATTGATGGTAGGATCTTTCTTGTTAGGTCAAAAGGGTCATTTTTGGCATGTGCGTCAAAACAAATATGACATTTTTGCAAGGGTAGAAATTCAGATCGCACCGGGGGGAGGAGATGACTGAGGTTTCCAGCAAGCGGCACAACTCTAATAGTACCAAAACGTCGTTTTTTTTGAAAATTACCACACTTTGAGGTCTTTTAACTTTGTTTTTCTTTTGATTAGGAGGAGGGGTCTCAAAATTTTTTTGGGAGGTCTCCCACTAAAAATGAACTATTTCACCAATTTTTCTCAAAATCCAGAATGATTTTTCAATCCATCCTACGATGCAATAAATATCATTTCTGACTCGAATACCTAAAACGACAGATCCCACTTTCAGGTCTTCTAGCTCTGTTCTCCTTTAGGTTGGGGGGAGTTCAACATTTTTTTGGAAGGTCTCGCACTCGAAGTAAACCAACTCACCAATTTCCCTCAAAATCTAGGATGATTTTTCAATCCATCCTACGATGCAATAAATTTCACTTCTGACTCGAATACCTAAAACGACATATTACTTTATATTTTGACAAAAACGAGCAAAAAATTACACTTTCAACCCCAGTAAAAAAAAAAAAGGCTTATTTGTTGAAAGCAGGCAAAAATGAACATATTCAACAAACTGACGATTAAAAAATTGAAAATAAACTTTGATACATCTGGTATGGAATTGATACCCCCAATATGGAAAATGTCCAAACTTAAGGGTTGACAGTCTAGACTCTTGGATGTATGCGATCAGTCGACTCCTACAAAAAACATCAATTTCTCCAACTTCAATCATCTCTTTTGACTTCCAAAAATTCACAATTTTTAAATTTTTTGACACCAATTTAATATAAATCTCTCACACCACGTTTTCAAAATATATTTTGTAGTTCTGATTTCAAAGATAATTTAGCACAACATCTACCGGGTACTTCACTCGTTTTCATTCCACGAACACTTCAAATTTCCAAAAATTTCCCATTTCTCAGGCGATGAAATGGCACACCAAGAACAGGCATCAAACAGAAATTTTGCGAAAAAATAGTGACTTTAGTGACTTTTTATCACGCAAAAAGTGACCAATTTTTTTGAAAAAGTGACTATTTTTTCAATTTTTCTTAAAAATGAATACTCCAAAGAATTAATTACCAATTTTTCGGCATTCTATAGACCTTTGCGTAATGATATTTATAAAGCATGGGAGAAGGGGGGGGGGGGGGGTAACTTTCTCGAGTGATGTACTTATACAATCCGAAATCGTGCAGAGGAATTATTTGAAATGCACGGTGTCTAACAATTTTTTTTTGAACAAATTGTGACATGTTGTTGACCAAATCATACGGATGAAACCCCTAATTTTCCCGGGCTAAAAATTAAAAAATTTCTTCAAAATTAATTGCTCTCCCCCCTCCCAAAAAATAGAAAAAACATGGAACTCAAATTTATAAATTGCACACAAGCCATCGCAATTTACAGCTTGTCCCAGTAAATAAAAAATCGATGAGGGGGTAAAATATCAATTACTTTGTTAAGATATATTTATGTATCAATGCGTTGAGCCCGAGCGAAGCGAGGGCAAAATTTTGGCGAAAAAGACCTTCACATTTTTTGAAAAAGTTATAAAAAAATAAGCAAAAAACACTTTTCTGGGTATCTTCTTTTGGATTTTTTAAAAAAGTGACTTTTGAACGAAAAAAGTGGCCAATAGTGACCTTTTGGCAAAAAAAAGTGACTATTAGTCACCAAGCTTGAAAAAAAGGGGACAAGTCACTAAAAAGTGACTACTGTTTAATGCCTGCAAGAAAAAAATATGGAACACATTCAAAACACCCAATTCCAAACCCTCTTTGCCACAAAAAATTCCTCAAAAAAACCACCTTACACCGAGCTCACGCTTTCTTATATTCATTCAACCGTCCATAAAGAAAAAAAAACCACTCAAACGAATTAATCCGGACGGTATAGGTCACCAGTACACCGACTCGGTTCATCGTGCGTACAATGTAACAATAAAATTAATCAAAGTCTCATACCTGTCATATCAATTACGCCGACTTCACCTCGCACCTTCGCCTTGTTCGGCATTAAATACGCCGCCGCAGCGTGTACTTAAAAAAGCGAATAATCTCGCGGTACCGATAATTATAATATCTCTTTACACGTGTATATTAAGCACCAAATTGTTGTATGTTTATCTGGCTGTTTTTTTATAATTGTACACGCACAATCACCCGTGTACGTACAAATTTACCTTAAATCTCGAACCTCGAACGTACGCAGCGACAAATTAACTCGAGACGCAATTTTTATTCGTTTTTCGTAAAAGGAAACTGGCGCATACTACGTCCATTTAAATATTCGTCGTATCTTTCGCTGCTCTCGATATCAACCGAACATCACTTCGCGAGGTATCGAATCGACTACGAAATTTTTTTCAAATCGTCTTCATCGTTTTGAAATCGTTTACTTGGGCAGCACGCTTTCGCGGCGCATTCCGCGGCCAACGCAATGTACGAGTACGGTACATATTCGCAAATACCACATCCTATTTCCGCATCGCGTCCTACCATGTCACGCGCGCACGTCGCGAAAGTCTTAACCCACGCTGCGATTTTTGCGGCCTGCTCCGAGCTTCCATTACATTTCATACTCGAAAAGGTAAAATTTTCACCCGAATTTACCGCCTTTCGAATTCACCGCGAAAACAATATTAAAAATGTTCATCAGGCTCGAGCCCGAGTCTGAGACACCAATCATCCATCACGTGCAAGTCGTGCTATTCGCCATTCGGATACATAACCTCGGGCTAATGTCACGAACTTGAGTAAAAAGAAGAGCGAAAAGAGTACGGAGCCGACAATTATAATAGCTTAAATGCATGTAAAGCTTTTTCAAGAATATGTATATTAACGAGCACATAAAATGTATGTTGGTCTTGGTACGAGACGACTCGCGGATATAAACATGACGTTTTGTATCTCTGCCTTCCATTCGGATTTTTTCCATTTCCATTTCCGTGGAATTACGATGAGTATAGGTATTTACATGAATTACGTGTGTAATAATGGTAAAAAAAAATATCAGATAGGATGGAATTTACTAGTTCCTAATTATCGTTGCTGAAAATGAGATTTCGACGATTCAAGTCCAAATTTATTCGAAGTTCAAATTTTTTCAACTCTAAATTTTTCAATTTCTTCAATTCTAAATTTTTTCAAAACTGTATCCAATTTTTAAAATTCTGATTTCTAAGATTTTTCTAATTTTGATTTTTTCAAAAAATTTCAATTTTTATATTTTTTAAAAATTTCTCCCAATTATTGAGCTAAAAAGAAAACATGAAACTGAAAAAAATTGAGAAAATTCAAATTGAAAAAATTTTACGAATTGAAAAAAAATATGTTAAATTAAATTGAATAATTTTGAAAAAAATTAAATTAATAAAATTGAAAAATTCAATAAGTATTGAAAAAATTTGAACTTGGAATAAATTTGGACTAAATCGTTGAAATCTCATTTCTGGAAAAATTAATTAGGAACTAGTTTGGATTCATTCATCGAAGATGATGCGACCATCCGACAATCAAATCACAATCGTAACTATAGACCATACCTATCCAATAGAATAGAAATCGACTGCTGATGATTACATACTTTATCACACAACCAGTCATATTCAATTACGACAGAAGACAGACTCCTACTAGCGGTGATTACGAAATATTTATTTACCAAGTTGAAACGGCGAGAAAGAGGGTGAGCGGTGAAAATCTGAAGAAAATATAATGTTGTTATTACATACAAGAAGTCTCATTAAATCTTTGAAATTGTTTTTTTTTTCCACAATTTATGGGCATATTTGGTGCAGAGAGAGAAAAGAGGCGACCTGGTTGAATGTTGAGATGGCGTTTGTAGGTATAAGAATAGAAAAAATAGGATTTTTGCCACGATACGTATTTCAAAAAGACCCGAAAGTGTTACTACACAAGGTGCGTCGAATATTTTCGAATAGAAATACAGGACTTTTGGATGATTTTTGTGGAATTTTCTGCGAATATTTTTACCTCTTTTCTTAAAAATCTCGCCTTTGCAAAAAATTAAAATTATTAAAATAATCGTAACAGAGGCGTAGGTATTTATGGGTGGTGGGGGAGGAGGATGTCTACTGTCTAGATCTACTTTGGCGTCAGAAATATAGAAAAAAAGATAAAATTGTAGCATTCGAAGGCCTTTTCAAAAAAAAGTTTCTAAAAATTTCATCAGTACAGTAAAAAATATACGAGATGAAAAATTGAAAATTCGACTATTATTTTTACCTTTTGAAGTGAAAAAAAATTTATTTAAAATGCAGAACTTTCGATCCAAATATATCGGTCTCTGTGAACAAATACAATCAAGAAGCTAAAATGCAACGGAGGGGGGAACATTACTCAACACATCGAATTTTCAAAATTCTTTCGAAAACAGAATTTGAAAAAATAGATAATTACAAAAAAAAACTCAATCAAGAAACTAAAAGATTCTAAAAAAAATTGCCGAGAAAATAAATGCAATGAAAACGCTAAGAAATTATAATTTCAAGTCATTCCCCAGCAAAAAAATAATGGAAAGATATGAACTAAAAATTATCAAAGTACTAAAAAAATTGGACGAAAATTATGAAAATCATGGTAGCAATTGGCCAAAATTTAGACAAAAATACAATTTTTCAAAAATCCGAAAATTTAAATTGAGATAAACTAATTCTTGATTTTAAAAATATAACAAAAATTAGTTTAAAACGGCATAATCGATGCAGTCGTATGGCGCAGACCATCAAGGGGTTGGGGGGAGGGAGTGAAAATGATCGATCTTCTGATCATATAATTTGTAAAAATCAGGAAGAATGAAAAATTTTCTCAAACAGGAGGTTCAAAGCACAAAATTTTACAATGTTTTTTTATTTTTGAGACATGCGGGAGGGGGGGGCTTCTCCAACCCCTCCTCTTAAAAACACCTCGTAGTTCTCAGCACAAAATGCATCAAAAAGTGAATGGCACGAAATATTTTCAAAAATTCACAAAAAGATATCAAAATTAATCACAAAATTCAAAAACGTAGAATTTTTTTAAAAAAATTTGAAAGTAGAATTTTATATTCAATCCAACAGAACAATAAAAATAAATTCTGCCGAAAACTTGAATAATAAAAATGGACAAATGATTATGAAACCCAGATAAAAAATTATTACGTATAGAAAAAAACTTCGAAAAAATCACTACAAATGGAAAATTCAGTACATACAACTTTTTTTCAATAAATCAGTGAAAAATGAGGTATATAGCTTTGTATATTATGCTTAAGATATCAAAACAAAATTGTCGAATTTGAATGCAAGATGTTCGCAAGGCTTTTTCAGAATTTTTGCGGGATCTTCGATGAAATATTTCCACCACCCTCCCTTCACAAAATTGAAAATTATTCATTTTTTTCAAACCTGTTCAAATTCTTTTTCAAAAATCGTATCAATACGATAAAAAATTAACGAAAACCAAGCGAGATACCCTTGGAAACTTTCATCGCCATCTTATTTGGATTTTTAAAAATGGTCTCGAAAAAATTAAGCCTTATAGAAACAAAATTGTGCACGGAGACGAATCGAACAAAAATTCAACCAATTTTTAAAAATTAATTCAAATATAAAGAAGGGAAATTATTGATCAGGTGGGGGGAAAAGGGGAAATCAAAATTCAAAATTCTACATTTTCTGAAAATGAACTTCAATTTCTAGCTCTGAAAATTTCTAAAGTTATTCTCAAAGACCCCGAGCTTGATGAAAAACATCGTAAATGAAGGTCAAATAATTAAGGTAACTCAAATCATCATCGAAAGTGATCAAAACACATCATCTAAATACGACAATCGAAGAAACTAGAATTGGCACAATTACACATTTCAAAACAACGTTAACTCCCACAGTAAAAATATCGCCCATAATTCAAATTACGCCCGAAAGTTTCAACTTTTTCAATTTTTCATAAAAATTGAACGCTACGATACGCACATTTGAGACATCCGATGAAAAATTTCACCTTGACTCCACCTTGGAAAAAGCTCTACCCAAAATTTCGTACGCATCCGTAGCATCTCACAAGACTTTGATTTCACAATCAGGTCTAAATTTTCTCAATCCCACGCACGTGTCAGAATATTACGTAAGTTGAACTATATTTTCCATACATTTGGAAGATTAAACTTACCAATTACTGTTGCCTTTTGCACCAGACGAAAAAGCTCGTAAAAGTTGTACATGGCTCCGTACCAGATTATCTATCGATCAGCTGTTCCCACGTTTTACTCTTGTTTTTCGTTTCGTAAAAATTACACATGTCAATTTTGGCCCGTTCTTGTCTCTCATCCTCTCGCCCCTCGTGCGTGACAAGAAACGACTCGTGAATCGAAGCGAAGAGGGAAAATTCCAGCGACGAAAATCGAGCAGGCAATGTAAACGAATAGGTAATTTATGTAACACCCACAATCATGACATTGAACGAATTCTGTAGCGAAAAACGTCGCTGCACGGTTCGTACATGTTGGTTGCTGACGTCGGCAGATACCCTAATTTCGCCGTCCCTTTCGCGTCCGGAGTCCGGAGACTCCCTGGACACTTTTTTTTTCACTGGGCTACGAACCTTGAATTAGGCTTTCGCTCGAATTTCGAAATAACCCGATATTCGAATCGATTTTAAAGTCGGGTCTAAATTATTCACCTCGATGAAAATTTTACGCTTGGTTCGTATATTTTTTCCACCGGCATTATTTTTTTCTTTTCCGAAAATTATGGTTTTATGGGGTAGGAAATGAGTATTAATTATACGTACTATATCATACATGTAATTTGACAAATGTGAAACAAAAAAATTGGCATTCTCAAACCTTTCATAATTCACCAAAGAGCTGCTAAAATACGCGATCAAGTCACTGTACTTACTCAAGCAAAGGTCAAGAGTCCATAACGTCTTTATTAAACATCGATCGAGCATCCACACAGTAATAAATTCTCCTAACACCTACTCGATTCGATTTCAAATTAACGTCATAATTTAATAATCATACACTTCAACCGTTGCAGGAAACGATAAACTGATATTAATTCGTATCGATGGCACGTTCGTCATCGTCAAACTAATTACTCGTTAATTTTTCACCGTCCGAGTTTGAATTTATAATAATTACAATTACAATTCCTAAAAGTACGATATTTTTCACTTTGTATGATGCAGGTACCCCATTTTTTCCAACTTCATAGAAATGTGTTAATACGTATCGAAGTAAGCCAGACATAAATTTATGGCTCAAATTCATGAATGATGGTTTGATGTCAAGGTCAAAATATAGCCGGAAGACAGACGATAATTTAAATGATAAGAGCTCAAAAAACGTAAGGAAACTTTTATAAAAATATCCACAAACAGAAAGAAAAAAATTGCAAATGATAAAATGATTTGATTAAAAAAATCACTCGACGTGGTTTGTCTCCGATTTGAATGAAAGCAGATTTTTAGCAACAGCGTGTTTCAAAAACCCTGTGATTGACTTTTTGAAATCTGATAAATTGAAATTTTTCAGTAAATGACTTAATTGGACTATTTTTTCAAAATGGTGAAATTAGATTCCGTATCTTAGTAATATTGACCTTCAGAAATCGAATTTCATTTCCAGAGCCATTCTGGAGCCTCCAACGAAATTTAAATTTTCCCCGCGCTGGGAAGGTGAAAAATTGAGTTATTACTTCCTCTTGAGCAGTGAGGACACCTCAAATGTTTTTTGGCCTACTTTCTTTCCAGATATTTTCAATCATCTAACCCAAAACTAGCAGAAAATATAGTATCTATCCAACTTAAAATTGCGAAGAATGTGATTTTTCTAGAAACAAAAACTACTCAAAAAGAGTTATGAATGAAACACGATTCTGCGCTGCCAAAGATAATTTTTACTCAAGAGAAAATTATATAAGTGCCGGAAATATGAATCAAAATTTGGCTGGAAAAGGTAAAATTCGGTTCAGAAAGAGTTTTCAAAAACATTCGAATATTTAAAGTATTCAAAATTTTCCAATAATTGAACCATTCAATTTAAGCAGCTGAAATTTTGGTAATGAGGATTTATAAACAGTTTTTTTTTTTCGAAAAATCGTAATCTTATAAAAACAATATTGGTAAAAAAATTACTTGCACAAAAATCAAGAAAAATGATTAAATTTGAATAAAAATTCTCTCCCCTCTCACCACATTTCAGGAGATGAATTTCAACCAAATTAGCGATGTATCTCTCTTTCCTCCCCGTAAACAAAAAAATAAGAAGAGTACCCACCAAATTTTGATTTTTGATATAACGCCATTTTGAAATGAAAATCTCATCACATATCAAATAGTAAAGAATTTTTTTTTTTAATACCCAGATGAAAAATTAGAAAATATAGAAAAAAATCATCAAAAATCATTAAAAAATGACATACACAACTTCACAGGACCTTTGTAGAACCTTTTACAAATCCCCCCCCCCACACAAAAAATCTTCGAAAAATTGATATTTAAAAAAATCAGTTTAAATAATGCTAAATATAAAAAATTCATTCATCATTTTTTAAAAATGACTTTCCTTGGCTTTTCTCGATTTTCCAACTCAATTTTTTCGCTTCCATGCTTTCTAGCTCTCTTATAACATGAAACACATATGCGACGTGTTTTGCGATAACATACCATACGTCGGAAAAGTATTTTTCGAGAAAAAGGCAAAACATCGAATGGATTGAAAAAAATGTATTTATTTATTTTTTGCGATTTCGTATACTATGAACCCTAATCTATCAGATGACACTTGGTAGAACCCTCGGAGACATCGTCTTCTAGGTACCTCAAATATGAGTTTTCATTTGCAATGGAAATCATACCAAAGTCGGCGGCAAAGGCATAAACCGTAAGAAATTGTATAAAAACTTTAAAGCTCATTTTCTCGAAATTTTGGTTTTTCTACTATGCAAAATCACAAACTTCAAAATGCAATTGCGGGGAGAGATTTCAACTTTTCTCGGAGATTTTTTTTTCATTCGAAAGGTAAAAGATAACTGTATCCAATGGACCAAAAAAATCGAAAGCACGTCACATAATATGTACTTGTGCAGATATGAGAATGGACTTTTGTTTACATCGGTATCAAGTCCCTCACAATAAAAAAACGAGAGGAGAGAGTGACATTTTTCAGCCTTGCAATATTAAAAATTCTGAATTCTAGGGAAGGGATGAAAATGGAGGATTCGTACAAGTATTCGAGAAATGAATTTTTTTATTCAAATTTTTTTAAAATTGTCTGATGTGGAAATTTTTTCGGTTCAAGCGAATCATGGACAAATTTTTTTGCAGAAAGGCGTTCATAGAACGAAAATTCATCATTTTTTTCAATATTTTATTCCCAAAGAAAATTTTCAAAGACGAAAATTAATTTTTTAACAGTGATTTTTAAAAAATTACACGTTTTGAAATGGAAAATTGAAAATAGTTCCTCAATTTATCCAAGTTTTCTTAGAAAGTGTTGACCACCTAAAAAAAAATACGGATTTTTATTTAAAATTGCAGTACGTTTCCATCACTTGCAGCACACCTTGTTTTAAGAAACTGGAAAACTGGATTCAAGGAATCCAAACGAAATCGACAATTTTTCCTGCTTCGTTGTATTTTTTTCAATGTTCAAAAACTTTGACAAATTTACCCTCTCCCCCCCCCCAAACGCATACAAGTACTTCAAAATTGACAATGAAAAAACCTTAAATATGTTTTCGTTTTTTAGATTTTTTTTTGAATTACAGAAGTTTCGAATTCTCAATAAGTAAACACTTTTTGGGGGGAGGGTGAGGGGGTAATCCTCTCCAAAAGAATCAAAATTAATGTCTTCATGAGAAAATTTTTTAAAATTCTGAAAAAAATTTACCTCTCAAATTTCAGCGACTAGTTCCAGAAAATTTTGACTGATTTTTCGACAGTTGTTATTTTAAATCGTTTTGAAGTGAATTTCGCCAAATAAAGGCAGTGGTTCAGTTTTTTGTGAATAAAATAATCTCATTACACCCTCTTTTCCATCACTACCACAAATAAACGAAATCAAATTACAAAATTCAACCAAACTCGACCAGTACAGCCATATCTCTTTGCATCAAACAATGAATGACCAAAAAAATTGATAATTTATTAGAATTCAATTCTAAAAATAATTTTTTAGAAAAAATTTTCCATCTGCGTACTTTTTCCAACAAATCTCCTCCTGCATACCCTCCCTCTGCATCAATACCTCTACTCAAGTACGCAATTCATTCCATCAATCAATAAACAGGTATTTTTCCATATCACATTTCCAACCAACCCATCAATGTCAAAGTCAAGACTATACATCTCTTCGCACATAAAAAGAAGCCAGGAAACCTTAAACTGTACACAACTCAGCCATACTCCAGCATACAGAGGAAACATTATACTCGGTAAATTAAACGACCGCATATCGGCCTGTCTGCATCGTAGTCTGCAATTACTCAGATGCTGATACATTTGCAGGCCTGGTCTGCGGCCGGCTCTACATAATTTCAATCAAAGCCAGACAAAAGTCATAAATTTTTACCTTTCATTGTACTTAACACGATCGCGGGTCATGTCCACTGCGCAATATCTCACGATTTATAACATCTGTTATCTGGATCCGTTATGCATTAACCTACACACACATATTTTCCACTTCGGGCTATTAAAAACCACACTCTTTAAAGCTATCTGTCTTACAACGAGTTTTTTCCTCCCTCTTCGGAGCAAAGCTGGCTTTTTTACTCAGCACAAACACGTGTATCAAGTTGAAAAAAAATTTCAACGTGTAATTTACTATTTGGTATTCTTGACTCGAAAAATCCATAAATCTGGACCCGTTTATTATATCTCAATTAACAACTTTGATAATGATTTTTTTCCATAGTCGAGTTTCAACATCCGTCAAACAAATTACTCATACGGATGAGTCAGGTAATAGTAACCGATTAGATATTGAATTTCATACAAAGCAATGTAATACTTCGGACGAATAAAATGAGAAAATCTAACTCATTTGAAACCCTTTTCCAACTACAAGTAGTTTGTTTGCCTCTTAAAACCATAGAAATACTGCTATAAAGTAATCAAACGAAGCAGCAGACGAATTCCATCGTCCATTTTCATTACGAATGCAATGACGTCGAAATATGTTTGCATATAAATGCGAAAAAAATGAGAGGAAATTTACAGCAAACTGGCTCAATTTACGACTCTCGAGGCTTTTTTTCACCTGACTAATGACATTCGAGGTAAATTATCTCTTCGGTAAGTTTATAGCAAATAGAACGTTTCTGGTAATTTTTTTAAGGTCAATTTTATACAACCAATGGAGAAATGAATCGATATAACGAACGATGAACAAATACGGTAATTTTTTCATTTCAAACCTCAACTAATTTCAGTAAAATTCTATTTTCGGAATGATGACTCATCGACAAAGGTACTAAATGCTAACAAAGGGAGGAAAAGGTCTGGGTCGTTTGAAAGGGGTGAAAGTACAACAAAAGTCGATAAATCATTAAAAATTCCACAAAAAAGCCAATTTGAAAGCTCGCAGGACTGGCATGAAATCACGCGAGGCGATTATATTTTGAATAAATTTCGTCTAGAATCGATAAAATGAACGAGTTCGCGTTAATGAATGCAATTCTTGCTTATCTCATAGCTGCATAACATTTCGAGCCTCATTAAGTTTACATTCTGTACAAAATATGTCGTTAAACGTTTACTCGAGCAGGTAGAAAAATAATGTACAACTTTTGCATAAAAAGAAGCTCAAACATAGTAAAGTACTACTGTATTGAACAGTTAATTGCCGCAAAACAAGAAACAAGAATTTATCGCTTGCAACCAACGCACCAGCGGCAAGTCACTTTCACTAATTCATTTGTAAACTATAAAATCTAATCTGGTTCGAAATGAAACCTGGCGTCGTCGATGAGTAGTCGATAACAAACAACTGCATTTCGATATACATACTTTCTTTCATACATTTTATAACGTTACAAGTTGTTTCTCGAGGGGGTATTTTTTTTACATGGGTGGAATAACAACGGTTGATTGGAACCATGATTTTTTCAGTATTTTCGATCGATCTATCGTGAATATCATTCGTAATTTAAGCATATTTTATCACGACGAACAATAAAAACATAAACATGACAACAAGTATTAATTTAAAAGTCAAAAATCTTTCGAACAATAATACCTGTAATTAAAGAATACAACTAGATACCGGCGCTAGTACATAATTACACGAGTAATTAGAGTACATTCCCATAGAACAGGAAGCCCATTAATCAACACAAGGAGGAACTTTCTTCGGGTTCAAAATTGATAACAGTGCAAGCGAAGGAAATTCTAACAGCGAAGGTAAGGAATCACCAGGTTTTCAGGGAAACTTGACAAAACAAAGTAACAACAGTGAGTAGTGATTTAGCCAGACAAAATATGGACAAAGATTTTAATATTCATTTTGGACCAAGGTTTCACGATGAAAATACTAATGTGAAGGAAATCGTTCAATCGTGTGTTCAATGTCAACATTGACTTCATACTTGGAAAGTGAGCACTTTTAGAAGTGTCATTTGAGATGTCAACATTGGAAATAAAATAACACCCAATTCCAAAAATCAAATGATGAGAAAAAATAATCACGGTGGAGTTTAAATGTATGAAACGAAATCATCAACTGGTTGGAAGAACAAAAGACGTAAGAAATAACATAAAATAAACTGATTAGATGATCTTATGAATCATAGCATTCATGGCTGAGATTTTCACTCGAATAGGTAAGACTCTGTGCGAAGTTTAACGACTAACAATGTGCACGCAGGAATGTGAAACAGATATTTAATGCGTATTGATAAGATTTTAGCAACATATCATGACTGTTTTGCACTATTTTCGACTTCCTTATTGCAATATCACTACGTAAAGCTTACAATACAGAGGAATATGTTTACATACCTAGAAACGCTACGATTAGAGAAATAATATTCGCCAACGGAGATTTGAACGGGTTCGATGATTAAAACTAAGTTTAGGTGTAACACTGGACAAAATTTCGAAATTATTACACTTAAATTAATTCATGAAACGTTAAAAATTGTATCAACGAACACACAAAATACAGATAATTAAAAGTAAAGTTGCGTATCTGCCATCAATTAAAAATAAATGTCTGTGGAATGCTAATTCCGTTATCCCCACTTTTTTTGAAAATTTCGTTGGGTAGGTAAAGAGAAAGGAATATTTAAATTAAGATTTTTTCTAGTAAAACTTTCTTTAAATTTATTTTTAATGTTAAAGGTGCAATTTTTAGTAAACAAAACAATTTTTTAGATCATTAAATTTAAAAAACTCAGCTCCAAAGTAATTTTTTTATAAATTAATCAAAATTAAATACCTACTTAATCTGTGTAAAGCTGTCCACTATTTCGAATACATAAACTCAAAAAAATGCATTTTCAGTTTTGCTTTTTTAAAAGCTTAGAAATTCTTTTTGAAAATAGTGTAATTTTGAAATTAATTATTTTTTATAATTAATTATTGATTAAAATTTTTAATTAATCCATAATTAAAATTTTTATATTATGATTAATACAAATTTACCGGTTTCCACTCTTTTGCGTCTGCAGTTTTTTGAAATTTTCATTCCAACAGCGACGTGAAATTCTCACCCCAGCGAAGTATTGTTATCACAAAATTCCGATTTGAAAACGAAGTTCTCGAAGGAAAAAATTATTCATCGTATTTCTGGAAAATTATTAGCAAATAGGGCATTCGCGCATGTGCGGGTTGCATACTCTCTGCCGAACGGTTTGGTGCACTGTTATCACTTTTTTTCGATTTTTTCTAAATAACTTGAAAAAGAAGCAATTTTGGATCTTTTTCATGATAACTTAATTGAAAGAGGATGAAATAAGCTTTCGATTGATATAATTACTTTTTGATTTCATTCAACTTTGAATTTTCGTAAATTCCGATGAAATACTGTGAAGAAAAAATAATGTAAATGTAAATAAACCATTTTATTGATGATTGTGTAATACGTGAGATGGTTGATTCACTTGTGCAATGGATATTTTATACGTAGCCTAACGCTCATTTTATTCTCAAGTGTTTTACCTACTTCCACTCAGAATGGCTAATACAGGAGTTTTGCCTTTCGTTCGAGGTGTTGATTTCAGCACCAACGACTTCAGTGTAAGTAGACAAATAATTATAGATTAATTTCATGAATCCTCTTCTAATCAATTTATCTCATCGTAGGTCGATTTCCCTCATTCGGTGAAACTGATGTCCAGTGTACAATGGCTCAGACTGAACAATACTAAGCTGGAAGAGATTCCTCCAGAACTCGGAAATTTGCTTAAATTGGTTCGATATTTGAATTATTTGTTGGATAGAGATGTTCTCAAAACTTAACGGTACTTTGCTTGCAGGAGCATTTATCTTTAAAACGGAATAAACTGGAAAAACTGCACGGTGAGCTGACCGAGTTAACGAGTTTGAGAACTTTGAACGTTCGCCAAAATACTCTCAAGTCGTCCGGTGTTCCCCCAGATTTATTTAAGTTGGAAGAACTAACTACTTTAGATTTTAGTCACAATAATTTAAAAGATGTTCCAGAAGGACTGGAAAAATCCCGTTCCTTACTAGTACTGAATTTAAGTCATAATAAGTGAGTATTTCGTAAATGATCTCTACAGTTCCGTGACCGAAAAACAATTTCTGATTATTATTTTTGCAGAATTACTAACATACCAAATATATTATTCATACATCTGACCGATTTGCTATTTTTGGATTTGAGTAACAATAACTTGGAAACCTTACCACCGCAAATGAGAAGACTGACTAATTTACAAACGCTTATTCTAAATCATAATCCATTAGGACATTTTCAACTAAGGTAAGCTACCTATCAAATATGTAGGCTTATTCAGTATTTTTTATTTAACGATACATTTTGATTTTACAGACAGTTACCATCGTTAACAAGTTTAGAAACACTTCACATGAGGGATACTCAAAGAACATTAAATAACATGCCCAGCAGTTTGGAAATGTTAACATCCTTAACAGATCTAGATTTAAGTAGAAATGAACTACCCCGAGTTCCAGATGCTCTCTATACTCTGACCAATTTAAGAAGGTTGAATTTATCGAACAATTCGATTACTGAATTATCATTAGCTTTAGGTAAATATTCGTTTCGCTTGAAACTTTTCTGAGAAGTGCCATTGTCAAGTGCTATGTTATTTTTTCAGATGTTTGGCAAAAACTAGTTGTACTCAATTTATCAAATAACTTGCTAACTGCGTTGCCCGCTGCTTTGTGTAAATTGAGCTGTCTTCGGCAATTATATTTGAACAATAATAAATTAAACTTCGACGGTATTCCGTCCGGTATTGGAAAATTGTCCTCTCTCGAGATATTCGCTGCTGCTGGAAATGAATTGGAAATGATTCCAGAAAGTTTATGCCGGTTTGTACTACTTTTTTTGCCGAATACCTGTTGAAAGTTGAAGTGCTAATGACGGTTTTTCATTTTTAGGTGTGGGTCATTGAAAAAATTGATTCTCAGTTCGAATTGTCTAGTTACGGTTCCGGATACGATTCATTTACTTAGCGATTTAGAAGTATTAGATTTAAAGAATAATCCAGAGTTGGTAATTCCTCCACGTCCCACTTCCATGCAGCAGGGCTCCGGTGTAGAGTATTATAATATAGATTTCTCTCTTCAGCATCAATTAAGATTGGCTGGAGCTTCGATTCCGCAACCCCAGTTGAATACCAGTTCGTTATTTTTTTTGACAAGTTTTCGTATTTGTTTTAATTGAGATGGTGAAATATTTCTTTGTGTTTTATCTTACAGGTGCTAGTAAAGATCCCATTGCTAGGAAGTTAAGACTTCGCAGAGGTAGGCGTGATACTGAAAATAATGCTGATCAAGATCAAGCAAAAATTCTAAAAGTAAGCATCAAGAATTAAAATGAAAAAAATATAAGTATATGAAAATTTGACAATTTGTTTCAATTCGTTTCAGGGAATGAAAGATATAGCCAAAGATAAAAATAGACAAACGTCCATTGACGATGAAGTGCAATCGTTAAAGTAATTATTTCTTAATCGTATCGACTATTTGGAAAATATCAGAATGAAATCTGTAATCTCGATCTGTAAATATTTGTTTATTGTAGACCAAAGAGATGGGACGAATCTCTAGAAAAACCTCCTCTAGATTATTCGGAAATATTCGACGTTGATATCGGTCAAATGTTAGGCTTAACGATTTGGGAAATCGAAAACTTCTTGCCCAATTTAGTCGACGAATCCTTACATGGGAAATTTTACGAAGCTGATTGCTACATTGTTTTGAAAACATATCTTGACGAAAATGGAGGAATGACTTACAGCATTTATTTCTGGATCGGCGAAAAGTCACCGGTAATTAGATCAGTGTAATTCTATCGATTAAAAAGGATTGGTATCTCAACATTTACATTTTTCTAGCTCGACAAAAAAGCCTGCGCTGCGATGCATGCTGTCAATCTACGAAATTACCTCGGTGCCGAATGTAGGACGATACGAGAAGAGCAAAATGACGAATCTGAAGAATTTTTGAATTTATTCGATTCCAATATCGAGTATTTGGAGGGAGGTCGAACCTCTAGCGGATTTTATACCGTAGAAGATGTGGTAAGTTTTCTTTTAAAAAATTACAAACTTATACCCGCCATTGTTATAATATTCATTTTTTACTTAGATTTATACAACTCGATTTTATCGAGTTCATAGTGCCGGGGCATCGATACACTTAGAACCTGTGTCTATCTCTATTGAGTCACTCGATCCGAGATATACATTCATTCTGGACACAGGCTTGAAAATATACATCTGGTATTGCTTAAAATCAAAAAATACTCTTAAATCCAAAGCCAGGTGAATAATTTATATTTTCTTGCTGATCTACGTACTTTTACGAGCTGTTATTCATTTTTAATGTTCAAATTTCAGATTAGTAGCTGAAAAAATAAATAAAAATGAAAGAAAAAATAAAGCAGAAATTATCACCGATATTGATAGTTGCAAGGAGTCGGAATTTTGGCAACTGTTGGGAGAAGAAAGTGATCTAAAGCCTGAGGAACCATTTGAAGTGAATAATTTTTGTTTTCAAATTTTTTTCTCTATTTTTTACTCGATTAACTTTTTTGATAATTTTTTTTCCATAGGAATACGTGAGCAATGATTTTAAACCAGTACCAGCGAAATTATATGAAGTGAAATTAGGAATGGGTTATTTAGAACTACCTCAAGTTGAATTACCTCATAATAAATTGGTTAAAACTTTATTAGACACTGAAAACGTATACATACTGGATTGTTTTTTGGATTTATTCGTATGGTAAGTATTTCCAACTGAATTTCCAATTGACGTCGTTGACTTGAAATTAAATTTTCTTTTTTTTTTTAGGTTTGGTAAAAAATCAACCAAACTGGTACGAGCAGCGGCTGTGAAATTATCGCACGAATTATTTTCCATGTTGAAAAGACCGCCTCATGCTTTAATCACTCGTATTCAGCAAGGTACCGAACCACTGATCTTCAAACTCAAATTCTCCGACTGGGACGAAGTAATAGCGGTTGATTTCACTCGAACCGCTGAATCTGTCCAAAGAACAGGAGCCGATTTGACGAAATGGGCTAAACAACAAGAAACAAAAGTAATTTTTATCGATGTTTTCATTTATTTCTAAAATTTCTCGAGTATTAATTTTGGCATTTATGCAGACCGATTTGGGAGCCCTGTTTACGACTCGACAACCCACTGTGCCATTCCAGGAGGCAATGCAATTGATGGAAGAATGCAACGAAGATTTAGAAGGAATGGAATGCTTTGTTTTAGAAGGAAAGAAATTCGTAAAATTGCCCGAAGAAGAAAAAGGTGGTTTGTTTCAGGTGTAGGCCTAGAGATTTTCTAGGTATCTCAGTTTATTATAGCGAGTTTTTTTTTTTAGGTCACTTTTATAGCAAAGAATGTTATGTATTTTTGTGTCGATATTGGGTTCCCGTTGACGACTGTCCTGATGATGAAAATGAAGCTGAAGGTCCTATCGAGGAAGATTTTCAGTGTATTGTTTATTTCTGGCAGGGCAGAGATGCTTCAAATATGGGCTGGTTAACATTCACGTTCGGGTTGGTATTTTTATTGTCATAGAATTCGTCATTCGGATGAGATTTCATGGAATTTTTGTACATCAGATTACAGAAAAAATTCAAGCTGCTGTTTGGTGAAAAATTGGAAGTTATACGAATGCACCAGCAACAAGAAAATATCAAATTTTTGGCTCATTTCGAGAGACGTTTCGTTATTCATCTAGGAAGTAGGAAAGAAGAACATGAAAATGAACGCTTAGAACAACCCCCAGCTCAACTATATCAATTGAGAGCAAACGGCAGTGCTCTGTGTACCCGAGTGATTCAAGTTAAAGCTGATGCTACGTCTTTGAATTCTTGCTTCTGGTAAGATGATTCTCAAGAAGAAAATTATTGGGAACATTCCACATTCTACGATCCATTTTGTTGTTTCAGTTACATTTTAAAAGTTCCATTTGGAAACGAAGGTGCGTCAGGACTGATTTACGTATGGATTGGCTCAAAAGCTGATTCAGAAGATATTAAACTCATACAAGAAATTTCAGACGATATGTTCAATAACGTAATTAATTTTTATTCTTTGATTACCACAGAACCTCTTGATTCTAGCCAAGAGTTCATTTTTACATCTATTTTTCAGCCTTGGATTACATTACAAGTAATTAACGAAGGTGAAGAACCAGATAATTTCTTCTGGTACGCGTTGGGAGGACAGAAACCTTACGACGAATCAGCTGATTTTATGAACTTCACCAGACTCTTCCGGTGTTCCAATGAGAGAGGTTACTTTACTGTATCGGAAAAATGTACCGATTTTTGTCAGGTATGTATGAAAACGTTGAATAGCATTGGTCTTTGATTAATGTATACCTAATTATTTTCTTCTGAATGTAGGATGATCTTGCCGATGATGATATAATGATATTGGATAACGGAGAACAAGTTTTCCTATGGTTGGGAGCTAGATGTTCCGAAGTTGAAATCAAATTAGCTTATAAATCTGCTCAAGTGAGGATAATTTAGCAATTCCTACGATTACTTCGATTGTTTTTAAATGTAATCGTTTTATTTCTAGGTTTACATTCAACATCTTCGAGTGAAGCAACCAGACAGACCTCGAAATCTGTTCTTGACCCTGAAAAATAAAGAATCAAAACGTTTTACGAAATGCTTTCATGGCTGGAGTGCTCATAGAAAGTGCCTAGATTAAGTATTACTTTTATATACTCAAAATATCCATCAACAATATGATCGTTTTGTACATTTTGAATCTATTTATAAACAAAATAACGAAGTATTATTTATAATTAATGGCAATATTTATTTTTTTTTATTTTGTGATATGTATATAAATGTTACCATAAATGTTTCAATTATAAACGTTTATAATTCGATTGTGATGTTTTTGGTGACTTTTCACAGTCTAAAAATCTTGTAACGCAGAAAACTTTCATCAAGTTCAATCAATCAATACAGATATTGGTTTTTAGAAAACCTGTATTATACATTTTTAGGTTTTTAGATTCATAAGTATATAAACTTTTACAAATACAAATGCTCGAAGCAACAATACATCAACAGTGGTAAAATATAATAATGGTAGTTTGTTCGTGATTAGGTACAATAGATATAACTTAAATGCTAATGATATCACAAAGCAAATTCGAAGCGAAGCAGATCGAGTTAGTCATCATCGTCATCGTCATCCGATGGCACAAAAAGTTCATTTTCTTCTAAGAAGTTGGCTATATATTTGCTAATTGTGGCCCCAATCAAGAGCCCTGGTATAACAGCTAAGCATACCTTGATCAACCCGAATGATGACTTTTCTGGGGCTGGTAATACTGCTCCGGTTGGTGTAGTTGTAACTGTTCGTTTGAGAATTGAATGAGGTTTCAGTTGAGTTCTCAAGGTATTCAATACTCGAGAAAACATAATGCAGATGATAGAGAACAGAGATAGAAAGAAATAAGAAATAACTCAGAAATGTCTCAAAATTGTTTTCAATTTTATTTTATCAATAATCTGAATTAGATAAGTGTAGCACCTAAATAATAATAAAAGTGCCAAGTTCCGGGTAGAGAGGGGATGAATAATCAACTTCAAAAATATTACGATAGGCGTGCTTATGCTTATATCTCCTTGTGTAATAATTAATAAATAATATTTTTTTTCAAAAAGAAAAAAATGAAAAAAATTTGGAATTTTTTTCAAAAATGTTGACGGATCGGATTAACAACCATAGCCACAAACTGGTACTTTTAAATTTTAATTCATGATTTCTGATTACCGGGCCCTCCAGCTCCAGGCCTCCACACCTGTTTTACAGAATTACCACCATTTCGGCATTTCTCCGATATCGCCTTAGACCATAGAGTATTAACATAGACCGCGCTACGGCCATAAGACGTACGTTGTTACCGTGTTCCAACATTATTTTATGAGAATTGGGCCCATTCCTGCACGGGAAATTAAGAGAAATCAATTTGCACTATCAAGGGGAACTCAGAAGTAAAAAAAAATTGGAGCTTGGAGCGATTTCAAAAGACGTGGCTGTATTTTTGGTTCGAGTTCGGTGCTTCGGTCATTGGTCTTATTTATCCGCCAAGTACCCAGTTCAACTTGCTTGAATTGGATCAATTCCTGCAAGAGAAATGCAGAAAAATTATGCCCAAGTCAATTTGCACTATCAAGAGGACCTCATAGAAACAATTGGACCGAAATTAAACGATTAGATTTCATTTCTAGTCCGAATTTAGTCGTATACGCCAAGTACCCAAATCATGCAAAATAATGTTGGAACTCGCCGCTTATCAGTAGCGCGGTCTATGTTAATTCTCTATAGGGCATTCGCGCATGTGCGGGTTGCATACTCTCTGCCGAACGGTTTGGTGCACTGTTATCACTTTTTTTCGATTTTTTCTAAATAACTTGAAAAAGAAGCAATTTTGGATCTTTTTCATGATAACTTAATTGAAAGAGGATGAAATAAGCTTTCGATTGATATAATTACTTTTTGATTTCATTCAACTTTGAATTTTCGTAAATTCCGATGAAAAATTTTCTATCAAAATTTACGAAAATTCAAAGTTGCATGAAATCAAAAAGTAATTATATCAATCGAAAGCTTATTTCATCCTCTTTCAATTAAGTTATCATGAAAAAGATCCAAAATTGCTTCTTTTTCAAGTTATTTAGAAAAAATCGAAAAAAAGTGATAACAGTGCACCAAACCGTTCGGCAGAGAGTATGCAACCCGCACATGCGCGAATGCCCTATGGTCTAAGGATATCGCTTCGAGCAGTGCTGCCAGACGTACGGAATTTTCCGTATTTGTACGGAATTTTAACTCTTTTCAAAATTGAGTGCGGATTTCATACGGATTTTTAAAAAATACGGAATTTGTACGGAATTTTTGAATTTTTTGTGTAATTTTCATACAGATTTTCTAAAAAAATGCGGAATTATGCGGATTTTTTGAATTTTTCATATAATTTTAACAGAATTCTTTAAAAAAATTTCGCCCTCGCTTCGCTCGGGCAGTATTTTATTCATTTTAATTTTAAAATGAATGATTTTTCACTAATTTTTCGGTCAAAAATCACTGATATTTTCTCAATCAATTCCCAATTTGTCAGAAAAAAATCAATAATGTTGGATTTTTGACTGAAAGATTAGTGAAAAATGACTGATTTGAAATTTTACCCCTCCACCCCATTTTTTTCAAATTCTCAGTCCCTCCTTTTATCAAATTCTGGGTGCGCTTATGAATTTATTTGTCAAAAAATACCTATGAATTACAGTTTCAAGATTTGAGACGAATGCCAACAGCTATTATTCAAGTATTTTCTAAATAAATACACGTTTATTAGAGAATATCTTCATTCTGTTCATTAAAATGAATAAGAAAACGACACCCTTGCACTGCTGATTAAAATACCTGTATTTTGATACCCACCATGATGGGGAAAAAAGTGTACGGATTTTATACGGATTTTTCATAGAGTCGATTACACAGAAAATACGGAATTTTTGAAGATCCATCTGGCAGCATTGGCTTCGAGTTCGAATTGAATTGAACAATTCCTTATCATCTGAAACAAAATATGGAAAAGTTTGAATTTTCGTTGAAATAATTATGTCGAGTAAAAGAAATAATTGCAAGAAAGCACCGTTAGTGCAAACTTTGTTAAGAAAACGTTCTTGTAACATAATGTCATTTCGTCAAATCAACCGGTTTTTAAGTAATTTAGAAAATCACCTGTATAGCATCGCTCGTGAAATCACTTCCGACGTTATGGGAAGTGTTGCTATTTATGTAGTTGAAAGGTAAAATTTTTTAATAATCATTGCAAATTTTCGCATAGTTCACTTGAGGTTGCGATAGAACGTAAATTTGGTGTTTATCAATGAATACAAATACCTTATTTCAGATGTGAAATCGGACGTTCATTCATGGGAATGACGTTGACATTTCAGCATCACCCAATGTTTTTCCATCTCAATAGTATTTCCACGTCGTCCTCCTCGTTGGCTAGTTCAAATCAAAATGGAAATGAAGCTGTGCCTGTACAAGTTCCTCAAACTGTGCCAGTTGAAGTTCCTCAAGCTGTGCCAGTCCAAGTTCCTCAAGGTGCTCCAGCCAAAGTTCAAGCGGTTACCGAACCTTCATGTGCTTCAGCTCAGCAAGTAGCTGACTCAAGTTTGGAAGATGAAACCACTGTTCATGGATTTATCAGAATGTTAATCACGACCCTACGAAGTCTGATGGATTCAAACCTGCGTACAGTTGCCATGGATGCCCAAGATTGGGCAGAAACTTGTACTTCAGTTATGCGGTCTATTTGTGCATTACTTGGAATCGATAGAGCCCGTCGTTTACACTTGTAAGTTTCTCCATTTTCCATTTTAAAATTTAAAAAGTGTAATTAGAACACTTATCAAGTGATTTCTTTTAGGATCCAATTGACTGAGATTCAACTTGCTCAAGAAGATTTATCAATGGAAGCTGCGAATCGGTGATGAATCTGGATCTCCTTCGTATGTGAAAGATAACGCCAACTTCCTTCGTTCTTTGGGATCAGCCTGGGAGGGAAAATAGTTAAAAAATCATAGACTATCACATCATGATAAGCGTTTCAAAAACTTACTCTCAATGGCGGTGAAGAACTTGAAAATAGATTTCCATCTGTAAAATCGAAACTTCCAAATGAACTACAACTTTCGCTACGACTTTTACCCATGTAGTTTAAAATCGATACATTGGGCATACTTCTTTACGATCGATCTTTGAAATCAAAACACAAAATTTGATTTCAAAAATACTTAAATTTATAAAACAGACATATATACTTATAAAGTTGGAAATACCTACTTTATGTATATTGTATAAATTGTGCAAGTTTGACTCAAATAATATTCTATCCTTTGGATCTCTTCTGCTGAAGAACATCTTATGTTACCGGATAATTGTTCTTTGAACCATTTAACAAAGCCAGCATTTTCATTCGTCTGTAACTGATTTTTTCTTATCTTCAAAGTTGGAATGCTGTCTTCGATTTGCTTTAAAAATTCCAACACCTGCGAAAACGAAAAATTAGATATTTCCTTCATTTAGAAATGCTGATTTCAAAAATAAAATTGCCAATTTGTTGTTTATGATTCTGAGAATGAAATCCATCGTATCTAAAATCTAGTTTCCCGACGCAATATATATTATTATTCTGTCTGATAATGGAGTTCCAGGTATTGATATGGCCTTGTGTACCTTCTTCAAGGTATTTTTCAGTTTCTTCGATATAATTCAGTAAGTTCGACAAAGAAAATACCTAATTCGAGAAAAATTTTCATTACAACTGGATCAATTTATTTTAAAAATTCATATTTTCATTTACCTGAGTCAATTTAAACGACATACTAGATATTTTATAAGTGGTCAAGTCACACCTCGATAGTCTCGTTAGCACGATATAATGCAAAATATGAGTATAAACGGCCAAGTTTTCGGCGATAAATGTAAACCATTTGCTTTCTAGGTTGTTTTCTAGCTTACTGAATCTAGGTTTTGGAAAAATAACCACAATTTTTATTAGGCCTACGTGTAAAGGTTCCAAATATATCACTATATCACAACACTTGCTTCATATTTTTCGAATAAGGATTCGTATATCTCCAAGGCTGAATATAAGTGAACCAAGCCTCCAATAATATTTTAAACAACGAGTCCAACGGTAACGGTAACTGAGTCATAACGTTTGAAAAAAATGTATAAATTGTGCGTCGATTGTTCCGAATTATTTCATTGCAATGATGAAACAAACTGAATAACTCGAATTAAGTTCTGCGAGATGAATAAAATCAAATCACCGTTTTAAATCATTCATGGCGCAATCCTCCGGTAATAAATAATTGGAAAAATAATAGAGATGCTTTAGTAGCAAACGAACACATCTTAATTGTTCTTTTAACGGTAGAACATCAATACTCCACAATCATTGACTCAAAAACGACGTACTTTTCTGTAAAATATTCTACGTTTGAATTCGAACTCGAGTTTAATTTTTATTCATTATGAGCATCTCACCGATTCCAAAATACCGCTGGAAAACCAAAAATCTAAAAACAGCGTAACGACCAATTCACTTCTCCAAATTTCAGCAGAAGATGATGTTTTTGTTCGAGTATACGGGGGCGGACTAGGGCTCATTTTTTTCAGCACATCTTCTCGGAATGTAGACACCGAATTTCTACGCATAAACAACATTATGAATTGTCTAATTCATTTGCACTTCTTACAGCAGTTGCAATTTTATTTGATTGATATATTTTTTTCTATATCAATAAACTACTTGGATACATTTATCCAAGTCTGGAAATGAACATTAAAATGTCAAACGAATCATAAATTATATTTCGTCTGTAAAAATCAGATTAACAGCGTAAACTTAAAAAATTTAAAACTCATGATTACTCGACAGAGGCTTAGCCTTTTTTTACAACAATAACAATCGATGATAATCTTGCGACTCGAACTCGAACAAAAATCTGGAATTTTTCGTTTTACTTCTTACGAATACATTCTGCGGACGAAGAGAAATTCTCATATCTTTAAACTAATTATAGTCATCTCCCTCAAACGCAAAGGGTACCCGATGCCAAAAATTTGCTGCTTCCTGAACTGACGTTTGGGTTCTCAAACACAGTGCAGATAGACTTGGATCATTGAACGTCTTCTGTATATGGGCTGCATGAATTCATTTCAGTACCTACTTAGTACCGAAACGTTTTTTCAAAACGACAGTTGGTAATTTACTCGTTAACGTGTCTGGATCAACAACTACCGCCATGAGCTGGTTATCATCGCCGAAATCGCTTAAAAATACCAAATGCTGCGCATAAAAATACACAAAATATTAGCATACGTCGTTCTCACTTCAAATACAAGTTTAGTAGCTTGAATATGATACATATAGACAGTAAATTAGCGCAAGTACCTTGAACGTTTTTAAAATATGAAAAGCCATATCATCGGATCGACTAAGAGAGAATTGACTATTGCCACTTTCGCTATTATCGCTGCTGTCTGGAGATTTCACTCGATCGAGACGTGGTATTTTACAGTCCACTTCTGGCAGTTTCTACAAATTTACAATACAACATAATTTATACAGTAATTAATTTGGAATAGTTTGGTATTTATTGGAAGGTATTCTAACCTTGGATTTGTCAACAACACAAATGGTACTATCGTCGTAAAACAAGATAACGTCACTGTTTCGAGGGTCGCATAAAATTCCTTCAACGGGGAACTGGCGATTCAGCCATTGTTTTGGGTGTTTCTGATCGAGAGCTCGAGAAAACGACGAAAACTTCTTGTTGCTCATGTCATATTCTACGATCTACAACAAATAACAAATTCACATGCTAAAGACTGTCAAGGATATTGAAATCAGCATAAATAAAACGTCGTTTACCTTGTGATCAGCGTAAGCAACTACGATGGTATCATTATTCTCAGCAACAGTCATTGCTGTTGGAGCACTATTATGCTTCGGTAAGGAGCAATGAAACTATAAAAGAAATATTAATTTAATCAATGGCTGAGTTTTTACGAGCTAGGGGACTTCGAAAATTAAACTTATTCGTACTAACCTGAGACTTATTCCATACAGCAATATTACTAGATCTATCGGCAGCTACTATTCTTTCACAGTCTTCAGTCACTCGTAATAAAAACGTGATATCAGTTAATACTGTGAACAGAAATGGTAAATTGATTGAAACGCCGATAAAAATAAATACATAGAATCATATAGAATTAAATAAAATCTCACCAGAGTTATCGGTATTTAATTGATACAATAAGCGAACACTTTCATCAGGACTGAGTTCTGCTACAGATATAATTCCATTTTTACCGGCTGAAGCGAGATATTTACTATCTGGTGAAAAGCAAAAGCATACCGAAGCTGATTTAAATTCAGTAGGTAATCCACTTATACGTTTGATTTCAGATTTTGAATAATCTTGAACCTGAAAGTGATATATTTTTGTTTAAAAAGCTATCACAAATGGTAATGTTCTATAATTGTACTGATATGTCCCACTATCAACATTTCACTTACCAAACAAAATCGTAATAGTCTTACAACCGAGTCAGTAGAATACGCGATCCAATTAGCATCCGAAGAAATAGATGAGCATCGTATAGGGGCATTTTTATACGATTTTATCATAGCAACGTGAGATAAATTGTCACTAGTCCAGTGATACAATTCCATATGCTCATCGTAAAGTATAAGTACTATTTTCGCTTTGTAAGCTAAAAAAATTTTTCTCGACTGGAACACAATTTCAAATTATTTAGTTGAACTGGCTCCAAAAGTAAGACTTAACCTAAATTAAAAACTAACCTGGAGTAATGGAGAATATTTTATTAATACTTTAGGAGGGTAACTACTCGATGCCAAGTATCCGTCAATTCCTATTGAATTACAGAAAATAAGATTATAAGTCTAGTACAATGAAAACAAGACTGAAATTTGAATCATTATTACCGCCAGAGAATAATTTATCTTCAACCACAGCTAGGGCTCTCACATCATGATCGTGAATAGCTCGTTGTATAGATTTGATCCACTTGTAATTGCAACCGGTATTCAATGATGAACTTCTAATGTTGATTTTTTCAAACGATGAAATAAGCGGGTCAACACCTGAAATCAATTTTATGTTTGATTAAAAGTTTATATTTGATCGATTTTCCTTTTGGTTTATAGATCGAATATAACGTACCAGCACAATACAGTTTATTTTGTTCGTGATCTAGGCATAACGCAAGAACAGCTGCTTTATGAGATTGATGAGAATCGATGTGTAAGCCTCGTTGTCCATCCCAAAAAGTTATTTTACCTCTGTCAAATTAAAAAACAAAAAATAATTAATAAATTAGTAAAAATCGTATACAATTGAACTCTCTAGAATTCATTTAAGTGAATACCTGGAGTCTCCTGAGATTATGGTGAAATCATTTGTAACAGTAATGCACCAAATCACAGTCTCCTTGTGAGCTTCACTTCTGCCAGGAAATAATTTATGAATAGCATGGCCAGTATTAACATTCCATACTCGAACAGCGTCGACAGAACCGGTAGCTAAATATTCTCCACTGGGTTCCCAAGCAATACAGAGGATTCTGCCTGCACAGATAATTATTCGTGGTCAAGTAATATTGTAAAATAACCTCCAGATGTATGCCAGCAGTCAGTCAACGAGAAGTTACCTTGCTGTTTGTCTAAAAGTTTTTCGTGAAGTAGACTGTCGTCGTGTACTCTGATTATATTTATGTAACCTTCTTCAGTTCCAGCCTGAAAATTTAGCGTACATATGTAACATTCTGTCAAATTATTAAACTTCAATATGACGTTAAATTTGGAATTAAAGTAGTAATAACTTACAGCAATCAAAGAATCTTTACTATTTGTATCAATACACCAACAAGGTCCCGAAGTGACCGGTATTTCGTGCTGGAAAAAAACACATAACACATAAAAATTAGTAAAACAAGGTGAAGACTGTAGATCCAAAGTGAAACAGAAAATTGAGTATTAGAATGAAAATACCTTCGACTGCAAAGAAAGTAAATCAATTTCCATTATGCTGCCAGCTAATCCGCTACAAAATAATCGATCGTTTAACCACGCAATGCTTTGAACTGGATTGTGTGTGTTACCAATGAAGACTCTGTCAATATGCGGTGTATGTCGTACATCCCAAACTTCAACGGTATTGTTGGATCTGAAATTCGTCCACGTCATTAGATTCATTTACGATTTCTCATGAAGTCAAGTTCAAAAACACGAAATGAGTGGAAAATACGTACCTTGATAAAGCTAATTTGTATAAAGATGAATTATAACATAGACAGTGAATAGCTTTCGGAGAAGGTACATAATGACTGAACTTTTTAATCTGATAAGTATCGATTTCCATTTCACAAGCGGATGACTGGAAAACACACACAGTAATAATTCACCTAACACAAACTACGAAACGCAACGAACTTGAAATTCGCTTAAACTTGATAAATTTACAACTGAAATTCACAATTACATAAAAACATTTACTACTGTTTTTATCAAATCTCTCGTTTTTGATCTTGATCACATTTTCGATCAATTCATCAATCGCAGCATGCTTTTTCGTTTTCGTTTTTTGTTTTTAATGATAATAGCCTGCAATGTAACGCTAGGTTGCCTATACCCCTGCGCCGTAAGCCAAAGGAGTAGCCGGCAGAAAACAACTGGAATCACCTGAGTTTATCTGACGTCATCTAGAGAACGGAGAACGGGAAATTTCATTGGTTTCTCGTTGGCTACCCCGCTGGCTTGGTGCAGGGGTATAGGCAACCTAGCGTTACCTTGCAGTCACCATCGATGGGAAGGGTCGAAGGGGGACATGCTGTAGCAGTGTTACCTGAAGTAAAGAAAAAAATGAATATGGATTTTTTGGCGGCTAAATTCAAAATTGTCAAATTTTGGTGCATTTTTAACGTAGCTTGGTTTCGAACAATTTTTCTTGATTTCTTGGTATTGGTATTAGGTACCAGCGAAAAAAGTATTCCTTTGCTTTAAAAATATCTCGATCACACAGGAGATGTGCAAAGTGTAAGTAAGTTCAACAGTATGTATGTAGTACCTACTACCTAGCTACACAGATTTCATTCGAATTTTCTCCACAAAATGAAAATATCACTTGCCAATGCGAATATTTCTAGACTCGTAAGACATGCAGACTCTGATTGTTTCAACTTTCAAGTGAGTTGTGCACTAGATGAAGAATAATAAGACTTGACTTGGGGTATTGAATTAATGTTAATGGGAGATAATTTCACAGTTGGATTGTGATTTCTGAAAAGGGACGTTTTCCACCAAAAAATTTTGTTGAGGACATTCTTGGTCCGCAAGGAATGAGGTTTCTTGGCACGGTCGGCATTCCATTCCAGGTTTCAATTTTTAAACTTCAAATTTTATCTATTTATTTTTCAAGTAGGTAAGTAAGTGCCTAATTTATTATTATGGCACTTATGAGCAGGGAGCGGATTTTAATGCAAATGCATGTTTTTCTGTGTTGAGTTAGAAGCCGCATATTATGCAAGCTACTTTTATGTTTCAAGTCTTTCTGAGCAAAATGAGCCATATTTGTTTTCGCATATTTTGCATATTTTACCTATAAACGCATTATTTTGCATATTTTGGCCATTTTTAGCGCATATTTTACTGTTTTAGAGCATATCTTCTCCATTTTTCTCATTTTTAGCGCATATTTTCGTAATTTTCAATATTTCTTTCTTGAAAGGTCGAAAAAATGAACTTTTCTAAGGATTTTTCACTTTCGCGTAGGAAAAAAAAAATACACTCTTCTAACGATTTTTCATTTTCAAGTTGAAAAAAAAAATCACGTTTTTTTCATCCAGCGTTCCAAATGTAGTTCTCCCCTAATAATTTTGCTAAAATTACGTAATTTGCAAGACACCCCTCCATCTCATCAACTCATTTAATTGAATGAATGGTTTGATTCATTGATTTTATTTTATTCTCAATGTTAGAAGGTTAAACTAGGTTCAGCTTTTCACGCCCTTTAAATAGACACCCATATTGTTATCGCATATTTTGTGTTTTTTAATCGCATATTTTGCCCATTTAACCACATTTTTATCCGCTCCCTGCTTATGAGTTATCGATTTGAAATTTTTAAATCTGAATAATTACAATAATTATTTATTCTCATCTCCGGTTGAAAAACGAAAAATAATAAATCTACGTAGGTATGTACATATTTATGTATGTAAGTAGTTCAAGTCGACAAAATTGCATCTCAGTCGGAAAATTCAAAATATTGATTTTTGGAACGAGTTGTAAATTTTTAATTGAAACCAGTATTTTCTGATCACGCTAAATAATAGAGAGACAACTTCCCCCCCCCGCTCCCTTCCGATTCGGCCCAACATTAAATACGTACCGAGGAGTTCTTTTCTTATAAAAATTACAACAGACCCATTTTCCCCACTAACAAATGAAAATTATTCTGAATTCCGAATTTCAAAATAACTACTTTTGATTTTATTCATTGTTTTTCATTAAAAAGGCTTAAATTACAATTTCAATTTCAACTATCCAATTCCTATTTTTCCAGTTGACGAGTGAAAAATTTTAAAATGACTAGGTTAGTTAGTACCTACCTACATATACCACTACCATTCATGACATCAAGGTACGTATACTCACATTTCAAAAATTCAATATTTTTCCTGAATTTTCCCAATACATATTTGAAATCACTTTTTTTTTTTGACAGTAAGTTTTTCCCGATTTTTGTTCTGATCATTGAACAATAACATCGTAAATGGTTAAAAATGGAAATCCGAGAAAATATAGAAATAACAAATAGTATTTGTACATATATAGGTACAACAAACTATAATTTTCTTCAGAAATAAAAAAAAAAAACAACTGCCTCAAGCTTCAATACGTCAAAATATTTTAGTGCCTACCTAATTAAATATAGTAGAAATACATTTAACTCTGTACCATTCATCATACACGCAATGAGACTTGCATTCAATTTTTTGAAAATTTACAATGCCTTTGTCCATTGCTTCGTACGTGTGACGGGCTTGATTTTGAATTAAAAGAATAATTTCCTGAAATAAATAATAAAGAATCAGCAAACAAATTTTTCTAGTACAAACCGTAACGAAAGAACAAAATGTACTTTGAATCGGGAGATGGTATTGCTAACACACCCATTTCTAATCGCATTCAATTTAGAAACGAACCCCTCTGAAAAATTCGACTGAGTATTTGCTGAAAACAAAAGCAGATCAATGTTCATCAAAGGCCCTTCAAGCCATATTATGACTAATTACTTCATACTAACCATTATTTTGATTACTATCCAAGAATTTAATTTGTGCAGCTTGAAATTCGCTGTTTTGAATCGATATCGTCGAAGTGGGATCTTCTTTAAGAGTAATTTTCGGATATGAGGCCGCTGCTAACAATAATAATACGAATTTAAATTCGAGCATCGAAAGATTTTCATAATTTCTTTTTACAACGTTAAATTATAATATTGGAACATGAATTTTTAATTGACATTGTTCACTGAAAACTTGAAACTTGTTATCAACGTAGGATTGATTTGATTACGATGAAAACAATAAGGAATTTTACAAGACCGATAAACGAAATATTCGGCTCCTAAAAATTTCTGTTTTGTGATCAAATGAAAATTTTCATCAAATTTTTGGAAAAATTTTGGGATCTGCATTTCAGCATCAGTCAAACGAGAAACATTTTAATTGTATCTACTTACCCTATATTTTTTTAATTCTTAATTTTATTGATTTTGCATGAAGTATTTACTTACAAACAGTTAAACTTGAAAATAAAAATTCACCCAATTTATTATTTAAAAAAAATTTCAATTTAAAAAAAAGTAAAAAGTGGAAAAAATAATAATTTTTCCAAATTTTACTGGCATTGAAAAATAATGAAAGCAACTTTTTTCTTCAATTATCAGTGTTGCACTTTAACAAAATTAATAAATTTTCCCGGTTGAATTTCGAAAAGGTAAAACTTCAGTTCGATTTTCGTTCAGTTTGCGCAAGATATTTAACAATTTGCGAGTCGATTTCAAATTGATAACTATTCGTTTCAATTTTTCGACCATTTTCTTCATTATTTAAATTAAAAGTGTAACTTTTCAAACTTTTGACTTAAATCAAGTTGGGTTTTTTACAAACGGTTAAATTTCGTTTCCCGTTTGTCCTCCCTCCGTCATTTTAATTGAACCGTCGGTATCTCACATGACCGTGTTTCAATGGGAGGAACGTTGTTTCGTGTGATGTAATAGAAGCATGCTTGTGCCGAATTCAAATTCGTATAATTTTTTAAATTGTTATTAAAATTTTTTAAGTAAATGTGAAACTTGAATTGCTATACAGTGTCCTGTGATCTTGAAATGGCTCTCGGTTCTTCGGTCGAAAAAGAGGTTAAAGATGGGAAGACTAATCCAAAATCCGCAGACTATCACACAGAGAAAAAATCAAGTAAGTTTTTCATCTTCGTTATCATTACTTCGATATTTCTTCACTAATTGCTCATTTTTCTCATATCTCCCTGTGATTTTTATTCCTGCCATGCATACGATAGTACTGCCCTGTAAAAAGTTCATAACGTGTTTTGGAACGACGGTGTTTTTCTTTTCTTTTTACTTTATCTAATCTGGAGTAGCAAGATTAAATTTCAGTGATAGGAAAAAAGGTTATTTAATTTAGCTTATTGCGTTTATCCTATTCGTATTTAAGTTGCCTCAGGGTGGATCTGAGTTGTAGATGAATCGAATTGTAATTTTGTTGCTAAGGTTACATCATTGATAATATTCATGCGGCTCAACTTGCAATTATCGATAAAGACGAATAAATTCGGTCATGCTTGATCGCTAACACCTGATCGTGATGTCTTCGCCGAAAAGTAACCGCTAAGCGTGATTTTACCTCAAAGAAGTGGAAATTTTCGTCGCCTATAGGAGTGAAGTGAAAACCTCTCAAGTTCATTTTCGCAGCTTCAATACTTCTCAAACTGGTGTACAAGTTCGTCGGTGTCGGTGCTTTCGAGTCGTCAAAATACGAAATCTCATAATTTCATCTGGATCTCAGTCAAAGTTTATTTCATCGCTGTAGGCTTTACAAAAATTTTATCAGCCGCACAAAAAAAGCTCGTTTTAGAAAGAATGAATGAGTGTTAGAAAATTCGTTGTACATAGGTATTTATTGGCAAACTAAAATAGCTCCTGTGGCTTCAATGTCATCTCCACTCGCCTATCCCCCGTCCTCTTCTTATATTGAGTTTAATTTTACTCAGGCCGTTGTGTAAGAATGAATACCGATGTGTGTATCTTTGAATCATTCAACGGCTGGTATTTTTTTCACCAAAAATTCATCCGGATAAGAGAAAATTGCGCGCAGTATCGACCAAAAAAAAATGAACACCGTAAATAAAAATTAGTTCATAACGTACTTTAATTAATCAGAAACCTACTTCGATGAAATGCTTTCGTATGTGTGTAGACTTTGTCCGTTATTTCCGTATTTGCCTTATCGCTTTCGTAATCTTTTCATCTTTGGTTAACAAAATAAATGTTAAATTCTCAAATATTCGGTTTTCTGTAAGTATCTCTCTATTTTAAAACCGTACTGTGAAAAACGATTTATTGTATCAAATTCTCACACATTTGCGAAACAAAACACAGGACACCTGTTTCCACTTAGGTAATTTTTTCTCTCACCATTTTCCGGTATTATTTTCCAAAGTGGTTGTCAACTTTTAATTCGCGTTGATTGGCAATGTTGAATTTCCCCCTGAAATTATTTCACCGGCAAGAATAAAAATACGTTCGAATTTTTCCTCGCCATCGTTCGTTCGGTGTTGAAATTTATTGGCATTTTTATCGATACCCGACCACCTGACGTAGTTTACTCATTGAAAAAACACACTCGTTGACTGATTGTCAATTTTTATATACGAGCGATGATAATATTCTTCGCGTATTTCATATTGGCCATCACTGATACAATTTTTGACGCCGGTACATGGAGTCCCCCCTGTGACGATGTTCGAGAATCCAGCAACCTGTATGTGTGGATTTATTTCGCCCAAATAAACTGGTTATTTATTAATGAGATCGTTTCGTCGTCTTTACGTATTCTTTCTTCGACAATTACGATTTAATTAGTCTCGTTTCTACGATAAATTATTAGTTTTAACGATATTTCATTTTTCTCTCTTTTTCGCTGCCGCCGATCGTCTCGTTGGTTACGCAGGAAAGAGCATGTTGGGACAGGGTGTGTAAGATGTGAATGGATTGGTTGGTGTTAATTTTTGTGTAATGGGTTTATCATTATCTTTATCTTTTATGTTATCGTGCATTGTATGCGGTTTACGAGCTGATCGTTGGAGCTGTGTGAATCTTTCGCAAAGGATCGAAGTTCGAAGTTATTTTGGAACGAGAATCGTTCGCGAATGAGTTGAATTTTGAAGAATTATTATCGATATCGTTCATTGGATGACTGTTATTCAGGGTTTGAGGAAGTTGAAGATGCTCTGAATCAGTTTATTTGAGGTGGAAGTAGAGATGATTGAAGATTACAATCGGAGACTGAAGGTTGAGGTGGGGTAAGTTCAGGTATAATCAATGTCCACAGACGGAGCCTCTAGGAGCCTCCTTTCGAGAGACTTTGAACAGAAAAAAGTGAAAAAAACATGGAACCTGCGTACAGATCGATGACAAACCTACCAAGTATGATCTCGTTCTGATAGGTTGTAATCCAAATAACCTTACATTAATTGAAGACATTGGAAAATGAAAATGAAGTGTTATCCATTAATTCTAATCATTATGGCGTGGAAGCCATCCGCTGAGGTATCACAAGAAGGTGGTCCATAGGCAGTCATAGGGCTTTAAGTGACTTCAGAAGTCAAAAGTCTGGGTTGAAATATCTCCATAAATCGAATGTGGAGATGTTTGATTCTCCTCCCTCTGATTAAAACTCTGCTCAGCATAAGATCTTTTTTTTTTATCAGTTGATTTATAACTGTCAAGGTTTTTCATCTATCGAGGAACACTGTTTATATTCAACTTTCGAATCGATCGGAAATATTCCACTGAAATGGAAATTTTTTCTGATTTTTTTTATTCAAAGCTCCAATTTCTTTCGTTTTTTAGCTTATAACGAAATTTTTATCAGAAAATGTCAATTTTTTGAACTGAAAATGGAATTTAAATATTGTTGGAAGGGTAAACCGCTCCTCTGCCTTCCTGTTCTTTCCAGTCCATCTAGAAATAGCTTAAATTATTGAAGTAATCGTTCGAAATATTAAAATAGTTGACAATAAGTTATTTGTAAGAGTTTATAATTCCAGAATAGATATGTTGAATCGAATGATAGTTGTCAAAAATGATGAAAAAAGGGATGATATTTTGATAATTTTGTGTACAATATTATTAAATCATTTAAAATAGTCAAAAAAATATTTGAGATGGTGGAAAAATCGTAAATTTCCTTCTCTAAACTTTAATAAATTACCTATCAATAAAATATTGTTCAAAGTAACATAAAAATTGTCAAAAATGTAATGAAACATTCTCACAATTTTGAAAATTTTATATAAATTGAGCCAGCGTTTAAAAAAATCTAAAATTGTTTAAAAATTGCGCAAGATTAAATACCATAGAATTTTTTGATGAAAATTATTCTGAAAAAATCATCAATTTTTTTGCGAATTTCATTGAAATTATATGAAAATGAAAAACATAATCTTGAAAATTCTTTTTGAAAAAATTGTTAAAACTGTTCATAATTAGAGCCCGGAAAAATATGCGCTCCAGAGTAGTTAGACGTCTGAAATATGCGAAAATATGCACTTTTAGACCCCAAATGTGCAAAATCGATATGGTATCATTGGAAAGTACTTTTTTTTTTTACCATTTACAACACTGTAACATTTTTAATACGATTGAATGCTGTGCCTGAAAAAGAAAATATGTTTACAAATTTTTTTTCAAAACATTTTTACAATCAAGTATGTAATTTTAACAAAAAAATTTTTGAAAATGAAAATTTTTGTAAAAATGTTGAAAAAATACTCAAAATATGCAAAAAAATAGAAAAATTGTCGAAATATGCTGAAATATGCACTCTACATGTCTGAAATATGCCAAATGCAGAAAAACATGCATTTCATTTTTTTCCTGGCTCTATACTCAAAATATCGTAAAAATTTTAATTTCGAAAAAAGTTGGAATTTCTATAAAAATTGACTACATCTTTAGAAGAGAAGAAAAATTTGATAAATCAATTATGAAGTCCTTAATCAGGATAACATTAAAATTGCTGAAAATATCGGATAAATTTTTCAATTTTGAAAAAAATAAGTTGGAATTATTTTTAAAAAAAGTTTAAAATGTATTCAAAAATCGACAAAACATCGATTAAATTGTTTCAAATATCTCAAAAGTTTTTAATAATAAAATGAACAATCGTATAAAATGTGACTGAAGGTGTTAAGTATTAAATGAAAATGTGCAAAAATATAGGTATATCTAAATTAATAAAATGATCAAAAATGAACAAATTTTTGCAGAAATTACTCAAAATTTCATATAGATTTACGAAAAAAATTAGTATTGAATATAAAAATTGGGTATTCGGCTGTAAATTTTGTGGAAACGTTCTTTTTAAATACCTATTTCAATTAATTTTGCTTCATTTCGAATAATTTTGACGCATCGTCAACATTTTTCAAGACAATTTGAGCATCTTAGATTTTTTAAAGTAATTTAGATGTTTTGGTGCAAATTTACATACATTTGAACAATTTTAACGACTTGGATTTTTGAACTATTGAGGAACAATCTAAAAAATACCGAAAAGAATATCAAAATTTCAAATCCAAAAAATTAAGATTCGAAATCAAAGTTTAAACTGCTTTAATAACATTAAATTTTTTAAATATGACTGCTTCTTTTTAATCTCGTGATATCTTGGGAACATTGTGTAAAAAAATTTTGAATTTTTTTTCCAATTTCAATGTGTTTCTTCAATGTTGAAACAGTATTAAAAATCATCGAAAAATTAATTTATTGTTACCATTTTTCAATTTTTATAACATATTAGCTCAGAAGTTTTAAATATTGGAAGATTGAGTATAATTTTTTTTAACGCATAAAACAAAAAGGCTGAAAAGCTGGGACTTTTTTTTTTGCAATTTTTCAAATAACTGATGTCATTTTAAGAATTTTCAATATATTTATAGGAAACATTTTCAAGCCTTTTAATGATTAAAGATGTCGTGCCGCAAAGATTTCTCAAAATGAATTGATATGAGATACAAATCGATTATTTACGTCTTTGTTGAGAATTTCGTCATTCACGTTGTTTTGAGTTCTGGTTCAATAGTCTAGGATGAATCAAATTACTCTTCATATTTCAGACAAATTTCCATTCAAGAACTTCATGTTTTTCAAAATTCTTTGCAAATTGAGATGAAATTGATTTTTCCAAACAATCAATGTCTTATTTTTCACCTTCATTCAAATGATTAAATGATTTTTGAACGATTGAAAAATTTATTTTCATCATTAGTTTTATTGAACGATTTTTTAGTTTGATTTGTCGAACGACTGCGATTTTATTCTCCAAAAAATCAATCGTTCACGAACGACAAATTCATTTTGTTTCAGCGTATGATTCTTTAAATTAAATATTAAAAAAAAATTGACCCATTTATGCTTGTGAATCATTCGCGACCGATATAAATAATTCGTTCATGAACGATTCTCTTCAACTTTCACAACTTTGCAAAAATTTCGTATTACCAAACAACTGATTCACTGGTGCTCGTGAATTCTTCCAAAAATGAATAATTTTTATCGTTCACGAACGATTCACTTAAAACAACAACTCTTGAATTCTCATAGAAGCGAATCTTCAATTTTTCCAACTTTTTTTCGTTACGTTTGTGCTATCAAATCACTTGTGCTTGTGCACGAACGATTCATTTAAAAACAATTTTTTCAATTTTTTTCCATAAATCATTAATGAACGACTGATTCATATCCCAAAAAGAGTCACGAAGTATTGTTTTCGGGGGGGAGGGGGGGTTCTCAATTTTTTCAACTTTAAAACTGAAATTTTCCAACTTTAGAGATGAAATCATAATCGCGCCCGAAAATTATTTGGGGGGGGGGGGGGGGTTGAGAATTCGAGTAAAAATGTGGGGGCATAAAAACAGATTTGAGCAAAATGAAATCGGAAAATTGCGGAAGTTTTTGGCACAAATGATCAATACACTCCTGAAATCTGGATGAGTAAAATTTACCTGCTTGAATCAGTGAAATGAATTTAACTGAAATAAGTAATTTTTCACTGATCTTCAGTCAAGTCAAAATTATTGATTTTTCCTGACAAATGGGAATTGATTGAGAAAAGTTCACTGATTCTCAAAGGCAGCATTTTGAGTCGATATTGCCAATTTTTTCTACTAGCATTGTGCCCCCGGGAAGGGGGGGTGAGTCGTCCCCCAACCCCCATTCGCTACATCCCTGCATAAATTAGTTCAAATTATAGCATTGTGTTGAAAAACGATTCTAATCATCTTGAGACTTCACCTTGAATAGACCCAATTAAGTGCAAATCGCCAACTGATTACAAAACGTATTCGAAAAAATGGTCAGAATCGAGTAAAATGCTAAGTTTATTGCCTCGAAAACTTTTCAAAATGTTTCTCGCCATAATCTACATAAAATATCGTTTTGCTGTGAAAACAAAACGAAGTTATCGTCATCGAAGTCATTATCTGTGCAACTCTACCTACATTCGATGCGTATTATTTTTCAGATAATTACATACAATAGGTACTGTAAATAAGAACACCATAATGGATACCTATACTACGTACTTGATACTTATTCACCTGCTGAATGATAAATTTTCATTTTTTGACCTTGATTTTTTCCAAGACTAAATTCGTTCGATTCTACGAACCTACAGTTTTTTCATCTTTTATACAACAGCATGATGCACTCATTCCGGAAATTTCTAGTTATCATTCGATTCATCGCCCCTCTCGTTTCCTTTTAATTTTTCCCCTCGAAGCTCTACATATAAAACGGACAATTTAGCTTAAAAAAAGCCGAAACCTCAAAAAAATTCCCGGAAACAGGAAAGTTCGTATATAAGCTTTGTAGGGTTGTATTTCAACGTACTTACCCGGCTTTCCCTAAAATCCGGGAATATTTTGTCGCCCTGTTGGGGAGTGAGGGGGTTCAAATTTTGGTTTTTCGGCTATAACTTTCGAAATTATGCCCATATCGAAAAAAGGTTGAAACAAAAATTGTAGAGAATTCAAAAACAAATAATTTTTCTATTTACATTTTTTTTTCAGGACGTCACGGAAGGGAGCTAGAGCCGTTAGAAAAAAATCATTTTTGAAAATTTTCCATTTACGCAAATAATTGCCAAAAATCGGGTTAGTCGACTTTTAGGAGCGGCTCTTTTGCATAGTACATCCTATTACTATGTAGAATAAGAAAAATGTGCAACCGACCCCTCATCTCAAAGTAGGGGGTGTACCCTCTGTCGAAAAAGTTGCATCCCCCTCCCCCAGAATAGCTCAGCTACGAAAAATTAGTTCAAACAAACGTTGTAGAGCGTTAAAAGACGAACATTTTCCTAGATGAGGGGTCGGTTTCACTTTTTTTTATTCTACATAGTAATAGGCAGGGGTGCCGAGAAACCTGAATTCTTGAGGACCAAGTCCTCAAAAAGATTTTTTTTGGGGGGCGCCTTTTCCGAAATCACATTATAACTCTGAAATCCCCCCCCCCCCAGCTGCCAATTCATCGTTGAAATCACCCTCCAAATCAAACATTTTCAAAAACTTTGGCCTCGCTACGCTCGGCCTTATAACCATTTTTCCATTTTGAGGCTTTTTTGAGGAGATATTTCCAAAAGTTTCGATTTTTTCCAAAAATGCTGTAAATTGTTGAAAAATAGGTGTTTTTTATCCTTAACTTTTGGTCAAAGAAGTGAGTGTTTTTGAAAAAGAAAAAACCCCTTCCGATAGGAAATTACGCGTAGAACAAGATTGTTCATAACTAATTTTCAATTTTGAGGCCTATTTCAGGAGATATTCACGGAAAACCGGTTTTCAGCGGACGCTTACCCCTCCCCTGAGGGTAGCGGAGGGTTGTGGGGGTGTCCATTTTAGTATGTTGTGTAGTGGACCATTACGAACGTAAAACTCGAAAAAAAAATCAGGCTTTAATTTTTGGGGGGTTTGGTGCATTTTTTCTCTTATTTGCCTGGACTATCTATAATCTTAAAATAATTCAAATCTTATGGAAGTGATTTTTTTCGTATTTTTTCTCAAAATTATGTCATCTAATTTTATTTTTTTTCCCCCTCAAAACTTATTCTCGATGTTTGAAAATCTAATTTTTTAAATACTTTGGCCTCGCTGCGTTCGGCCTTATTGTATTTCTCCTTTAATAGTTTTAAAGTAGAAGTGGTCAGGGTTAATTAATCCAAAACATTGTTTACTGCACCTTCAATTCGAGATTTTCCAAAATTTTCTCCCTCGCTTCGCTCAGGCAAAATTCACTACACTCGTATTCATTTAAAACTACAAAAATTTCATTTATAAAATTATGAATTATTTTTCTTGAAATTTTCCTTCCTCGCTTCGCTCGGGACAAATAGACAATTTTCTAGGTTTTTCAACTACCTACACTGAAGTTGTACGTAGTAATTAGGTTTTAAAAAAATGACAAATTTGGAACAACCAATGAACTGAATGAGAGGAGGAAGGGGTCGAGAAATTTATGTCATCTACACCACTCTCAAAAAAGTTCAGTTTCGTGCCTAAATAACTTGATTTTCAAAATCTACCTTCCACGTAAAATTTAGTTGAGTTGAAGTCCAGGGTAGGTATGCGTAATATTGATGTAGGTATCTTATAATTGGGAAAATTGAAAATCTGAATTGGGATTTTCACAGATTTTACCCCCTATCTCCTCCTCTCGAGGAAATGCCTTCGGAACGTCACTGATGGTTTAAAAAAATTGAGTTTTCATCATTTAGGGACCAGGGACAGGACCAAAACGAAGTAGAACGACGGATTTTTTTATAGTTAGCTATTGAGAGTCGCGAAAAAATGGGAAGGGTATGAGAATGGGGGGGGGGGGTGAGAAAATGGGCGATTAAACCGATTTTTGGCAATTATTTGCGTAAATGGAAAAATTTCAGTGATGGAAGAGCCGGGAGCGAGCGGGAGCGGGAGCCTGAAAGAGTGGTACTTTTTGAAAGAGCAAGAGGGAGAGCAAAGAGCAATAAAATTTGAAATCTCAAAACTACTGAGAGCGCTCCTAAAAAAAAATCTACCAATTTATTTGAAGAGCATTCACATATACTTGAAGAGTTATTAACCTGAGAAGAGCGAGAGCGGAGCGAGGGCCAGAAAATTTTTGCCGGCTCTCGCTCTTCTTTATTTTTCTGTGTTTGTGGGTTTGTGAAGACTAAAAATATAAAAATAGTGAAAAATGAGAAAAAAAAAATTTTTTTGTGACAATTTGAATAAAAATTAAATTTTATACGTGATTTTCATTTTTCAGGCCCATTTTAGTCATTTTTGTCATATCTCATGATCCCATCTTAGTCATTTTTGTCATATCTCATGATCCCATCACGAATAGAGCATTTGTCATTCTGTGTTTGAATATCAAAATTTTGATGAAGAACCAGGAGTGGGAGCGAGAGCGGAGAAAATTTGAAGAGCGAGCCAGGAGCAAAGAGCAAGAATCATTTTAAAAAATACAAGAGATATAGAGCAAGAAGATTCATGATTGAAATTTTCAAAAGAGCGAGTGAAGAGCGAGAGCCTATAATAACAGAGAGCAAATGAGCGAGCAAGAGTGGGAGCGCTCTGAGCAAGGCTGTTCCATCACTGAAAAAATTTCAAAATAATTTTTTTCTGAAGGCTCTAGCTCCCCTCAGTCCCCTCCATGACGTCCTGGGAAAAAATGGTAAATAGAAAAATTGTTTGTTTTTGAATTCTCTACAATTTTTGTTTCAACCTTTTTTCGGTAAGGGCGTAATTTCGAAAGTTATAGCCGAAAAACCAAAATTTGAACCCCCTCGCCCTTCTCAAAGGGGGGACAAAATATTCTTCGATTTTAGGGAAAGTCGGGTGTGTTGAAATACACCTCCTACAAAGTTTATTACAAACTTTCCAGTTTCCGGGAATTTTTTTTGGGTCAAAACCTAATGACCGTAGGTACTAATAAAAATAATGATGCATTTTAATTCTGCAGTTTCACCATTTTTTTGCCAATGTTGCGTGAATTATGAATTATACCTACTTAGATTTTTTCCTACGTCGTTGATCAAGTTTCCTTATTCGATTTGATTGGAAATGATTGATGAATTTTTCTAATTCAGAAGAAACGAAACATCTCGATTCTCTAGGAATATGCCTATGTTTACCGTTACTTATGTAACACTCATGAATAAATATTTCGTGAGAATTGCGATAAAGTATCCTTGCTTGCTCGTAGTTGACAATTGGCTCGTTTTTTCAGACCTCCCACCTCCTCTACGCAGTCATCTTTGTAATTATTATACGGTCGTTAAAAAAAATACATGCGAAAAAAAAGCAACGTGGTTCGACATCTCTCTCTCGAATCGAGAAAGAAACGATTTCTCGCGATGCTCGTAGTAGAATTTATAGGCACGATGCGTGTAGCGTTATTTTTGACAAATTCGGTTCCAGTAAAAGATCTCGACGGCGAACACATTCTACGCACACACCGGCACCAGGTACATTTTTAAAAGACATAAGAACGAAGATGTACGTACTACATACATATGTACCTTTTGTCTACGTGTGTACATGCAGGCTACGAAAGCATTACATATTGTTGGCAAGAGATCTTCGGTACGGTGACAGTCGCCTCGTTAATAATCTAGTTTTGGCTGTTATCGGCCCGGCCCGCACTGATTCGTTGAAACAAAACGAAATACTCTACAATATGTCTAATGTCATTGGCTTCTTAGCGATTCGTATCGTAATTTGTTAAAAGGTGGTGTTTTGCGAACGTTAGAAAGATACGACTGTGATGTACGAGCTCATTACGCAGGTGATTTCGCGACGTAGCTGCATTCGTATATTAATAAACCATCGTCGTAATATCGATGAGAAATATTCGATCAAAGGTTGCTGCCCCATCCCTACCTCAGTCTCTGACGAAGGCGAAGAAATTGCACATGCATCGCGAATTTTTTTTCATTTCAGTTTGGCAACGCGAGCGAGGTTTTTTTAAATCTATTTAAAATTTTCCTTTCCCGAACATCCACGCGGAAGTGTAAATCGACGGTAGATTCGAGTTTTCGAAAATATGACGCAATCCAGAAGGTGGATTGCTGAACGACCTTTGTTTGGCCTCCCAACGAGGTTTGTACCAAAGGAAACGTTAAGGTGTCCATCATCAGTTGTTCGAGATCTACCGAATTACCTGGCCACAAGACCTTTTGGGTGGATGATGAAATAATATGCTGAGTTTCGAAGCGATCACCTGCTGAGATCTTTATCTTTGAAAACCACACAACCAGAAGTCAATCGACCAAGGAGTGCAGACAGCATCCTGTGGAGTTCGACGTTTACCCTTAAGAGACTCGCACATGTTTCATCAGATGGCCAGGCGTGCGAAATTTTTAAATGGGCTTTTTCTAATTGTTCTCGTCTATAAAAATCGTCAAGCTGTGGAAGAAAGTGTGTCTGAGATCTGAGAGAAGGTGGATGATGAAAAGTAAACGAATCTATAGGCATCCTATTCCTATAATCGATTTCAAGACTGGCTCCTGATTATTTTTGCCAAAGATGGGATACTAACGGTTCCGAGTCCAAATTTATTCCTAGTTCAAATTTTTTCAACTCTAAATTTTTTTAACTTCTTCAATTTTTTTAAATTTCTTCTAAATTATTATAGCACAGGTGAATTGAAAAAAACTATTTTTTGGCGAGCAAAGCCTATTATTGCGGAAAATTGTCGAGAGTAATCCCCTGAATAACCCGCAAAAACTGTTTTTTCACATTATCTCTCCAGGGTTTGATTTTAGGCTAAAAATATCTTAGTACTTTTTCGTTCTACACTCAATTTCCAACATTTTTTGTATGAAAAATTTTTTCATACGATCAACAGCAGAGGAGATAGAGAGTTCTGAATGAAGGGGTTTTTGGAAAATATACAATTTGAAAACTTAATGATAGGTATAAAATCATAGTATTATGCAAATTGGTGGTATTAATATTACTTGATCCCCCTCCCCTTCCTATGTACCAGAGCTGGGCATGATCTAGATCATTTTTTTTTTAAATCAAAAAGATCATTTTCCAATTTTTGTATTCCTTCGTAATTCTGGGTAATTTTGTCCGTGATCGTGATATTTCTATTTTTTGAAAATATTGCGAGTTTTGAACTTGGATCCTCAAAATCCCATTTGCTTTAAAATGATTTAGGAGTTTGTTGATTTTTAACGTTAACGAAAGAAGAACTAGAGCGAAAAACATAATACAGCTCGACATGGAAAATGCTGTTTGAAGTTTAATAGATGATTTTTATAGTATTTTTCGCGCTGAGATCACGAGGCAGATAATAAAAAAATTTCCATCACCAAAAGATTTTTTTCAATTTGAATTTTTTGTTGAAAAGTTTTTCTACTTTTTTTGATAACTTTTGACACTTGAAGTCGATTAGGGGTTCTACGAAAAAAAAATTAATAGAACATGAATTGTAGAGCGTAAAATTTCCTTTCAGTAAAAGTCCGATTAGTTTTTCCTTAGAAAACTTACTTTTCGAGATATTTTAGTTCAAAGTTCAACTTATTTTTTTGAATTGAAAATATCTTCAGAACCAAGCCTCCTTAGAAAAAATGAATTGGACTTTCCAGAAAGGAAATTTTACGCTCTACAATTTATGCTCCATTCATTTTTTTTGTAGGACCCTTTATTTTGTCAGAAAATCAATTTTTTGTAATAAACCACATTTTTAATATTTCCCATTTGTAACAATGGGAATATCAAAGGCCGGCAAATCAACAATTTTTTCCCCAAGTACCGTAATTGATTCTGATTGGTGGTTCTGACCTACTGTTTTGTGCAGAGTTCGAATATTATGATTTCAGTTTTACTCCATCACTTCAGGATTTTTAATAATTGGAATTTTTTGTTGAAAATTCGTTTTACATTTTTTTAATGTAAATTTTGACCCTTAAGTCTACTACAGTACTATCTGTACCTGTAGCCTGTATCTTATATTGTAAATGGAAAAAATGGACCGTACTTCTAAATAGTGAACATGAAATAATCATTCTCATTGTAAAAATATGAATGGTCAAAAATGCTTCTTGGCCCTCTTCCCCCTCCTATATGTATATTTCCCAAACCCCGTTTCATTCTGGACTCTATCTCCTCTGCTAATGATCGTATAAAAAAATTTCATACAAAAAATATTGGAAATTGAGTGCAGAACAAAAAAGTACTGAGCTGTTTTTACCCTAAAATCAAACCCTGGGGAGATAATGTGAAAAAACAGTTTTTTGGAGGTCGACTCCCCTAAAAAAATTAGCACGAGGTCTGCGGGGTGGTAACTCTTGGGAGTTATTCAGGGGACCACTCTCGACAATTTCCCGTAATAAAAGCTTGGCTCGCCAAAAATGTTTTTTTCTTCAAAAAGCTGCTAATTTCCCTCTATTATTAAATTAGATGTTGGAAGAAATTCTGAAAAGCATGTAGTAAAAATTTGAAAAAATTCTAAGCTGAAAAAATCTTTTAGAAAAAAATTCCGAGTTGAAAGAAATTTAAAAAAAATCAAAATTGGAAAAATTTTAAGAAAATTTTATTGTTGGAAAAATTTCAAAATTGGATCCATAGATACAATTTTGAAAAGAAATAAAATTAAAGAAACGAAAAAATTTAAACTGAATAAAAAATTTGGATTTAGATCGTCGAAATTCCATTTTTTACAAAAATAGGAACTGATGATTCCATGCCTATCTCTGCATGTAGAGTATGGATCGTATATAAGAATACAATGAAATACAATGAAATCCTTTAGCTCAGCGAGAGTTAATTAAGAACGTACGAGAGTTACGAGATGCGTTTGTTTAGGTTATGGTGTTTTTATGTTACGATGTGCATATTGCAAAGAAGTCAATTAAAGAATTGAAGCGAACGTGGTAAACTTGCGTATATGTATATCGTATGTGTGTAGTGTACTATATGACTACGTATATATGACGTTTAATGGATTTATAAACGCATGCTTACTTATATGAATGTTTCCTGTGTATAGAGATGTAGGTACTCGGTGTTTGGAAAATAGTACGCAATGCCAGGGCGTTATTTACTCCTGACATTGAGACGTTCCGATGGATCTTGAATGGTGAGAGTGAGAAAGAAAGGCAAAAGTTAAGTCTGGGTAATGTGCCTTGAAGTGTTGCGAATTGCTGAAGAATTAAATCGATTCAGATTGTTTTAAGATTTAGTCGAGTTCGATTTTGAAGGAAGAGTTAAAATGTTTTTTTTTGCCTCTTGACTGAATTAATCTCCCAATTGTCTGGGAAAAGTGACCTTTACTTAGTCAAAATTTTAGATAATGATTTGGAAACGTTTTTTCATAGAAGGCAGCCAGCATGTCAAAAGGTCTGTTTATGAATCATCTAAGTCACAAGTCGTACAACTTTATCCAAAATTTTCCAAAAACCGACATTTTTTTCAGTTTAAAACTTATTGGAAAAGTATTCTATCCACATCGTATTTTTTAAACACTTAAGCATTGTAATTTTTTCCAAATTGTATTTTTATTCAATCGAACCTAGGCTAGTGAAGAATTGATTTTGGCACCATTAGGTAATAAGGAGCTAAAAATGAAAAAATTCGAGGTTTTCTAGTTTTTCCCTGATTTTTCCGATTTAGAAAAATTAAAATGCCAATTTACTCAATTTTTATGACTAAAAATGTAAAATTAGACAATTTTTTAGTTATTCAATTTTCTGAATTGAAAGAAATTCGTCAATTTTTTCAACAATTTTACGATTTTCTAGAATAGTTTTCAACTTTTTTGAAAAATTATCAGTGTTATCATTTTGATTTTTCCAGACGTCCCTAATTTTTCTCATTTTTCGAACTGAAAAAATAATTTCATTCACTTTTTACAAATCATTACACCTATGCAACATTCGGTTATTTTTTAAAGAAAAAAATCATCAGTTTTGCAAATTTTTCAAATCAACCCGAATTTTACTCAATTTTTCCAACTTGAATGCAAAAATTTTCAACTTTTATTCAAGAGTGTCCCTAATTTTATAAATTTTTCCATTAGAAACAAGTTTTACCAACCTACTGATTTACATTGCCATGTTACTTGATTTTTCATTCAAAATGCTGAATTTTTTAATTTTTCTTAAAAAGAGGTCTCATGTTTTGCAAATTTTCCTACTATGATCGATTTTTTTTTTACTTAAAATGCATTTTTTTGTTGGGTGGGAGGCGTAGTGTGGGAATCTTTCTCTCATTCAGTTTGGTCCCTACTTCAGAATGTTGAATGTGAACAATCATTGACATTGTAAATCTGTAATTTCTCAGCTCAGAATTTATTTTTTCTCAATTTTTTATATTTCAATCGTCAATAATTTGTAATTTGTAATAGGCAATGGCAAAAATACTAATTTTGATTTAAAAGTTGTTAAAAAATTCAACCCTTCATCTTCAAGAATTGTTCCTCTTTCGCTAAATTCATTCGATTTTGAATAATTTTTAAATTCATCTGTTTAAAAGTTTTATGAAACATTTTGATGATATCGTAAAGAGAATGTAAAAATAGAAAAATATGACGTAAAAATTATTTACTTCATATAGCAGGGATGAGGAATCGACATCGGACACAATTTTTTTAAGAGAAGTCATATTCACAACTCAATTCTAAGGAAAAAATTCAACTCAATTTCAACTCCAATTGTTCAGGTTTTGATTAGTGGAATTTTCGAGTCAATTTTTTTCGAAAAAAAAAGAATATGAAAATAGTGCGAAATTAAAAAGTAATTGCACCATTGAAATTTGATGTCCTTACTCTGAATTTGAATCAGTGAATATTCACTGATGAATAAAAATATCACTGATTTAATCAGTTATTTTGACTACCTACTTTTTCAGTTATTAGCTCCAATCGTTGATTCAATCAGTGAAATATCTCCAATTAAATTTGTAAACCAAATTTATCAAATTCATTAGGTAGTGAAAATTCACCGATTCAAATTTAGAAAACTTTTTTAATGAAGTTATTGCAAAATTTTTCCAAATTGCTTTCTTTTTCTGAATGGGAGAAAAATAATTGATGAGCAGCCAGAATGTAGTACATATATGAACGTCCAACAAACTTGAAAGATTTCCAGTGATTTTTTGCTGGTATTTTTAAATTGAAATTTCATTTTTTTTTCAGTGAATTTCTGTAACTTCACTACTGAATTTCACTGATTTTTCTGAAAATTCTGTCATTGATTTCTTCCTGTGCTGCAATTTTAACTTTTTTCAGTGATCTGTCTTAGTTTTTAATGATTTATCAATTGTTTATGGTACCTATTTTGGAGATTTGACAATTTTTGGCTGCAAATACGTATTCTGAACAGTTTGCATTATATTTTATGATGGCTTTTATGGAATGAATAATAATATTTTGCATGAGATTTTGGCAACAATTTACTCTCCCATTCTGTACATATTTTTATTTTTGAAGTCATTTTTGAAATTTTTTTTAGCAAGAACAATGTCTAGATTTTTTAAATTTTTACAACATTTTTGTAACTAAAAATGGCATTATTTTGAATTTTTTCAAGTATTTTAACCATTTTTTTTTTGAAAATTCGACAAGAAATTTTCAAAATAGAGAAAATTGATTTGAATATGTTGGATCAATTAGCAAGATGCTTTCATTGCTATGGTTATTTTATGAGCAGTTGCGATTTGAACATTTTGAAAATTAATGGTGTTTTCGATTTTCATTTTTCCCTTTCCCCTTGCCCATCTCTTTTAAGTTGATTTTTTATATACGACTACCAAAATTAATCTAATTCTTTTCCTCGTTTCTTTTTGCTTCGCAGATAAACCAGGCAAGGTATACGCTAATGGCGACATTTGCCCAAAACCAGCGACAAACGGCGTCTCGAACGACCAAGTATACGAAATATCCGCCTTGAAACTAGCCAATCACACAGACATCGCTACGTCGCCCAAAACCAACTCTTTAATCATCGATAAAACCGTACCAGCCCATTTGGCGAAAAACTCAGTCAAAAAGAACCGTCCCGATAAATCCGCCAAAGCCACCAATGGCAAAGCGAACCCGAACGCCAGTACGAATGGTAAAAAGGAGCCAGAGGCCAAACGAACGTACCAGAATGGCGTTGCTGACGGTATCAGCGACGAAAGCGATGACCAAGACGTGAGTGTGGAAAAAGGCGAACTCGAGGCGAGCGAAAAAAGTGGCGAGAAACGAGACGAACAGGATGTCGTTTTCATTCAAGATGTCGGTTTCAATGTAAAAATCCAAAGTCCCGGAACCGATGTGTTCGAAATTCAAGTTAGTGGTGATTTGTGTGTTTGAAATAATGAAAAATATGATGGTATTAATATGGTCTTTTGATCAGGTTTCCAGTATGGAATTAGTCCAAGAAATCCATCAGTTGCTTATGAATAGAGAAGATACGTGTCACAGGACGTGCTTTTCATTGCAGCTGGATGGCAATACTTTGGATAATTTCGCCGAATTGAAGAGTATCGAAGGTCTCAAAGAAGGATCTGTTATTAAGGTATAGATCTGCGATTTTTTTCGAGCAAGATTTTGTTAATTTGGGTATTTTTCTCGTCAGGCCCGTAGTCAGGATGGTTTGGAGGAGGGGGGGGGGATAAAAAATGAGACAAATTAAATAACCCCCCATTTCACAAAAAATTTACATTTATCTTTCCAGCTACAAGAATTTTTTTTTAAATTCATATCACTCACTCAAAATCTTCAAAATCAAAGTAAAATTTTCTTGATCATTAAGAAAATTTTTTGATGTAATTTTCCAACAAATTTTAGTAGGAATACTGCTAAGAAACTTTTCAAAAAATAATTTTAATTCATTTTAATGAAAAAAATTTTGTGATTCACTTTTTAAACCATTGAATGAAAAACGAATTTTTTGACAATTGCGGGAATCAAAATCCAGTTGGCAGAACTGCCGTGAAAATTTTTGAAAAAATTTCATCAAAAATTATATTACCCGACCAAAAAAACCTTTTTATTCACAATTTTTCAACCAGCTTGTAAAGGGCAAAAAATGTATCCAATTTCGAAGTCACTTGTGCGTGGAGTGTACCTATAGAAACTCAAATCGCATATTTCAAAGGACCACCAATGTTTCCAGCAGGGGTACTATCCAAAAGTTTATCAAACTGGGAATGTTTTTTTTTTTTTAATGACAAAACTATGAGGTCTCCTAACTCCTAGTTTTGTTTTTCTCGGAGTAAGAAGAAGACAGGTTTCGAAAGTTTTTGAGAAAATCTCATACGGTACTCAAAGTAAACTATATCTTATCAATTTTCATCAAAATTCAAGATCTGTTTTTTTTTTCATTCACTCTAATTCATGTTTTTTACATTCAAAGAACCGAACAGCATTTTTGATCAATTTTCCAATTTTTAAATTTTTTTTACAAGGATAAAAAATTAGAATGATGTAAAAGGTCATGGTAGGCATACTCTCTCATTCTGAATCAGTGAAAGTCACTGATGAACAGTCAGAATTGCAGCACAGGAAAAATCAGCGAAATTCACTGGGTTTTCAGTTAATTTTCACTGATTTTTCAGCAAATTTTATGAATTTCACTGATTTGTCAGAGAATTTTCTTTGATTTTCCAATGAATTTCACTGATTTTTCAATGAATTTTCACTGATTTTCCAGTGATTTTTGTCGCTGATTTATTTTCAGTGAAAATTTTTTCACTGATTTTCTCCTGTGCTGCAATTCTGACTGTTTTTCAGTGATTTTCGATAATTTTCACTGATTTATAAATGAGAGAGTAGTATTGCTGGTTGCTGCCCAAAATCACGCTATGCTGGTTCAGAATTCGATAAATTTTCCAGCCTTATTCATTTTTTCTATTTTTTAAATGTGAGTTGAAAAAAAAAACTAATGAAATATCGCCCAACCTGAATCAAAATTGTAAAAATTCATCTCAAAAGTTATTAAATTGACACAACATTGTAAGAAAAACATTTGTTTAGAATAATCTATGAGAATTATTGAGTATTTGTCAGGATTTCTAAAAATTCTGACGTTTGAAATGAGATTTTCACAGAATTTAAAGCAAGAAGAATTTTCAACATTTTGAATGGAAATTGATTCTGATCGAAATTTTGAGCGTATGAAATCAGATGACCCAATGGAAGGATGCTATAGAAACAGCATTTCCATATTTTGTTTTATTACTAGGGATTTTCAACAAATTTCTCCAGGGGGGAAACCAAAGACTGGTCCAGGGGGGGGGGATATAGCTACGGGCCTGTTTCTAGTTGAATTGGGCAGATTTCTGTCAATTTTTTCGATTCGAGGCCTAATTTAAATGAATTAATTTTTCAGGTGGTAGAAGAGCCTTATACGATGCGCGAAGCGAGAATTCACGTGCGTCACGTCAGAGATTTATTAAAATCCCTCGATCCGGCCGACGCTTACAACGGTGTAGATTGCAGTTCGCTGGCGTTTCTGAATGCCATCACTCAAGGCGACGTTTTAGGTACGTAATTTCAGGCAATTGATTTACCAAAAATCGCCCTCTATGAACCGAATTTTAATCGATCAATTTGATATTCCAGAGAAAAAGAAATCTCGCGTCGAAAGCGTCGATTGCGCTCCCCCTTCTAATATAATGCCAAACAGTCGCGAAAGACCTCTACTTCCTCTACATCCGTTAGGTAAAGATTACAAAGGACCGCAATGTATTAAAGTAAGTAATTCGAGCCGTTAGCGTGTGTAAAATGACTCCTTCGACGTTGGAGACAACTCATATTATGTGCCTATTATAACGGTTAAAATTACTCGTTTCTGTCCACTCAGGTTTTAACCACATCCGGATGGAATCCGCCACCCGGCTTTAGAAAAATGCACGGAGATCTCTTGTATTTACACGCTATTACGTTAGAAGACAAACATTATCATATTACCGCCTGCACCCGCGGATTTTTCGTTAATCAGTAAGTACGAGCGAAAATGGTGAGATGAGAGGTGAAGTGGTGCACCTACGTCATCTCTTCGTTTCTCATCGCCGATAATTTCGTTTTATCAATCCAGAATGCGTGATGATAAGAATTACTTACGTAGAGATAAAGCTGAACCAAATGAACTGAATTTCAACGTGTTTTTTTTTCTAGGTCGACGGAAGAACAATTCGATCCGAAACCTTCGATACCAAATTATCTTTTCCATTCGTTGATCGAGCTTTTGAATCAAATCAGCCCCGCGTTCAAACGTAGTTTTTCGAGTTTGCAGAAGAAGCGTAACCAGAGGCATCCGTTTGAGAGAGTCGCCACTCCGTATCAGTTGTATTCGTGGGCTTCGCCTCATGTCGAACATACGGTCGATGCAATTCGTGCCGAAGATAGTAAGTATCTGGTATAACGATGGATGAAAAAAAAAGGCCTCGTGGGGAAATAAAATTAAAAGAGTGGAGGAGATTGAAATTTTTAATGGGGTTCCTCTTCGAAAGTCGCTAGAGTGGATAGAATTTTTGAATGTAGATGTTGAAAGAACTGAGTAGGCCAAGTTCTGAAATCGGTTCTTGAGGTCCATGTTTGCTTTAAATGTTTGGATTGAAAATTTTTCTCATTTTCTAGGAAAAATTTCATAAATAAATATGAAAAATGTTGGAAATCCAAAACAAAACAATTATAAAAATTTTAAAGAGAAAATATTTTGAAAATTTTTACTTGGAAATATTTTGATAATTTTTACTTGGAAATATTTTGAAAATTTTTAATTGGAAATATTTTGAAAATTTTTAATTGGAAAAATGTTTGTTAATTTAGAATGGAAATTTCAAAAAAAATCAATGAAGTGACAAACTGAGTGGAATTATTCCAACAAATTTTGAAGATAGGCTTTTAAAAATTCAATATTTTTTTAAAATTTTAATATGAAAGTTTTGAAAATTTTAAAACGATAAAATTGCTCGAAATGTAGGTCGGTTTTTTTGAAAATTTAAATAGAAAATTTTTCATGAAAAATTGTTGGCCAAATGGACAAAATTTTCAAAGTGTTGATATGGATACGATAGTTTTGCGTATTACGAATAGAAATCATTTGAACGGATTTTTCATCGTTTCCTTCTTTTTTTTTAGAGTACTATAAAATCAATTTTTCGAGCTTTTCGAATATTCCATGTACATATAATACGAATTTTTTATGTAAAAAAAAAACATTTGAATGGGCATGTATGGATAACTCGATTTGACTTGATTTAATATGATCAGTTGTACAGATTTTTGCACAAATTCCTCATTTTTTGTATAGAAAATGAATTTTTAAGTCGTCCGATAAAAAGTTTCCAAATTTTCAATGGAGATTTGAAAACCCATGATGTTTACTGCCCAGGAAAATGAGAAAAGCCAAAAAATAGCAAGAATTTTTTGATTTTATTGCAAAAAGCCAGAATTTCCAACATGTTTCTCTTTTCTTGAATTTTTAAAATGAGGGATAAAAAGAAAGTCTCTCTTTTTGGCAAATTTAAAGCAAGAAAAATCAAGAAAATGGAAAGAATTTTACATTTTCAGATCCAGTAGACACCATGAAAACTGAATAAATACGTCTGTAATAGACTTTGGAAAAAATAGAAAAATCAATTGTGCAAAATCAATATAATTGGATTTGTGATTTTTCAAAAATTTTATTTATTTTGAATACATTGGATGGGGGGGGGGTACTTTTTTATTTTGTGAATTGATAAATCCTTTTAATTAGGTACTACTCACATTTGAAAATTCTTTGATTGTTTTTTTTTTTATATTTTCGATTTTTCATCTTGCATGGTGTCTACTAGTATGAGAAAAGCTTTACAGGCATCATAGCGGGCCACTTTTTTTTTTCACGTCTAAAAGGTCACTTTGGTTACTTTTTTCCCCTCAAAAGTCACTTTTTCTTCGCACTTCCAGGCAAAAATTCAAATTTTCTCGTAAAAATTGATATTTTTCAGAATTCTTTAAGAAAAAAATTAAAAAATTGATTTTTGCTAGTTTGTTTGTTGTTTTGTCGAAGGAATTTAATACATGAAATTATTCACGGATTTTCAGTTGATTTATCTGTGAAATGTTTGTAGAAAACTACAAAAAAATCCCCTTTTCCAAAAAAACTAAAAAAAATTTGTCCCCGAAAAATATTGAATTTTTGGTCTTTTTTTGGTCACTTTTTGCTCAAAAAAATTTACTGAAAGTTACTTTTTTCTTCAAAAATTTCGCTATGATGCCTGAAAGCACGAGAGTACAAAAAAGGCACAAAATTCGAAAATTACCATAAAAAATACGAAAACCCGGTCAAAGTTGTACCTACGTAAATTACTAAATTATTCAACATGCAATTTTAAGAAAAAAAAATAGTTAGACAAAAATTAAGTTTTTTCAGTCGAAATTGCAATTTTTCAAAAAAATTCCCCTCTTGCTCTAGAAAGCGATCAGGAAGTTTCTACTTACTCCGGACGATCAAAATTTTGAAAAAATTGCGGAATTTTAGGTTTCAAAATTCATTGTCACTTTCGCTTCGTTTGAGCTCCAGAAATTCCCCTCTTTTTATAAAATAATAGGTACCCTTTAAACATTTCATAACATTCAGTTTTCTTCCAAACCTTACGAGTTCAATTCAAAATGCCTAGGATTGCTGGCATTATGAAAAGCATTTGCTTAGGAACTAGAAGAAACTCTGATAAGGGTAGAATAGGAGAACGAAAATGTGTTTTTTTTTAAATTACTGCGCTTTACTGAGGGGTTGGGTAAGTGGTTTCTATGATTTTCTCGCGCAAGGTCTCTCAAATTCTCTGCACACTCGTAAAAACTCGGGGGAGGGGGGGTCGTGGCTCAAATTTACGCAGTAAGAAATTTTTCTCTTGAAGTACGAAAAAAATACGAAAATAGTACAAATTTCGTGTTTTGGATTTCAGTACACACCTTCGGAAATGGGGGGGGGGGGTAAAGGGCTGTCGTAATTTTTATCGGTAGAGTATTTCTTCATGAAATGAAATACAATGTATCTTTTCTGCCTTCTTCCTCACTTTCTTTGGGAAATCCAGATTTTTTTAGTATTTTTGACTTCGACCATAAACTTTGGAATCAAGTAAACTACCTGAATTTGAACCGAGCTCCAATTGAAGTATTATTAGTTTTCGAAGAATATAATTTTTTTTATCCATTCATTGATTTTATTATCCAAGAAGCTTTAAAGAAATGTCTAGATATTAATTTTACGTTTTTTCTCCTAGCTTTTTCATCGAAACTCGGCTACGAAGAACACATACCAGGCCAGACCAGAGACTGGAACGAAGAACTGCAAACCACACGAGAGCTACCACGTAAAAATCTACCCGAAAGGTTGCTCCGCGAAAGAGCCATTTTCAAAGTTCACAGTGATTTTGTCGCTGCAGCGACTCGAGGTGCTATGGCTGTCATCGACGGTAACGTGATGGCTATCAATCCTGGCGAAGAAGCTAAAATGCAGATGTTCATATGGAACAATATATTCTTCTCGTTGGGTTTTGACGTCCGAGACCACTACAAAGAATTGGGAGGAGACGCAGCCGCATTTATAGCTCCGGTAAAATTTACTCGAGTGATTTGAATTTGATAACGTTAGATTATAATTTTAATAGAGACAGATTATGAGTAATAATATTGGTATCTTTTTACTCGAAACAGAGAAACGATCTGCAAGGTGTCAGGGTCTATAATGCTGTTGATTTACAAGGATTATACACCCTCGGTACTGTGGTGATTGATTATCGTGGATATCGAGTTACTGCCCAGTCCATTATTCCTGGTATTTTAGAAAGAGAACAAGAACAGTCAGTTGTATACGGATCGATTGATTTTGGTAAAACTGCCATAAGCCACGAACAATATATTATTTTGGTAAGAACATTAAAATTACTATTCATTTGAATATGTTGTATCTAGTTGAAATTTATTGTTTTTTAATTTTTTTTATTTTGCAGCTGAGTAAAGCAGCTCAACATTTGAAAATTTTACCTCATAAAGTAATCAACGATAAAAACGAAGAAATAGAGTTATGCTCGTCTGTCGAATGTAAAGGTATCATTGGTAACGACGGACGTCATTATATTCTAGATCTGCTCAGAACTTTCCCACCTGATGTGAATTTCCTTAAACGTGAGTCCACCTTTGGTTTTTTTTCACTTGACTTAAAATATTTATACATAATATGTAATTTTTTTGGTAAATTTTTCAACACAGTCGAAGGAGAAGAACTCAGTACAGAAGTGCAAACGTTGGGTTTCCCTATTCAACATAAACACAAGTTGTGCTGTTTAAGGCAAGAATTGATTGACGCGTTTGTTGAGTAGGTTCATCTTAAAATTCAAATAAACGAGGATTTATTATTTTATGAATGACAATGACGACTAATTCTGGTCTCGTTTGTGTTGTAGATCTAGATACGTAATGTTCATCAAGTTCGCCGCTGCCCATTTGCAACAAATCGGCTCGAAGAAACTTGAAGAGAAAGCCATTGCTGCTCCCGATACTCCGAAAGACGAGGAGAAACAAGAAAAGGTATGAAAGACTCGATGTAATTTTTTTTAGACCTATTTCCTTCATAATGTGGTTTATTTGACGACTAATTTAATCGATCTCTAGAATTGGTTTGATGATTTTTTTTTCAGAAATTTTAAATAAATTTTTTAATTCGGAAAACCGATTAATCAAATAATTGATTTTTTGTTTTGAAATTTTTTTTATCAAAAAGAATCGATGATTAATTTTATCTTTCTGGTAAAAACCAATCGAATTTATCAAAATTAACGTATCAATTGAATAATTGAACAATCGATTTTTTAATCAAATATCTTGAAAATTTTTTTCGATTTCGAATCTTTTTCATTAATTGAATCATTTTTCTGAACTTCAATGATTAATTTCTCAAAAAATTGAATAAAAAATTGATGCATTTTTTTCTTTAGGGTAAAAACTTGAGATGTGCAAATCGGTTCAAAGTAGCGATAATATTTTGTTTATTTCTCCAAATGGTTGAGGCCATTCTTTTACTCTTTTTGAATTTCGATTTAATATTGTTTTTCTAAATTGTAATACCTGTAATGTTTAAAAATGTCACATGTTTTGAAAAAAATGAAAACATTTTTTTAAAAATACCGAAAAAAATTATTCAAGAAAACTTGAGGAGGAAAGTAAGGTTTAAAAAAAAGGAAGATATTTTTAAAAATGGGGGTAAAAATGTGAAAAATGAAAGAATAATTTGTATAAAACATGAGATATTTTTGTTTTTTCCCCCTTTCCTAATTTTCGAAACTGCTGGAAAACAAATATGACAAAATGTTGAAAAGTTATGAAAGCGTCAATTTTTTTGTCAATTCTAGACCTAACAAAATGCCCTTATGTCAGCGATTATCCAAATTTTTTCCAAGTTTTTTCAAATCTAACAAAATGTAATTTTGTCAGTGGTGGCTAAAATTTGATCTGAAAGTTACGTTACACAAAAACATTACACTTTTCAAAAATTAACCCCAGGCTCAGGGCACAGTCATGTCAACTTTTTTTTTTGAAGTAATCAATTGCTTTTATTTTTTATTTTTTAAATTAATTCAATGTCAAATAGTTGAATAACTGGAACCTTTCATAAATTTTTTTCAAAAATTCCCTTAATTTTTAAAAAAGTTCCATTTCATGATTTCATTACCACAGATTCAGAAATAATCGTGAAAAAAATTTAAATTTTATAAAATCATCCAAATTTTTATTTGATTTGCAAGTAAAAAAATTCTCAGAAAATTTAATTTACTTTTATATTGATTTTCAGGCGGTGGAAAAATCAAACGAAACAAACGACGATGAAAACGTACCCGAAGAAAACTCATTAGAAACGGACGAAGCCAAAAAAATAGTCGAAAGTATAACTGATTCGATGAACAGCGGAGAAAAACAAGAATGTGAGTTAATTTCGAACCTTTCAAATTTTCGAATTCCTTCCACGACGTTCGATCTTATTGCTGTTTATTTTTTAGTGGAAGAAAGCACGAAAGAAGTAGTGAAGAAAGCCGCCTTAGCTGTTGGATCATTAAAAGAAACCGAATTCGATGTGAGATTCAATCCGGACGTATTCTCGCCTGGTGTCCGGCACGTGAATCCGACCAGCGAAAGGTTCAAGAAAGAGAAGCAGTTGGTCAAAGACGCAGCCTGTTTCTTGGTGGTTACGCAGATTCCTTCATATGTGAGTGTGCATCCATCTATCGGGCAAAAAATAATAGATTTTTATCGAATTTTAATTTATATTGTGTATTTTCGAATTTTCTATAGATTCAAGAATGTTTGGATCATTCGATATCGCCTATGGACGGTGTAACGTTAGTCGAAAGTTTACACGCTCGTGGTATAAATGTACGTTATTTGGGTAAAATCGTCGATAAATTGGCAACGATCGAAGAATTGAATTATTTATACAGTATCGCCGTCAGCGAATTGATTACTAGAGCAGCTAAACATATTTTCACCACGTATTTACAAGTAAGCTACTTTCCATTTTTATAATTTCTTTTTTTGATTGGTTGCAATTTATTTATGGGATCTCTTTTTTTTTTTGACAGAATACCGAAATGATGAGCTTAGCTACAGCGGTTAGTCATTTTTTGAACTGTTTATTATCCTCATGTCCAGTACCACATCCTCAAACCAGCATGGAAGATGTGAGTTCTCTACGATTTGTTCAGTTTTTGTGTCTTTTGCCAACGCAATTGACTTTTTGACTGACGATATTTCGTTTGTACGTAGCTCCACAGCAAATACGCCAAACGAAGGAATAAACGAAAAGGCCGAATGAATCGTTTGATCGCCGTCGATAACAATCAGTGGGCTAATTTAACGCCGAAATCGTTATGGGCTCAAATCAAATCCGAAATCAAAGCTTATTACGATTGGGAACTGACCACCGATAATGTTGAATCCGCTTGTACTCAGTATTCGCTGCAAAGAATATCGTTATTGAGGTATTTATCAGTCTGGTATTTTGATATTGGCTATGTCGAGATTTATTAAATTATTTATTCAAATGTGATTATTTCGATACAGGTCGTTTTGTATGAAAAATGGTATACAAATTTTACTCAGAGAATACAACTTCGATGCTAAGAACAGGTTGACGTTTTTCGAAGAAGATGTTGTCAATATTTTCCCTGTCGTGAAACACATCAATCCGAGAGTAAGTTTATCGCAGAAATTTATCGAGGTTGTTTTCCTACAGAGGGGGTGGGAAAATCGTATTCAAAGTGGTAATTACGTAACAAAAATTTCGTCAATTTTTCCAACGCTACGTAGGCTTTTCTTATTTTCTTAAAATTACAAAAGAATTTCAAAAAATAAGAAAAAATCAATTTTTTGAGAATTTTGAATTTCAAGGAATATGATTTATTCATATTTTTGAATACTGGGTTTGAAATTTCACAAAAAAATATGAAATTTGACATCTGCGGATCTTCGAAATGAGAAAAAATTTACTCGATTGAACCTATCCTCAATTTTTTCAACTCTAGGGTATTTTTCTTGAAATATTTTTCCTCTCTAAAAATTTTTTTACTTCAGTGATTTTTTTTTTCAATTCTGTAATTTTATCCTCAAACTTTTTTCTCATTTTTTTCCATCCTTGAGAGTTTTTCTCAAAATTTCAATTTTTCAACTTCCAACAAAATTTTTTCTCATCTCTAAAATTTCTTCCTTAAAAATTTTTTCAGCTCCAAGATCTTTCCATCAACTGAAAGTTTTTTCAGTTCTAAAATTTTTACATTACTAAAAATTTTTCAACTCCCAATAAAATTCCATTCTTTGATCATGAAATTTTTAAAACTTGAAATACTCTTAAAATTTTTTCATCTTAGCTTCTCAAATTTTTTTCCTACTAAAATTTGTGTATTCTAAAAATTTTAGGATTGAAAAATATTGTGAGAAAAAATTTAAAGTTGGAAAAAAATCAAAGTTGAAAAAAAATTGAAAAAAAATTTTAAAGTTGAAAATTGAGGTTGAAAGGGTACCAGCGGTCAAGATAGGTGAATCTGCCCTCGAGCTGAAATCCGAAACTAACCGATGGAATTTAGTTCTTAAGGTTTGAAAACCACGACCACGTGGTGAAAATTTTGGCCTCCTACTCCTCTCCTAGCCCTAGTTATGGGGCAATCGTACAAATGGAGTTTATTGAAGTAATTTGAGCTACTGAACATGAATCTGTTGCTAACTTTTTCGTACCTATGACAAAAAGAAAGTGAGATATTCAATTTTGAGCCCCGTGTTGTAGGTACTTATTTGAACTTGAAATTACAAATACCACGAAATCGGTCAAATGGTGTATAAATAAATACGTATTTTAGGATATAATTACGAAAAAAAAATCGGCCAAAAATGACCATTTTTATGAGTGAAAAACGTTGTGAAAAAATGGGTTTTCGCATTTTTCAAGATGTTCCACCACCTAAAAAGTTTTGAAAAAATATCACATTGTACATAGGTAGGAACTAGGTACATAAATTTTTTTTTCAGAATTGCACCTCTGAAACATCATACAGAAAACTCAATTTGAAGTTTTCAAAAGCGATTTTTGGCAAGAAAAAATCATTTAAAAAATTTTCTCAAACCACCCACTAACATACCTCAGTATAGTGTACAACTCACAAAAATTTGAAAAAATTTTGTTGAAATCTCTTGGAAATGAAAATTATCAATGGGAAGACTGAAAAAAGTAACGTTTTGTCCCATAACTAGGGCTAGGAGAGGGTAGGGGGCCAAAATTTTCACCACGTGGTTTTCAGACCCTAAGAACTAAATTCCATCGGTTAATTTCGAATTTCAGCTCGGGGGCAGATTCGCCTATCTTAACCACGGGTACCCTTTGAAAGAATTTTGAGAAAAAACTTGAAGAATTGAAAACAATTTTGAGATAAAATTCTACAATAGAGTGGGAAAACATTTTAAGAAAAAATTTCAGCGTTGAAAAAAAATTGAGATGAATTTTAATGGCGAGAAAAATTATTGAGAAGATGAAATTTTGGAGCTGAAAAAAATTGAGAAAAATTATAGACCTGTGAAAAAAATTGTGAGGGAGAACTTTCAGAGTTTAGAAAAAATACCATTGGAGTTGAAAATTTATTGAGAAAAATTTTTTAGAGTTGAAAGCCGAATAAGGCGAATCGAAAATTTTAAAAATTATCAAAAAAGAAGCAACGACACCACCCCCCCCCCCCCCCCCAACCAGAAATAAATTCTCAAATAGGTATGTTTTGACATTTTTAAAATTTTAGGTTTTCCGCGCTTAATTTGCCAACCCGTGAATTAGCACCTCTGAAAACCTTAAATTTGACACTCATTGGATTTTTCAAATTTTGATTTTGATAGAAAAACAGTTGAAAAAATTTTTGAACATGAAATAAACTTGGAAAAAATTGAGTTGCATGGTAATTGAATTTCGGTTGTTCGCATCATTTTTATTTTCGTGCCTAATCCGTATTCCGTTTAGTCGTGGGTTAAATAATTTCGGATCGATTCTGTCAGAAAATACGATTTTTGATTTAGGTTTTTGATGTTTCCAAAAAAACTTCACAGTCTGCTCACTCAAAAATGGGCTTTTTACCTTGAATTTTGCATTTCCATCATTTTTATAGGTTTTTAACAATTTTTTACTCCTATTTCCCTCTCTATTCTCATCCTCTCTCTTACAACATTTTCAATATTTTCCTCGAATCTAATCCAGTTTACCTGGTACATATTAAATCTCGATTCTCGTGTAATTTTTTCAATTTTTTTTTTAGGCCAGCGACGCATATAACTTCTACACAACGGGTCAAAACAAAATCCAGCACGGATACCTAAGAGAAGGCTACGAATTGATCAGCGAAGCGTTGAATTTATTGAACAACGTATACGGAGCGATGCACCCGGAAATAGCTCAATGCCTGAGGATGATGGCTAGATTAAATTACATTATGGGCGATCACGCCGAAGCAATGTCTTTCCAACAAAAAGCTGTGTTAATGTCTGAAAGAGTGAACGGTATCGATCATCCCTCCACCATTACCGAATACGTAAGTCGATTGAATCTCAGACCCGTTGAAAATAATTTTTCTAATTGTCAGATGATCGCTAAGAAAAACATTTTCCTTGTTTCAGACCCACCTGGCTTTATACTGTTTCGCCAACAGTCAAATTATTACCGCTTTGAAGTTACTGTATCGCGCTAGGTACTTAATGTTGTTGACCTGCGGTGAAAATCACCCCGAAGTTGCCTTATTAGATGTAAGTACCAAGTAGACGAGCTGCTGAGTCAATTGACACGATTGATTAATCCAATGATACCTGTATTTTTTTCAGAGTAATATTAGTTTAATTTTGCACGCGGTCGGAGAGTACGATTTATCGGTGAAATTCTTGGAAAGTTCCCTATCGCTTAATATACGTTTCTATGGTAGGAAATCACTCAAGGTGGCTGTCAACTATCATCTGCTCGCCAGAACGTTGAGCTGTATGGGTGATTTTCGACAAGCCTTGCAGAACGAGAAAGAAACATACGCTATTTATAAGCATCAGGTAAATAATACCGATATTTTGGATTTTGATTAGATCAATGGAAATATTAAATTTTTTCCTTTGATTTTGCAGCTGGGTGAAAATCACGATAAAACTAAAGAATCGTCTGAATGTTTGCGTCATCTCACGCATCAGGCAGTTATACTGCAGAAGAAAATGAACGAGATATGTACGGGTAAGAGTGGAATTTCGTTGCCACCGATCCAAATTCAACCTCCGTCTATGGGCAATGTGCTCGATATGCTGAACGCAATCAATGGTATTCTGTTCGTTCAAATAAGGTGAGCTCGTTTTTCATTTTTTTTCTTTTTTTTAATAGATTGTAAAGAATAAGATGCAATCCCTTTCTCCCCACCAAAAATGGGAATGACCGAATGATTAAACCTTGAAATTTTTCTTTACAAATTTCAATTTTAACTACAAGTTTTGAAATTTTAATTCAAATACATGTTTTGAAAAACTGAACCAAAAATTCAATAAAATTATTTAAAAAATTGAAAAATTCAAACAAAAATTGTGAAAATTTGAACCAAAAAATCTAAAATGATGAAAGCTTTTGGAAAATAAAAAAGTAAATATTGTTTGAAAACTTGAAAAAATGAAAAGTTTTTTAAAAAGTAAACAATTTCTTGAAAACGGGGGAAAAAAATTAAAATTTTCAAAAAAGTAAAAAATTGTTTGAAAACTTGAAAAAATGAAAAACGTTGAAAGTTTAAACGAAAACTTTATGGTAGCTAATTTGTTTTCTGAAAACTTCTATTAAAAATTGAAAAATAATCAGAAATTTAAACAGTTTAAATGCATAAAAAGGTTTAAGCTTTCAGTTTTTTGGTTCAAATTGGAAAAAGTACTTATAGGAAGCTGATTCTTAATTTTCAAAATTAAAAATTTTCACGTGTAAAGTTTTCAAGATTTTGATACCTCTTCAGTTTTCTAAAATTGTTGATTTCAAACTTAGATTTGGATTTTTTTGGTTCAGATTTTTAGAAATTCTGGTTTAAATTGAAGTTTTTAGTTTGAATTTTTAAAATAGTTTTCCAAATCGATTTTTCCCAATTTTAATTTTAAAAATTTTCGATTTAAATGTTCCATGCTTCTCCTAGAATACGTTTTCAAACCCCTTCAATTAAAGTTTTTTTTAATTTTCAAACTTTTGGTTTTAATTTTTGAAATTTCTAACTCAAATTTTCTATAAACGTATTTAAAACTTGCAGTTTTTTTCCACGTATTGAGATTTTTTTCTTACAAAATTCCACAAAAAATCAAAATACGAGTACGTTGGCATCTTTTTCGGCTTCTTGAGTTTATTTCTGGTGTGATTTTACAAATAAAGAAAGAAAAATGAACTAAAAACATGAAAAGGGTATGTATTGCTTTAAGAAAAGAGATCAAAAATGAAGGGTTTTCTATTGTGGCCTACCAAAATGTCCGTTTTTTGACCTCTTGAGATCAATTGGCGGAGTCGAAAAACGTAAATTTTGATTAATTTTGCTCGAAATCAGAAAATTTTGATTTTAATATCCTTCTTCCACCCCAAAGGGTCACGATTCGGATTAGGGATCAAAGTAATCTCAAAAATGGATTTTGGAGGGGAAAAAATGAATTTGAAATACCCCAGGCCCAGTAATTATTTTGGGATTTTTTTAAATTTTTGCCCTTTTCTTCATCCCTGAAGGTCCTTTTTGATTTTTTTCTAATAAAATAACCATGGTTAGAAACGAACTCGTAAATTTAAAAAAACATGGATTTCGATACTACGAACAATTTTATAACTTTAACTCCTCTCTCACTTTGGTTACTAATTCGAGGTTGGGGTCAAAATGATTCCAAAGAAATGGATTTAGAAGTTTTGAATATTTCTTGAAGCTAAATCACCAATTTTTTTCCAAAAAAATCTTTGAAATAATATTTTGATCAATTTTTTCTCCTTTTTTCACCCCACCTCACCACAGATTTCAATTTTTCTGATTGGTACAAAATTCAAAAAAATTGTACACGTATTTCGATGTTTCCAAAATTTTACTTCAAAATCGTAATTTTAGTGCTAGTAAATATTTGCTGAAAAATCAACTCAGTTAAAAATTTTTGAATCGTCGTTCAATATTCAAAATTTTTGGAATTTTTTATTTTGTAGCTTACTGAATTGTTCATCAATTTTCAAGGTTTTAGGCTATTCTCACTCTGAAATCATTCGAACATTTTTTCTCTCAATTCCCATCCAATTATACCAAAGATTATACCCCCTTTTCCTTACCAATTTTAAACTGTCGATTTTTAGCATAGACTTTGAAATACTCATTTATCCAATTTCGCGCTTTTCGTTTGTCAACAGCTCGCAGGATATCGAAAACTTCAAAGCGGAAATGGAGAAGCAAGCTAACACGGTTAGTTTGGATTCGAAGAAACAGAAAAGTATTCAAGAAAAGGTCGAACTCTGAAGAATAAAATGAACTTTTTTTGGAACGAAATTGAAATCAATTTATATTTTACGTATCGCCTCGAATCGGGCGATTTGTAGGTGAAGTTTTGTAGAGAATTTCAGCATTTAGTTTAGTCGATATTTTTTTCTTTTTTGTGTTTCTTTGTTGTTATTTTGTTTAGAATATCGTTGAATGAAACATAATTATTTATATTTTTCTTAAGTCCTCTTGATTAGTCTGAATTTATATCAAAAGTATAAATGTGGTAGTCATTGAATAACGTAGTAGTGATAGTCTGAGAACCATTTCTGTTTATTTTCCTTTTAGTTTGCACGTTGGAGTTATCGTGATAGTTTCCCTTTTTTATGTTTAAGTGTTTTTATCGTTGTTTTTCTTTTCTTTTTTTTTGTTTAACGATAAATTTTATTCTTTTTTTTTTTAAAAAAAACGTTTATTTTATATAAAGATGAAAATTGTAATCAAAATTTTAAACAGATTTTTAGAAAATTAGATTAATCAGCCATTTTTAAAATTCCTACCTCCGTATGTGGAATTGACGTGACATATTCTCCTAATACCTTTGATGTTGAATCGAGACCACAATTTACTGTACGAATTTCTCCGTGTTTTTTCTTTTCCCCTTTCTTTGTTTTTTTCATACTTTAGTTCGTGATGGCGAAACAAAAGACTTATTAATGTAGTTACGTATTTTTTTAAGGAAGCAGTGGTGGAATTTTAATTAATTGCTCGTTAGTTGTGTAAGAAGTTGATACTTAAATTTATCGTAGTGCTCCGTAGCCTTTCGTAGTGTAGGTAGTGTTACCAAAAAATTGACTAGATTACGCGTATTTATTTATATAGCATTTAGTTATCCAGTAATGTTTTTTTCCTATTTCTATGGTTTTTAGTCTTTATTTTTCCTATCGCTGTTTTGTTTACTTAATACCTTTTATATAGAGTTTGTTGTAGTGAGACGCCGACGCTTTTTTAAAAATATGTAAATTCGTGCAGTAAGGACGTAATGCTGGCTCAAATTAATTTTAAGTAGAAAAGTGATATGATCGTCAGCGTTTGGAAACTTGAAACGTATAAGATAAGAATAGGTGCTTCAATTATATTTTTATAAGGATATTTTTGCGTGGCCTGTTTAATGCTGTTTATATCGCTTATCCGCCACTGTTAACTAGAGACGAAAAAAAAACGTCATTGGCTGAGAGAGATTTGCCTAACGCCCTGTACGATGTTTTATTATTATATCGATTTCATATTAAAGTGATTTTTGACTATAATGAAATAATAGTGATAAAAGTGAATTTTTTCGTATAAGTAATCGGTACGAAGTTCGTTAATTTTTTTTTTGGTTTTTCACTTACTGCCTGAACGAAACGTAAATTTGTGCTGATTATTAGTCATGTTGATGATAGTTGTTTATTATTCAAAATGTTGATGGTTCATTGTTAATAATGTTTTGTTTTGTAACGAAATTGTAAAAAAGTAAAAAAATATAAAAATAGATCAGTTCGTTTAAATGGTGGTTTTATTTTGTTACGAATTTGAAAGACGAGTTTTTGCCCAACGTCAAAATTGAAGAGACTGGAATACTTGGAATGTGAAATGTAGAAATTTGTACCTGAAAATTCTGAATTTTTTGGCATTGGAACAGAAAATCAATACAACGAAATTTACCCAGGTATTGAATTTCATACTGTGCTTGTATTAAATTCCACGAATTATTTTTTTCGTCGAGAATTTCTTTTTGATTCAACGTAAGCCTTTGCCCTTCAATTATTGTGAGGGTAATTGACGTGTTCATCGGGTTTTTTACTAGTTCCTAATTATTTTTGGCGCAAATGGGGGTTTCGACGATTCAAGTCCAAATTATTCCAAGTTAAATTCTTTAATTCTAAATTTTTTAAAGCTGTTTCCAATTTCAAAATTTTTTCAACTTTGCATTTTTCAAAAAAAGTTCATCGACATGTTTTTCAAAATTTCTTTAAATTCAATGATCGGAAGAAATTTAAAAAAATATAAAATTAAAAAAACTTGAAAATTCCCAAATTAGAAACATTTTGAGAAAATTGGTGCAAAGCTATTTGTGGGCCCTCTTTTTTCAGACCATTTCTTAAGCTACCTATCTGTATTACTCGGGTAAAGTTGAGCGTGGATCTGAAGTGACATTTTGAAACAAAGGGCAGGGGGTAATTTTTTTAGTTTTCGGGGTCAAATTCGAATAAAAATTTTGAATATATGGAAGATACTGTAGTCCGAGCGAAACAAGGGCGAAAAATTTTTGTAAAATTTTGAAAAACTGAAATTTTGGCCTAAAAATGTGAATTTTTTGCTTATTTTTCTTGTTATTTTACAATTTTTTTTTGAATTTGTTTACGGGCCCTTGATATTTGAAAAATGATAAAAAATTTTGAGTTTCAAAATTTTAGTCCCTTCAAATGAAAATTTTTACAGTTTTATTTTCAATTTTTGATTAGGTTTATCAAAATTTTTTATTAGTTTTTTTAAACTTCTGATTTTTTTTTCAAGTGCAATTTGTTTCAATTTAGTAAGTACATTTAGTATAGTCGAATTACTGCATCCGTTCGCTCAGAATGTAAAAAGCAATTTGACGACTGATTCTTAATTTTGAATGTATGTATCATCAAAAAAATCTCTGAAAAAGAAGTAGTCCCCCGCCCTGTAGGGGTAGAAATGTAAGATATTTTTTGTTATCTTATGACGGGGAGTTAACATAATTTATCTACGAATAATACCTATCTAATTTCAATTTTTGTTCATCAGAAGTATTTTGGTAATAAAAAGTTCTGATATCATGGTGAAATCCGCCCTAACAAAAAAATTCTCCCACTTCTGGGAAACAAAGTGAAAATTTTTTTATAGTAAAATGTTATGATATCATGGCAAAATCCGTGAAAAAAATGAAAAAAATTCTGGGGCGGGCAGAGCTCTTACATAATCTTAACAATCTAACCTCAATCCAAGAGCTCTGCCCGCCCCAGAATTTTTTTCAATTTTTTTCACGGATTTTGCCATGATATCATAACATTTTACTATAAAAAAATTTTCACTTTGTTTCCCAGAAGTGGGAGAATTTTTTTGTTAGGGCGGATTTCACCATGATATCAGAACTTTTTATTACCAAAATACTTCTGATGAACAAAAATTGAAATTAGATAGGTATTATTCGTAGATAAATTATGTTAACTCCCCGTCATAAGATAACAAAAAATATCTTACATTTCTACCCCTACAGGGCGGGGACTACTTCTTTTTCAGAGATTTTTTTGATGATATCAGTTGTTTTTTATACGTAGTTTTGGTTAAATGGAATGGATAACCAGAATACAGTTGTGGACTAAAAACTGACGCCAGTCAACAATCAAAGTTTAGAATATTGAGAAGAAAAAAAAGTATTTTGTAAAAATTTGAGTCTTGAAGAAATTTTTGAACGAAAATTAAGTTGAAAAACATTTAGAAAAATTTTTGGAGTTGATTAAAAATTTTGCCAAAAAAAGGTGGAGCTGGAAAAAATTTTTATAAAAAAATTGAGCAGAAAAATCAGTCGGAAAAAATTTGGATTTGATAGAGTCGATGAAGATTTTTTCAGAAAAATTTGGAGTTAGAGAAAATTTGATTTGAGTTGAGTTGAAAAAAAAATACCTAAGAAAAAATTCAGTTGAAAAAATCAGTTGGAAGAAATTTGGATTTGATAAAAAAATTCAGAAAAATTTGAAGTTGATGAAAGTATTGAGAAAAAAATTGATTTGAAATGGGGGAAAAAATAAAACTTTGGAGTTTGAAAAAATATTTGCAAAACATTAGAGCTGATAAACTTTTTGTCAGAAAAATTTGGAGTGAGAAAGAAATCGTAGAAAAAAATTTGAGTTGAAAAAAGGTTTAGAAAAAAATTTTACTCAAAAAATTGTTTGAAAAAAAATGGAGTTTAAAAATACTGAGAAAATTTTATACTGGTGAAAATTGTCAAAAATACTACAGAATTGAAAAAAAAAGCTAAAAAAAAGTTCATTCATGTGTTTTTTAAGTAATCAGCAATCCATGGTAAATAATGTAAAAATATTGTTATTACGACTCCACTTTTTGTAATAGGCAATCTGAAAAGACTATAACTAGTGCAAAAAAAGAAAAGGAGAAATAGCTCCACCTTAAGGATTGATTACTATCACTAAATTCGCCAAATTTGGCAAAACTCTCCTTCTGAAATTAACATTAATTTTCAGAAAGGGTAACAAGCTTTAGAAAGCTTTAAATGATTTGAGATTTTAAACATGTATAGTTTATACTTACATGTCTTCAATCGCTTTTGTTATTGCCAAAGCTCAACGAATAACAGTTATTTATTATTCGGAGCTTCAACTTGGTCAGTTTTCACATTTTTTAGAAATTTCAAGGTCCTATAAAAAGCTCAAAAAAAGTTCAAATTTCCTGAAATTTGCGACAGTATATGCATTTTCACGCAAGGAACACGCTTCTGGGGTTAATTTTCCGTTTTTCAAAATTTTGGGGCTCCAAATGGGGGAGGTGAAGGGTCAATTCTCAAAATTTTGAAAATCCGCTTGGAACATTTTCTCGGCTTCAACGAGTACAACCCATCCCCAAAATTTCGTAAAATTTCATTCGCACAGTTTTTCTCTATCTCTGTTATAATGAAAAATGATTTTGTTAAAATCACAAATTTCAGCAAAATTTGAGGTTCCAGATCTTCGCGAAATTTTAACCAACAAAGTTCGTTTTGGTCTTAAAAGAAAGAGCTTAAAAAATTAAGAAACTTTGTAATTCAAAGTTTTTTTAATTCAACAAGCCTTTTCCGAAAAAAATAAATTTAAAAAACTTGAAAAATCACGAAAACTGTGTCCAAGTTCATCAGAGAATAGATAGTGTGCACGCTGTTCCGTTACATTTTACGGTTCTGACTGTGTAGGGCGGGGGGGTCACTAGCGTGACCCATGATTTAGAAAAAAATAAGCTTGGGTGCCATTTTTTCTAGCCCCTCACCCTCCGAGGGTTCATCCCCCTTTCTTGAAAATGCGTATATCTCCCCTATGGTTATGCAAAAAAATTTCAAGTAAAAGTTCTTTATTGAAGGATTCTCTACATTTTTGGTTATTACAAAAATTTCATTTGGAGCAGCCCTGGCCCTCCAAATTTCAAAAATGAACTTTCAGAAATACTAAAAATCAAGTTTTTCTCATTTATTATAAGAAATATCGAAGATAGCGCAAAATGTGTAATAACAACAAGTATTCAGAATAAAATTTTACATCTAAAAAGTTTATCGCAATATCCCACCCCTCATTCCTAAGTATCCACCCCTCCCCCTTTTACAAAAAATTTATTTTGTCTAGTGGCAAAGTGCGTTTTTTGGCTATAAACGGAAAATCATGCGAGAGGCATGAAGTTTCGTACGGTGAACAAGGATACCATGAGAAATTTTTCGAGCCTGGGAGGCCATTGGCAAACCCCATGGAAGAGTCAGGGAAGGTTCAGCCCCCTTCCCCATTTTACGTAATTGGGCTATCGGATCTTTTTTGGTGTCATTTCTGTATCATTGAATCCCGCTAAAATAAAAAATGTCATTATTGTCAAGATTTGAGGAAAAGAAGTCCCTCAAATTTGAGATTTTTCTATTCAAATTTTCGCATTTTCCCTCAAAAATTCGTAAAAGCTACTTTTTTTCATTTTTGTTCAACCAAATCTCAAATTATATATCAATAATTTTTTTTTGTTTAAATATTACTCCCTCTTTTACATAGGTTCATCCTTTCTCATCCCCTAGTTTTAATTGCAAAATCAAAAACGTATTTGGAATCAGCTTTTTCAAAAACGCTGATTTGAATATATGAAAAATTATTCACTCATTTGAATTGATTCGGATTCACAAACACCAGAAAATTATTTTTAAAAAAGTCAATAAACTATAATAATTTCAATTTCGAAGTAGTCAAAATTGTGCAAAATACTAGTCAAAAATGACCCTCTATCCCTCTCCAGAGAGGGTGTTCGGGGTGTCTCTGGATCTGTGTTATTGCATTCGACCTGTAGTATTGAGATATCATTTTAAAAACTTCGACCGATGAATATTATCACGTATACATATAGTGATTTCTGCATAAAAATGTGAAAAAATGGTATAATTTCAGCAACTTCGGACCCTTCCATATTGAGGGACTTCTTTTCCTCGAATCTTGACAATATTACGTAAAATGGGGAAGGGGGCTGAACCTTCCCTGACTCTCCCATGGGGTTTGCCAATGGCCTCCCAGGCTCGAAAAATTTCTCATGGTATCCTTGTTCATCGTACGAAACTTCATGCCTCTTGCATAATTTTCCGTTTATGGCCAAAAAACTCACTTTGCCACTGGACAAAATAAATTTTTTGTAAAAGGGGGAGGGGTGGATACTTAGGAATGAGGGGTGGGATATTGCGATGAACTTTTTAGATGTAAAATTTTATTCTGAATACTTGTTGTTATTACACATTTTGCGCTATCTTCGATATTTCTTATAATAAATGAGAAAAACTCGATTTTGAGTATTTCTGAAAGTACATTTTTGAAATTTGGGGCGCAAGGATTGCTTCAAATGACATTTTTGTAATGATCAAAAATGTAGAGAATCTTTCAATAAAGAACTTTTACTTGAAACATTTTTTTGCATAACCAATAATAGGGGAGATATACAAATTTTCAAGAAAGGGGGATGGACCCTCGGAAGGGGAGGAGCTAGAAAAAACGGCACCCAAGCTTATTTTTTTCTAAATACGTTCTAGATAAAGAATCAGTCGTCAAATTGCTTTTTACAATTGGTGCGAGCGAAAGCCTTTTTTTGCAGTAATTCGACTTTACTAATTGCATTGGTATGAATGTTTTTATTATAATTATGTATGTACTTGCAAAATAAATTTTTATTCGCACAATAACTAGGTTCGTACTTGAAATCCTACCGCGGCTAGCAATTTTACAGGAAGAGGGTGGGAACCCTGGTTTCAATTTTTGATTTTAGAGAATAAAAAAAAATAAATAATCAGTAAAAATTTGATGGATCTAAAATTCTACATACTTACTTTTAATTTTACAATTTTTTTAATTCAGCGATTTCAGTAGGATCTATTCCTTGTTTAATATTTTCCCTAAAAAATCCAATGTTTAGATTTGGTTTTCTATATTAAATATTGTACTTAAAAATTGTCAATTGATATACTTACCTAATTCGTTTTGCATTAAGTACACTTACGTTAAAGAAGTTGCATTTTTTAAATTGCAGGGGTTAATTATGTAAAAATGCCTTTTTTTCGTTTTTTGTAGGTAGGTATGTTTTTCCTGAATTGTGTTTCAAAACCATTTTTTTTGATTCCCAAACTTTTTGATTTTAATTTTTAAAATTTTCAGTTCAAAAAATTTTTTCTCAAAATGCAGTCTTTTCCAATTACCTATTATTTTTTTTCTTGAATAATTTTTTACTTACATGAGCAATGAGTATTTTATTACCATATTACCTATCCGAACTCGTTCTTTAAAATAAAAAAAAAATTAGTGGAAAAGTAATTAATTTTCCAAAAATTTCTAATAAAATGCTAATTATCTTAAGACTCTTGATAAACATCTCAGTTGCAACGCAAGTTACTGAGTCAGCGTCCAAGAACAGTCAATTGTCAAAAATCCAACATTTTATTTTTCCGTTACGTGATTGATTGACGAATGGAATCTTAGAAAAGCCAAACATCCCAACCAAGCATTTCTTCTCTTAACTAAGTACCTATGAGAACACACTTACTGCAAACGCGTCGAAAAGTTCGCGAACTTTCGTAGTCCAATTTCAACTTTTATAGATCCGTTAAATTGAATTCCTCCAGTCAACTGTAGTTTTTTTTTCATGGCAGGCGAATGAAGATATTAATTATTTTTCAGCGGGTCGCTAATGCTATATTTTGTAAAAAGATATGGCTCTCGAGAGAACGCCTTATATCTCCACAGGTGATTATAAAAATAAAAAAGGTCAACTTGTAGGTACGTAAAGTACACACAGCAACGACGGATGCGGATTTAAGCCGAGTTTAATTTTTCCACTCCATTTCATCTACATACTTAGCGGTTTCTTAATTATCATTTTTTCTTTATTACAAATTGAAATGAACCCGGGGATCTTTTGTGCTTAAAAAATTAAAATTCCGCAAAGGCGATAAAAAACATTTCCAAAAGCGACAATGCGGGAATTAAAAGGGACGCGGAAATTTAAAAATCAAGTAATAAATCTGTTAATAAATTAAAAACAGAATAAAGGTAATCCTGCGAAGTCGTTTAATTGCGGAGACTACGCGCGGCATAAATAATTCCTAATATGGAATGCCTGCGACAACAATTTAAAGGGATTTTTACCGATTCCCTTTCTTACCGTCTACAGTTTTATAAAATGTATGTCGACTATTTTTTTAAATTTACATTTCGATGTTTATTTACCGACCATATTTTCACCGTATTATTATTTTTTCTTCCGGCCAACGAACCAACCAACACCTAGAAATTGTGTCTTTTGGGGGCGTTTCTCCCTATTTCCCAGTAGTTTACCTGCAAAATACCTACATTTTTTAAATTTATATTAATTTGGGTTTTGTGGCTGGTGAACGCTTTTTTTTTTTGCAAAAATCCAGCGAATAATAGTACAGAAACGTATATTCTCACACCTACCTTTTAAAGTTACTTATTTGCATAATTATTCGTTTTTAAAAATCATGACGTAGTAAATTTTTTTTATTATGCATGCGGCTTATCGGTAAAATATTTTCATACGTGTGAAATATCTACGCATTCGGAGTGGAAAATTTCATATTATTAAGGTCGTTATATCGTTCACAAGAAATAAAACGTATAGTTTGAAATGAATTCATTTTCAAACCCGGATACTAAAGATGTACTTGGGAATTTTAGGCGAGTTTAGAAAATGCTAGGTAGTAAATATTTTGTTTTTTTGTTTTTTGTTTTAGTTTTTTAGGTTCAAAAATCACAAGTGTAAAATTTTGCATAACAAAAATTTATTGTTTTGGAGGACGAGGGGGGGGGGGGGGGGTGTCAGTTGTGAGTATATTGCTATGGAAGAAATATGAGAATGGGGGGGGGGATTAATTTGGACTTTTTTAGAGTTTTTGTGTCACACGTCAAAAAATGTGACCTGTCACACAAAGGTGGCTTGATCCAAAAGGTGATTTTTGCAGGAGAGCACTTCTAATTTTCAAACTGAAGTATTGACCAATGCAATGAAAATTGGTGATTTTTGGGCCATGTTTAGTGGGTAGGGAGACGAGTTGAATTCGCTTATTTTTTTTGCTGAAATCAGTGTTACCAACCGGAGAAGCTAATTTACCTGAAATTTTGATTTCTTTTAAATTTCGATTTTTTCGGAAAATTGGTATAAGATGGTGTAGGATCGCAATGAAAAGGATTCCAGCTTGTATTGCTTTTTTATACCTTCTACATTAGTGTCTATATGATATTTTTTCTAGTTAAAAAAAGTAAAAAATTCTCATTAAAACATTTTTTTTTAATTTTAATTTTTTTCGGCAAACTCCGCTGAAACGAAGTCGAATGACAGTTTAATAGGTCTCCAGCTTGTATCGAGTTCTTATTACCTGTTTTGTAATCGTCGAAGCGAATTTTCGGAGAATTTTTTGAAAATCAAGCTTAGATCCAAATTGAAAATTTTTCAAAAATTGAAAAAAATAAATTACTCGCAAAAGTTTTTGACATTACCATCTGATTCTGCAGGCCAAGAACCATCAGATTCCATCAAAGTTTCGAAATTTTTTCATTGAATCTAGGACCGCTTTTCTCATGACAGCAGCAAAATCCTTCTTGACCGTGGAAAATCGCCTATAACTGGGACAAAAGTTGACCAAATTCGAAACGTTTTCCAGCATTGAATTCGTCTCGTCAATACGCATCTTTTCTGATAATCAGCAGGGGCGTGCAGAGAGCTTAAACTTTACCGGACATTTTTTGGAATTTTAACCACCCACCCACCACCACCCTTCACTGATGAGAGCAAAAAAAGCAATATGGGTATCAAAATACTGGATTTTTTCAGAGGAGTTGAATTTTTGCAATATTTTGAGTTTTAACAATAATTTTAGGACCAAATTTGCTGACTCGTAGGTAGTCTTTTGAAAAATGGAAATTTTTTGAAAATTCTATTGGAGATCGCACGAAGACCCTTGATAATTTCGAAGGAAAATTTTATTCGTTTTTAAATAGATATTCAATTGTCTGGAATGGAAAAAGAAATAATCCATATTTATTGTAACGTTGAGAATGAAGTGTGTAAAATTATCGAACCCGAGCGAAGCGAGGGCGAAAATTTTTGAAAAAAAAAGTATCCAGAAACTGAAATTTCGTGCCTTTTTCGTGTTATTTTTTTCATTTCCAAAAAACACGACATTCTTTATTGCACTCCTCTCTTTTCTAAACAATCTTAAAGTTTGGAAAATTCCATTCGCGATTGTCACTATTGTTTTTACTTGAAAATATTCAATTGTCTGGGCTGAAAGGGAAGAAGGTTCATACCATAATTTTGAAACTGAATTGTGTGTATTTACTGAGCCCGAGCGAAGCGAGGGCGGAAATTTTTCAAGAAAAATGCATCCAAAAGTTGAAATTTCTTCATTTTTTTATAAATAATGTAGCATTGAAAGGAATGCGAAATCCTCAACTTCTATTTCTGATATATTTTAGACTTTATATTGCCCGAGCGAAGCGAGGGCCAAGATTTGTAAAATTTATGATTTTCGGGAAGAAAATAATTCGCTTTTCAATGGTTTGTTGTCTGAAAAAATTCTATCACTTTGGAATAAATATTTCGTGCCCTTCAAAGTTTTTTTTACGAAATTTCGTGTTTTTTTCTTTTGCTACATGATAAAAATTTGTGATTTTTTCAAAATTTGTTGACTTGATGAGAAAATTTTCAAAAAAGTCGTCAAATTTTGATGTAAATTTGTAAATTTTTCCAACAAATTTTCTGAAAAAATCAGAAAATTTCATTATAAATCGACACCTTTTCAAAAATTTTGCGAACTTTCTCAGAAAATTTGTCAGTTTACATCACAATTTACCGATTTTAAAAGAAAATTTGCCAAATTACAACAAAATTTACTAATTTACAACATGTAACTAAAACATACTTGAAAATCAAAATCAACTTCTGTTGAAATCAATTTTTCAAAAAACGTCTAATAAATCCATTACCGATTCTTATTTTTTTCAATTGTCAAACCCGGGATTTTATGAAAATTTTTCAAATTGATTTTTCAATAAAAATTTAGCAGCGTGAAAATTTAAATGCAGGTAATAATTTTTAAAAATCACCTCTCAATCTAAAATTCACTTGTTACATAAAATAAAGATTTAAAGGATAATAAGGATAAGGAAGCAAATGCATGTTAGGTAATAGGTATCTGTATCTCTAATATTATTTTTGCCTTTTTCATTTCTTTTGCAAACTTTCCAACTTTAATTCATTTTTACCATCCGACATCTCCCAACACCACCCACCCACCCACCCACCCACCCAACCCCAATTTCTACCGGACATTTGTCCGGTAGAGTACTATGTCTGCACGCCCCTGATAATCAGACACTTTTGGTTTTGATTTTGAATTTCGGTCAATATTGGCCAGAGTTAAAATTCCGAGGATCTAAGCCCGCTTTTCTTATGACATCACCAAATACCTATTTTTGTAAAAAATATTTGATTTTTCCATCTTGAAAAATCTTCAAAACTGTAATAACTCATACAGAAGTGAACGAATTGAGCTGAAAATTGATGCACAAGACATTCGTGATGTACCCTCCAGCACACAAAAAATCAATTTTTTGGCCAATTTCTGTACTTTTCCTAAACATCGACCCTCCATTCACTACGAGATGAATCACTCTCGAACGTTTTCGAAATTACCATCGGATTCCATACGTCGCGATGTATGGTATTACAATCCATCAAAATCTCGATTTTCATTTTTTGGATCTAAGCAACCTTATTGTGTGAAAGGTCACAAATATGAATTTCGATACTTCATTTGATATCGTCGAATATTTTTAAATTTTGGACCTACCCTTTCATCCCACAGGAATCATTGGGTTGAAACAATCCTAAAAATGAATTTAGGGTGCCAAAAATGTAGATTTCGACTTCTCACTTGATGAAGTTGAAGATTTTTCTACTGTGGCCCCTCTCTATACTCAAGGGCTAAATTGGGCATACTCATTTTTAACAAATAATGATATTATGTCCCCGATGATCAGCGGGGGAGGGGGGATGCAAAGTAACCTAATACCATATGCCAGACTATCATTGACGTGTGAACTATTAAAATGGGGTTAAATTTTACGAGCAGCATAAAGATATTGACTAAAATGTAAATTGAAGATTTTTGAGCCATTTTGATCCCGAAATCAGGTTCATTTTAATTTTAAGACCGTCGAGCAAACGTCAATTTTTGAGTATTTTCAAATAATTGACATTTGACCTATCAAAATGGATTTAAATTTCACAAGCAGCGCAAAAATATAAGTGAAAATGTAATTTTAGCATTTTTGAGCGATTTTGAGCTCAAAATTGGGATAATTTTCAATATTTTCACATGTGACCTATGAAAAGAACTTCACAAAACTTCAAAATGTTGACAAACATTTTTTTGAGCAATTTTTGAAAATTTTGAGCTCAGACCAATTTTGGAATTTTTTTAAATAATTGACATGTATAACCAATCAAAATGAAGTAAAAATTCGTCAAAAATTCAAAAAATTATTTGGCATATATGTATCAATATTTTTTTGATCAACTTTTGAAATTTTTGAGTATTTAAAAAAATTGATGTTAGCTTTCAAGAATGGTGTAGAATTCCGTCAAAAATCCAGAATTTTCATTCAAAATTTTAGATTACATCTTTTGTAAATTTTGAATGGATGACAATTTTGTAAATATTTTTCGAAAATTATTGTATGTCATAAAAGAAATAACAATTAGTCAAAATTCAAGAACATACGCTAAAGTGAAATTTTAACCCATTTTGATAGGTCAAATGTCAATTATTTAGGAATACTCTAAAATTGGCGTTTGCTAAAAGGTCTCAAAATTAAAATGACCTGATTTCGGGCTCAAAATGGCTCAAAAATGTTCGAATAACATTTTAGAAAAAATCTTTGTGTTGCTCGTAAAATTTAACCCCTGTCGAAAGAAAAAAAATATCTGATGTTTTAAACTAATTTTTGAAATATTCTGATTTTTCAAATACTTCCAACTCTAGAAATAAAAAATAATTTTCCAACTAGAAATATCTAAGCATGAATGTAGGAAAAATTGTACCTGATCTCACCCACATACAATTTTATCGAGTGAAATTATTCCAATCAAAAGATTAAGTATCTTTCCATTTCTGAAAAATGGAAAATTGCAACCTTACTTCGGTTACGATTATTCCTTGGCTAGAAGTATGAAATTTAGCTTTTGTAATGCAGTTATTCGAATCAGAAAAATTTTGAATTTCAACTCAAATTTTAATTTTTTAGGCTACAAAACTGCAATTCTCACAGTTTGAACCTAAAATTTCTGACTCAAGTCGCAATTTTTTTATAAGATGAATGACTGCATTCACTATTTCTTTTTTTTACTCGACCCTGTACAGGTTTAAACGCTAATTGTTACCTCGCCTACCTATTTATATTGAACTTGATAACGTTAGACTCTCTTTTTTTCTTAATCCTCAGTTAATTTCTCCCTTTTTCTAATACCTAGAAATAAACCAGCACATCGAAAGTTAATATAATTATTTCTAATTAACCATATTAATGTGAAACTTGCTCGAAGTGATGTTTAAATAATTCATAAATTCATCGAGTACTCCTTAAGACTTTATCACGGCGGCTTTCTTTCAGTACGGAAAAAGCCTTTAGAATTTTAATCTGTCAACTTTCGCTTTGCGATGTGACACTACAAAAGTTACCGTTTCGTTCACCTTTGTCGATGTATAAGTATACTACGTCAAGGTACCTACACTATACACAATGGCAAAGTTGAACTTTTTCGTCAAATATAAAAGCGCTGCGAGGAGATTTAAAATTCTAGACACTCGACTGCCATGCCAACGCGGTGCGTACAAGAAGTCAAAAAAGTCACGCGGAGAGGTATGCTAATAAGCTTGATTGTAAATTAAGACAGGGCGAAAATTTCCACAGCGTTGTAATTCGACGAAAAATTTACCAAAAGAATACATTTTCCAAGATATTTCCATCTCCATCATCGCGGCTCGTTTCGGTGTTGATTTAATGCGCGACATACCCAGAAAACCTAACGATGTCGTGTGTCGGGGCTCGGGGTGAAAAAAACAACAAAAACAATGTTTTTGCGTGATTACAACTCTGATTTAGGTAAAAAATAGGCTTCAATGTCATGTGGCAAAATTATTAAATTTGTATTTCGCGTCTCCCTAGCTCGCTAGAGCGACAATAGTAATAAAAATTCTCGTGTTAATAATCATAAATTCAAATATATTCGTATTTCAAAGTGCCTATATTTTCGAGCTAAATTGCCTGATGGTGGAAAAAGCATCGGCGATATTTTCCAAGGTGTGTATTAGCTTGAAAAATAAGTAGCGAATATGGCAGATCATATCCGCTACATCAACTGTTACATTCGACTACATTTCACAAAAATATAGGTATAGAGGTTTACTACGTTGTAGGCTAGTTCCATACATACCTACTTTTTGCATTACGTATCAATTTAAAAAGTCTATCCGATGATTTTCTCCCTTTATTTTTTTTTTTGCAAACGTATTTCCTTGTCGTTCTTGTCAAGAAAAAAAATCAGCTCACTTATATCATGGGCAGAGTGAACTGTATGAAATTTTTTTTCGACGGTGAAGTCTGTATCCTGATATTTATCTATTTTTTTCACGATTAATTTTTATCATGGGAATGTCCTGTTTTTGTTTTAGAGACATTTTTCTGGCAAAAATACATCGAAAGTACGTCATGAAAAAAATCACATCCAAAATTTCAGGCGATAAAGAAAAATCCTGAAATGAACAATATTTGAAAATTCAAAGTTACTTTTACATCCTGAAAAATACCTATGAAAATTTGATCTAATCAGCGAAAAAAGCAAAAATTTGGCCTATACCCTATTTTCGATCATTCAAATTGATTGAAAGTAGTTTCCAGAAAATTTTGGAATTTTCCAGCACTAAAGAGAAACCAGTGAAAATAGTCAATTTGAATTTTAGCTCCTAAAATCGTAGATTATCCATGATGATGATCAATTTGATCGATTAAAGCGCAATTTTCCAAAATTTATAACTTTTGGTTCAAATTCATATTTTTCTACATTGAAAATTTTTAGAAAAAAATTCAAAAACACGTCCGCGGCGAACGCATCGAGGTAAAAAATTGAAAATTGGTAAATAGCTTACTTTCGGCTTCTCGAATCGATTGGAAGTAATTTAAAGACGTTTTACAGTCACCAAATTTTTTTAAAAATTTCTAACACTGAAGAAAAGTTTAGAAACATTTCCCGCCCAAAAATATGATTTGAACTGACTAGTCTACAATCCAAACATGAAAAAGTGCTCTAGAAATCAAATTCAGCGATATTTTTTGAGAACCAAAAAAATAAGCTGCCAAAATGTCGGTACTATCCGCCTCATTCGAAAAAGTGCAGTTTCAGATTTTTAACCTTGCACAATGGGGGGGGGGGCTAAAAAAGGTGGGGTGGGAGGTGCGAGGGGTAGAAATTTGTTGGGTCTATATATGCTGCAGAATTGGAACTCATCGACTGCTACAGCCTGGCGCGTGTAAATTGCAATTACGTTTCATCTATAAAAGCCAATTATTCATTTTTACCCCTTCAAATTGTAGCTTGGGGACAAAACTCCACCGAGGGGGATCAAATTCAAAAATTATTACCATTTCCGAACTCAGCGCGAAATTTTAAACCATTTCGATATGCCGCATCGCTGTTTTTAAATGAATGTTTTTATTATAATTTGGCGGGGGGGGGGGAGGATGAGAGTTGGAAATTTTTTTATGGGGTCAAGATATGCTAAAAGTTAAGATCAATCAACCACAATTGTCTGATTTGGGTAAATTCCCAATACGTTTCATTTAAATGATGTTAATTCTTTAGGTTCCTCCTCAAATTCAAGTTTGTGGGCAGAATTCCACCAAGGGGAGGTCAAATTCAAAAATTATTATCATTTTCGAACTCAGCGCGAAATTTTAAACCATTTCGATATGCCGCATCGCTGTTTTTAAATGAATGTTTTTATTATAATTTGGCGGGGTGGTAGGGATGAGGGTTGGAAATTTTTTTGGGGGTCAAGGTATGCTGAAAGTCAAGATCAATCAACCACAATTGTCTGCTTTGCGTAAATTCCAATTACATTTCATTTAAATAACGTTAATTCTTTAGTTTCCTCCTCAAATTCAAGTTTGGGGGCAGAACTCCACCGAGGAGGGCGAAATCAAAAATAATGATGATTTTCGGATTCAGCGCGAAATTTTGACCCATTTTGATGTATCGCATCGCCATTTTTAAGCAAGTATTCCATGACTTAATTTTGGTGGGGGGATGGGGTGACCAACCTGTTCATTTTCATTACTTCGCATTGTGCAGGAATTTTTCGCCCATTTTTACGGGAATGGACTTTAAATGACTTCATTCAACAAAATTGATGAGTATTTTTTGGTTCTCACCTATATTTTGGATAAAAGGACTCTTTTACTGTCAAAAATCCTCCAAAATGCATAAAAATTGCACTTGAAGTGCAATAAAATACAGTTGTGCAGGGTGCAACGGAAAAAAATTACATATTCGGTATCGGGAGAAGTTCCTCAACCCAAATCCGTCGATTTTTTTTGGTTCGGACCATGTCCCCTAAATCACCTTTTTAGGGGTCCACCCCCCTCATTGTGCAAAGTTAAAAATCTGAAACTGCACTTTTTCGATTGAGGCGGATAGTACCGACATTTTGGCAGCTCATTTTTTTGGTTCTCAAAAAAGATCGCTGGATGAACACTTTTTCGTGTTTGGATCGTAGACTAGACAGTAAGGAATCTCGTAGAATTGTGCTTTAATTGATCAAATTGGTCGCCATTATGCATAATCCTCGATTTTTAGAAGGTAGAGTTCATATGAACCATTTTTTCGGGTTTTTCTTCAGTGCTGGAAAATTCCAAAATTTCATGGAGACGCCAAAACGTCAACTTCTAAAATAGAGTTTTTATAGGATCACTTTATTTGATGCTTTCCAAAAAAAAATTCACATCAGTGCTGCCAATTGCATTTTGATTTAAGCCATTTTCATCAAATTCAAGTTATTCATCAGTCAGTAGATTAAACTGAGCCAATTTTTTTTTTGATCATTAAAATTAATTAAAATAAATTTTTAACTAGGTATTATTTTAACCAGTGCTGCCAATTAAAATTTTATTAAAATTGCGAAAAATTAGAATGCTCTTGGCAGCACTTTCACAAAAACAATTTTTTTGAAATATTTGATCAAAAATTGTTTAATTAAATCAAAAGAGCTACGTAACATTTAACCCAAGTTCGAACACTTTTTAACGTTTTTCTAAAATAATTTCATATTTGATGATTCTACGAGGTGCTATGCTTGTCATTTTAAATTTGAAAAGTGGCTGAGCTCCAAAAGGTGGTTTTTGCAGAAGAGCAGTTTTAAGTTTCAAACTGAAGTGTTAACCAACCAATGATATGAAAGTGGGTGATTTTTGGGACATGTTTAGTAGGTAGGAAAGGGAATTGAATCATCATATTTTTTCAAATCAGTGTTACCAACCAAAAAAATTACCTTAAAATACATTTTTTTCAATTTAGATTTTTTGGCGGGAACCTGCTGTAAAATGGAGCAACGTTTTCTTCATTTTAAACGAAAAGTTTCGCAGTTACGGAAAAATTTGTAATCACCAAAAGTATTCAGAATTGAATTTCGTTTGAAATGAGTTTTATTACGACCATTTTCACCAACTTTTCCCGACAGAGTGGACCTCTCCCCCTTTCTCGGTATCACAAAAGTTGGACCCATGAACAATATTTGCTCCAAAATGAATTCCAATAATCAATGAAATTATGTATTAGACATTGAAGAACAAAAATCGTGCAATTTTTGTTTTCGTGAGTCCAACTTCTGATATAAAGGGAAGGGGGAGGGAGAGGGAGAAAGGTCCATTCTATAGGGAAAAGTTGGTGAAAATGGTCGTAATAAAACTCATTTCAAACGAAATTCAATTCTGAATACTTTTGGTGATTACAAATTTTTCCGTACCTCTGAAACTTTTCGTTGAAAATGAAGAAAACGTGATTTTGAAGGCATCTCAAAACATATTTTATTTCCAAATTTGGGGCAATAGTTGCTCCAAAATGGATTTTGATGAGAAATGAAAATGTACATTAGAAAATGAGCAACAACTTTTGCTTGAAAATTTTTTCATTACGACCCATAGATAAGGCGATACACACGTTTGAAATGTTGAGAGGTGCAGGGAGGGGAGGGTCTGATGTGATGTCTCCGGCTCCGGCTCCAGGACTTTTGAAAAATACCACCGACTCCGGCTCCCGCTCCGAGATTTTTAATTAAAGTGTCTCCGGCTCTGGCTCCGGTTCCGGAAAAATCATCCGAAGGGAACCCTCCTCCCCCCGCCTCCGCCAACGGATCCCTGTCTGAAAGCCCGAATAGTCGCGTAAAATGAAAGAGGTTGTGAAATTTGAAAAAGCATTATTTTCAACCATTCAAAAATGATTTAAAAATGAGAATTGAAAAAATATTTTAAAACATTTTAATAGGAAAAACATGGAAAAACGTTTTCACTTGACATTTTTTTATATAAACATTCTATTTTGGTGCAAGATGAGAAAAACTGGTTTTAAGGGTGGTTTTTACCAACTTTTCCATTTAAATTTTGATTTCTCGAAAATCCCTCTACCAATTGATCTGAAATTTTCAGAAGTGTCAGAGGAAAGTTAGGAGGTGCTACGGTAAAAATTTCAGCTCAATCGATTGAGGTATGTCATCTGAAAATTTATCATAATAGCTTTTCTGAATTCCTTATCTGAACTTTGAGCGTGAATAACTTGAAAACTAAGCCTTCTCAAAAAAATCTAATGACACACTGACGAAAGCAAATTTGATTCTCTGCAATTTCCTGTTACGACTTTTTTGGAGGACGTCTCCTTTGCTCGAAAAACCGCCCCCAAATGTCGTAATGGGGAGGAGGAGGGGTTTAAAACTCAAATTTCGCATTTTGGCATTCAAAATTGTATAAAGGGCATAATCTGACATATTTTGGGCCGCAGATTCCGAATTTGGTCTTTGTTTTTCGATTATGCCTGAGGGGATGGAGGAAGGAAAGGCCGAAATCTCAATTTTGGCAATAACTTGAAAATTACTTACTTACTATCATGTAATTTGGATTTCTGATTTCAAATTTGGCCTTCGTTTTTCGATTTGACCCCCCCCCTAGATGCTCTTATGGACATGAAGGGGCATAGAAGTCCAAAATTTTGAAATTGAGTACCTACTACTTAGGTTAAAATTTTAATTTCGAGTAATAACTGGAAAAATAGAATACCTAATATTTTATGTAATTTGGCTTGCTGATTTCAAATTTGGCCTTAATTTTTCGATTTGAACCCTCCTAGACGCGTGTGGTAACATGAGAGGACATAGGGGTTCAAAATTTCAAACTTTCTCCTTCTTTCCATTTAAGTATAGAAAATACTTTTTTTCATTATTTTATTTTTTTTTACTGACTTTTATCTTTATTTGAGTGAAATCCAGCTTTCCAAGAATTTTTTCGGCATTCAGATCTAAAATGACCGAGCTAACACGTAATTTCGAAAACTATTAAGGCAACTTGAACTTTCACAGCATCGTATTCGAAAACCCTTTCATGGCTATCCGTTCCACTCTTCATAGGCTTCTACCAATATAGCGAAATTCTAAATCGAATTCGGCTGATTTTTATCAGTCAGACTTTTGACTATTGGCTTTATACTATCGTTCAATTCGCTCGTAGATTTTTAACTCGATAATTTGTTACAGCTACGTTACTCCAATCCCTAGATACCTTTAAAGCTACACCGCGTGTAATTTACCCTGAACCTACCACCCCTCAACCTGGAATTTTTTTTTAATCTCTCATATGACCGAAATTCGTAGATACCGGCGCGGCTCATCCGTGTACCACACAGGAAAAAAATATAAAAACCCCCTCGTCGATTTACCCACCATCGCGTATGAATCGAGTAAATCAAATTAAGAGAAAAAGCGCCACCGGGAAAGCGCATGCGTTCTGGTTGAAATTTCAAAAACGGTCTCGCCGACAAATTCGAAACTAGTATTGTATCGGCGTTGAAGCGGGCATATTCTTCAGACGGGAGTATTCGCAATGTATGTTTCGAAAATTTCAATATTCGTGTTTTTGTTTCGTGTTTTGGAAATGTAAAAATTTTTAATCCTCATCGGTGGATTATTTTCAAAGGTGTGAAATCGTACGATAAATAACATCACCTTATGCTTACCTTCGGTGAACCTCCCCAGTGGTAAATTTTTCGTTCGAGTTCACGATGATATTACGATTTTTGAATTTTTTCGGCGTTTTTATTTTTTGTTGTGACGGTTCGATTATAACACGCGTGGTGAGGACGAAATACGGCGATATAACGGGTACCATAGTCACGCCGAATGTGCGTTTTTTAGATGCCGTCGAAGTGTACAAAGGTATCCCGTACGCGGCCCCGCCGGTCGGTAATCTGCGGTTTATGCCTCCGGTCAGCGGGGCCCTATGGACCGGTGTAAAAATGGCCGATAAATTTGCCCCGGTGTGTCCGCAAAATTTCCCCGATATTGGAAACGAGACGGTGGCTCTGAAGCACATGTCTAAAGGACGACTAGAATACTTGAAACGTTTATTGCCTTATTTAAAAGATCAAAGCGAAGATTGCTTGTATTTGAATATTTACGCTCCGACTCAAGGTAAGAGATTAAATCTATTTGCATATTCGAACGTTTATTCCGTACAAAAATGCATCGCTCATTCAAAAGGCAGACAGCTAGATATCAATTTTTTATAAGACATACCTTTTAGCTTCATCGCGCGTTCCATGTTCCAACCTGCTTGCATTTGTTAACCTTTAGCTTAGACATGGTTTTTATGATATAAAGACCAGGATATTATTCCAAAGTGTCTTCTCCTCGTTCATTGTTTTACGTAAACTTGCTTATTGATGCGGAGTATTTTCTTCTCTCTAGGCCTTTTCTAATTATACGCCGAACCGAGTCCACGTATTCGTTGTATACCTACCTATAGCGTTTCACAGGTCGAGTATAAAAGTTGAATTGCCTACTGATGCGCGAAACTTGTGCATTTATCCCCGCCGGACTAGTAATCTTCTTTGTTCGCTGCATGGGCTTACCAGGTCTACTTAAAGTCCGGCTTACAATCCTTTGAGGCCTTATCTGAATTTCGTATCTCAAAAATTATACCGTATCGTTGGCTCCGTATCCGACACCGCTTCTTTATAAATTTCTAATCGAGAAACGATTCAAAAGCATTGAAATTAATGGCCATCCGTGTTCTGTGGGTAATTTGCCAGCCGAAATTTGATTCCGATCGTGGTTCCGCGGTTCAGATGATAGATTTATTTCATGGGGTGAAAATTTGGCCAAGCTTTTTGCGAATTTATCTAGTGTTCTGAACGTGTTTATGGTTTGATGGGCCACTGCTTGAATGAATAAGCGAGATGTGTCGAATCAAAGAATCGAATTTGTGAGTTGTGATCGTTAATTGTCGTGGTAGATTGTAGGTATTTGTGAGGGAATTGCTTGAGGTATTCTCATCTGATTGGGATGGGGGTTAGATTTTTAGAAAAAGTATGTCTTGAAACCTCCGAAGTAGAAATTTCAGCTGCCCAAGTTAATATCTCTATGTTTTTGGCGAATTTTTGAAAATTTCAAAATCAGATTTTTTTCAAAAAAAATTGATATTTTTTTCAGAAGCACTTCTTTTTGTCAAATTTGCTAGTTTTCTACCAAATATCGACCTTCTAATTCCAAATCGATAATTTCCAGTCATTCTGGAGCCTCCAACGTAATTTCGATTTTTTCCAGTATTTTCGATTTTCTCCAGAAAGTACCTAAGTAAACTTGGGCGGCTAAAAATACAGTTTTTGTTTTCTTCTGACTACTATAGCGAGAAAATTTACGTTTGGTTCGATTTCCAGCCGAACATTTTTTTGGAAAATATTCGAATTCGTTGAAAACAGTCAAGTCGCTGAGCCAATAAACCAAGTCGCCACTTCGCTAGAAAGAAATCTTATACCTCCAATATCAACTCCTTGGTACTAAATTTGTCTGTTTTCAGTTATTCTGGAGCCTCCAGCGCAATTATTTTGATTTTTTTTCAATTTAATACTTATATTCGATCAAAAATACAGGCTTGAGGTGCCAGCCTGGAAATTGGACCAAAATAGGGTTTTCTTGTTAAATTAGTTGAAAAACAGCAAGCCAAGTTGATTTCTGAGTGCATTTGAAAATTAATTCGAAAATGCTAAAAAAAATCGAAAATTATGGAGAAATTCAAAAATTATGGAGAGATTTTAGAATTCTGGAGATGTTTTAAAATTTTTGAGAAATCCGAAAATGTTACAGAAATTCGAAAATGTTGGAGAAATTCGAAAATGCTGGAGAAAATTGAAATAGAGCTGGAGGTTCGAAAATGCTGGAGAAAATCGAAATAGCGTCGAAGGATCCAGAATGACTGAAAATAGTCAATTTTGGTTTCGAGGCGTCGATATTAGGCAGATGAAGTTGATCTCCGGCAACCTAGTCATGCTGGGGCTCAAGAATTAATTATTTAGATTTTTTCTCAGTTACTAATTTCTAATAAAAAATGCCTACACCTTCGAGGAGTCCACCTGAAAATCAAGCCAGAAGTGAATTTTCTCATTGAAGTAGTCGAGAGGAAGCAAGAATTTGATTTTTTGCTGGCCAAGTTGATTTGGATGCCTTTTGGTGAAATTCGAAAATGCTGGAGATGATCGAAATTGCGCTAGAGTCTCTAGAATGACTGAAAATTATCGATTTTGGGTTGAATGGAGGTGTCGATATTTAGCAGGGCCGGTAGACCAGAACAGAACAGAACAGGATGAACGAATAAAAATACTTGAATTTTTGTTTTAGCTGAACAATAAACACAACTGAACAAAATGATGAACTGATACTCTGAAGTCTGAACAAATAAAGAACAGAACAGAACATATTGTTTAAAAGTAGTAGGTAGGTAAGTATTTTGTTCTGTTCTGACCAGGACAAACCCATTTTTTTGTTCACGATTTTCTGTTTTCCTTCCAGCACTGTAATGTCACAATCGGGGGTTCAAAAACTCAAAAAAACGAAAACGAAAAACGAAGAAAAACAAAAACTGAATTAGGTAGTAAAATAGTGATACCTAAACAAAAACAGACCAAATTTTTTCGTTTTTTTTTTCGTTTTTGATTTTTTTTGGCATTTTGGTAGCAAAAGTTGATTTGAATTCATTTTTGAATCTATACAGGCCTGCGGTGTGATGAGAGGGTATGAATTTTTAAAATGAAATATTTAGGGTACCTACAAAAAGCTTGGGATTTCTTGATTCAAACTCGAAAATCAAGTGAATAGTAGTCAAAATTAAATTTATGAGGCAAAATCTTTAAAAATTGGAGTTTTCAATCATAAAAAAACTGAGATTTTATGGAGAAAGGAGAAATATAAAAATGAAAAATGAGCCTATCTTTTTATTTTTCGTTTTATGGGATCATGACTTAATGAAATAAGCCTAATGACTGTTCATTTTTTATTCCAGTTTTTGAAGAAATTATTTTTAAAAAACGTCATGTTGCCCATTTCTGATTACTACGTATTCACGTTTTTACTTTCAAAAAAAAATTCAAAAACGAAAAAAAACGTTTTTAAAAAAGGAAAACTTTAAAATTTCATTAAAATAAAAACGAATGAAGTAAATTCGAAAAATTTTCCGTTTTTGCAACCCTGTTCACAATTTTTCATTTTCAAGCTTTAATGATGGTATAATGTCCTGAAAGTTTTGAAACTAATCGTTTTAAAGCATGAATAGATTTTTGATGAATTTCGTGGTTTAACTTAACTATGTGAAATCACTTTATCAAAATGAACTCCTCACTTGAAAAAAAATTATTGAAAAACAATTATGAAATTGGATGCTTAAATAAGGAATCCCTGAGTTCACCAAGTTCATGGAATAGAAGATGGACAAATCAAATTTTCCTTGTTCGGTTGTCAATTTTGTTGAATTTTTTGAACAACTGAACTTCACTGCACTGCACTGAACTAAAACTGGAACCTGGAACCTCGATACCTGGAAATCCGGAAATCTGGAAACTTAACAGAACAAATCAACTTGAACGAAACCAGAACAGAACAAAAGAGTAGAGACCTACAAATAAGCTTAATCAAGTTTAATAAAAAAGTGATTTTTGAATTTTCAAAAATTCGCCAAAAACCGAGATATCAACTTGGGGAGCTGAAATTTTGACTAGAGAGGTTTTAAGGCATACTTACCTACTATTTTCCAAATAAGAACCCCCGTTCCAATCAGAGGTGAATATCTCAAGTGATTCCTTTGTACCTAGTAAGTATTAAAGATATACATTTTTATTACGAGTTTGTGGCGAATTGAAAAATATTCCAGTATTCTTTGAAAGCAGCACGTGGCTAAGATATAAAATTTCATTTTCGTACATTATTTTCCAACACATAGCTATGGGACAACTTTATTAATCGTGATTTATACGATCACTTGTATTTCTTTTCTTTAAAATCGAAAGCGTTATTGAGATGTGATAATTTATAGATCTCTCCCAAAGTATCTATATTTGCTATATAAGTTTATACGTGTCGTATGGTATACATATAAAACGATGCACGAGCTTAAGAAATAAATAACCGAAGGCGTGGTTTTTGTGGGATCATTACAATTTTATGACTTTTTTGTCGCGATCATCGAATAAATATTCTTAATACTTTGTTCACCTAATAATTCTTTGGACGATTGAAGAATTCGACTCTATTGGGGAATATTTCTTCGAAAAACTGGTGGGAGTATGAAGTTCATACGTGAATTTACGAGATTATTTCTGGAAAAATTCATTCTAGATTTTTAGAAAATTTTGAAGTGTGAGATAGTTTTCTTCTCACCCATTTTCCTTATTGATTTTTTTAAACAAGAGAATCTATAGTTGTGTCCAGCTCTTTGAATGAATTTTAAGTGCTCAAGTTGTTTTTTTTTTAAATTTTTGGCTAATACTTTTTGAAAATTTAAACAATATTTACCTACCTATTATTTTTCAGCGAAAATGAGACCGCCAGCGACACTCTTTTTTATACCCAACCTACGAAAAAATTCCTTCAGAACTGCAGCAAAGGGAACACCAGTAAAATTCACCGAAAAATCTGTGAATTTTCAACCACCGAAATGTACATTTTTCAGAAAGTACAACGATAACCAAACATTTCCTTCCTTTATCTAGACATTTTGAAGAAAAATTCTACAATTTTTTCAAAAAAAAATTAAGCCAAGAAGTGAAAAATAAATAGAAACTTATCTCCTGAAAAAATCCAAATAAATTTTAAAAAAAGATATAAAAATTTTCATTTTTCACATTTTTTTGCATAATTCTTCTCAATTAAGTAATGTTACCTACATGCATAAAATTTGGTGAAACTGTGCTGCCGAGTTTCAAGTTTGACATTGTTACCGGTATTGAATCAAGTAGGTACCTATATTCGAAATTTAAAAAAAATATTGTCCAATTTGAAATAACGTACCTACCAAAGTATTTTTTACGTTTCGATTTCTAGAAAAATGCCTACATTATTGAAAATTTTCCTTTTATTCAAAAAAAAATTGACAATTTTTTTTACTGAAAAGTAGAATGGGAGAGGGTTACGATTTTCTTTTCGTTTGCCATATCAAGAATAAAACTTTTAGTGGGAACTTCTCAGAAAAATTTGAATTATATAAGGGTGATTCTAAATTTTCGCAGAAAACTCTGTACGGAGTAATTATCTCAAGAAATATACATGCTGGAACAATGCGGTTGGAATGTGTAGATAGATAATCATCCCCCCTACATATTCCTGCGAAAATAATGGAGCAAAAAATATTCCTGTCCCCGAGGGGGCTAAAAAAGTAGTCCAAATGTCCTCGTCGTGGCCTGTACTTGATTTCGTGCTGAAGTCAAAATACTTCTGTTCTCTCCTATCGCAACTTTCCAAGCTGAACTATTGCACCAAATTAATGCAGAGAGGTCCCATATTACTTATTATGACGTTTAAAACATATTTCAAAGTCGATGAAGTACATTTTTAAAAGCTCAAAGTAGCGTACGGAATTTTTGGTCCTTCGTCGTGGCTTTTTTTCTCGAAAGGCTGAGAGAGACAGTTGGTTATTTTAGAATACAACAATTGGTCGAGTCGATACCTTGACATCATAAAATTACTGTCCAGCTGTAGATTTGACTTCAGTGTTCATAATAATAACGATTTCGTGAAAAATGTTTCCAAATTTATAATTCGGCACACAGAAACGTCCTCGTCGTGGCTCTTCATTGTGAGGCTATACCTCAATTTTTCAGTTTTTTCAAAGCTGCCTCAAAATAAGAAGGTGAACCAGTTTTCGATGCAATAGTTGGTTTTTCCTCAAAACGCATTATTTTCTTACAATTTGGACATTTCTACAATTTTGTCCTTCGTCGTGGATGTCCTCGTCGTGGCATTCCCCATTTAAATTACATGGGGAAAATCTATTTTTGTTTTCCAGGTGTGCGAGCATGTGAATGTTATCTGGCACACTAGTATTAACGACTCTGATCAAAATTTTTCAGAAAAAAATGTTTAAAAATTTTTAAAAATTCTTAGACTAATTTCTGCGAAATTTTAGAATGACCCATAAACAAGAAGGGGCAAAAGTAGGGGTATTCAAACTGACACGAAATTTTTTGCTTTGCTTCTTTCGGGTAGTTCAGGTTGCGTGGCACCTTGGTCAATGGTTACCCCTGAAAATGTGCAATTTCATTTTCCATGCCTTCCTGACATATTGATTTTAAAATTAGATATCTTTTTTGCCATCTATAAAGTGGTTTAAAAGCTGCATATGCTCGAAAATCGAGTCCAAAGTTTTTTGATCGTTGAGGATAAATTTCGATGTATTTTTCAAAAAATGTTCGTAGGTACCTAATAATACCTACTATCAACTGTATTATGATTCTCGCAATTTTTATAAAATTTCAATCAACAGTCTTGATAGGTTCAAAAAATTCTCAAAAAATTAATTAAACCCCATTTTTATGACCGAAAAACTGAATTTTCTGGAACAATTTCACCGTACTTATAAATAATTTTTTAAGATTTCCTTCGTGTTGAGTCCAATATCAGTTCTTTCCTAGAAAGTTTTTGAGATGAGTATTTCAGCCGAAAATTCAAAATTCAAATTTAATCTTTTATTGAAAATATCTCAAAAACTAAGCCTTCCAGAAAAAAACCAATGGGACTCCACAGAAAGCAAATTTCATAGGTACTGTACTATTTTTATTCTGTACATTTTTTCGCACACTGAAAAAGCACTCAAAGAAATAAAAAATAGAGCGTGTTACAAAATATAATAAATTTTATCCAAAACAAAAATTATCCAAAAAAAAATTTTTACCCAATTTCGCGATAAATATGTATTATTTTTTTAGAATAAATTTTATCAATTTTGTGAATGGTGCCCCGTTATTATTTTTTTGGATAAAATTTATTAATTTTTTGAGTGCATGACCTTTCCTGTGCTCACAAAATCAAGTTTAGATATGGCATAAAAATAATCTACAAAACATTTGAATTATGAAAAATTCTGACGTGATGAGGAAAAACTGAACGAAAAATTAGGTCAGAATCACCTATCAGTCAGTGTTGATTACACAAAAAAAATTGAGAAAAATGCAGGCCTGTGAATTCGATCATAGCGTCTTAAAAAACACAGCACATGATATGCCATAAAATTTTTTAATTTTGCCCTAAATTGTTGACTTGTATGACCCCTGGAGTCCAAAAAACTTGAACCTTTCGAAAGTATAAAAAAAATAAAAAATATCCATTTATGTTATTCATGACAAATTTTTAAATGAGACCCTAAACTAAAAGTTTTCCCCTCTGTTCAAAAGTTGAGCTTTTTATAAAAAGTTGAACTTTGAACTTCGAAAACTTTGATGGATGCTTTTAAAACTACTTTGAATGTACTTTCTATAACAATATAAGCTGTAAAGATATTTACTTAAAGTATTATCATCAGTCATAAAAGTAGATTTCGAAGTAGGATAATTATCTTCATTGGGAACTGCAAAATTGAAAAAAACACCCCTCTTCCCATCCCCTTTGATAGGTCGAGGGAAAAATTGTGGCGGATTTCCGAGTTATACAATGGCTTGAACCAGAGAAAAAGTTTTGAACAAAATCAAACAACTCGATGCAGAAAATTGGTCGAATTGAGATAAATAATCCCTCAACGAGGATACCAAATTCAATCGTGAAATCGAAGATTTTTCCTTCAAAACGAAAAAAAAATCAGTTAAATCTTCTCGCATAACTCGTATCCCAATTACCCACCAATTTTGAAAAATCTTTCAACCAAAGCTTTTCCTTCACATCTACATCTAAGGTACAAATTCCACTCGCCATTTACATCTCGGGGAACTGATACGATTGAAATTCACGCCGCAAAGATCGATTAACACATTTGTATTGATGCATCGTACAACAGATTAGACTGTAAAGCATTGTTGATAGGTATTGAGTGCTTTTAAATGTTCAACCACCAACCGCAAACCAATCACGTAAAAACCAATTTCTCGTAAATCATTAAATAACAATGGACTCCGCTTCGGTAACACGGCGATACCACATTGGAAAAATTTCATTTATAATCACTCTCTCTCGCATTCCAGCAAAAACGGATGTTCCTGAATAACGTGCTTCAAAGGAATTCATTGTTCAAGTTTCCTTATTCTTCGTAGATGTGCTTTCGATCCTGCTTGACGTTTCCTGATATCTAACCAACACCATAGCAATTTATTCGACCTACACGTCACATATATATCCGTCATTTATAAATGACAACCAAATACTAATTTATACATCGTGTTTCCCTTTATTGGCAAGTGATGGATCAAGAAATGCTTCACATTTTCATCTATTCATGCAACTTCGACGGTAAACGAATTGATAGCATGGCTGTTGATTCTGAATTTAAGATATGTGTATTATTGCCATGTTACGTATGTTTTATAGACACATATAGATATCAAAATGGTATACCTCTTATCACAATATTACTGTTTTAAAAGTAATTTGAAACGTTGTTCGAGTAAATTTCAAATTCAGGTACCTATTTTGTATCTTTTATGTAAGTATATACTAAATTTAATATTAAATCATCTCTGGCAACCTGCTTTAAATGTAAATCCTTTGGTAAAAGGAATATTACTCGAATAATTTAACGAGATAGGTATAAGATATCGAGAAAATATTCAAACACCTCTGTATAAGTATTTTCTATTTCGAGTGCTAAATTATTTGTTGATATTGATACCTAAAAATACCTTTATTAATTCAACAAACAGATATTTATCTATCGTATATTTATTTCACTTTATCACTTCGCTAAATGTAGGTACTCGCGCGTATCGAAATTTATCGTATTATTGCGATGATTTACTTTATAATGGCGTTTCTCATTTTCTACGTTTTTTTTTTTTTCATCCAGCAACACGAGACAGAAATAATATCAAGGGAAATTACTCAATAGAACGTTATAAACTTGACGTTCTCTCTACTTAGGTTGAGATAAGTATACGCGAGAACCTTATAGTTAGGTTGTAACAGTACAGCACATAATAAAAGGCATTGTGGCCAGTAAACAATAAGTAGATTATGTATAAGTGAAGTTTTATTGTTTCGGTAATGGAAAGGTATAGTAATCGTAATGGAAAATTTGTTAGTTACCGCCTTCGTAGAATTGTATAATAATAATAACCTTTAGGTGCCTAGCTACCTACTGTTGGATACTAAATCTACCCGCTGGCCTCATCCTTCTATCATCATTTTTCTCTAGCCTAGCAATAGTCGTCTTTTAGTTACAATTTCTCGATGAAAGATCTCAATTAAACTGGCCTATGGGCTATTCTATACTAAAACAGACCTAAAATGAAGTCGGGTCTTTCGATTTCGCTCAAATTTTTTTTACGAGCTCACCTTGGTGGTCTATTCACAAAACCACGATCATTTCTTTTCTAACCCTCAAGGAGGCTGAGGGATGGGCCTCGTAATTTTTATGCAATTGCGATTTTTAGATAAATTACCCTTATATCGAGACAGATTGTCCTTGTGCAAAAATTGTTTGCGAAGTCTGAAAGAGAATTGATAGGAGATTCAAACACGGTAATCATATTTTTTAAAGCTCAAAGTTGAACTTTAGAGGTGAAAGCTCAACTTTCATGATAAGAACAAAAGATGAAAGCTACCATTTAAAAATCTGAAAAAATTACAGTGAGGAGCGTTTTTCACCTTTTTTTCAACCAAAAAATTTTCAGATGAGATCTCTAGACCCCTGGAAGGTAGAGAGGTCCACAATTTTGACCAAAATTCAAAAAAATCGAAGAAGTAAAGCAACACATCGATTACTTCTAATTCGAAGGCGATGATTTCGAATATGTAATCAGTTTTTTCATTTGACCCCTCTGAACCCTCCATTAGCCTCCTCGATAGGGTCAAAATTCAAAAAAATGAAAAATAACGTGTGACCTGTCGTTTGTTAGGTTTTCGAGGGCGCCGAGTTCGAAAATTTGCTTACTTTTTGGATTTGACCCGTTAGTGCCCCTCTAGCCCCCAATTTCGGGAAAAACTATGTTGAGAAATTAAAATGTCGTAGGGCATATCGATTCCAACTAATTTGAGGGCGTAGAATTCGAATATCGATTTATTTTTTGATCCGACCCTCTACCCGTGCTCCAAGTTCCAACTGACCCCTTCCTCCAGTCATCGGTGGTCAATACGGAATTGAATATTTCAAAAAATTAAGGGGATTGGGTTGAATCAAAAAGTAAGTGGATATTCGAATTCTACGCTCTCAAATTGGTTAGAATCGATATGAGGAGCTGAAAATAAAAACTCACTTTTGCCACAACTTTTTTTTCGTTTTTATGACGAATTCTGAAGAAGTTTTATACGTTCTACAACCTGGTATTTTTACTTTTTTCCTAAACCGTTCTCTTCGGGGAGAAAATCGCGGTTGAAATCATGGTTTGGAATCAAAACTCACATTTGCCATCTACAAACAAATTTTGTATAACCAATAGGTAGAAATTGAAAAAAGAAACATTTTTTGTCTCTTGAAATTTTTACCCAAAATCAATCGTTTTCGAGTTATGAACCAGTTTCGAAATGCATTTTAAAATTGGTTCATAACTAGAAGACAATTGATTTTGGGCAAAAATGTCAAGCGAAAAAAATGTTTCTTCTATCAATCTTTACTAATTTTGTTGTACGAAATTTTTGGTAGCTGTAAAAAAAATGCATGTTGGAGTCAAGATTCACTTTTGCCATTCTTCTCGCTTCATTATAAGAAGAGTATGTGATCGAATTTTTTTTTCTTCAGGGAATCCTATTTTCAGGTCTTACATGACAATGTAGGACGATTTTAGCACACTCGATGGTCGGTTAAAACAGTTTTTTGCGTTTTTCTCAAAATCACTTATGGTGGCAAAAGTGAGTTTTGATTCTCAGCTCCTCATATGCCATACGATATTTTCGTTACTCAACATAGTTTTCCCTAAAATTGGGGGGGGGGAGGGCTACAGGGGCACTAAAGGGTCAAATCGAAAAAATAAGCAAATTTTCGAACTCAGCGCACTCAAAAACCTAACAAACGACAGGTCACACGTTATTTTTCATTTTTTTGAATTTTGGCCCTATCAAGGAGGCTAATAGGGGGACTCAGGGGGTTAAATGAAAAACTGAGTACATATTAAAAATGAGCGCCTTCGAAATAGTAGTAATCAATATGTTGCTTTACTTTTTCGATTGTTTTGAATTTTGGTCAAAATTGTGGACCCCTGTACCCTCCAGCCAGGGGTCTAGAGATCCCATCTGAAAATTTTTTGGTTGAAAAAAGGGTGAAAAGGGCTCCTCATTGTAATTTTTTCAGATTTTTAAATGATAGCTTTCATATTTCGTTCTTATCATGAAAGTTGAGCTTTCACCACTAAAGTTCAATTTTGAGCTTTAAAAAATATGATTACCGTGTTTGAATTTCCTATTAATTCTCTTTCAGACTCCGCAGACAGTTTTTGTCCAAGTACAACCTATCTCGATATATGAGCCTTCAAATTTGGGTAATTTGACTAAAAATCGCAATTGCATAAAAATTACGAGGCCCACCCCACAGCTCACTTGAGGGTTAGAAAAGAAATGATCGTGGTTTTGTGAATAGACCACCAAGGGGGAGCTCGTAAAAAAAATGAGCGAAATCGGATGATTCGACTTTATTTTTGGTCCATTTTAGTACCTAAGGAATAGCCCTTAGGCGATATTCCTATTGAAATATAGGCAACGGTTTTGTTTATTATTAAATTCAAATATTCTGGATTGTAATCCCGAAAGAATTCTTTTTACGCAACGTTGGTAATTCTTGAGTAAATTAAAAAATTTCTCAAACGAATAAAAATCTTTTACGATTTCCGCAAGAATCTAATTTATACAAAGCAAGTATACGATTTCCAAAGTGTTGTTCATTTACAAAGTTCACGCGTTTAATATTGCCTAATTTTTTACAACAATTTTTGGTATTTTTACAGTACCCCGGGTACGAAATTACAAGCGGATGTCATTAATTTCAAAGTTAAAGCTGAGATAATCTCGTAAATTTCATTTTAGACTGACAGAAGAGCTTAATTTTGTGCAATCCTTTTTGCTCCACCGTCCGATGATTACCTGAAATAAAACGCGTTCAAGAGTTCAGTCTAAATTTCATTTAAACGCGGGTTCTTGCAAGGTCAGGGGTGTGAAAAACATTATAGTGTGATGTGGAAAAGGCTTAGAATTTTATGTGCATTTTTGGTTGAATTTTTCTGAGAATTTTTCGCTATTATGTTGAGTATAATTTTAATTCAGGTTCATATAGGGAGAAGTTTTTCACTGTTAAGGCTTCCTGGGCCCTAAATACGTATAAGGATTTAAGCAATGCTATACTTTTCAAATGATTTCACCTTTGCTTGAAGCTTCTAGTTTAATGGTCCAAACGGGGTAAAACTTGGTAGAGTTCGTTGAGGAGGAAATGCTACCACACAAGTTTGGAGGGTCTGACATGAATGAAAATTGCGATTTGACCATTTTTCAAGGGATTTTAAAATAAGTTCAAAGTGAAAAAATTTCCGAAATTGTTCCCATTGATGAATATTTGCTTACTTATAGGATATTTGAAATACTCAGATTTCAGCATAAAAAATCAAAAATTTGGAGGAATTATCTCGAAAACAATTGTGATTAGACTTTTTTCAGAAGTCGTAACATTGATTCAAATTGAAAAAAAGAGGTTTGAAATTGTCTTTAGTGATAGATATCCTTATTATGGTTCAGTTATGCAAATTTCAGCTTCCAAGCTCATTGCAGCTTCCATTTAAGGTCCAAAACGTGAATTTTCTTTCCATTTTTTGATATCGAAAAATCTATACACTCTCTCATTCCGAATCAGTGAAAAATCACTGATAAACAGTCAGAATTGCAGCACAGGAAAAATCAGTGAAATTCACTAGCGATTTTTCACTGATTATTCAAAGAATTTCACAGATTTTTCAGTAAACTTCATAAATATCGCTGAGTTTTTAGTGGATTTTCACTGATTTCCAGTGATTTTCTTTCATTGTCTTGCTTTCAGTGAAAAAATTTCACTGATTTATTACTGCTTTTTCAGCGATTTTTGATAAATTTCACTGATTCAGAAATGAGAGAGCAGAGTACAGAGCTTTCTAAATGAACTAACAATGAGGGAGGTATCCAAACTTAAAGTAAAATTTTAAGCCCAAACAAAAAAAATCGAAGGTACATCATAATAGAACCCCAAATCTAAAATTCCAGGTGCTGAAGTTCATTTTTCGAATTTTTGAAATTTCAAAATTAGATACCTACCTCATCGCTCTACAAAATATGAAAATTTGATCTAATCAACGAAAAAAACTGAAATTTGGTATATACCCTATTTTTAACCTCACGAATCCACTGGAAGCAGTTTCAAGATGTTTTGGAGCCTCCAGAAAATTTTAGAATTTTCCAGCGCTACAGAATAGCCCATAAAAAAGATCCATTATGAACTTCAGCACCTAAAATCGTGGATAACCAATATTGGTGACTTATTTGATCGATTAAAGCAGAATTTTCCAAAATTCGAAACATCGAGTTTAAATTTATATCTTTGGCAGAAAATTAAATTTTCTAGGAAAATTGTCAGTCAAAAAATATGGATTTGAACTCAAAATTTAAAATTTCGAAAAATTCTGCTTTAATCGATCAAATAGGTCACCAATATTGGTTATTCAAGATTATAGGTACTGAGGTTCATATGAACCATTTTTATGGCCTTTTCTTCTGCGCTGGAAAATTCTAAAATTTTCTCGAGGCTCCGAAACATCTTGAAACCGCTTCCTATCGATTCGTGAGGTTGAAAATAGGGTATAATTATACTTACCAAATTTCAACTTTTTTCGTTGAATAGGTAGATTTATTTTCATATTTTGTAGGGCGATGAGGTAAGTACCTAATTTTGAAATTTCAAAAATTCGCCAAAATTCGAGAAATGAAATTCAGGACTTGAAATTTTGAGGTCGGAGTTCTATTGCATAATGAACTTTCAATTTAATTTTGTTTGGACTCAAAATTTTACTTTTGAGTTGAGATACTTCCCTTCTAAGAGGCTAAACATTTAGATTTAGAGTGGATTTGGGCCACTTGCCTTTTGAGAGGTTTGAACTTTGAATTCCTGCAGGAAGTACTCAGCCCACAGCTGCATCAATACGAAGTCGTTATACTTTAAGAGAAAAAATTTTCAATTGAAAATTACTATTTTGAAGGGAAAAATATGTAAAGAAAATAGTTTCACATTTCTGAGAACCTTGCACCAACTATAAGTAATTCCTGAAAAAACATATTTAGATACTATACTCTCTCATTTCTGAATCAGTGAAATTTATCAAAAATCACTGAAAAACAGTCAGAATTGCAGCACAGTAATAAATCAGTGAATTTTTTCACTAAAACCAAATCAGTGAAAGAAAATCACTGAAACCAAATCAGTGAAAGAAAATCACTGAAACCGAATCAGTGAAAGAAAATCACTGAAACCGAATCAGTGAAAGAAAAACACTGAAAATCAGTGAAAATTCACTAAAAACTCAGTGATATTAATGAAATTCACTGAAAAGTCTGTGAATTTCTGTGAATAATCAGTGGAAAATCGCTGAAAATCAGTGAATTTCACTGATTTTTCCTGTGCTGCAATTCTGACTGTTTATCAGTGATTTTTCACTGATTCGAAATGAGAGAGTACGTATTCCGTAGGTGCCTATTACATAGGTATAGATCTAAGTACATATTATGTACTCTCTCATTCCGAATCAGTGAACAGTCAGAATTGCAGCTCGGGAAAAATCACTGAAATTCACTGATTTTCAGTGATTTTTCATTGATTATTCAAAGAAATTTACAGATTTTCAAGGAATTTTCACTGATTTCCTGTGATTTTTTTCACTTACTTGCTTTCAGTGAAAAAAATTTTACTGATTTATTACTGTGCTGCAATTCTGACTGTTTTTCACTGTTTTTTGATAAATTTCACTTATTCAAAAATGAGAGAGTACATACCTACCTAACATTTTTGCGCTTTTAAATCTTAAAACTGAGATTTTGGTAAGAAAAAAAATTCAAAAAATTTTTCAAGAATGGCCTTCGGTATGGTCCATCATCCACATCTAACGATGAGTATAAAAATTGTTTATCCAGCCCTTCCATTTTGGACATATCTAGGGCTATTTTTAGGCGTTCAAGGCGAGGTAGGGTGCTGAAATTTCTACCAGCAACTTTTTAGACCTTAGGAATCAACTTTAACCAGACATAGTTCTAAAATATCAGCCGAGGTTGTCGATTCACCATTTTTAGATGAAAATGCATTTTGAGTATTTTTTTTCCTATCCAACTTATGTATTTAGGTACCAGGTACCTACATCGATACCTACGTCTAAAAAAATTCCAAAGCAAAAATTCGGCTCTTAGGTAACAGCCTGCCTGCTATGGCTTTTTTCCTCACATGTATTAAATTTAATCGCTAGATTGAGTTGCTCTAAAAGTTTAAGATTTGTTTTTAAAGACAAAATATATAGGTTTACTCGTAGATGGCTTAACAATCGCCGAGATATGATCGTTTTTACGTTAAAAAGCCAGACTATAGAGTACATTAACGTTTTCATAATATAAATTATATCCCTTATGTGTCTTATATACGAACCAGACATAAATGCACCGTAGACATTATCGTAAAAATGATATTTTTACTGGAGGTATTTGATAAGAAATGATAATTTCGATAGAAAAATATTCCCTCTGTTTTTATTATTTTTCTCGTGCTTTGGTTTTAAATAAAAATACAATTTTCTGTTCGACTTATAATTTTTATACTTATACTTTCAACTTTGAAGTTTTCAAAGTTGGTAAATTTTCGCCATCGAACAACGGGTACTAAATTTAATGCCTTAACGCAGCAATTCGAAAAGACAGATATTACATTCAATGGTGGCAAACTTACTGATATTTATTCTACTTATTAGCAAGATTAGAACAATTCCAAGTCGGTACATTTACAGCCTGGAATTAAGGCCATTGACAAAGCTTCAAGTTCAAATGTTACACCGTATTTTGATAATGTTTAAACATGATACTTTAGCCTCTCTTTATTCGCGAGACGAGTATTCGGTGTACCTATTTGCTCTTTTTAGGCACGTAACATTCTTGCGGCGTTCCACTGTTGGTTTTATTCAGAAAAACAAATTTTTATGGGCGTACAAAAGTGGAAAATTTCCACCACCTAAAATTTTAAATCGCTATTATTTTAATAACACATTATACACTTGGAAAGAACGAGGCGTGTTGAAGTACCGGGAAATTTTTTAATTAAGAGAAATGCTACTTAAAGAATGTAGGTATCTGGAGTATTCTTTATTTTACTGGCTTATTCATAAATTCACAAAGCGTCATCATTTGAACTTTATATTAAGGAAAATAAGCAACCACATATAAGCAAATGTAATAATGGTTGCCATTTTCTCTGCACAAGGAAGCATTTTTCAAATGAATGGTATTTTTTTGTTTTTATTTTTCGCTGAGTAAAAAGCCTTGTTTGAAACGCTGCATTAAATGAATGTTAAATATGAAACAGACCTGTTGTAACAATAAAATATAAAAATGCTGACCTGGTTTCCAAACTGCTGATGTAAAATGGAAACACATTCGATAGTTGGATGGGATGATTCGAGGTGTATTATTGGCTTATTTTCAAACACTGTGAAAATTTTAAATGTGAATTTAGCTTTAGTGATAGGTATGTTCAATTGAATATATATTTCATTTTTCTTGAAAATTAAAGTTACCTACTTTTTTTTTTGTCAAAAACCCTAAAAGTAATCTCTTTAAAAAATAAAGCAAATAGTGGAAAAGAAGCAGGAATTCTTAATGCTTTCATTAATTAGTAAATTTCGCCACCAAGTTTGAAAATTGAAGGAGGAAAAAAGCCCAGTTGGTATTTTCTTTTAGCAAAACTTTTGCAAAGCCCTTACAATTTGACAGATTTTATTTTGAAAATTTAATCTTTCTTTACGACGAAAAAAAATTGTTTGAAAGATTTCTCTCGAGAAACCATCAAATTTTTTTCTGCATTATACAAATTGTAACATTTTTTGTGGTATGCTCATTTTCCAAATTAAAATTTGTGTTTTTGTAAACGCCTTACGAGTTATGATCAAATTATTCCAAGTACCTATTGCATTTTGAGTTATTTATTTTTTGCTTTGGGATTAATGTAGGTACCATATCTCCTAAGAGCACTGCGGATGCTAATTGTTATTTTCCTATCGAAAGGTAAAATTTTATTCAGCAAGTTAGGCCAGTTTATGTTATTTTGGCAAAAAATATTTTTCAACAAGTGAGCGTTCTAAACCGAAATGAGTTTTGAATATTTTTTATTGCGACTAAGCAAGTACTTGATTTGAAATTTAAAACAGCGCCAGCGTAAGCATCTTTTTCATATTTACTTAATTACAATATTTTGACAAAAATCAACTTTCTTACCTACTTTGTAACATTGTAACTCATTTATAATGAGTAAAACAGCTCCGAAAACTTGAAACTCGCAGCTGTTTAGTTTTGACAAATATGAATTACTTAATGGGAACATCAAAAGATAGAAACAACCTAATTTTAATTTTAGAAAAATGATCATTACGTTAAACTTTTAACGTGACTTTTGCAATGTTAATAAGACATTCCGACTCCGGAGATTTTTTTTCTCTCTATCGAATGCTTCTTGTACGGAAGAGACTGTAACAAATTTCTTCGTAGCTTTGTCGCTCTTTTTCAACTCTTTCTACTTTTTGTTCAAGTTTTTAACTAGTTGATGTTCGAGACGTGCTTTTGGTGTTATCGTTGCGGTTCCAATGTTGGTATTTGAATCTCTAGCTGTTTTCTTTACAAATTTAAACTGCTTTTGCAGCAGCGGTTTTTAATTTTAATTTATTATTTAAAAATAGTAAATTGGTAAGCAAATTTAACGTAATCTGAAAGAGCTACGTATTTCGTAGCGTTGGCGAAAATAATAAAATTATACTAAAACTTCGAATGAGAAATCATTAGAGTGCAGCGTTTTCCAACTTTTTTTGTATTTTGATGGGCTTATGCCAAAAAATGTTGTGAAATGAGCTCAAGAAGGTATGGCATAATTTTTCACTATTCTTTTGGGGGAGGTATAATTTTTGCATATAGCTAAAAATCTTTTTTTTGGAAATATTTGAGAAATTAATACACGAAATAATTACATACTCGTACATAGACTCAAATCGATATAAAGAGGTTGATTTTCACCACAGCTGCTCGTGTAGGACGACCCCGATCCCATTTCCTTTTTTTTCGGAGTTCTCAAATTAAAATGCAGACACAGACCTACCAAAAGAGGGTTCCCTCCAAAGAGGTCAACGGCTGTAAAAAGTTTTTAAAAATTGGTATTTTTTGCTTTTCCAAGATAATTTTCCCCAAATTTTCCATTGCTATTGTTGCCACGTAATCATTTTACCCGTCTTCCAACACCTCTGTTGAGAAAATTCAACAAAATTTCAGCAAAAAATTTACCACTCTCAAAATCCAAATCCGTTCAAATCCACAAGATTTTGATCCAACCCCGATATCTGAAATCTGAATATTTTTCAATTAAAATCTACTTATTAGGTGCAATGGTATAAATGTATTTCATGATAATCAAAATCCTTGCATTTGCAAATCTAAATCCGAAATCCAAATCCAAAACGGTTTTCTTGGAATTTGGATTTTTTTGGATTTTTCGACAAAGAATCCAGCCGGATACATGGATGAAACGTATCCCTCGTCACATTTTTTTCTCAAAATCTCGACTCCTCAAGTAATGTCTCTCGATATAAACAATTTTTTGAAAAAGTTTTGACCCCTCTCCTATTGGAATTAACATGGTTGTTTCATATTATTCATATTTACCAAGCAAGTAGATATATTCTTTTACATACAAATTTGAAGTTCAATAGGTTTCAATCGTAAAAAACATCATGAAACCAAAAACATGATAGGTAGGTACCTACATGTTGAAAATATTGTTAGAAACACCTGATAAGTAACTTTTTTAATTTCTTGAAAAAAATCCAAAATTGGGATCATGAGACAATAATTGGTAGGTACTTAATATATCCAATAAATTTTCGTATTATCCAAATTCAAAAATGAATTAAGCATTATGTAAATCTGGATCAAAATTCAAATCCGATTTGAAATTTATAAATTATTGTTAGAATAATTGATCAAAACTAAGAAAAAAGTAAAGAAATCCGATGGAAAAAACAATGAAACATATAAGTAAACATAATTTGGAAAAAATTTCGGATATAAAATGTGTATTTAAAAATTGACTTTGAATTACAAAAATCGTGTACTTACCTAATAAATTTTCATACCTATTGAGGAAAGGGTCTGTTTAGGAGAAGAGCGAGGACTACTCATTTTAAGATTTTAGATAATCGTCGCTCATCCATCTCCCAAGGGCCTCACGCCTCTGAAACGAAAAAACACAGCCAAATGGGCCAAAATCAGTAGGTACATTAGAATATGTCAAACCATTTCTAATATGTGCCACATTACACCCCTCCCTCCCTCCCTCCCTCCCTCCCTCACTCTTCCTCTCTCATAGAAACCAACCGAATCTTAAACAAAACACCAAGACAAAATTCGAATTTGGCGACCTAAAACTAATTTCCAGTTTCTGAATTTTATCGCGTGAGGTTTCTATCTAAAACCAGTGTGCTTCGGAATCTTATCCACCATAGTTCTAACAAAATTATAATTATTAATTCTTTATGATCACGATTAAAAAACCACATTATAACATCATAATAATTAGAAAAAAAATGATAATACTTAATAATGGAGAAGTAAGTATTATTACAAGTACCTAACTAAGTTAGTATAAGGCATCTAAAAAAAATTGAAAAATGCATAATTATAGGTACATACTTACTTAGAACTTTTTAAATTTAAAATTTTGGATTTTTTAACCTGATTAACAGGAAGAATTCCATTTTTAAATTTTTAATTGAATAAAAGGTAATATTAAAATTCGATTTAGATTTACTTACTTACTAAGTTACCAAGTTACGTACCTATTACGTAAAATTTTTAAAAAACTTAATCTTTGTTGTTTGCTATTTTTTAAGTTTTATTATTAAACTTGAATTGAATTGATGAATTGATTGAATTGAATATACCTACAATAAAAAATAAAAATTAGCTTGAAATTAATTTGATTTTGATTAAACTGGTCAAGTAATTATTTCAGAAAAATAAAAAAAATAAAAAAATGTTTGTCACTTTTTTTTCCTTGATTATACACAAACTGGTTTACGTAATTATGGTAATTATGAGTTTTTTTGATTTTTCGCGTAACACACTTGTTTAGCAGCCATTTTGTTGTTTTACCTTTATGTTTATTGTGATTGTTTTTGTTTTGTTAGTTGTGTTTAGTTTTGCTGGATTTCGTGTTTGGGGTATTTAATTTCGCGAAAAATTATCATCAATCTTGAATTAATAACAGTGATTTACAAAATTGAACTCGAAAATGAAAACTCTATCATATGAATCAAGATTTTACGTGAAACAGTGCGCGATTTCTTCAATATCGATACTACTACGAAGTATCTTTTGGCTAAGCTATCGAATACTCTTTCTTGTTATTTTATTGCGGTTATTTATTCTAAATTCGTTGTGTTTTGTTATGATTGTGTGGTGTTCGTCATATTTTCGACTTCTCACAAATAATCGGATTCATCTGCATCGTAAATCGTTCGATCGTTTCATGGTACGTAGATAGATACTCGTATTACACATTTGTTTACAACTGTGATTAATTCAACAAAACCGCCGTATTGAAGATTTGTAACACCGATGTAACGAATAAGAAAACATTTTGTCGAATTAATTCGCACGTATGCGTGAATTACTTAATCGTCCTGACAAGGGAGCATTTGTACAGTTATTTCGAGCAACAGTTTGTAATGAATAAATAGCTGTTCAGTACGTGCTGCCGACGCTACCGTAGCAATGATGAATGCAATCTCATTAATGTTTATAAGTATCGATGAAATGAAGAATTCCATCTCGACGATTCCGTAGCACAGAAACGTACCTATGCTTAGTTGATATTCATCGATTTCGATTAACACGATTCCATTAAAATATTACAACTGCACCGGTTACACCGGCACCTCCGACGTCAGATATTCTTCGGTAACAGCGGCGGATTATAGTGCTAAAATTTTAGATACAAGATGTAAATGTAGTGCAAAACTAGGTCTATTTTAATTTGAAATATCGCGCGACAAGCGGCACACATGGCGTAGAAAATTTAATACTTCGTAGCATCTAGGTTATTCGCCAGTTACGTATAATACTAAAGCTTAAAACCTGGGCTTGTTTTAGCAGAACATAACTTAACCAATTTATTCATTATTTTTTCCATTTCCGTACTTTTATCGTTTCGCATAAAACGCCGTGAAGAAAAAAGTGAAATATATCTTTTGGCAAAATGAGTTAACAATGTTGTTGCAATATGAACTCGTTGCTGGCTAAAGGGAAAAAAAGAAAAAAAGCCCTAACGCCTGTGAAACGCATTCGCAGAATTAGTGTTCCGGAAAAGAAAGGGCTCAAGCCATGCGAAACGTACAAATAAAGGACTTAAGTCCAGACTTTCTGAATGAATGACGTACTCTAAACGAATTTTTAACGTTCACTCGAATAGTAAATTCGTATCCTACCATGTCTGTTACTAACTTATCATACAAAGATGTTGTTTATTGTAAATTACACATTATTACGTTCCCGTGATCGAATTTTTATCCATTTGGGATTGAATTTTTCGAATGAAAAATTACCGCGGTAACGTTACGCGTTATTAATATTGATAAGGTGGTTTTGTTGAGGACAGGGTACCTTCGGTTGAGGAAGGTGGATCCGCTCTTGGAAATATTACTATGGTATGTTTGTGAGATCAAAAAATTTTAATTCAACAATTCCCCCTCCCCGCCTCGTTTCTCAATCCTACGCCATCGTCAAAAAATCGTGTAATTTTCTCTTGGAAATTTCTTGTTCATTGCTTTATTCGCTAAAATACCAAAAATTTTGAAATTTATGTTGTGTGTACAAAGAAAATAAATAGAAACCAATTTATGGAAAATTTTTAAATTTTTTTACTTCGTTTGCTAGCCAAAAACATTTAGTAACTCTGAACCTTTAAATGGTACAAAAAATTCTTCGCTCAAATGTGTGATTTAAGCCATACTATTTTGGTTATTTGTGGAAAAAATTTGGGTCGTTGCCTTGAGATGTGGTCAAAAACTCTAAAACATCCTCTAAAGAATATTCTTTGTCGAAAAATAATGGTAAGTAATTGAATATACATACGTCAAAAATGAATAGAAGTAGTTTAGCGTAAAATTTTAGTCCAGGATATCTGATAAAAATTTAGTCATTGTACATTTTTTTTTCATTTCAACAGTTGAAAAAAATTCCACAATTTTTTTTTTAAAATGTTACTGTATGTACTGTACATAGGATGTCCTAAACTTATTGAAAGTTGACTTTCCATCCATTCCCATCACTTCCCATACGATCAAACGACACCTGATTCTGAAAATTCAATCGTTTTCCTCTGAAATAGAATTTTTCGAGATCCATCGACTCGACTGGGCGGAGCGGGGGATCCCAAAAAATCACGAGTTTGACTACGAGTCTTTTAAAAATTCATTCATAAAGTGTGCTAGTACATGAAACATTTTTTTTTTTGTAAAAATCATCACCTATAGTACAGTCATTTTAGCTAAAAAAGTGCCCTAACCCAAAAAAAATTAGCAGGAAGGGGAAGTTTCGTATATAAGCTCACTAAAGTATGTACTTTGATATTCCCGAACTTCCCTAAAATTGGTGCATATTTAGGCCCCCTTTTGGGGGGTGAGGGGGTTCAAATTTTGGTTTTTCGGCTATAACTTTCGAAATTCTGCACTTACGAAAAAAAAGTTGAAACAAAAGTTGTAGAGCATAAAAAAACAAACAACTTTGTTATTTACAGTATCTCCCTAGGACGTCATGGGGAGGAGCTGGAGCTTTGTGAAAAAAATCAATTTTAAAAATTTTCCAATAATACAAATAATCCCCAAAAATTGGATCAATTGACTTTTAGGAGCGGTTCTTCTGCTTAGTACATCCCATTATTATGTAGAATAAGTAAAATTTATAACCGACCCCTCATCTCAATGTAGGGGGGTGGACCCTCTGTAAAAAAAACCGCATTTCCCCCTGAGCGTAGCTCAGCTACAGTGAGAAATTCGAAAAATTGGTTCAAACAAACGTTGTAGAGCGTCAAAAGACGAACATTTTACTTTTTTTACTTTTTTTCCACGTGGTCTTGGGAGTGAGCTATTGCGAAAAGAAAAAAAAAACGGGGTTCGAAAATTTTTCAATAATTCAATACATTAAATTACGCCAGGTATAAAATTTAACGAACCGATGGTCTAACAAGTTGGTTTCTGAGGTTTTCATAGTGGCTGAACTCGATTTTTATAATAATTCAATTTCTGAACCCAAATTAGGCCCCAAAAGAGGGGGTTCAAAATTCGTGAAAAAGTTTTAAACGCTCCTCCGCTCTTTTTTCTTTTTACACTAGCTCACTCCCAAGACCACGTAGAAAAAAAAGTAAAAAAAGTAAAATGTTCGTCTTTTGACGCTCTACAACGTTTGTTTGAACCAATTTTTCGAATTTCTCACTGTAGCTGAGCTACGCTCGGGGGAAAATGCGTTTTTTTTTACAGAGGGTCCACCCCCCTACATTGAGATGAGGGGTCGGTTATAAATTTTACTTATTCTACATAGTAATGGGATGTACTATGCAAAAGAACCGCTCCTAAAAGTCAATTGATCCAATTTTTGGGGATTATTTGTATTATTGGAAAATTTTCAAAATTGATTTTTTTCACAAAGCTCCAGCTCCTCCCCATGACGTCCTAGGGAGATACTGTAAATAACAAAGTTGTTTGTTTTTTTATGCTCTACAACTTTTGTTTCAACTTTTTTTTCGTAAGTGCAGAATTTCGAAAGTTATAGCCGAAAAACCAAAATTTGAACCCCTCACCCCCCAAAAGGGGGCCTAAATATACACCAATTTTAGGGAAGTTCGGGAATATTAAAGTACATAGTTTACTGAGCTTATATACGAAACTTCCCTTTTCTGCTAATTTTTTTTGGGTTAAAACCTAAAATGACTGTACTACTATTGGAAAATACTACCTATCTAAACATATTTTGATAGTTTCATCCCAATCTGAAAGATCCTTGGTACCTTTTTTGCACTGTTTTGTGAGCATGGCTTTTCAGATTATGCAAAATTTTACCGAAAATTAACTGTAGACGTACTGAACTCAGAATTTCAGTTCATTTCTCCATTCCCATTTCAAAATTTTTCACGAGTAATTCTCACCCTAAAAATGAAAAAACGACCAAAATTTTACCCCGACCCCTGTTGAGATCCATGCAGGAAGAAGGCTAAAAATTTTGGAAATCCCAAAAATACGATGCAATCTATTATTTGTTATATTTTCGGAGATGCTGAATCCAATTACTGTTTTTTAACATTTTTTAAGAAAAAAATAAAAAAATTGATTTTTGCTAGTTTGTTTGTTGTTTTGACGGAGGAATTTAATAAATGAAATTATTCACGTCTTTTCAGTTGATTTATCATCTTTGCAATGTTTGCAGAAAACTACAAAAAAAATTTCCCCCTCCCAGAAAACTGTAAAAAAACTTGCCCCCGAAAAAATTGAATTTTTGGGTACTTTTTGGTCAAAAAAATTACTGATAGTTACTTTTTTCTTCAAAAATTTCGCTATGATGTCTGAATTAGTCGAAAATACTCTTGTATTAATTTCTTGGCTTCTTCTGTGGTTCGAAAAAAATCAACAATTTTTTCAAAAAATGGCTGCCTCTATATTTTTGAATTAATTTTCAATATTTTGTCATATACATAGGCACCTTGGAGTTTCAATTTTGAAGAATTTCATGTAAATAGATTCATTTCTTTCCCTTTGTATTTTCAGTGAGATGAAAATGTTTCTTTCGATACAGGTCAGGACAGAATTTTTCTTCCGAAATTCCTGTTTTTTCATTATAAAGTAGGGTGGGTGAGGGGATATTTCGGTCTAAAATTTTTTTTACAGGTTCCTACCCAATAATACTCAACTAAAATTTTAAAAATCAAAGACCAGTGACATTTCACTTCTCTTATCCTGGAATTTCCATTAGCCTAAAGATGTATACGTAGATACCCATGTGAAAATTTTGATTTCCAAATTCCACTAGACACTTGCTCATGTCTGGTTCTGCATTAATACCTTGTGTCGTGGCTAAATTATTATTCGGTATCCTTGACTAAAATTTTACACCAAACCACTATTTGTATTAATTTTTGATGTAAATTCTATTACTTGAAAAAAAAAAACTCCTTATTGAGGAGTTTTTTGAGTTTTTGACTACAACCCACCTTTTAATTGTTTTCCCTAAAATATCCTAAAATAATATGGTTCAAGAATAAAATTTGAAAAAATTTCCTGTAGTCTATATTATTTTCCCTATATGTATACCTTACACTACTTAAATTTAAAAAATTTTGGCCAATGAGGTGATGAACAGGAAATTCTCATTCGAAAAATCATGATTTTTTGACGTAGGACGAGAGGGAAGCGTGGCGAGGAAAATAATTTTGCTCAAAACTTTTTTTTGGTCTTCCTAACGTACCAGGGAAATATTTCCAAAATCCGAACCCAGGGCAGATTCACCTTTCTTAATCGAAGTACCCTCTACGGTATTAACAAATCGACTCTTTTCAAGTAGATATCGACTCTCCCTGCATACTATCAAGGTCCCGGATAACGCAGCGTTACTGGTTTTAGAAAATTTTCCAATATTCAGTCACCAGTGAGCTATGTGATGTGAATATTAAATAGGGGCAAAAAAATTACCATAAACAGAATTCCATCAATATTTTTCATGGCCAACGTTCGTTCGTCTGAAAAATTATTAATTTTTGTGTCAATCATGCTATCGAGTTATGTCATACACGTACATAGTTGGTTTGTTTGCTTCATCTTATCGTACAAAACCATAAAAACTAAACGGTTTCGCGATCGAATTAACTTAGTATATGTAGTAAAACTATTTCAGTTATGAGCGATATAATTTGATTTACCAAACGATTATACGGCAAAATTGGCACATTTTTGAACCTGTATCCTTGAAATAACGACTTTCGGAGTACTCGGCCGAAAAAGCTGCTACGATTCTTTTTATTTTTAAAAACCCATTTGCAATCGAGAATTTATAAGCAATGGCCAAAATTCGTTCGGATTAAATGAAGAAGCACTCGGTTTAATTTACCAAATTTCTTAAATTGTAATCTTTGTTCTTTTTAAAATAGATTTTTGACTGATCCTTAAATACGGCTTTTCAAGTCTTTCAAGGGCTATTTTAGGCTTTGTGCGAAATGAAATAAAATGGTTACGTCGCGTTTTCCCTCTTTTTTTTTTCGCTGCGCACAAATGAATGAAGAATTGAAGAGTTTCTTGAAATTCTCGTTCGGTAAGTTTTCTTCTACGTTTTTTACTCGAGAATAATAAGAAAAAAAAGGCTGAAAATGAGCGGTGGTATTTTTCGTGTTTGAAATACTATTTTTTCAATCGGCCGGGCTGTTTTCAAGATGGACTAAATATGTATTTAAATTTGAATAGGACTCGATTATTAGCCAAATCGGTCGGAATATTTCATTTGCATTTCGCCGGGAAGTTTCCGAGCCTAAAGTCTATAATTAAGGTCGATGTGCTCTAGGTTTCTTTCAAGTTGAAAAAATTAAACGTTTATCGGTTATTGTTATCAGACTTTTGAGAAGTTGCTCGCTTATCGATAAGGTTCGAGGAAATTAACTTTTTCCATCTCGAGATTGCATTGATACGAATTCGAGTTTAAATATTTTCTACAAAACAGGGCCAAAGTTGAAAGAAAAACTGATTGAAATGAATTTCCTGTATTGACAAAAAAAAGGGGGGAAGATCGGATTGAATTTTTCATCTAAAAACGAATTTAAGTAACATCTAAACCGCCAGATTTTCATCGAAATATTTAATGAAAATGATTTCTCGTCATTTGTGCGAACGCGTTTGTAAATAGTATTTTGATGAATTTTCATTTTATTGACGTTTTAATCTAGGTAGTTGCCATCAAATCGGCTCGCATTTCGGCGTATAGGGCGTAAACGTGTATGGGAAAGTTGAGGAAAAACGAAGCCCCGCTTTGAGGATTTTTATGTGTGTATATAGTTGAAAGCTACGTGTCATTTGGGTTTTATCAGTTTCCTCGTATTATTTAATAATGCATTGCTTCTTGACGAGATGCCTAGTGCACTGTTTTACGAGCTGTGTTTACCTCGCAGCAGATTAATTTTTAATCATAAATCTAACGCTAACTTTTTACTTACTCGCGGTGTATCATCTCTTCGAAAACGCCTGCGATGAGATTTATCGCGTAGTTCGTTAATTTAACTACCTATATACGAACGAAGGTAGTAAAATTTCGCTTTTTTGCCAAATAAGTGCGTAAATAGTAAATACGTGAAGACTATGGGAAGTAACTGTTCTCGAAGCGAAGTGATGTGGCTGCTTGTTCTTGGGGGTTTCCACTTTGTGGTTTAAGTTTAGTGCGGAAGTAGGTAATCACGAAAGTGGTTGTTGTGTTTACTCGTCAGAATTGGCATGTGAACTTTGGAAATTTCAATTTAATAAGTTCGGTGATTTTTTCGATATGAATAATTTCTAATCGAAGAGGTATTTCATAATTTTTGTCAAATTAGAACGCCTGGTAAGTTATTTTCTGAGAAGGTGGAAAAAGATCTTAAAGGCAATAATTTTTCTAAAAAAAAATCACGACTAAAAAAAATGAACCACTTGAAAACCTCCCAAAAATAACGTTTTTCAGAATTATATATCAGACAATCATTACTGATTTTATTTTTGGTGTGGGTTTTGAGTGATTGATCACTTTCCTCACTCTTCATAATTGATATTTTCCTTCAGTTTAATGGGAATTGAAAGATAAAAAATCCCGTTGCCTCCGCAATCACGAAAATATCGAGAAAAATCATGAAAGTTAAATTTCCAAACCCTCCCTTTTTTGCAAAAATTTCATTTTTTCGAAAAAAAATACCTAATATTTTACAAAATCAGGAATTGCAATAAGTGTGTGGTCAGATAGGTTGTGGAATGAAAAAAGTCTCAAATTAAATTTTTTTTCTAAACCCCTCAAGTAGTGCCATGTGAATTAAAAATTTTTCGAGACACTTCTGAAACTCCTTCTTCACTTTGCCTCTTTTACTATTATTATTTCCATTTTCAGGGATAATTTTTTTTCGCTTTAAACTTGAAGTGAAACTTGTTTCCAATTTTCCAACTCGCAATGCAATTTTTTTGCAGAAATGTGATCACTTTTGCAAATTTTATCATTTATAGGGAAGTAATCTTTTTAATTTTTACGATTAATGCTGCGTTGATGTTTGAGCTGGGCTCATGGACCGTGTAGCCTGAACCCATTAAAACAAAAAAAAATCAAAAAATCTGTTCCCTCTGATTCTCTCACTCAGTGGCGTAGCGAAGGTTTTTCTGGGGGGGGGGACGTTCTCGATTTTTTCAACTTTGAAACTGAAATTTGCCAAATTTAGAGATGGAATCATAAGTGCGCTCAGAAACTATTTTAGGGAAGGGCTGAGAATTCGAGTAAAAATAGGAGGGATAAAGAGATTTGAGTAAAGAAAAATTGGAAAATTGCGGAATTTTTGGGAACAAACAATCAATACACTCCTGAAATCTTAATTGATAAAATTTATCTGCTTGAATCAGTGGAATGACTTTAACTGAAAATCAGTGATTTTCCACCGATCTTTCAGTCAAGTCAAAATAATTATTGATTTTTCCTGACAAATGGGAATTGATTGAGAAATCAATAAAAAATCATTAATTTCCAAAGAAAATCATTTCACTGATTCTCAAAGGCAGAATTTCATCGAAGACTGATTCAGATTCATTCAAGAAAATATGATTAAAATATTGCCTGAGCGAAGCGAGGGCGAAAATTTTCCGAAAAATCATGTTTGAATACCAAAAAAATGCACTTTTTTCACATTTTTGTAAAAAAATCTCCTTTCCGGGGGGAGGGAGCTTGAGACCCTTGTGCCTCCCCCTTGGGTGCGCCTTATGGACGAAATGAATTTGAAGTAAAATTTAAGTTTCATAGAATGGTGTGGCAAAGTGTGCAGTGACGTACCGAAGTCTGGATATTGAATTGAGGGGGCAAAATCTCAGAATTTCCGGCTTGATTTTTGAAAAAATTTGAAAATCAATTTATTTAAGCACGAAACAGACTGAATTTTTTGAGGGCGGGAATGGATGGCACATATTTTCAGACTGAACTAAATTTTCTGACCATTTCTCCCTCTCATTCAATTCATTGCTTTTCTCTGTGTAATTTCAATGTATCTAATCTATGTATCTACTCGAAGTTGGAAAAATCAGCGAAATTGTCAATTTGTCCCGAACAAAGCAAGGGTGGAGAAGTTCGAGAAAAATTATAATTTATTTTAAAAATGTTGTGATTTTAATGGAAATGCGAGCAAAATGAATTTAGCTCAAACGAAACGAGGGCGAAAATTTTAGAAAACCTCAAGTTCAAGGCGAAATAAAACAATGTTTTAGATTAATAAACTTGAGTAAAAAATTTACCACTTTTACTTTGAAATTATTGAGGGGAGAAATAAGCTTTTAAAAAAATTTCATTTTCAAACATCGAAAATGAGTTTTGAGGAGGAAAAAATATAATAAAATTACTTAGGTGAATATAGAAATAATTTTGAGGAAAAAATGAAAAATACGAAAAAAAATCACTTTTGCATGAAGTAGATAAAATACATACAATAGAGCCGAGCGCAGCGAGGCCAAAGTTTTTGAAAATTTTAGAATTCGGACGTATTTTAGAGTTTGACTGTAATTTCTGAAAAAGCGATGTTTACTCCAAAAATGTTATTGTTATTGGTAAAGTTTTCCAACTTTTTCTACAAATATTATATGGGGGAGGGGGGTCACCCATCCCCCAGACCCATTCGCTACGCCTCTGTTCTCACTTGAGTATGGACCTGGTTTAATTAATTATTTTTCTTAGACAAAAAAATTTAAAATTTAAAAATACTTCAAATTCAAAACTCAATTGAATGTGTCACAACAAAAAGGGCATAACTCAGCATATGTCCTTTTTGATGCGACAAGCGATTCGTATTCTCTGAAGTTTTCTCTATCCAATGAACCCCCTCCCACCTTCCAATATGTTTTCCTCGAAGAGTTATGACGTTTTTAAAATGCGAAGTTCGCAATTTCGGTACCTACTTACATTACATGTTTGATTTTCGAGAATTTGCGTAATGTTTAATTTTTTCACTGTGCAGATGATTGTAAAATTTTAAAATTTTGATGAAGTGTTTTTTTAGTCAATTTTTCGTCATAAATTTGAAAAAATAATAAATTCGTCCAAAATGTATTTTTAGCATTTTTTTGTAACCAAAAAAATGAAAAAAAGTTGTCATTTTTCAAAGTGCGATATATCCGCTCCCTGGATAGATAATTTGAATTTTTCTTACGAAAATGTTCCTTTTTTCATTCTCTTCAATTTTTGTATGAAGATTTTTTTTAATTTTCACTTCCGGAAAAATTATACGTCATCAAACATAGAAGGGTCGAAATGAAATTTTGTCACAACAAAAAGAACATATAACTCAACCTTTTGTTTTCAATATAGAGAAAAATAGAAAAGATATCAAGTGATGAGCGAGCTGTTTTTTTGTAGCAAAAAGATGAAATTTTAGGTTAAATTTTTTCCCCAGCTTAATTCCTTAATTTAGTATTTAAAAAAGTATACTCAAACTTCAATCGAGATTTCCCAAAAACGCCATTTTTTTCTATATGTCCTTTTTGCTGTGACACGTTCAATTGCAACGAAAATTTTCCAACTAAATTGATAAGTAACGACTGTGTAGAAAAATTGATCTGTGTTACCGAATTTTTTATTTTTCTCAATTCTATTCGGAATCACATCAATACTTGGTGTTTTCTTCGTTGATGAAATACTCTGACTCCCCCAAAATGGAAAATGGATCGAAAATACATCAAGTACATTTTCTAATGTATGTAGTTCTAATTACCGAATATAAATAACTTCTGATTCTCCCTTTCTCCCCCTCTCTGTTCCCCCCTCGTCAAATATACGATTAAATGGTCGTTAAAAAATAAATCAGAACAGCAGATAGCGTATACCCATGTACACAGTACAGTCCCACCGAAGCAATGATATCTCCAGATAATAATTCTACGATACAAATTATAAAGTACGTACGCGAATTGGCTTTAATTCAAAATCGCATCTAACTCACCTCGTCGAAGCACAGAAAGATTCTCTGGGGAGGGGGCACGTTAGCCTGTAAATCATTCGATTAAAATAGTTTCGAAATATTAAAAAAAAATTTGGCAATACGCGCCCTTTTAATGATTTACCCTCCGGCTCAATATTTCGTGCAATAATTCCTATACACGCATACCTTCACCGATCTCATCCCCTTAGAACTGGTACAGATTCAGGTATACATGCTGCATTCGAGAGATGATTTAGGAAACCCTACTCTGTTCTACTTTTTTTCCCAGCTTTCCGAAGCCGCTCTCGCGAAAGCAAAAATTGAGAAAACGAACGAAACCATTGGCTGGGCTCCTCCTTTTACTGGGTGGCAAATGGCCAAAAACGTTACCCGTTTTCTATTATTACATAGCTTCCGAAAACCGCAACATTTACCACAGATCCAGTTTTTATTTAAAACATCCCCTCGTACCACCTCCATTTGCCCCATATCCAGCTAGGTCGTCAGCTCAACAGATCTTGCACAGTTTCGCTATCTCTTATATTATACCATGTTTGTGTACGTATTTTGGCGAAGGCAGGCGCGTGCTCCTCTTATACTATAAAACAAATACAATGTAGATGTAGCGTACGAGGAGTTTAAGTTTCGCTTTGGCAAAATGATGCGACGATTTAACCCCGTCGAGATATACTACGTAGAAAATTATACGCCGTTTGAATACACCGCCGACGATCAAATCGACGCTGTGTGGCCAAGACTTACGAATACTTTATTCGTACTAGGATTTTACCTCTTTTTTAAGGGTAAAAATCACGACGAGACGCCATAACGTTATGTATATTGTATGATTTTATACCCCTCGCGATACAATTTTTCTCCCTGGAAATATATGTAACTCTGTGACCGAATAGTTGCTTTGGAGGTTAAAAAAAAAAGGCCCAATTTACCCCGGCTGCGGATATTTATTCGAAGCACGTACGAATCGTTACCGCAATGGTCTTTCTTGACTTTCTGCTGTTATATTGAAAGTTCAAAGTTACCTTATAGCAGTTTATAATTTTACCCTGCGAGGTGGTTAAGGCGGCTCGTGTTTGTATATACAATGTAAACACTAGGTACACATGTAGACGATTGTTCGCGTATAAGATGATTTTTTCCTATTTCTTACCCTTGTGTGGGCGGTAGGTACTTAGGAGGGGCTTGGCAATGTCTTGAATTAACTGGGATGCGGATTTAAGCGTCGAATCGACGAGTTTAATAGTGTTTACTTAGGTATTTACATAAGCATGTAGCGTCTGCTTTGGAAAGTGTGCGTTTCCCGAATCCGATGCTTTCGATGCAAATTATAATATATATTAAGCAAATAAAAACGACGAGAAAAATTTTTCAGCGAGCACCATTCGCCCGATGCTTTTATTTATACGTATCCAAACGAAGAATAAAATGGTAAAATTTTACCACATCAGTTAGATCCATATTATGACGTGTTAATTGAAAAAGATCCGTTGGCGTTGAGTAATATATTGAAAATATTCCCAGTTTAGAAGCCAGAGCCGAGCTCTTCAATGTATTCTACCTATGAAGTTGATTTACTAAATGTAGTGGGAAATTCCAGGCCGGAAAATATACGCCTTTTGATGGGAAATTAGGCTTAACGCGCGGTATACTGCAGCAGGTTAATACGACCTAATTTTCAAAGCGATGATAAAAACAAAGAGGTCTCGAGATACAGTCTAGATATGTAAATCATTTGGAATATAAAGAGAGCTCTAAGGGTATTACTGAAACAATCTTTTTTTCTTTCCGAATGCTACATTTTTATAAACCTTTCGCATTCATTTGAATAGCTTAAAAATAGCATAAAAATGAACAGTCTATCATTGTGCAGGCAGCGATTTCGCGTACGATACGAGGTATCTATGGCGCGCCGCCTTTTCGCCAACGCCGCATGTCGACGATTGTCGCTATTTTAGTGGCGTTTTTAGAGCCGAAATAAAGAATTTATATTCGTAAACGAAAACCAACGCGATGGTTGATATCTGCGAAGTGTCGTTTGCGTATGATGTGGAAGTAGGATGAGGGACGGAATCGGAGTGCTGAGTCAGCGAATTCGTTTTAAGTGTGTGGTTTTTCCGAGAATACTCGAAAATCGAAGGCGTGGATTTAAGGAGTTCGAAGAATTTATACTGACAGCGGTGTCAAGTGTTGACGAAGTAGGGCCAGATTGAACGCAGGGAGGCGGTTTATTGTGTCTTTGATGATTTTTTGGCGAAAAAAATTTGCCTCAAGTTGGAAAATTTGCAAAATTTTGACCAGTTTTTTCTTTAATGCGGAGTAATTTGTATTTGAAGTCGTAAATTTTTAATTTCCAATTCTCCTCCTTTTCAATGAATAACGTTGACTTTGATTCGTTCGTGTAATAAAGTGATGTGAATCGTGATACTGTCTTCTGAACTGCTAGTCAACTTGGTCGTGCAAATCCTGTGAGAGTTCTAGCTCCTCCCAATGTTTTGAAGAAATTATTCAGAACAAAATAAAATCTTTTTAAATACATTTTCATGTTACAAAAATTGGTCAAAATAATGAAAAATATCTAAAATTTTTTTTGGAAAAACATGTAGTAGAAAGTGTTGAAAAAATTAAAAATAATACATATGATGAAAATTTGAAAATTTCTTGAAAAATTCATTAAACATGAAAATTCTGTAGGTGAAAATTATACTAAAATATAATGAAATTTTCTTAGTAGTGAGTTGAAAATTGTTGAGGATTATTTTAAAATCTCCAAAAGTTCAGCATGAAAAGAGGCATATGAAAAATTTCGAATCACCAAAATTCAGCCTTGAGGAAGTACAGCTAAAGTTTAAAGTCATCTTAATTCATTGGAAAGGAAATTTGGGAGAAATTTGAAATCTTCCAAATTTGCTCTGAAAGGGAGAAAAATTACAATAGAAATTTGAAATAATCGAAATTCATTCTAGAGAGGTATAGAAAAATTTAAAATTTAAAAATTCTGCCTGGAATGGCTACTGGAGAAATCTACAATTACCTATAAATTCTTTCTACAAAAAGGTACAGAAGAATTTTACCGAATTCAATCTGAAGAATGTGGAAGAGAAATTTTAAGCTAAAAATTCATCCAGGAGAGAGGTACATTCATCTGGGAGGGGTATTCAAGGAAAATTTGAATGTCAAAATTCATTTTGGAGAGTACAGGAGAATTTGGGTAATTCTACCAAAAACACACATTTTGGCGTACATGCAAAAAATTTCGTGTACAGCACATTAATGAAATGTTTGAATATAACTGGGTCAATCATAGTGACCCCCTCTACCAATTTTATAAATTGTAATGTGTCCACCCCCTCCCCCTTCTGACGTAGAGCCCCCTTAGTGGGCAAAATTTCCATCACCGTGGCTGTAGCACACCTCGTTTTTCAAAGTTATTTTTACGACCAGCAAAGAGTGATGGAAGTTCCGTTCTCGCGACTTGGTTTCCTCTGTTCCTTACACCTGTACGCAGATCAAGGTCTAAACAAAATTCATTTTAGTGACAATCTCAAGCTCTGAGGTGGCCTTGAAGCTCTGTAGCACGAGTTTTGTTCCTTCACCGTGGTCAATTTTCATTGCTCATGTATGGCTTACTGTAAATATTTTTTGCGGATGTATGAGTTAACATTTCTTTGGATGCTGGTCCAAAATCTCATCCACTGATGAAAAATCAAACCTGAGTTACCCTGTTCCTAATATCAAGATAAATCAATAAAAAATGTCGAAATTACTTTTTTTCGTTCCATCACCGTGGGTCATCAACTGAAGGAACTATGAGCTGATGAGATCAAAAAAATACAAAAAAAATATCGTTTGGCAAGTATTGGTTCTAATTATGTTGAAATTTTTTTTTTAAAAGTATGTTGAGTGATTATTATAATCATTTATTTAGCTTTTTTCCATCACCGTGGCTACAAATTTCTTTTCCTTCACCGTGGTTGATTAACATGGCGTTTACATAAGGCCTTTTTTTATGTGAATATGAATTTGACCCAACATTATTAATGAGGTCTTGGGTTGGTATCCAAGCAATTCCCCCTAAAAATTTTTTTAAAAAAACACTTTTTTTTTCAAAGAAAAAATCATTTTGAAAAGTGTGTTTTTGGTAGAATTACCCATTTACTAAAATTCGACCTGAATAGGGGTGCAGGAGAAATTCGAAATTATAAAAAATTAGCTTGGAGGGGGATACTATGGGGAAAATTTTGAATTGACAGAATTCTATTGGGAGAGGTACAGAAGAATTTACCAAAATTCAGTCGGAAGGGAAGTATAGGAGAAATTTGAAACAATTCAGCATGGAAAGGTGGTATCAGAGAGCAATTAACAAATTACCGAGATTTAGAATGTTTGGCGATTAGAAGAAATTTTGTTTTACCAAAATTTAGCCTAGAGAGGGGAACAAATTTTTTTTTTTGAGGTGACAAAATTCAAACCCGGAAGAGGGTATGGGAGAAATATCGAAACATCAAAATTCAGCCCTGGAGTGGGATACAGGATAGATTTGGAAATATCTAAATTTAGCCCTGGAAGAAGATACAAGAAAATTTTTAAGATGAAAAAATTTAGCTCTGGGGGAGGGGTACAGGTGAAATTTTTCGAAACACCAGTATAGGTAGATTAAAGAAACACAGAAACACTGAAACACTGCTAACTCCCTGGAACTACAGGAACCATCGTATTCATCAGAACCACTGGTATCATTGAATCATTGAAGCCACTGGTTACTGGTACCATTAGAATTACAACCACTGAAACTAGTGAAACCACTAGAATATGAGGGGGAGGTGCAGAGGAAACTTCAAACATTCAAAATTCATCTTTGGAGGCGATAAAGAAAAAATTTTTAATTTTCAGAAATCAATTCTGGGGGTGGGTACAAAGAAATTTTCAAGTTATAAAATTTAACTCTGGATGGGGTACTGGAGAAATGTTTAATTTCCGAAATTCAGCTTAAGAGGGAAGTGCCTACATAGAAAAGAGTTTTTGATACTACAAAAATTCACCTCCGGTGAGGGGGGGAGGGTGTTCAGGAGAATTATTAAGATTGCAAAATTTAGCTCTTGAAAGGGTTGCAGGAGAAATTCCGAAATCTCAGCAATGAAGAAAAATAAAAATTATAACATTGTTACTTCGTTCGTCTTCACCCCCAGTTCAAAGATATGAAACATGCTAATTTGTATTCAATTTTTCAGGCCTACCATTGGTAAAAAAAAATTATTCGGTATATTTCAAGTTTTTATTCGGCATTTCTATAACCGATTACCCAAAAAATTTCCTTCGGACCGTCTTAAGATCCTTCTTTTTTCTTCACGGTTTCAGCAAAATTGATTTTCCAAGTTGAGAAAATTCAATTCCCTGGTTGAAAACTTTCAAAAATTACGACCTTTTTAAAAATAAAAATTGGAAAAATTGCAAGTCGAGCTGGTAAAATTTAATTTCGTTTATAAAAAATGAGAGAAAATTGCATTTCAAGTTAGGAAATCGAGGTTTACAGTTGGCAATTTTCACTTTGTTATTATCGTTTTGAAAATTGAAAATTAGTTTTTCGTGTAATGTCTCGCTTCCTGTTTTTACTTCCATTTCTAGCGTATAAATAATTCGAGAGTACGACAATACGGAAAATATGTATAATTATTACCAGCAAAAACGATTTATTATACCTATATTTTGTAGAATAATCTTCGCAATAATTATTTCTACGTAAAGATCAAAATTATATCTTATTTTTACCAACTACCTAACTGATAAAAATCCAAATCGGTTTACTAATGAGATCCGTTCTCTGTCTACGCTTGAAATTACTTTCTTCGTCCAAAATTGAGCTGAATACAAAAATACCCTTACTGTACGCAAGATAGAAGATATCCACCTATAAAATGGAAAAATAATTTTTCCTTTTCTTTACAACTCGCGAGTAAGTACATAATAGATGATTGTAAAGCGATCGTATAACAAAAGTGAGGTAATTTTTCTCGGGCGTCTAAAAATTCGAACCGAAATGCGGCTTATTTTCCAGACTAGCGTCTTCGATAATATAAAAAAAATCGCCAAGTCATTGCATATTGTTATTTGGGTGTTGTAAACGAGCGTAAAAGTAACGATAAGGAACCGTTTAAGTGTCCCTTTAGGTTGAGCACTGCTTCAGTGTACGGTCTTTATTACTCCATTAAGGAACAGAAAGAGTGAATTTTAAATTTAATATCGATAATACCGCGCTACATTGCTCTGGCTAGAGCCACAGTCAAGACCGGAAAGTAAAATATTTATATCCTCGAATGGGGCGGTGTGGCGTATTTTTCTTGAACCCAAAATATGATTAGGTGTAACCTTTTTTCTTCTTGGCTGCGAAATAAGGTTAGTAGTGCTGAATGGCTTGTGGTGCAAATTATCGTTTCGAAATAATATTTAGAATACATAATCTCAATTTTTCTTATTGTAAATGTAATTTTTCTAACGGTATCCAATATTTTTTTTTTTAAAACCCACGTTTTTGAAAATTCTCCCTGCTAGAATCAAAATTTTCCAACTTGATCATCAATTTTGTTAGAAATATGGAAAAGCTTGCCCTGCTTTTTAGGACCTACGACTAAATCCATACGGATTGTGCTTCAGGCACGAAAGTACAAATACACTCCGAACGACTGAATCGTTCTGTTTTTCAACTAATTTTTTTTTTCAAAGTCCTTTTATTTGATTTTACACTAATTTTCAAACTCTGAATATTTTTTCTCAAACTTTTTCAAACTTCAATTTTTTTCCAACGTTAATTTTTCAAGTCTAAAATTTTTTCAATGTAAATTTTTCAAGTTTGAAATTTCTTCCTCAAAATTTTTTTCTTAAAATTTTTCAATTTAAATAGGAATATGAATAAGTAAGTAATTTTCGATGATTATTTGGGAAAATCGAATTAAAATAATTATTGAATGAAGGACTTTCATTTTTTTTTTTTTGGGGGGGGGGGGAATTCTTTCAAAACCAATGCCATTTTTCGATGAATTAAAGGATGTAAGATGATGAGAGGGAACAAATAGACCAAAATTTTGAAAAATAATATTTGAGAGAATTTTTTGTCAAACCTCCCTCATTTTGCTAAATGTTTGAAATTTTCTCATCATTTTTGAACAAGCTGCAAAATTAATTGTATCAAAATCATAATTTGGCAAACTTAGTCTGGGGAAAAGAATGATCCTCACGTTTTTTTGTTAATTTTTAGAAACTTGCTGTTTTATGCATTACATTTTCTACCGAATTCTCTAATTTTCTCTAGAAAAATTCAACATGGATGTTCTGGGAATATTTTAATGAAGTTTGTCATGTGTATGCATTACATACAGTGGAATGCGTTAATTTTTACATTTTAGTCGAGAAAGTTTGTATGATGAATTGATGACTTTTTTGTAAGTATAAAATTTTGATATCGAATTGAAAGAAGCGCAAAAAAACGTATTTTGAGTAAAAAATAAAAAAAGAGAGATAAATTCAATATTATTCAAAATTTTTATTTTTTTTGCTTCCTTCCAATCATCAACTTTGTCTCAACTCTATACCATATTTATTTGACAAATCTTGAATCTAGAGTATTATAAAGGACAACCTTGACTTATTAAAATTTTAGATTTCGATAGATTTTTCGAAACATAAATTACCTATTTCTATTTTTCTCCATCAGAATGAAAAAATTCAACATGGGGGTGGGGTGTAAAATGTAAATATTGTCCCATTTTCGTTTGATATCCATATCCAACTGAAGATATATGTTCAGAAGTGGCCTGTTTACTGCAATGAATTGAATTTAATTATAGTTCATACCAAAAGAGTTTGCCAAAAACAACAAGACCTTGCGAGCAATAACAAGCAAAACAGAGCAACAATATTCATTGGCTATTCAAAAAATCATGAAATTTTATTGACCTCACAGTATGAATAGCTACCTCTTCACCACCCCGCACCGCCTACTATAAATCGGCCATTTTGGCAAACTCTTTTGGTACAGACTATAATGTTTCTTCAGAGAACTACCTCGCCAAATGTTTAAAAAAAAATAATATCTGTTTTTCCAGCATGATTTTTTAAAAACATTTGCATCAAGTTTAATGAAAAAATTAACCTCTACTCTGTCATTTAATGAACAATTCATTTTTTTGTTTCAGGTGAGTTGAAAATTTTCATCTTTGGAATAAGAAATATGAATAAGTGAGTAATTTTCCATGATTATTTGGGAAAATCTTATTCGAATAATTATATTGAATGAAGGACTTTCATTTTTTTTTAAATTCTTTCAAAACCGATGCCATTTTCTGATGAATTGAAGGAAGTGAGATGATGAGAGGGGACGAATTGACCCAAAATTTTGAAAAATAATATCCTTTCCGCTGAGAATTTCTGCTCTTTTCTGTTCCTTTCTGCCCCTTAGGGAGGGAGGGGGGTCAAAAATGGTCGTTGAACGCACAACGGGGTCCAAAGGAGCAGACAGTGCGAATTTCTGCTCTTTTCTGCCCATTTTTATTTTCTGCTCTTTTTACACCTCGGGTAAGTACGTTTCAGTTAGCCCACACCCACGGATATGTTTTCATCTTATAGCAGGCCTTCTACATACCTTACGTGGCCTTCTAATGACGCAAGATGCGAACACGTTCCGTTGGAATAATCTAAACCGGTTCAAATAGGTTCAGTCGTTCAGATCATCTAGATTGGCTTCGATTTAGAAATTTAATTTGGATTTTAACATGAGTATGGCTTTATTCGAGTACCAATATTTCATTTCCAAAAGATGTTTCATAATAATTAAGCCCACTAAAGAACGACTACAGGGTCTATTACAAACTGGCGTTTTTTTTACCCTGCAACGTGACAGTGTGGCTCGCAGATCGTGGCCGTTCGATGGTATCTTCCTCATTATACATATTTTTAATTAACTAGATAGCGAAAAAAGAGCGACGGTATTTTTCTCATTATAGTATCTATCACGTTGAGCTAATTTTTTCGCAGATTAGTTCTATCATTTCTGCGGGACGTGTGAACGCGAGCGTTATCTGAACACTGCGAGGAAAAAAAGCTCGCGTAGTTAAGTTGGGCGATTAAAAGCGTGGTACGTTTGCGATGGTAGTCGGAGCTCGCCTGCTGGTAAAATAAATTCAATTATGTATTGGCGTTTTTGAAATTTATTTCGACGTTGTAGTACGTACAATATACCCTTTAAAGGTTTTTTTTTTCGCGCTCACGCTTCCCGTTGGCTAGCTTAAGGGTTATTGTATTGCGATGGGAAAAACATATACTGCATTGTGGCTGGTTTCACGCTATACGCAGCCATCGCGTCACTTTCCGCAAGATTTTCCTTATCTGCGTGAAAAAAGCTCGTACTATTACGTTTAATAAAGCTAATGCGAAAGCTATTAATGCTATTCGCTGCCGTTTAAAGGCATCAGCGTCACAACGTTTTGTGGCGAATCGTACGCGAGATAGAGTGGCAAGTGGAGAAGGGTGCCACCACACTAGATAGTAATTTATACCGATGGTTGTCTTATTTGCTATTTGATTATGCGCAAAATAGGACACGTTTTTGGTTCGGTGAAATGTCTATCTACGTAGGTACTTTTATACTATATTGGCGAAAAATCCATTTCTCGGATGCGTGTGTTGAATCAGCACTGTGTGGTTTTGTGGATGCTTCGTGCGGAGAAAAAGCGAGACGAATTTTGCGAACAGACACGTAAAAACCGCCTATTACGGTGACGCATAAAATGCCAACGATATCTAAAAAGAAGAAACTTTCCGCTAGACAGTTATGTTTTCGCTTTCGTCGAGTAAAACGTGATGTGGCCTTTGAAAATTTGATTTACACTGAAGCGAAATTGATTTTTCAGCGTTTTATTCAATTTAAACGCAACGAATGTCATTTTATCAATTGTTTCATGTGTGCTGGCTATAAAAAAAGCTTAGAACGATTGAGGACTAAAAAGGGGGAAAATCCAAGATTAAGGAACATAAGATGGTTTGCGTTATACTGTGTAAAATGTTCGAGGGGATTGAAAAATACATAAGGGGACGAAGAAGGGGGCCACTCAGAATGACCGACGGTATAAATTTTTTTTAACGGGGTTTTCGTCTGTTTCGGTGAAGTGTTATTTGACTTCGGATAGAGTAATTCGATCGGTGCATCAGAACATATCGTGGTATGTGAGAAGAAGAAAATGAAAGCCAGAGAAGGAAAGAGATAGGGCATAGCCGAAGATCCGAGGCCGGGGAATTTTCAATATGGCGTATTTGATAACCACTAAATAAAATTACGAGATTTATACATGCGTTGGTTATTCGGTACCCCTGCGGGTTCCTACCCATTGAATAATATTACCATATTTCACTGACTGTGAGTAACACGATGCAGTGTTTAAGGCTTAGCCTGTCCCGAAAGTTTCCAAGTTCGCCCCATGTGCTCTCGGTTATCGTTTCTTAGTAATCCGAGAAAATTATATTTTGAGGTTGGAGCGAAGGCAGTGTTAGACTACAAGTTTATGTAAATACGTCGCGAATTTTTTCCCATTTTTTTTCTCCCCCAAAGATGGGGTTTTTTCTCGGTTCGTTTTTATTTTACGGTCCCCGTGTCGCGAGTATTATCATATCTTCGTTGTCATCTTTAATCTAGTCTCGTATAGAAATCTGACGGATAAAGTTTTACAGCTTTTTGGCCATGTGGTATTCTTCTACGAGAGAATGGCGGTAGTTGGTGTACTTTTTTAAGTGATGATGTCGGCTGACAGATTACGCTCGAGGGTATTCGAAAATGTTACAGTTGGTGGTCTGTTGGTTTCGCTTTTCGGCCATACGCTATGTCGCTGCATGGCAAATTGTTTAGCCCGAAGGTAGCCAGGCGCAGGACGAGAGATTTTTTCTCTCGTTTGCGAAAAATTATAAAGGGTTGAAGAATCAACGTGAAAAATAATTTATTGTACGGAATGAAAATACGGCGTGGTGGGTTTTTTTAAAACAGGACTGTGTCTTTTTCTCGCCCCAGAATAATAGAAAAGAGCGATTAAAATTTTTTCGGTGTAGTTGGTACCCTTCCCCTTGTTCTACCGATGTTTCGCTGCGAGAAAGATTATTTCGTTAATTTCTTTCAGCATTTTTTGTAAAAAGAGATGACTTTTGGCGGAGATTCGGTTTCGATCGTGTTCAGAGATTGTTTTCGTTTGTGTTGGCTCCTTCATCCCTATTACAGAGGTCTGTTAGATAGTGTTGTGCCTAAAATGAAGAGAGCAATGATGAATGATGATGAGAAGAAGAAGAGGGGAGAGAGAAATTTCAAAATACGATTCGATTTGAAATCGAGTTTGTTTTTTATGTATTGGTGAAAAAATGTCCGGTTTGCTAGCTCTTCTGGTCGTATTGAAAATTGACATCTGTGGACTGCAAATGACGGTCGTTTGATGAAAAAATTCATTTCGTGAGTGTCCTATTCATTACACAGCTAATATTAGTTGCATTTACTGATATGATAGACAAGCAGAATCTACGTTGAATCTTTGAAGGACATTTATTACGATTTCTATCAAAAAGATTATTGACCCTCTATTTGCAAAATATCGCAGATCCAATTTTTTTAAAACTTTTTTTTCAGATGGTATCATTGAGGGTGATTTTCTACCGCGGTATATACCAAAAGAAAATCTTGTAAAAATTTTAATTTAAAATTAGGAATTTTCTGCTCGAAATGTAATTTTTTCCAATTATTTCGATTCAAAACTCATCAAGTTTATTTAATTTCAATGACTCGATTTTTTGGATTCTAAAACAGAGTGTCTAACAACTCCTGTTCGTCCTGTTTGTACTGTTTTGGGCTGAGTGGTCCTGTTTTTCCTGTTTTTGTGCTGTTTTGGAGCTTTTTCAGTGAAAAGTCCTGTTTTGTAGCAATTTTGAAATTCCACCCGCCAAAATAGAAAAAAAATTTCAATAAATGATCGTAATTGAAAAAAAATTGAAAAAAATTAAAAAATAGCTAATTTTTTTGGAACTTTTTTTTTTAGTATTACTATCTAATGTTCGTTCTTGTTTTTTATATACAGGATAAGATTTGTTTTTATTCTATCTTCCTTGTCCTTGAATTTTTAAAATAAATTTTTTGCTCATTTCTAACAATTATTGAAAAAATTCGTTTCAATTTTTTTTGCCAGAATAGGATTTTTGGGGGGAGGGGTACAAAATCGATCAGAACCGATTTTTTAAAGGTCCTGTTGAAGGTCCTGTTTGTCCTGTTTTGGGGTTTTGAAATTTTGTTAGACACCCTGTAAAATATTTTGAAAATCGTAAATGAAAAAGGTTTTAGAAAATTAGTCAAATCATAAGCGCACCCAGGGAGCCCCCCCCCCAATTCGGAAAGAAGCTTTTTTTATAACAAAAATGTGAAAAAATGTATTTTTTTTCTCCTTAGACATGATTTTTCAAAAAAAATTCGTTTCTATTTAAAAAATTAATGATTTTTCACTTATTTTAAGTCAAAAATCACAAATTTCTCAATCAATTTCCAATTTGTCAGAATAAATCAATAATTTTGTCTAAAAGATAAGTAAAAAATCAATAAAATTCCGTAATCAACAAGTTACTCAATTTTTTCATTGAAATTCCACCCCCTCCCATTATTTCAGTTCGAAAATTTCATCAGATATTTGTAATAATGCTGAAAAGAAGTCTTGCATTTGAGTTGAAAGTCTTGAATTTTTCGTTGAAGATTCATTTTATTCTAATTTATTTTCCAAAGAGAAAAAAAAATTATTATGTAGAAAATAAATTTTGTTTTTAGAATTCGAGTGTCAGGATTAATTGGAAGGAAAGAACTTGAAAACATCTCACAAATTCTAGGGGGTCTACTGGTCATGGAAATATATTTTCTTTTTCGTTTGAACACTGTAGAGAATTTTTCATTATTATTTTTTTTCCTACTCTTAATTTTTCATTCTATTTTTCAATTCTTACTACATCATGTTTTTCCCCTGAAAAATAAGGTAAAAAAGTCATGGAAAAAGTCATGAAAATTCTAAAGGGTAATTCAGTAGACATCCTGAAGTCTAACAAGAATTCTAAAATTTGTGGCCTAATGCAGTTTGATAAAACTACTGTCTAAATCTGAATCAGTCAACTTTGATGAAATTTAATTTTTTGTTTTGATCAGTGAATTGAATTTTACTGAATATCAATGATTTTTTAAATAATTTTTTAGTCAAAAATCATTGATTTTTTCTGACAAATGGTTCATTTGCTGAAAAATTATCAATTTTTAGTAAAATTCATTTCACTGATTCAAAAAGCCAAAATCTTGCCAAATTTGCCTCATTCAGGATTTTAGAAAGTAGACTCCTAAAATTACTTCTTCTAAGTATGTGGTTTTATGCAAAAAATTTCATACTCCTAATCCATTTTACTCTTTCTCCTTGTCCAATAATTGTTTTTAAAATTGCAATTAGGACATACGCAGGCATCATAGCGGGTCACTTTTTTAGGGTGTTTGTCACTATTTTCGACTTCAGTCACTTTTGGTTACTTTTCACGTCTAAAAGGTCACTTTGGTTACTTTTTGCCCCCGCAAAAGTCACGTTTTCTTCGCACTTCCAGGCAAAAATTCAAATTCTCACGTATCAAGAAAAAAAATTAAAAAAAATTGATTTTTGCTAGTTTGTTTATTGTTGTTTTGACGAAGGAATTTAATAAATGAAATTTTTTACGTCTTTTTAGTTGATTTATCTTTGAAGTGTTAGCAAAAAAGAAAAACTACTTAAAAAAATTGTCCCTCAGAAAACTAAAAAAATCCCGCCGAAAAAATTGAATGTTTGGTTACTTTTGGTTACTTTTTGCTCACTTTTTGATCAAAAAAAGTTACTGAAAGTTACTTTTTCTTCGAAAATTTCGCTATGATGCCTGCTTACGAGGAAAATGTAAATTCATTTTTCGCACTTGATTCGTTGAATGAAAAATACCCAAAATTTTATCATAAAATTGTCCATTTGTTATCCGTTCAGTTATTTTTGATGGCTTTGTATATGTTATTCAAATTTCTTGTAAATTTAATGATACCTTCTTATCAGTAAAACTTGTTTAAAAATTTTATTTATCTGTAGTAGGTACTCGAGGCGTTTCATCGCTTGGCAGCAGTTATAAGTTTTTCCATCCTTTTAAATATTTTTCACATCCCTAAAAATATATTATAAGTTTAAATTTAGTCCATGTTTTAAAATCTCTCTGTCTCACACTCCAATTCAACGTTCGCCATCCTCGATGAATACGAAACACACAAATTAAGTAAAAAACTCGAGGCAGTAAAACCAAAACCACAAAAGAGGTCAAAATTAATATAAATAAAACGCCGAAAAAACTCGTCGAAAGAAATAAAAGAAAAACAAAAAACAAAATCAGTATCTGTAAGACAACGTAAGAAGAACGAGTCGAGAGGTTATTGTTTTTTGTTTCTTTTTAGTACGTACTGTACAATGTCGGTATGGTGACGTTATTTATGCCTTGGGAAATTTCGCGCATTTGTTGTGTTGGGCCGTTTCCTCTTGTATTTTTTTTATCCCGAGGATATGGAAAATTTACGTTTTGGGTTCAAGTGATGCTTAAACAACGTGCTAGATTTGCGATAAATTATTTTAAAAAATTTTCAACGAAACAAATTTTCGTAGTAGAATTTTTTTCCACTGAAGAGGAAGGGTGACGTAATCGTCTTGTTTTACGAAGCCGCACGAACTCTGAATAAGGGATGTGGTTTTCGCTTTTCGTACTTGGTAGCGTGATTTTCAAAGCAGATAAAAACAATTCGCCGGCGAATGGACTGCTATGTGTAATAAAGAGATGGCGTTGTGTGCAAATGGACAATAAGGGTCGTTGATGAGTAATATTAACATCTTCGATATGGTAAATTAATGGACGACGAATGCACACGTAGGGCAATCCTGCGGTATGTTGATACCTCCTTTTACCTTCGTACAATACGTATAATAACGGTACGAACCGAAATAACGATATTAATAATTGTAACATATCCGATTTAGAGTATGTGTAATTACCTTAGGCTCTAGGTACTAAAACTCTGTGTATTTAACCCTCAACATGCGGCAGGAAGCTCGATATAGGTTTTTATGGAGCTATACAAAGCGTCGAGACGTTTATTAAAATTATACCTACTTTCTACCTTTAAACCACCCATAGTTTCTTTCTCTCTGGTTACTTTTCGTCCTCGCAACGTTTGAATGGGAGTGGGAAAAACCACGGAGGGATTTTTTTTTTCACGCCGAATAAAATACTCGGCACTTGGGAGTATTTTTTTGATTTATACCGATTAAAGTTTAAATTTATGCGTTGAAAGATTGCGTATGTGTAACCAGCGGCGAAATATTCTATTAAATATAAATCTTGCGAGATTATTAGGCGGAAGAAGGAGCGCAAGAGGAAAAAATGTGTATGCGGTCGGTCTGGCTGGAAGTTTATGTAGAATGTTTTCTTGGGCGTACGACGACGAGACTTTAGTGGCTATATCGTTTATGATAGATTTACCTTGCACTATTTGGTCCCATACGGCGGATACTTTTTGTTATCTTTAGGGCATTTGTGTGTGTTTTTGGCGAAAACACGAAAATCATCGCGTATAAATAACGAAATGGTGGTTTCGTTTCGCCTTTTTTTTTTTCACTCTCGAGGCTAAAAATAAATCTGGAAATTGCGATATAATTGATGTATGCGGTTTATTATAGTTGGGGATAGTTTTCCTCTCGTGGTAGGTATTAAAGTATCGCGAATATTTTCGATAAATTTTTTTATTTTTCGAGATAACTATAAAAGAGCGAATTGGCGAAAGCGATTATTTCGCCGGAAAATACTCCTAACAAATTAGTGCTCGCTAAGGAACGAAATTCATCTGAGATTTTATCTTTTAATGAAACTTTCTCAGGTTACCTATCTGCGAAGTTCTAATTCTACGTTTATTTTTTTCGCCTTATTTCTTTGGGATTTTTTTGTTACCCTTATTTTTTTGGAATTTAATCAAGCATATAAGAAAAAAATAGGGTGGTTCGAAAGTTTTATTGCGTGGGGGTTGTGTTTCGATAGAATAAGTCGGGAAATGTTCGGCGTTGTATAGCAAAGGTGTATACAAAATGCACGCCAATTTCAAATCCTTATTCTCGAAAGTTTTCTATAGGTACCGGAAACGACGCCGGGGCAGGGGAAATTGCGGAGATTTTTTCTTCGCGTGTTTTCATCCTAATCGGATTTTAGTTTTTTGCCAACGTAAGGGTTTAAAATGGAAAATGCAAGTATTATAGAAGTAATATAATCGAGGAATTATTTAGGTAAAAATCTCACATCACGTCCCAAAAGGGTATAGCAGGATAAGTATGGTGTTTTGCCTCCCCCCCCTTCCCGAAAGGGATTTTGATGAAATCTACCCCAAAAGTTGATCACGATGAAAAAAAAATTCTGAAAAAAATTTTGGATCCCCAGAGCAACCATTTTCGAGGGAGACGGGCAAAATGTGTTTTTTAAACTTTATTTTTTCGTTTTTCGCCAAATGTAGATAAAAATTTCGTGTTTTTTAAATTAAATCTTGAGGGTCAGAGAAACCCTAAACATTTTTTTCAAAATTTTTGACCGATTTTTCGTCGAGTTATGGCGTTTTAAAAACTTTGAGCGGCCATTTTGGAATTTTGGAAAGAAGTTTCAGAGGTACAGTCGCCATTTTTTTTTAGAAAATGTGTTATTTAGTGTTGATTATACCACGTAGGTTTCTTGGTGCAACATCACCGTCAAAAAAAATGAACGCGTTTTTTGCTTTAAAGCAAAAATCTTAGAACATGGATATGTCAGTAAGATATACCATACTCTCAAATTTAATATAATTCTTCAGAATGTTCATCAACTTATATTCTTTCAATGCCCTTAAGGTATGACAGCTTCATTTAGTTACTGTGTTACTGCTATTACACAGGTCAAAAGACACTTCTGATTACCATCAAGGAGAGGGATGCACCATTTACTCAGCTTCTAGTGCTGTGCCTCTACTAAACTAGCGCATATTTTCCCAACTACTATCTCTCAGACAATCATTTTCCGGCAATCTTTCCCGACTTTCTGTCTGACATTCTGTCTAACTTTCCATCCAACATTCCATCTTACGCTCCATCTAACTTCTTTGAGTCTAACATAATGTCATTATGTCTTAATTTAAAAATGTTACTGTCTAACGCTCCATATAATGCTCCATCTAACTTTCCATCTAACGTTCCATCTAACTTCTTCCAGTCTAACATATTGTCATTATGTCATAATCTAAAAATGTAACTGTTTAAAACTCCATATAACGCTCCTTCTAACTTTCCATATAATAATCGGTCTATTTCCGATCGACTTTCCGGTCGACTTTCCGACCGACTTTCCGACCGACTTTCCGACCGACTTTCCGACCGACTTTCCGACCGACTTTCCGACCGGCTTTCCGACCGGCTTTCCGACCGGCTTTCCGACCGGCTTTCCGACCGGCTTTCCGATCGACTTTCCGATCGAATTTCCGATCGAATTTCCAATCATCTTTCTGATTTCCAACTATCTTTTCAACCGACTTTTCAACCGACTTTTCGACTGACTTTTTGACCATCTTTTTGACCGACTTTTTGACCGACTTTAGTCTCTCCAAGTCCAACATGTTATCAGCAAATTATCATGTTCAAATATGATATTTAATTATATTTATAAGTTTTTTCAAGCCTAACATAATGTCATTATGTCTTGATCCACTGTGATCATTACACATAACCCGTAACTCGTCCAAGTCTAACAGGATATCAGCAAATTATTATGTTCAAATATAATATTTAATTTTATTTATAAGTTTTTTTAAGTCCAACATAATGTCATAATGTCTTGATCCACCGTAACCGTAACCATTTTCAAGCGTAACCATTTTCAGGCGTAAGAATTTTCTAGCGTAAGAATTTTCTAGCGTAAGAATTTTCTAGCGTAACAATTTCAAAATTTTACCCCCCAGGCCTAAAGACATATCCATGTCAAAATAAAAACTGGCCATCTACCATGCGAAGCCCGAACGTTCATGTCAATTTCCCACGACGCTCTGGTGGAAAGTACAGTGCTCGCGCGCATTATGTTTGACAAATGCCATTCTAATCCAGAGGCGGATTACATTTTTTCAAATAGGAACGCAAATGATGATAGAGGTATAAAATTTGGCATACCGAAGAAGGCCACCATAAAAAATTTTTTTGAGCCTGGGGAGTCATCGCCAAAGCTCATTGGAGGGAGATAGGGAAGATCCAGAGGGGGTTTAGCCCTATCATTTTTCGAAATTGAGCTATCGGTTTTTTTTTCGTGTCATTTCCGTACGATCGAATTCTGCTGAGTACAAAAAGGATAGCACAACTTTTTTGAAAAAATACATGTTTTATAGTTTTTTTAAATTTCTTATATTTCTTCACCTCTGAAAAAAATTGAAAAGTTATGAAACACTGATTTTTTTTAAAGTGCTTTTTGGTCTAGATAGTCACTACAGAAGCTCTGAAATTAATTTTAGTCAATTTTAAATTTTTTCGAAATTATTGAAATTTTGAATTTTTGCTAATTTTTGAAGAATTGAAGGCTCTTGCGCGATCGGAAGATATGAATCGATTTTGAAATTTTTCATTTTATTTTTCTAGTATATCCAGCCAACAACTTTTGCGGGGTAACTTTTCAAAAATCAAAATTTTCGGTTTTTTGGGCCACCCTATTTTGTATCTTATGTGCTTTTGAAAATTACGATGAAGACGAAGACTCGAATTGGTAGATTATTGCCCGGTATAGTTAGTCGTGTCCTTTATACGCAGCCGCATAATTGGCGTGTGTATTAAGTACGTTGGTTGGTGTATTCGTATAGTATATAAGAAGATAATAAAACGATAATTTTCGTGCTTTTATATAAGTTGTTATTCTCGTAGGAATATGAATGAGAGCGGAGAAAAAGGAAGAGCCCGAGAAGGATGTCTGAGTCTTAGAAGCTTCCTCGAGTTGTTAATTTTATTTGCGAAATAAAATCATTATTGTGGTGGAAGTGTTACGGTGGCGGGTTTTCGCTTTTCGCCGAGGTACTTTATCGCGTTTCTCGTGAGTCGCGATGCTGCTGAATTGTTGTAGTGCAAATTTCAAGTCGCAAACGTGAAAGCATTTGGGAATATGTAATTGTGTATATGAGGTGATGTATGGCGAAGCGTCGTTAAGAGGATGTAGTGCTGCAGTTGTACAGTTTAGAGAGAAGTTTGTACCTTTTTTTTTCCTCCGCCATTGTTCCCTTTGTACGAGGTACTTACTTTGGTCTTGATGGATGATGTAATTATTAGCTTTGTTCTGTATAAAGATGGATAAACGTGTATTGAGGTAATGACAAATTGTACCTGTTGAATTGCGACAATATCCATGAGTTGGATTGTAGAATCGGAAAGAACGAAGATGATCCGGTGGGATTATGTGAATGTATTGATAATGGAGGAAAAGTATAGTAGGGATTTTCTTACGAATTGAGTGATTCTTGGGGATTTTTGCTCTTTTTTTTTGGTTTATGTGGTTTTTTTGCGAGTTTGAATATTGGTACAAATATTTTTGTGTTTAGATGGTACTGGAGCATACCAGAATGTGGAAAATAAACCTTCCACCATCGATATAGGAAATATTTTCAAGTTCATATTTGTATATAGTTGCCTAATTGCCAAATTACAGGAGCAAAAGCTGATTCATTCGGAAATTTATTATGAGAATTCAAGGAGAGTCTACTTTTTGGAAAACTTGAAAAAGTCAGGGAATTTAGAGAATGTGGAAAAGCCGAGGAAATGTCAGAGAATTTTGAAATTTTTCCTGGAATTTTTTTTAAATCCAAAAAAACGACAAGTCATCAAGAGAAGCGCTTCTTTGTTGATTTTATTATAAAACTAGACTTTCTACCCGTCCTTCGGACGGGTGGTAACACTCTAAAAAGGATTATTCAAATCAATGATTTAAGAGGAATATAGTAGATTTGTCAGTTTTATTTTTATTAACCCACGATGAATCAATTTTTTGAATGTCCCTCCTTTCATACCTAATTCATAAAAATTCAATCAATTGTATTCAGTTGGAACCCAAAGTTGAATATATTTTTCAATATCTTCTCCCATTAATTAAATAGTCGATCAATTTGTTTTTTTAAATTACACAGGTCAATTTTTTTCTTTTGAATGACCCCTCCCATTACCTAAATATAATATAATGAATTGTATTCAATTTGAATTCATTAGAGATTTCAAAATTTTCAACTTGCACAGATCGAATCCATTTTTTTGAATCCCCCTCCCATTAATTAAAAAATCAAATAAATAATAATTGTGTAATTTTTTTAAAATCCCAAACGAATCCATTTTTTTTTTCAAAAATACCCCAGGTGTATTCAACTCTCTTTTTGAATACCCCCTCCCGTTAATGAACAATTCGATCAATTCATAATTTTTTAAACATTTTTAAATTACAGACGTTGAATCAGTTTTAAAAAGAATAACCCAGGTCAAATCAATTTTTTGAATTCTCCATCTTATTTACATACTAAATTTTTGATCAATTATTTTCAATTTGAACCCAGGTGGAATCAATTTTTTAATATCCACTCCCATAATTTTTTAAATTACACTGGTTAAATCAATTATTTTCAAACATACTCCAGGTTCAAAAAAATTGATTCGATCTGATTTGATCTGTGTAAGTTGAAAAAATTGAAGTAATGTAATTCTAATTGAAATCAACTGATTAAACAACATTTATGTAATGGTAAGGGTTATTCATACGTAAAAGAAATTTACTTAAAAGATCCGAAAAAAATTGGGTGATCTTTTATGAACATTTAGGTTGTTGTGAGTCAATTTTACATAATTTTTATATTTCTTGTCAACTGTTTTTAAGAAATTTTATATGATTTTTAATTTTGAAAAAAAAATTTATTCAATTTGAACCCTAGATCAAATCTTTTTTTTTTACATATATTCCCTTCCAGTAATTATAAAATCGATTTATTGATTATACAATCTTTTTTAGGCGGGTCAATTTTACATAATTTTTATATTTTTCTCAACATTTCACAACATTTTAGATTGTTTTTGAGAAATGTCATATGATTTTTCAATTTAAAAAAAAAGTGTTCAATTTGAACCCAAGATCAAATCTTTTTTTTTTAGATAAATTCCGTTCCATTAATTAAAAAGTCGATTTATTGATTATACCATCTATTTTAGCATTAAAAAATTCGAAAAAATTTTGCTTTTTGAAAGTTGAAAGATTTATACCTAACTTTTTATATGATTAAGAAATTTGAACCCCAGCCATTTAAGAAAATTGAAAAAAATTTTCTTTCTGAAATTTGAAAGATTTATAACCATTTTTACATGATTGAGAAATTCGAACACCAGCCATATAACAAAAATTTCTTTTCAACACCCCTTCCTAATTTTAGAAAATTGAAAAAAAATCACTTTTTGAAATTTGAAAGATTTATAAGCATTTACATGATTGAGGAGAAATTCAAACCCCAGCCATTTAAGAAAATTGAAAAAAAATTCACTTTTTGGAATTTGAAAGATTTTATAACCATTTACATGATTGAGGAGAAATTCGGACCCCAGCCATTTAAGAGAATTGAAAAAAAAATTGAAAAAAATTCACTTTTTAAAATTTGAAAGATTTATAACCATTTTTACATGATTGAGAAATTCGAACCCCAGTCATTTAAGAGAATTGAAAAAAAAATCACTTTTTGAAATTTGAAAGATTTATAACCATTTTTACATGATTGAGAAATTCGAACACCAGCCATGTAAAAAAATTTCTTTTCAACATCCCCTCCTAATTTGAGAAAATTGAAAAAAAAATCACTTTTTGAAATTTGGAAGATTTATAACCATTTACATGATTGAGGAGAAATTCGAACCCCAGCCATTTATACAAATTGAAAAAAATTTCACTTTTTGAAATTTGAAAGAAGATTTATAACCATTTTTACATGATTGAGAAATTCGAACACCAGCCATGTAAAAAAAAATTCGTTTCAACATCCCCTCAGAATTAGACCCGGGGTTCAAATTGAATGAAATTGTTCGAATTTTTAATTAATGGGAGGGGGTATTCAAAAAAAAAATTGAACCTACCTGGGATATTTTTTTTCTAATTTATTCGCCCTGTAATTTAAAAAAAATTATTGATTGAACGAATTTTTAATTAATGAAGAAAAATATTTAAAAAAAAAAACAAAAAAGATTCGATTCTGCGTGGTATACTTACCTATTAAAAAAAATCGATTCGCCCTTTTTTTTACAATTGAAAAAATAATTAAAAGAAAATATTTTTTAATTTTTATTTTCTGCCCATATAATTTTTTAAAATTTTAAAAGTAAGTAATCTAAACACAATTTAACATGATCAAATACCCCACGTGGATTCAATAATTTTTTTCAACTTTATATTCAATTTGAACCCCAGGTTAAATTTGTTTTTTGAATCTCTCTTATTAATTAACAACTCCATCAATAATTAAATTTTTTCAAATTACAGAAGTCATAGATATCAATTTTTTGAATGCTCCCTCCCATTAAATAAAAATTTGATTAATTGCATTCAATTTGAACCCCAGGTGAAGTCAATTTTTTCATATCCTTCCTATGGCTTCTGATTGGTCAAAATTATTAAACTTTTTCGGATGATATTAATTACCAACTCCATCACCTCACATTCATTAACATTACAATTAATGGATAATTTATTAAAAAAAATTAATTTTGAAGGTTGAATCAATCTTTATAATTTGTATTAAAATTTTTTTTTCAATTTTTTGCAATTGAAAAAAGGGTTGAAACAAATGAAAATTGTTCCAAAATTGTTGAAAAATTTGTTCCCTGTAGGATTCGAACCCCTATCATCCGGGGTGCGAATCCATGCGTAGTCAACTCGGCTATGTTGCTGTTGTTGATACTGCCCACAAAATTCCGCACATTAGTTATAACAGGTCTCTCAATGGTTGAAATTTTCAAAACTTCACTTCAACTTTCTCGGAGGAATATCTGGAAAACGAAGCCGTTTCAGCAAAAATCGAAGAGAACCAAAATTGTAGCCCGTAAAATTTGCTATCGTCAATGTGTCATTAGATTTTCGATTTGACCCACCCTTTTCGAAATATTTTCAAAAAACGACGTTTACAGCAAACCACTTTCTGATTGGCGAAACGGAAGCCGAAATTTGCCAAACTTTGACGCGACTTTTCTCTACTTTAGAGCAGACTTTTTTGAATTTTTATGAGCGCTAAACCTTCCTCTCGTCAAGGGCTATCCGATGGTACCACCCTCCACCCTCAACTCGCCGGATCTTCGGAGTTTACCCGGGACAACGAAAACGTCACTTCTCTTTATATAATAGAGATTTCCAAAAAAATCACTTTTGTTCGGCTCGGGCTAATTTTTAAATCATCTTTTGTTTATCGTGATGTACAAAAAAATTGATATTTACTTAAATCCATGTCTTTGCCCATTAAATTTCAAGTTTTAAAAAAAAATTCTCTAGCTACGCTCGAATATAACTTATACTTACGCTTTCTTTTTACAGAATTCATTTGAAATCTAATTTTTTTGGAAACGTACTTTAAATAAGCTGTGATAAAAAATGAATGCCATGGTGCTCTTGATCACGATGTTGAAAAAAAGGGGGAGGGAATGAAAAGAAAATCGAAATTATTGATCAAGTTTTGGAAAACTTCAATTATTGAAGGTCTTTTTTTGCAAAAATTTTTGTCTTCGCTTTGCTCAGGCTCAACGAATTGGAACATCTGAACAGAATTATTGAAATTTTACTCTCCCATCGATTTTTTATTTACTGAGGCAAGTCAAAAAGTTTGCAGAGGCTTGCGCGGAATTCATAAATTTGAGGCACGTGTTCTTTTATTTTTTGAGAGGGGGAGGGAGAAGGAGCAATGAATTGTGAAGAAGTTTTTAAATTTTCAGTCCAGGAAGATTCGAATTTTTATTCCAATATGATTTGGTATACACCCAGGCATAATTTGTTTCATTTTTTAAAACGTTAATAATTTGCTTTAAAATTGAGTTTTTCTTTTTTCTTTGAATTTTTTTTTGCAATAAATTCAAGTTCTCAAGTTTTTTTGTGTGTGTGTGTGTGTGGGGGGGGGTGTCAAAAAATTGCAGAATTTAATTTGAATCGTTTTTGTGGCCAGAAAAGAGGCACCTAAAAATCTTATACCATGTATTTCAAGCCATTCTTCTGCACGATTTCAGCTTGTAAGTACATTACGCAAAAAATTACCCCATCCTTTATGTTTCGTGAATATCATTATGTCAAAGGTCTGGAAAACTTCGAAAAATTGGTCTGGAAACCCTGGAAAAGTTATTGAAAATCATTTCCGGAATATTGTGGACATCCTGAAAATTGTTTTAAAATGAAAAAAAGTTATGAATAATTAGGTAGGTACCTATTTAGATATCTACTTTTTTAATTTGCACAGTTTTATGGGAGATTGAATTTTTTGAAGCGATGACACAAATGACAGAACTGCTCGAAATTAAAAAGTAATTAAGTACCGTTTTTCCAAACTGAGCTAACTTCAAAAACCGTGCATGAGGAAAGGGCCTTAGGTGCCATTTTTTTCAGAAAGGGCCTTGAGTGCAATTTTTTCTGGGGAAAAAATTACACCTAGGGCCCTTTCTGGAAAAAAATGGCACCTAAGGCCCTTTCCTCATGCACGGTTTTTGAAGTTAGCTCAGTTTGGAAAAACGGTACTCAATTAAGTACTAATATTTCTTGAAAGACAATTAAATTTTATTTCAAATAATAAATTACCATGATAAATTTTGGAAATGAGTTTTTTCCCTCGTTATTTTGTAAATGGAATGAATATAGGTTCATATATGAAAAAAAACTCAGTGAGAAAAAATCGAACTCTTAAGCATATATGAATGTGAGTAATGAGTATAGTTTGTTAACTAAACTAAGCATCCGATAAAATATTGAAGAAGATATTTATATTACCAGATTCGTCTTGACTCCAGCTATTTGGTGAAATGAATTTTTTTCGTGAACTTTTGAAAACTCATCTTTCAGCAAAGACTTAATTTTTAACTTCGAAAATTTTTCGTTCGTGAATTCTGATCTCCTTTAAATTCTCTTTCAAACCGCGCAAATATATCTTACTTTCAAGTTTTACAAATTGTGAAAAATATATCGATCTTCAAAGTTGAAAAGTATAATGTAAGTTTACCGAAATGAAAAAAATAACGGAATTTTCCTTTTGGAATGGGAAAAGGTAGAAATGTCTTTTTTGAAGTGGTACGAGTTTATGAAAAATGTTGGAATATTCCTTTGCCACTGATTAAAGATGTACCAAAGTTGGATTATTGAAAGGGTGTAAAACAAAAATTTTTAACTGAAATAGATTTTTTTCTGTTTTTCAAAATTTAATTTTTCCTATTGTTTTGTTTTCAAAAATGAAAATTTTTCAGAAAAAGATCTTCACGTACGAAAATTTTCTGACTCGAATTCAATTTCTTCGATTGAAAATGTGTAAATTATTTCTAATATCGGGAGAGAAAGAGATACCCCTGTTTCCCCCTCCCGTCTAGTCCTGTCCTCTTAATGGTCTTGTCAAAAACTCAACATTTACAATTCTTTACGGTTACAAACCTAAACGTTAGCAATTTCATTTTTTATGAATGCGTGGATTTTAATGTATTTTACTAGGAAGCTTTTAAAATAATTTCTAACATCACTCTGAATAAACTAAACGATTAATATAATACTTAGTTGTTTTAGTTAAATTGGTCTGAATACGTTTCTTTCAGTTTATTCCGTTTCGACAGTAAAATGTTTTAATAACCAGACAAAAACCAAAATTATCACGGTGGAGCTATAATAAAAAAATTTCAACCTTGAAGTATTTTTCCCAACGTTTTCATCTCCACAATTTTATAACTCAATTATAATTTTTCCGACTGTAAATGTTATTTTTTATAATAGCACTTCTCTTTTTCGTTTAAAGTAAATTTTTTGAAAAAATTACTTTTAAAAAATAGGTAGAAAATTTTTCAATTTTTGTGACTAAATTGATAGTGAGAGGGAGTGGAAAAAATGTCGCTCATTGGCATTCTGAGATGACGATTATAAAAATCCGAATTGAATGAAAATCACCCATCCGTAAAAATATATCAATACCGCGAATGGAGAAGGGAGCAAGAGATTCAGTCCGAAGAGCCTGAAGGGAGGAGGTGCAGAAGCAAGAAATTTAAATAATTCAGCCAAGAAAGAGGATTCAGGGAAAATTTTGAATACTAATCGAAATTCATTTTGGAAAGTAGTGCAAAAAAATTAACGAAATGAGAGATACAAAGGAAATTTGGAAATGGAAGAAATTCCGCCAGGAGTACGAATTACCTACAGAATAAATTTGAAATTACAAAAATTCTTCGTGGGAGAGGGGTTCAGAAGAATTTAACGAAATTATGTTTGGGGGATAAAAAAATTTGAAAGTACCAAAATTCATCGTGTAAGAGGATACAATTTACAAAATTTATCCTAGAAGAGGGCACTGAAGTAATTATAGAAAGTACCAAAATTCATCCAGGAAAGAAATATAAAAGAATTTTACGAAATTCAGCCTAGGGGAAAGTATAAGAACAATTTGAATTATAATTCAGCCTGGTGAGGTGTAGGTACTGTTGAAAGTTTGAAATTACCGACGAAATTTTATTATGAAAAAGCGGTTAAAGAAAATTAAACGAAATTCAGCCTGAAGAGACGAAAATTTATCCTGAAATGGGATACATACCTACAGGAAAAATTTCAAATTACAAAAAAAAGAAACTTAATCCAGAGGGAGTACAGAAAAAATTCAAAATCACCCAGTTTCATGCTGGAAACAGTAGCAACAGAATTTAACAAAATTTAGCCTGAAAAAGTTGCTAGAGAAATTTTTAAAAAATTAAAAAAATTAAACCTTGAGGAGGGCATAGGAGAATTTTCCTTAGGGCTATGTCTGATGAAATTTCATAAAATAAATCGATATTTATTTTTAGAATATTCCAATTTTTCAAGTTTTCTTTTGTGCTTAAAAATTTCTAACCAACGTCCTGTCCTTAAACTGACTGTTGAAAATTTTAATGTAAAATGAATTTTTTTGAATTAATCCATTTTCCTCCAAAGTCCTAATGGATCTGAAACTTATTCTCGTTCAGAAAATTCCTGCAAAGTTGAAGCTTGGAAATTTCTATCGTTGAATTCAACATTTGAATCATACATCGCAACTTTTTGTTCTCCCTCCAGACCATCTCCTCGTATAAAATTTTAAAATCAACTTCGAGCATCGTAACTGTAACCTTTCGCAACATAAACAAAAAACCCACCAAAAAAATCACCCATTATACTCCACAATCCAGCCACAGAACCACGTAACCTCGTGTATTCTGCTTCGACGCATAAAAAAAATGTAAATCGGAGAATTCTTTTTTCCCAACGCACCCTGCCAAAACCTGGCGAAATCTTTATTATTTCGGCTTTGAAAATAATTGTCATAATTCGAAGGGACGTTCCAGCCTCGATCCGGCGTTTAAATTAATTCACCGTTCGAGCTCGCATTTCCTCTTGGCAAATTTCGACGATTGCGAATCTAAAACAAATCGACACCCTGTTGTTACGCTTATAGCGCGCTTTAACGCCTTCAAATGTCGACCTTTTAAATCCGCCGGTCTATAGGTGTACCTAGAGCTGTACGTTTTCGAGCATTCAATCAAACAGGTAATAGTTTTCCATTTCTATGTGCAATCAACACGGTCGAGTCGATTTTCAACCCAACTCGGTATCTAATTTTTTCTCATCCGAATGGAATAAAATTTACTACATCGTTAAAAGCCCCTCTGCCCGGCCACGCGTTCCGGTTATAATTCGCATCGAACCGTTAAAATATTCATTTAACCGTAAAATGACAAATTTCCAATACTCCAAGTCCAATAATGCTTTACTCTACTTTGACGAATGTCAAAATCCGTACTACCGGAGTAAAAAATTTCCACAGAGAGGAATTAAAATTAGCTCGCTTTGTCGATAAAGGCAACGTTCGCGGCTCTATTAAAACCCGGAAAAGATGGACGCGGTTATTAAGTCTACTCGGTGCCGAAATTAGGGTAAATGTAATTTACAAAATCTCGGTAATCTTGGCAAAAAAACAGAAAAACTTCCATAAGGAAAAAATTCGCTGGAAAAAAGACTTTTAAAAATCTTAATACTAAAAAAGAGAGATGAAGGTAAAAATGACGAATAATTTAGTCGCTGAAATGCTGCAAAAAAGAGTACGTTTTATTGCCACCGTGTAATCTACACTGGTTAAATGGGTCGCCCGGTATTCATTTAAGAAGTTGGAAAAGAATGGTTGAAAAAAAAGAGAAAAGATACGCCATGAGAATACCTATAATCATGGTACATTAGAAGAGAAACCATCAATCCCATCGGAATGGTCTAATATTACAAAAGAACACAACTCCGAAGGGACCTTATTTCTCAACGTTAACAATTCCCCAAAGAAAATCACCCAGGCATTAGCGAAGAGTTTAAATTCTCCCACGTGAGAAGGCTTTCTCTCTATGTATACCATAAAGCGTGAAACCTTATTTCAATTGCGGCTTATATTATTCCTTCCCATTAAGCGGTTTACAAATAACGCCAACACTAATCAAAGTCCAAAACCAAATGGAACACTTTGGCTGCGAAATATTTCCTAATAGTTTTCCTAGTGTAAAATTGTCTTTTTTCAAACGTAATTTGAAAAGCAGTTTTTCACTCGCGAGGATGAATTCTTCATATTACGAAGATAAGAGAGGTTTAGGTGGCTTCGAGGCTTCGACGAACGAAACGTCAAGGATAAATTCAAAGATCATCAATGTTGAAAATTCACCCTAAGGATGTACTTGCGACCTTAACGTACGATCTTTCGAACACATTTTGCCAAAACTAACACGAGAAATCAAATTAATTACACCCACGATCCGCCACACCAGTTCCACTTTACCCAAACTTGATGTAGAATTCGTGGCGGCGGAAATTCATCGTATCCTTTTTACTAATCGCGCAGCGGTTAATACGAAATCGCTTATCAATATTCATATTACGTAAAGAAATTATATAGTAATTCTGTACAAATACCCTTGTTCGCTAATCCCCGTAGTTATACATAACTCATTCAACCATCCAGGCGTATTCGACGTTATGTAAATTGCCTATCGTATTAGATTTACGGCGAAATGTTAATAAAATTGCATACCGTGAACTGATCAAGGAAGTGGGTACGATTTGAATATCATTTTAGCCAGATATTCTTCTCATTTGAAGGGTTTCTTTGCGATTTGTTGTGGTTGAGCTCGACGAATGCTTGGAATCGAAGTGCCAACATCTTTCGCAGCTGGGGTTATAAGGCAGAGAGTGTAGAGAGGTTTTTATTGAATTTTGGTCTGGTTTGAGGATGGATTAGGTAACACGTTGGGTTGTATATTTTGTATTTTGAGAAATGAAGTTTTAGATGTGATCTCTTGCCAATAAAAAAAAATCGTTCTGGGTTCTATTTTGAAATTTATTCCAGTGAATTGTAGATACGTTGAAAAGTGAAGAAATTCCGTCAAGATGATTTTATGTCCAAAAATAATATCTATCAAAATTAAAGATGGAACTAAAATAACATTATTGTGAAAAGTCGACTTCAAAATTTACAAATTCTTTTAAATTCTTTCTTTTCATTTGGTAATTAGCTCCTTAAGTTATGATGTTTGGCAAAAAGTAATCAAATATTTTTCAGGTCTTCCAAGTAAGTATCATTTCCAAAATTAAAATTTTTCATCAGATTTTTCATTTCAATTTCCACAAAAAGATTTGTATTTATGATCAAAAATAACGAATTTTTGTTGCTGACATTTTTTAGGGAAAATTCCATTACTGGTAAGTACGTGATTTTTTTCAAATTTTAAAAGTGACCTTTTCAATTGAATTTACTTGAAAAACGACCATTATAATATGTGCAGTGAAACTAAGATAGTCCAGTCATTTTAAGAATTGGCCTCCAAAAAATTAATTCCTGATTTTTTTTCGCGTTTTACGTTTGTAATGGTCCACTACACAACATACTAAAATCGACACCCCACAACCCTCCGCCAACTCCAGGAGAGGGATAAATGGTTGCTAAAAACAGGTTTTTCGTGAATATCTCCTCAAATAAGCCTCAAAATTGAAAAATAGTTATGAACAATCTTGTTCTACGTGTAATTTCCTTTCAGAAAGTTTTTTTATTTTTTAAAAAACATTCACTTCCTTGACCAAAAATTAAGGGTAAAAAACACATATTTTTCAACAATTTAAAGCATTTTTTGAAAAAATCGAAACTTTTGTGAATATCTCTTCAAATAAGCCTCAAAATGGAAAAATGGTTATGAACAATCATGTTCTACATACGTGTAATTTCCTATCTGTCAGGTTCGTTTTTTTTCGAAAACATACACTTCTTTGCCCAAATATTAAGGGTAAAAAACGCCTATTTTTCCAATATTTACAATATTTTTGGAAATGATGGAAATACGAAGTTGAAAATACCCAAAATTATACCAATGAAGAGTAATTTTTTTATACATGCTGGTAAATAGTTGAAAAATAGGTGTTTTTTACCCTTAATTTTTGGTCAACGAAGTGAGTGTTTTTGAAAAAACAAAAAAATTTCTGATCGGAAATTACACGTAGAACATGATTGTTCATAACCATTTTTCCATTTTGAGGCTTATTTGAAGAGATATTCACAAAAGTTTCGATTTTTTCAAAAAATTCTGTAAATTGTTGAAAAATAGGTGTTTTTCACCCTTAATTTTTGGTCAACGAAGGAGTGATAGGAAATTACACGTAGTACAAGATTGTTCATAACTATTTTTCAATTTTGAGGCTTATTTGAGGAGATATTCACGAAAACCCTGTTTTTAGCAGACATTTATCCCTCTCCTGGAGGTAGCGCAGGGTTGTGGGGTGTCCATTTTAGTAAGTTGTGTAGTGGACCATTACGAACGTAAAACGCGAAAAAAATCAGCATTTAATTTTTGGGGGGGTTGGTACATTTTTTCTCTTATTTGCCTGGATTAAAAGCGATCTTAGCGGATCCAAAATTGAGAAGTTAAAGTCGTTTTATCGAAACAAGAATACTAAGTATGCAGCATGATCCCAATTTTGAGCTCATATTACAGTCACAAGATAAAACAGCATTTTAGTTGAGGCATGTGTCTTGGTATTTTTCAAACGTTTTTCTAAAAAAATTTATTCCATATTTCCATTGTCAATTTTGATTACTGTTTAATCGGATTGAAACCCTGTAGTCTTCATCTCCTCCATTTCAAAACAAGCCAAAATCAGTTTATTGGCTTTTGGTTTTATGAAGTATCAATTAAGTTTCAAGGTTTATGAAAATTTTTCCTCTTTCCTTACTCCATTATACCCTTTTCATGTAATTAAATTTTGAAAATCATTCAATTGTAGCTCAAAGTTCAAAAATTTGAACAATTGTGTATTATTTTTTATGGTCAATTTTTTTTACTTGTATTTTTTTTTTCCATTTAGGCTTGTCTTTGATTTCACCTGAAGAAACATTACAGAAAATCAGTGCCTAATTTGAAATAACTATTTTTTTTGATTTTCACATCTACAAATTTAGGAGTTGATTTGATTTTTTGGATTGAAAAAGTATGTAGATAACAATGAACTTGGAATTGACAGTCTAAAATCTGTGTATATCTTAATCCCGTTCGAGAAACTCCAAATTTCCGATCCCTTATTCAACCCTATTGAGGTCTAATTTTGGTTTTGAGGTTCAAATCAGAAATGATTTTAATCTCTTTCGATATTTTTAATAAGGTATTTCCCAAAATTCTACGTTTGACCTTCTAAAAGGTATTTCATCTCTCATTTCGACGTCATTGATTACATTTCTGAATCTCATCTGGCTTCATTTTCCAAAATTAAAAAAAATTGCTTCAATTTTGAAGATGACACAATACACTACCTATTTATTCATCGTTCATCCAACGCAACGTTTGATTTTCAGTGTTCAAAATTCTGGTTATTTTTGTAATTAATTTTTTTTTCAGAATTTCTTTGTTTAAAAACATTTTTGTACGTTCTTAAATTTGAAACTTGAAAAAAAAATCAGTTGTCCAAATTACATACCTATTTTCAAAAAGTCCTAAAAAGTTTTATTTCTCAATTGAAAGTCTCGTTTTCTCCAAATAAATGTATGTACATTATTATGCTAATTTTTGCGATGTTTCATTCTTATTATTTTTAGACCTAGGTATGTCTCTTTACTGATTTTATTAGTTTTTGACTTGGGTATGTCTTAGGGCTGAGGGATGAAATTTGAAAAGTATGACCTTTTTAGATGGAGACATAATGACATTACGTTGGACTTGAAAAAAATAAAATACTTAAAATGAAGAAAAAAACTGAAAAAAGTATTTTAAAATGCTGGAAAAATAACAAAAAAATAGAAAAAAATATAAGTGCAATGATATTTTAATAAAAAATTATAAAGTAGGAATGTTTTGAGAGAAAATTTAAAAAATAAGAAAAAAAACTGGAAAAAGTGTTTTAAAATGCTGAAAAAATAAGAAAAAAATATTTTAGGTGTATTGAAATTTTAATAAAAAGTTATGAAGTTTTGTCTCTATTGCCTCATCTCTAAAGTAAGTACATTTGAAACATATCCACGATCTGAGGTTTTAACCCTAAAGGAAAAAGTGCGTTAATTTTTGTTACTTCGTAATCAATCAAACCACGCCGCGCCGAGACAAATCCGATGGTATGCAATTCGTTTTTGAACCTTGGTAAAAACACGCTGTTCCAGTTTGCTCCACAAGACTTGCTGCTTTTATTCTTTTTATTTCTCATAATTGTTCAAAAATTTATAATTTTGTCAAGTTTAATTGGATCCTTTGTTTATGAAAATGATTTTATGATTATACTTCAATTTATCGTCAACTCAACTTTTTATCGAGTGATGAATTTTTATGGGGAGGGTGAAATGATATTTTCATTCAGAAAGATATTCTGTCAAAAGTCCTGCAAGAACCATATTGTTGATTTTGAAAATTTTGTTCGATACTCTGCGTTTATAGCCTTTTAATTGTGAAGTTGAGGAGAAAATCATCAATAGGTACTGGATTTGTTCATTTCCTGAGGTATCCTATGATTTTTCAAAAAATGTTTTGATACAAATTTTGTCGATGAGGCTTTTGGCCTATCAATTTTAAAGGTTATTCGTCCGTTTATCTGACTTCTCTCGAAATCTTGATAGCGAATATGGATACCTCAACTGCTTGGAAATTCCAAAGATTTTTACTTTCATTTAAAATTATTATGAAGGAACGATGATGCTATTAAAAGCAGAAAAAATTTCAATTGATAGTGGAAATGAAAAATATTTGTACGAAAATAAAGTTTTTCTGGCCTACATAACAATGGAAAAAAACAGGAAACTTTCATAATGTTTTTTGCATTCAAGTGTTCCTTCGTCAAAGCTCGACGAATTCTTTATTTTGCTTCACACAATTCTCCTTTAAAGTTGATATAATTTTAAAAAATATAAAAATGAAAGAATTTTTTATACGGAATTTCAGTTGGAGGAAATTTTAAAATGTTTAAAAATCAAGTTTGTTCACTTTAGAATATTAGGTACTTGACTTTTTTAATTTCGTTATTATAAAAAATGCCGACAACAAAATTTCTCCATATTTCGATTTCAATGTACATACTTATTATTTACTATTAATTTCTATGATGATTTTCTTTTTACGAAGGAGTAATCTGTAAAGACCTATTTTGGATGAGAATTTATTGCCAATTTTTAGATAAATTTAGGATTTTTCAATTCTTCCAAAAAAAAAAATTTTGTTCGATTTTGTACAATTTCTAATAATTTTTATTGAAAACTTTTTCGAGTACATCTACATATCCACTTATTCCTACGATCAGAGATATAGTTCGATCCATGTTATTTTTATAGGCATGGTACTCTCTCATTCGTAGGATAAGAATATACATCATTAGTATTTTATTTCCGGCTCGAGTACATTTTTTACGAGACCTTTGCAATCATTCGCCACTTCGAAGCAGGCCTACTACTCGACAAATATACCAAATGAGTAAAATTTGTGTACACCGTAATGTAGATCATACGGATAAATTTTTTTACATCGCTGAAAAAGTCGAGTGAATAAACTCGTAAAAATTTTATTCATTTTCCAAACAGCCTCGTGTTTTTAAATTGCTCATGGTGACTTGTTGGATAAACATGTCTTGCACATTACGACACATCTAGAAAAAAAAATTCCGTAATAATTCGTTTTCAACTCGTAAACTAGAATATGTTAATAAAATTGCATAAGCAGCTGATATTTACGGCGTCGATGCTTATACGTACGGTAGGGTTACAAAAGAAATGGTGTTTGTATAGGCGAGATGTTTTCATCGAAGCCAATTTAGTTGACATGTTCATTTGGCCAAATGCACGCTCGTATAATACACGTACAAACATACGAGAAATCGAAAACGAGAGAAAATTTATCGAAGAGAAAATAGCGCAACGAACACGACCCAGAGACTAAGTCGAGTTCGAGTAACACATTTGAATACGTGATGGTAATGGCGCTTTTGTAAACCACTGTCGCGAACGGGTTATATTCCAATATCGAGGTATAGCTTCCTCTGAAAGAGATAACTAATCGTCACACGTGTATAAAAAAATAACGATTCGCGAGCTTTCGTCATTAAAATGATTCCTGTGCGTTGAGATTCGCGTGTATTAACTAAAATAATTACGTAGACGGGTTCTGGCTCTGTGGGAGAAAGCGATGTGTAAATTTCGAAATAACTTTAAAAGCTTCGTAGTATAGAACGCCCCGACTAAAGTAAAATGTAATTTTTACCTGAAACGTTTCGTTGAAACGAAACCGAAATGAAAGAGGCGATGCTTTTCATTTTGTGCTATTTTCTCAAAAAAATCGTTCTAATTTGGAAAAACTCCCTTTCCGTTGATGCGCAGTGTATTTTTCTCTTTGGCTGATTCTCGTTGTGTATACAGGAAAAACGTCGTTGAATACGTATTTCCATCAAAGATAAGTAACTTTGCCTGAAAAATATTAATTAAAATCAGTATATTGGCAATTGAAGGACAAAAAATATTAAAATTATACTCGAAGTTTACGTTTCGACTTGCACTCGTGATGTCTTTATCAAAAAATTGTTGAAACGATTATTAACTTCCAAAGCCTACATCACAAATAAGATATGTAATTAAGCCAAAAAAATACAAACCTTTGTGATATAGTTTCAAGAAACCAACGTGGTATGCAAAAAACAGTTGTTTTAAAAAAAAAATTTCTGTTGGAAATTTTACGAGGGTTCTGAAATAATTAGTTTGAGGCCTTATCACGCCTCCAAGTGCCCCAAAATATAAAATGTAAAATTTTCTCATTAAAATTTAAATATTTTTCGTTTGACGCCATTTTTCAGGTACTAAAAAGTAAGATAGTCTTCAAACAAATTTTTAAAAATTTCTCGTTAAATTTTCTATACCTACAGTCAAAAAGATAACAACAAACAAATTTTTCATCAAAATTTTATTTTTTTATTTTTTTTGGAGGGAGGGGGGATTTGGGAGCGTTCTGACCTTTAAATTAGCTTTTTTGATAAATTTCTTATAATAATAACTAAAAAAATAATTATCGGTTTTTTCATAAACTTTTCATTTTTTGTTTGGGGCTTTTTTGGGGGTACTTAAGGACACTGTATAACCTTCGAATCAACTTTTTCGAATTTGTCGTCAAATTTCCTGTAAAATTAATGGAGAAATAAATCATTAGAGAATCCAAAAATAAGTATTTTTTCCAAACACGTCTTTCTCGAATTATTAATTTTGCGCACTGTTGAAACCATGTTGCATATTACCATTCCCACGTCCTCGTCCATTCTCGAAGTGAAAGAAGAAATTAAAAGAGTCTCCGATTAAATGCCACTGTGCAGATACAAAATTGAAAACCATTTAATGAACTGAAAAGAAACATATCTGTATTATATTTTCCTCATACGTGTACTTTGATCTTCGTGTGTAGGCTAATGTAGAGTAAATTTTAATTCAAACGTTAGTTGAGTCGTTTTGTACTAAAATTTCATCAACCTGCGTCGAGGCAAGTTATGCAATATGTTCTAGGCACACGTACACAGGCCTACGTACCTTAATCTGGTAAACTACATAAATTCTACGTGTATGGAACTCGTGTCATATAAAATTGTAAAATGCGATGCGAGGTAATGATACATACATATAGGGTGTCCCATAATAACTGATAGTAGGTCTCGTATAAGCACGCGTTGTTTTTTAGGGTCAAAATGAAACCTGATTCTTGACATTCAATTTTTTATCAGTGGAATGAAATTTTTTTGGAGTTGATCGGCCCCAAATGGGGGGGGGACTGGAAGGCGGTTCAAAAAAGTCACAGGAGTTTGACCCTACCAGTTTTTTTTTTAATTTGTCAAAAAGTTTTGCAATTAAATTCATAATTTTTCCAAAAACGTGATTACTGGAACTTAGTTGAACCATTTTGAAATTTTCACTCCGATCTGGAGCTGGGCTTCTCCCTTTTTTGGACTATTTTGTAAATATAATTTTGGAAGTGGTGCATAGACATGGCTTCTCGTATCTTCCGATCTCATCCAAAAAAATTTCACGAGTCTCGTTAAAAATCTGCTAAAATTTCTCCCCCTGTTCTTGGAGACTCAAGGAGGTGTTGAAAATCTCACAAAAAAATCAATAAAACCGTGTGATGTACCCGTTACACGATGTTTTTAGGAGTGCTGGGTCCGAATTTCGACTTCTTTTTCATGCGACCTCCCCGAAATTTCGCAAGCCTCAAATTTTGGTCAAAATTTAAAAGGAATTAAATTATCGAGTGATAATAGCTTTTGATCTTCTCGAAGGCGTAGAGTCTGAATTTTAGTCTCATCTCCCAAACCTCATAATTTGAAAAAATTGCAAAAATTAATTTTGAAGTTCGAGATGGGGTGTTTAGAGAAGATCAGTTGGAACTCAGAAAATTTGAGGCTTTGGAAGTCTTGGAGAGGTTGCATGAAGAAGGAGCTAAAAAGGCACTTTTATAATACCCTGAAATGGTAGTTTCTTGTCGTTTCTCAAAATAAAACAACAAAACGACACCGTTTTAGTTTCCGAAAATGATCGCTTCCTGTCGTTTCTTAAAAAATCGACAGAAAACGACCATTTCCCTGTGTTTTAGAGTTGTTGTTTTTTTTTTAAAAATGACAAAAACGACTCGTTTTCAGTATTCTAAAATGATAGTTTTTTGTCGTTTCTTGTCGTTTCATCAAAGAACGACAAACAAAAAATTTTTTAGTATCCTGAAATGGGTGTTCCTTCAAAAAAGTGACAAAAACGACATCTATTTATTATTCTAAAATAATGGTTTCTTGTCGTTTCTTCAAAAAACGACAAAATGACAATTTTCCTGTTTTTTTGAGTTGTTATTTCTTCAAAAAAAAAATGACAGAAATGACTTTTATTCAGTATTCCAAAATGGTCATTTCGTTTTTTCGAAAAACGACTAAGATGACACATTTTTTAGTATCCTAAAATGATCGTTTTTAGTCGTTTTTCCAAAAACCGACAAAACCTAATATTTTTAGTATTTAACTTGAAGTTTCTTCAAAAAACGACAAAATGGCGTCTTTTCTTCATTCTAAAATGGTAATTTCTTGTCGTTTTTTCAAAAAAACGGCAAAAACGACACTTTATAGCACCCTGAAATTGTCGTTTCTTGTCGTTTCTTCGAAAAACGACAAAAACAACACTTTTTTATAGTACCTACCCTGAAATTGTTGTTTCTTGTCGTTTCTTCGAAAAACGACAATAACAACTGGTAATTTCTTGTCGTTTCTTCAAAAAACGACAAAAACGACACTTAATTGTACCCTAAAATTGCCGTTTCTTCAAAAAACGACAAAAACGGTGCCTTTTCTTCATTTTAAAATGGCCGTTTCCTGTCGTTTCTCTAAAAAAAAAAAAAAGACTTTTCCAGGTATTCTATATTAGACGTTTCTGATCGTTTCTTCAAATAACGACAAAAATGACTTCTTTTCTATTTCTCTGTGTTTAAGATGACACATTTTTAGTATCCTAAAATTATCGTTTTTAGTCGTTTTTCCAAAAACCGACAAAACCTAATTTTTTCGGTATTTAACTTGAAGTTTCTTCAAAAAACGACAAAATGGCGTATTTTCTTCATTCTAAAATGGTAATTTCTTGTCGTTTCTTCAAAAAAACGACAAAAACAACACTTTTTTATAGTACCTACCCTGAAATTGTCGTTTCTTGTCGTTTCTTCGAAAAACGACAAAAACAACTGGTAATTTCTTGTCGTTTCTTCAAAAAACGACAAAAACGGTGCCTTTTCTTCATTTTAAAATGACCGTTTCCTGTCGTTTCTCTAAAAAAAAAAAGACTTTTCCAGGTATTCTATATTAGACGTTTCTGATCGTTTCTTCAAATAACGACAAAAATGACTTCTTTTCTATTTCTCTGTGTTTAAGATGACACATTTTTAGTATCCTAAAATTATCGTTTTTAGTCGTTTTTCCAAAAACCGACAAAACCTAATTTTTTCGGTATTTAACTTGAAGTTTCTTCAAAAAACGACAAAATGACGTATTTTCTTCATTCTAAAATGGTAATTTCTTGTCGTTTCTTCAAAAAAACGACAAAAACAACACTTTTTTATAGTACCTACCCTGAAATTGTCGTTTCTTGTCGTTTCTTCGAAAAACGACAAAAACAACTGGTAATTTCTTGTCGTTTCTTCAAAAAACGACAAAAACGGTGCCTTTTCTTCATTTTAAAATGACCGTTTCCTGTCGTTTCTCTAAAAAAAAAACGACTTTTCCAGGTATTCTATATTAGACGTTTCTGATAGTTTCTTCAAATAATGACAAAAATGACTTCTTTTCTATTCCTCTGTGTTTTAGAGTTGTTGTTTATGAAACGATATGTCACGCGATATTTTTGATTTTCTCGGAAGGTTTCAACATCCCTCCTCCCTTGACCCTGGAAGAGACGAGGGAGAAATTTTAGAGATTTTTTTTGTATTATTCAAACATAACTGATTCATAAAATTTTTTGGATGAGAGCAGTATGCCAATAGACACTTTTTAAGCCAATTTTGCATCGGTAATTTACAAAATTGTCCAAAAAAGAAGAAACGCAACTGAAGAAATATTTTCCCTGACTTTTCCGAGTTTTTTGTAAGAATTTTCTAAGTTTTCAGAGCTATACTGGAAAAGTATTTTTATACCTAGGAGGTTCATACGACTCTATTCGAAGAGAATTTTTTATTTCATACATTTCGAATAAAAATTCCTCGACCTTGGGGTGAATTAAAAAATTCTCCATTTGAAGTAAACTACCTCGTCAATTTCCGTCAAAATTCAACTTCAGTTATTAAGAGACACCCTATGTTAGAAATGTACTTACCTACGTGTAATACGCGAGAAAAAAAAAGAACGCCTCGAAGAGAGAGTCTCGAGTCGACGTATGCATCGTGCAGGAGGAATGAGAGCTGAAGCGTAAAAAGAGTGCGCTTTTTACTCTCGGAAACAAGCTGCGTTAATTCTTTGTAGATTTCGCGTATAAAAGTACAATACTGTTAATGTCACGTACAAAACTGAACGTTGTAGCAGGTATCACCATCACACCAATCTCTTTCCCAAAAAGTTTGAGCTTTAATTAAGAAGCTCTCGTTTAGCTTTTTGTTAGTCGGCTCGGTATGTTTTTTTCCCTTCGTTTTCCAACGCTAAACGTGTAATCCTGAAACATTATAGAGACTTTTGATTAAGGGGGCCCTTTTTAAAACAAGATCAAGCAACAAATTTACTAAATGGAAACGAAACACTTTGAAAAATTACCCCATGTAGTATTTATCATCTTAGCAAATTTCGCCAAAAAGAAAATTCGACTTGAAACAAAGACGCCGAAAAAGCAAATCTCGCTGTCATTTATGCCGGAGCGGGGCTGGCGATGGCGCGGAGAACCGTTACAGAGATTGAGATTTTTCACGTGACGTGGTATTTAACTTTTGACACGTATCGCAACGCGAAATGAAATCCGTTGGATGATATTTTGGCGTAGGTACGTTAATTAGCGATAGTCTCGTAGTCATAAAAAGCTCACCGCACCGTTGCATTACATATACGAGGTGCGGCGCGGTATTTAATCGCGAGATGAGTAGTTCTCTTTACTAATTTTTAATGAACCGTATGCACAACCCTGAATGCGGTATACGTGGAGGATTACGAGAGCTTTGTAAAGTTTCACCTTTATTTTTAACCCGGCGTGATTCATCGTTTGTTCATTATTTTAAAGAAGGAAGTGTATAGTAAATTTGCCAAGTTTCGAGGTTCACGAACGCAGTATAATCCGTCGTTAATTCGAAATTCTCGTATTTACTCGTCTCCCTCGCCGCCTCGTCGTGCCCTGCTCGCGTATAAAAGGCGGACTCGGCTTTTTGTACACTTTTATAACGCTCCCCGCTATTTATTACCTTTGTGAGTAATTTCGTCTGTAATTTTATTTCCATTAGTTTTTCAAACAATACCGCACGACGTGGAGGTTCGAGTCTGCCCTAGTACCGCCGCGACGCCCGCCCCCGCCAGCCTTATGTTCGAGAGCTGCATCGTAAAGATGCCGTAGCTTTTTACACGAAGTTCGTGATTCTTGAACGGCTTGTTTTTCAATACCATTGTCGATCTGTATCGGAATCTGGGGTTTATTTATACTGAATTACGATGCCGCGAAACAGGTGGATTCGAGTGCTTCTTGCCGAATAACGAAAAACTTTCGTTCGAACGAAGCGACTCGAGGTTTTGTTTTGAGTTTGTTTTGGAATTTTGGTTCGAAAGAGGGAGAGGATTAGTTTTGTGAGGTGCGACAAGGCGGTGTCTATGATCTTTTATATTGAAGAAAAAAATGAAAACTAATTTGATTTATTTTTAACTAAAGTTTGATGGTTTTAAAATGTATTGAAATTTTGAGAAAAAGTCATAATTTTTGGTAATTTTCTTTTCCATGAGAAAATAGTTTGCATGCAAAAAAAAACGTCCATTTTCGTTTATTTCCCATTTCTTGACAATTTTCTGATTTAAAATTCTACTCATATCCTAATTTAATTAATAAAAGAATGCCTAAAAGAATGCATTAAAATTGAATGGATAGGTAAGGGGAAGCAATCTGGAATTCGTAGATTTGACGTACCTACTTACTTGTAAATTGAAAAATTGTGAAAAAAATTCAATATACACATTGATCAAGGAGATTTTTATTCTGAAAGTCTGAGTTTAATGTGCAATGGCACTCCCTCCCACTTTCTCAACCTCCTTATCACCTCATGTCAGCTAAGTTATTGCGTTGCAAATCATTTTCTCTATTTTTTTTCAATTTTCATCAATAGTTTTTGCCTTTGGTGATTTAAACAATTTAATTATTAAGAATATTTTTAAAAAAAACTCACAATATTTTTCTAAATGATTTTTTGATGTTTTCAGCGATTTTTTTAAAATTTCAGATTACATTTAATCACTTTTAAAACAGTTTTTCGATGTTTTTAATAATTTTTGTCAGCATTTTAAACTTCAATTTTTAATTTTTCTTCTGGTATTTCAATAATTTTTGCGAAATATGGTCTGTCGAAATGTAAAAAATTAGATTTAAAAATCATAGAAAATCATATTGAATTTTGAAATAATTTCAAGAATGGTGGATTTGTTTGAAGATCTTAATAACAAAATCTGTGAATGGTAGGTACAAATTTTAAAAAAATCGAAAACCTTGAAATCTTGAAATTTTGACAAAATTGGTCAACAAAGAAATTATTCATGAAATATAACTATAAATTTTAAATTATCTAAATATACATAAATCAAGATTTCTATGGCATTTAATGATGTTTTTACATAACTATATTGACGAGGGCTTTGATTTTTTGATTTTTGACGAAATTCCGAACTCGTAAAAATCGCAATTTTCAGTAAAAGTGTGGTATTTTTGATAAAAAAAATGCCCACTTTTTTCTGTAAAAGTGATGAAAATTGGCGCCTATCTAACACAGGTCTTTCGAAATATTCCCAAATTCATGTTCTGCGACCTCAAAAACATACATTTAGACACATCACACACTGTTCGAGTCGAATTTATCATCCCCACTCTTCTTAAATGGACAAGTTGATGCAAAATTTGATTTCAAATTGCGTGTTCCGCAATTCTACTCATGTTTGAAATTGTTTATCGTTCACACCTAACCTCTTACTCCTAGGGAGCAAATAATGCCAAGTTCGGATTCTAGTCCAAAAATACGTATGTCGGATGAAGTTTTTACAATTTTTCATATGGAATACAACACAGTGACATTTGCACGTGAAGGGTACAGGGAAAGAAGAAAGTCAACTTTTTTTTGCTAATTTCGAGAAAATCGAATTTTAAAGTTTGAAATGATGTGAAAATGATTAGTAAGATTTTTCTGGGCATGTAAATATTGAAATAGTTGCGTAATATATTTGAGAATAACATATCTTGAGATGAAAAATAAATATTAAAAATTACCCGAGTTATAAGCTAAAAACCAGGAAATTTAATAGAATATTCGGCATTATTCCTTCAATTTTATTATAAATACGAAACTTTTCATGAAAATAAAAATAATATGGTACCTTTTGGATGGTGCGCACGTGGTTATATTGGTCACGTGAGGGATTTGCTTGATTTTTTCTCATTTTTACGTAACTTACTTATTTTTTTCCCTTTACAGCGGATTTTTAAACACAATTTCATGACACAATTTTGAAAATTTTAAAAATTCAAGTATGTCGTGATATTCTACTCAAAATTATCTACCAAAATATATAATTATCTGATTTATGAAAAAAAAGTGAGTTGGCTGCTTTTTTCCCTGTACCCTTCACGTTTGAGGGGTCTCCTGGCCCACTGTGCCTGTTTCTGTTTTCACGCGGACTCATGATTTTCATATCAACTACATTTATGTGTATAATAGCCCAGGAGTGATAGCATCAAAAAAGTGGTTGAAAAAGAAAAAAATGTTAATCGACATTTTTTTGCCTCAAAAGCTTCTATATGATGTCCAGAGTCTGTGGTAAAGTCGCACCGCCCCCACCCCTATTGCTTTTTGAGGGGGGTGGACCCCTTATGAGGGAGAAAATTGTTTTGCACCGATTTCGCTCAAATTCACGTGGAGGGTTATTTACGTGTAGAAGTACTCCCTGAAAAAATTTCAGCCCCCCTCGACCTCAGGGGGCTGAGCCATCGCTTCCCAAAGTTGGACATTTTTGAATAAAATGACAAAAAACAGAGTTTTTCGATTAAAAAACCACCCCAAAATTTTAATTTTGAAAAATTTCGTATTTTCCGTATACATTTTGAGATGACGAATCCGACTAGTCTATCAATTTTTTCGTTCGAAGTGTTTAACCCCCCCTACGGCCCCATTGAATGTGTGCAGATCGTGGTTTTTTCAGCAAAAAATGACCTCGTTACATAGCTGTCCCAAAAATGATATTTCGAGTGAAAGTGAAAATTTTATGACTTAAAATGTTCCATATGACGTCCGCAGTGAGTGGTGAAAACGCACCGCCCCTACCCCTCGTGCTTTTTACAGGGGGATGAAACGGAGGGGGCTCGTTCCAAAAAATTATTTTTTCGTATTAATTTCAGTCAAATTCACTAGGTAGGTTATTCGGATGAAGTAGTATTCCCCGAAAAAATTTCAGTCCTCCCACACATCAGGGGACCGAGCCATTGTTTCCCAAAGTTGAGCAGTTTTGTGAAAAATTACAAATTTCGGGGAAAAGTAAACATTTTTTGCTATAAAATATTCCATATGATGTCTATAGTGTGCGGTGAAAACGCACCGCCCCTACCCCTCGAGCCCTCTGAAGGGGAGTGGGTTTATAGGGGGGCCAATTTCAAAAAATAATATTTTCGCACCGATTTCGCTTTAATTCACGTGGAGGGTTATTTAGATGTAAAAGTACTCCCTAAAAAAATTTCAGCGCCCCTCGACCTCAGGGGGCTGAGACATTGCTTCCCAAAGTTGGACATTTTTTTCTAAAATGACAAAAACAGTTTTTCGATTATAAAACCGCCCCAAAATATCAAAAAATTTTCACTTTCTCGCGAAATATCTTTTTTTTGACAGCTATGTAACGAGGAGTTCATTTTTTGCTGAAAACCCCACGGATCTGTACACATTCTATGGGGCATCGGGGGAGGGCGTTAAACACTTCGAACAAAAAAGTTGATGGGCTAGTCGGATTCTTCATCTCAAAATGTTTACAGAAAATACAAAATTTTTCAAAATTGAAATTTTGGAGCGGTTTTATAATCGGAAAACTGTTTTTGTCATTTCAGTCAAAAATTTCCAAATTTGGGAAGCGATGTCTCAGCCCCCTGAGGTCGAGGGGCGCTGAAATTTTTTTAGGGAGTACTTTTACATCTAAATATCCCTCCACGTGAATTTAAGCGAAATCGGTGCGAAAATATTATTTTTTGAAATTGGCCCCCCTATAAACCCACTCCCCTTCAGAGGGCTCGAGGGGTAGGGGCGGTGCGTTTTCACCACACACTATAGACATCATATGGAATATTTTATAGCAAAAAATGTTTACTTTTCCCCGAAATTTGTATTTTTTCACAAAACTGCTCAACTTTGGGAAACAATGGCTCGGTCCCCTGATGTGTGGGGAGACTGAAATTTTTTCGGGGAATACTACTTCATCCGAATAACCTACCTAGTGAATTTGACTGAAATTAATACGAAAAAATAATTTTTTGGAACGAGCCCCCTCCGTTTCATCCCCCTGTAAAAAGCACGAGGGATAGGGGCGGTGCGTTTTCACCACTCACTGCGGACGTCATATGGAACATTTTAAGTCATAAAATTTTCACTTTCACTCGAAATATCATTTTTGGGACAGCTATGTAACGAGGTCATTTTTTGCTGAAAAAACCACGATCTGCACACATTCAATGGGGCCGTAGGGGGGGTTAAACACTTCGAACGAAAAAATTGATAGGCTAGTCGGATTCGTCATCTCAAAATGTATACGGAAAATACGAAATTTTTCAAAATTAAAATTTTGGGGTGGTTTTTTAATCGAAAAACTCTGTTTTTTGTCATTTTATTCAAAAATGTCCAACTTTGGGAAGCGATGGCTCAGCCCCCTGAGGTCGAGGGGGGCTGAAATTTTTTCAGGGAGTACTTCTACACGTAAATAACCCTCCACGTGAATTTGAGCGAAATCGGTGCAAAACAATTTTCTCCCTCATAAGGGGTCCACCCCCCTCAAAAAGCAATAGGGGTGGGGGCGGTGCGACTTTACCACAGACTCTGGACACCATATAGAAGCTTTTGACGCAATAAAATTTCGATTAACATTTTTTTTTTTTTTCAAAGTACATTTCTCCTGGGCTATAATTGTTGAAAAGAAACACGTTAATAAAATTGCCTAAACGATTCGCCGTAAATCTGCACGAGTATCTCGTATTTACGGCGAATTCGATAGGCAACTTTAATAACGCGGAAGTGTTTCTCTAGAAGGCGTAACTTTGGAAACTAAAAATAATTATGATTCCATGTACTTTTATTTTGAATAAAATAACAAAATTATAGCGATTTCCAGTTCAACACTTCGCGTGTTTTTTTGACCAATTTTCATATTTTCAAGGAAACAAAAATATTGAAAATTGTTAATTCGGTAAGTCATTTACCAGCGGTTGAGAAAAAATTGGAAAAATTAGTTTTCATCCCTCCTCAATTCTAATTTTAACATTTTAGGCTGTTTCGGAGTCTGCAGGGTATTCTTACTTTTGTCTAAAATTTTCAAAGTTCTCCAAAAAGCATGAAAATCAACTTGGATAGCTAAAATTTGGTTTACCGACTACTTTCGAGTAATTCAGTGAGAAAATTCATTTTGATGGATGTTTTTTCGCTTGTGTAGAAACTCCCAAGTCCTGAAAACAATCGAAATCATTTTGGAGACTCCAGAATGGCTGGAAATGGCGAAATTCGGTTTAGAGGGATTGATTTTTGACGGGAAAATACCTGCGTTTTTGCAGAAAGATACTTTTTCTCAAAAACGTAATGCATGCACTAGGATCAATAATTAAGCAGATATAAGCAAAAAATCAGATTTTTGGAGAAAACTCCCTCTCTTTGATCTACTGTAACTCCAGTCCCCTTAGGTTTACGAATACCATTCGAAAGTCATCTGATAGGTGGCGTACAATAAGTTCCATAGAGCTCATTATTGCTCTAGCGCCAATATTTCGGCAGATATAAGCCTGATTTGGGGAGCGAAGGTCCACAGTTTAGGGGACTTCCACACCCTGGACGTAACCGGACACCTCAGATTCGTGTTCGGGACATAAAAATGGACCACTAGAGTCAAAAATCCCCATGACCCTCTTTTTTTGACTAATTCTACTGGACTAACCTATTCACTCATGGCTGCCCTCCAAATACATTTAGAGAGCTGCGGTTTTGGCTGTAGGTGAGTTGATTCCCAAAGAAATATTTGTATAAAAATACAGGGGAATTGATTCCATTTTTTGTTTTGGAGATGTGCGAATTGATTCCCATTTCTTTGACAGGGTATGTATGAATTGATTTCCACTTTATTTTCCAAAAAAGGAATTTTTCAGGAGAGCGAATTAATATGCACAAAACGTTTCTACGACTTAGAATTAATTTCAGCAAATATTGGGTTGTTTCAAAATATGGATTTGGGGCCTACAGAGCAGGTTTCACTCCAGTTCTCAAGAATTGAAATGAAAAATTTTCCCATCTGGGTGCGCTTATGCTTGGGAATTTTTTAATCGCAGTTTCGGAAATAAAATTTTACGAAAAAAACAATGGTGTTATTTATTTAGGATTTAAAAAATCATTTCAACACCTTTTTTGTGTTTTTAAAATAAAAAGCTCGAAAACTTCGAAGATCTGTAATTTAGAAACATATATGGGAAAATTTTTCATTTCAATTCTTGAGAACTGGAGTGAAACCTGCTCTGTAGGCCCCAAATCCACATTTTGAAAAAAACCAACATTTGCTGAACCTAATTTTAAGCCGTAGAAACGTTTTGTGCATATTAATTCGCGCTTCTGAAAAATTCCTATAGGGAATCAATTCGTATATACCCCTGAAAAAAAGGGAAACCAATTCGTATATACGCCTGAAAAAAAGGGGAGTCAATTCGTACATGCCATTGAAAAAAAGTGGGAATCTATTCGGACATTTCAAAAAAAAAAAATGGGAATCAATTAGAACCGTTTTCAAAGCTGGGAATCAACTCACTAACTCCTGCGGTTTTTGGCATTCGTCATCTCTCATCGAGATATTTCCGCATGAAAAAAAAGAAAAAAAAATCGCCGACACCCCCCCCCCCCCATCACTTTGCGTACAAACTTACATGGAATGACCCAAAAATATTAAAACTTCTCATTTCGAGGATTACTTCGTTGGATTTATTTCGAGATATGAGAAATGCCTCCAAAATAGATACGTAATCGTATTTCTGGATCTACATCTCAAGTAAAACAGTCAGGTATTTTTGTTTTAAAAACATATTCGTCTCATGAACTTACAATGGAGCTTAATATAGGCTCTTCTCAATTTTCAGTCTCGACTCAAACATCATATAACAAAACTGACACTCGATTTCACATTCGAACATTCAAAATTACATCCACGAATCGTCTACATTGTACTTTTAAATAATTCTCGACGTCAAATAAATGTACTTATTCTATCGGTTCAGGCCGATATACAATAACTGACATCATCACAGGGCGTCCCTCGATGGCGAAACGAAAACGTAAAAAAATGACTCCAGGATAGATAATACGTCAAGCATGCACGTTAGATAGGAGAATAAATTCACCGGTACGCGGCGTGGCATCGTCGGCCGGCGAGAGATAAAGCATCGAAGGGAAATAGAGACCGAATAGAATGACAAATGAACGGCCGGTTCAAAGGTCAGGTCATACAGACACCTTTTGTCGAACGTACGCACATACAGATGTACGCCACCGCGCCGCGGTCTACACAGATATATGGGAAAACCATCGCGTGGTATTTTGCGACGGAATTCGGCCATTGTCGTTGTCGATGAATACGAAAGGCCAGCAGGGCGAAAGGGTGTAAAGTTTAACGTATATGCACTGTACGTATATAACCTTGAAGTTGGCGCAACTTTTCGGGGCTGCTGTGTTTTTCGAGTCTCGGTCGTCGTCGCCGCCGTATCCATAACAATGGAAAAATTCGCGAAAATATAATACCCCTTATACTATAAAATAATAGCGAGAGTCGCGTACACATAAAACCAGGCGCGCAAAAGTATAACGTAAAATTATCACTGCCATTAAGGCAAGACAAATTGACGGACTTTAAAACACAGCACCGAGGACATTTAAAGGCAAAAATCAAAGACAAAGAGTTAATTTTTCTTAATTATTATAACCGACATTAAAAGTTGGCGAAAACTCGCCGAAAAGGATATAAGCTGCATAATGCGTGCTGGCGAATTTCTACGTCGTCTTCGCGCGACGAAAACTTTATTTCGTCGCGCTGGAAGCTCTGGAAGAAAATTCTTCGTCTAACATTCAACAATCGCTTAGAAAGGCGAAATTTCGCCAAGTTTTAAAATACGTGTTGTAGTTGTATAGTATGCGCGCCTGCATAGGATATGCTGCGGGTATTGGGCCGGGGGGGCGAGGTGGGGGAGCGAACAGCCGGAGTTACGGAGATGGAAAAACAAGGCGGCGCGCCGCGTCTCGGGCTTCTCACACATTCATAACGCACATGCGAGTCTTTATATTGTTTAAAGTTTATTACACAAGTTTTTATCATATGACGAAAGTTTGCCACCGAACGGTTAAAGTTTTCTGATTTATTGAAAATTTCGCAGGAAATTCGCGAGGTTTTTCATATGAAAAAATATTGACTCTGAGTGTATCCTAATGCGCGGATTATTCAGAGAAATACTCTCTCCGCGAGGGACCCTTCCGATCCCGAAATGCTCGTATCGTACGGTATAAAATTGTATAACGGTGTTGACATTTTCTTTAGGTATAGGCGTATAAGATACGACCTACGCGACGACGGAATACTTTAAAGTGCAGTTTTTGCCATCCTCTTCGTATATCTAGCTTTGCCTTTTATTCGCGCAATTAATCCGCCAGTATTAAAAGAATATTTTCGCGCCGATGAATTATAACGCGTAAGAATTCTCACGTTCGCGATTACGTCGCCTATACATGTTTACCTGGCTGGATGAAGCGGAGGTGGCGGAGATCAGCGAGCCCGCGCCGTATTCCAGCTAGAAAATGAGTTTTCCGTATACGTGAAAAGTTATATAGTATAAAAGTTGCCATCGTCGTTGGGCCCGTATCACTCGAGGCTGCGTAGTTCGTATCGTCTCTCTATGCCATATAGTTACGTAAATGCAAAGAAAATAAAAAACTTTATGCTAAAACATATAAAACGACAAGTGATAACCTATAACTGGGTAAGTGTAGATGGTGAATACGGTGTCGTGAGAAATTGAACTCGCTATGCCAAGCAGGTATGTAAACGATGAGAGCAAATTGCCGAGAACAGGAGCTGATACCTGCCGAGAAGTGGAATTTTTCGATCGTCGGATAAAACTTGTTTCGAACTGTCTGAGCAAAATAAGATATCGAGCTATTTGGATACCAAATTCAATTGGAATTTCAATGCATACGTGATATTCGAAGGTGTGATGATCCAGGGGTACTGCCGGAAGGGCTGATAAGATCGAGTCTGCTTAGAATGGATTTTGTGTATGAATTTTGCCAGGTTATTGTGATCGGCGATGTGAAATGGTGTAATAATTTTGGAAGTATTTGGTTGCTGGGATATTTGAGTCTAGGCTTATTTTCAATTTTCCAAGATTTGGAGTCATAAGACCTCGTAGATGATTATTTGACAGAATTTGACATTTGGACTGGTAGGTAAGTATAAGTACTAACCCAGTTTTGGTCCAATCCAATGAATTTGGATTTCCAGAGTCGTCTCGAAGTTCCCAATTTCGCTCGTCGTGAACTGAAAATGGAAGAATTTGAGTCATCGATCAATCGTAGAATCTCATCAAACAGCCCAGATTTGAGATCAAGCATTTATTGTTCGTTTACACGTGCGAAAAAACATTTTAAAAAGCCCTTATTCGGGTGGAGATTTGACTTGAAGGAAGGATTTTTCAACAGTTATTTTTCCGAATTAGCATACCGAATTATACCATAATCAACTACTCTAATTTATGGTTTTTTGTGAGAAGAGATGTATAAAATTGGGTTCAAATGTGAATATCCATTTTTGTACTCAATTGAATATAATATTTTTGTTATTGAATTTGCTTCATTTTTTTGAATTGACAGGGTGTCTATTGGTACAAAAACCGTACCGAAATACGAAAAATGAGCGAAATTCAAAAATTGTCATAAAAAGTACGAAACCCCGTAAAAATTGTACAAAAATTACGAAATTAGTACGAAATTTCAAGAAAAAAATTATTGACATAAAATAAGGTTTTTTGGTCGAAATTGCCTTTTTTAAAAAAAATTTTAACCCTTGCTTCGGTCAGACTCAATAAACTCCCTCTAAACAAATTAAGGAAAATTTTGTGTCAAATTCAGAGATTGAAAAAATAGGCATTTTGATGACCAGAATTCTCTATTAAAAAAAATTTACATCGCTTTGCTCGGGCACACGTCACTTTCACTACAAAAGATGAATTAAAAGGAGAGGTAAAAAAGTTGTAGTAGGTATTTCGTTTTCTAATGAATGGACAGAGAAGTATTTATAGGAAGGAGATTGCGAAGTTTCAACTTTCTCTTGACGATTGAAATTTTGGAAAAAATAATGAAATTTTAGGTTTCAAAATTCCATTAGTGCAAAATTTTTCGCCCTCGCTTCGCTCGGGATCAAAAGTTTGATTTTTTCAATGAAATAATTGATATTTTTAAAAATTGCATTGCATCAGTTTGAAATTGACTGGGCTTCATTTGGAGGGGAGGGGGATTGTTTCTGTGATTTTATAATCGCAGTTCAAAGGCTCTGGTGTGGTTTGTGGGTCATTAGGCCCTTGGTGGAACATTGACAAAATTTTTGTGCCATTCGACTTGCCTTGACCTTGAAAATTTCAAATCGCCCTGGAGGCACCGTTTTGGCGAGTGATATGAAAAAAAATATTTTCATGTTTCTCACTCTATTTTACACCACTCAGAATTTTTTCAGATTTTTTCTAGTGGTGGCCTATACGTGACGTTCGAAAAACCAATACATCGGTCGTTTTACCTAATACTTGAGAAATACACTTTGAAAAAAGACAAATATGTTAATCGCAATTTTATTGCTGGTAAAGTATATATGATGTCCAGAGTCTGTGATAAATTCACACTGCCCTAGCCCATGCCTAGCCCCTATTGATTTTTGAGGGAGGGTGGACCCTTTATGAGAGAAAAAATTGTTTTGCACCGATTTCGCTCAAATTCATGTAAAGGGTTCTGTAAGTGCAGAAGTACTCCCCAAAAAATTTTTAGGTGGGGGCTGAGCCATCGCTTCCCAAAGTTTGACATTTTTGGTGAAAATGACAAAAAAACGAGTTTTTCGACTATAAAACCGCTCCAAAATTCTAATTTTGAAAAACTTGGTATTTTCTGTGTACATTTTGAGATGACGAATTTGACTAGCCCATCAAATTTTTCATTCGAGGTGTTTACCCCTCCCCCCTCACGACTCCTTTGAAAGTGTACAGATCGTGGTTTTTTCAGAAAAAAATGACCTCGTTACATTGGTGACCCAAAAATGACATTTCGTAAGCATGTGAAAATTTTTTGATTTAAAATGTTCAATATGATGTCTCGAGTGTTAGGTAAAAACGCACCGCCCTACCCCTCGTACTTTCTGCTGGGAGGTGGGCTAATGGAGGCCCGTTTCGAAAAATAAATTTTGTTGCATCCGTTTCGCTCCAATTCGCGTGGAGGGTTGTGTAGTTGTAGAAGTACTCCCCAAAAAATTTCCGTCCCCTCGACCTCAGGAGGCTGATTGCTTCCCAAAATCCATGTAATTTTTTGGTTTTGTACATTTCCGTTCAAGTGGAAATGTACCTACCTTACTTAAATTTTCAATTACCTGGGTAAATGAAAAATATTCAGCCACCGAACCGAAATTTTGAGAATCAATGTTTTGGGGAATATTTCCATGTAATTTTTCAAAAAACTGTTCAACTTTGAGAAATAATGGCTCACCCCCCTGATGTGTCCAGAGCTGAAATTTGTAAAAAAAAATATTACTTGGTACCTTAATAAGTTTCCATGTGAATTTGAGCGAAATCGATGCGAAAAAAATCATTTTTTGAAACAGGCTCCCTCAGCTTTATCCCCCCTCCCCAGCAGAGAGTACGAGGGGTAGGGCGACGCGTTTTTACCGTACACTCGAGACATCATATTGAACATTTTAAATCAAAAAATTTTCTCATTTTCGCGAAATGTCACTTTTTGGGTCACCAATGAACTCTTCAATTTAAAAAACAAAACAAAATATTTTTCATCAAAAAACAATTGTGAAATTGGATGTTTAAATAAGGAATCCTTAGAGTCTACCCAGTTCATTTCCTCATTTAGTCATCAATTTTGTCGACTTTTCAAACTACTGAATTGAACTGAATTGAACTGAACTGAACTTAACTGGAACCTGGAACCTGGAACCTGGTTTACACACGAAATTAGTTCATTTTCACTAAAAATCTCAAATTCAGTAATTACATTTGTCCCGTTCTCCTTCTTCGTGCAGTAAATCGAATTTGGGTAAAACGAACGTGTCCTTATCCAACTTTTCCTTCTCTAAAAATTCACGTATTACGTATGTATGAAAGTTTATTTAAAATAGGCTTCTTTTATAATAGCACATCTGTTCGATTAACGGCGTTAAAAGTTGACGAAAATCGTTTCAAAACGTTATATTCGAAATTTCATTTCTATTACGTACTCTTCTCAATTCAAATAAGTCTGAAAATTCGAACGTAGGTGGGTAATTGGCTAAAGTCGTCAGAAATCTGCGATTATTAATTTGTATGATGTGTATTTTCGAAGCACGTCGATAGAATTTAGACAATTTTAGCAAAATTTATAAGCTCTTTACTTAATTCAAAAATAAGTTGAAATGAAAAGAGACCGGAAACGATGAACGCCTACCTTCTCGTAATTCATAAATTTCGAAAATTTAATCGATAAAGTTTTCAGATGCAATTTATTTTAAATATAGCCCAATACCGGAACAGAACAATGCAATAAGAAAAGGAAACAGAGAAAATCGTAACGGTGCCCGAGACATGTGTTTTTTTTTCCTCGATAAAAATCTTAACCTTGCTACCGAATAAATTCCACCTCGGATAGAGTTCAGATAGATTTTAAATTAAGTTGTAACTTTTGATACACAAAAGGCCGGCAGCGATTTCGCAAAGTTTTTTCTGCAACAAAAATAAAATTAAAGAAAGGGAAAAAGAAACAAACCTAAATCGTGAAAAAACACATTTCACGACGCAGAGAATAAGAAAAAATCAAAAGCATGAGCGGCTTCTTAATGGGCTTTTAAAAATTTATTTTCGCAAAAAAATATAAAAATCAAATTAAATCGCTGAATAATTTATCCTTTATTATTATTATAACATTAAATGTAAATTTTTTGCCATTTTTTGCTACTTCTTATTTTTTTCTACTTACCTTTTTTTTGTCTTTATTTTTTTTCCCCCGACGAAACGAACGAATGGAAGATACGCGAGATGCGTCGAAATGTTGACATTTAACCATTTGTCGAGGTTCGTTAGTACGCAATTTTGCGTTCTTCGACAGGCGTTAAATGATTAACGCGCTGGCAAGAAAAGAAGCGTGAAACGAGTACACAATTGTGGAGTTTCGATAGCTAACGTGGTTTTATATTATGAATTGTAATTCGCGCGAGATGATTTTTCTTTTTTTCCAGCTCACCCGAACGGTACGATGGGTTTTTTAAAAAGTACATGCGGCGTATAGATTTACAAGTGCGAAAAGTTTAAATTTTTCAAAAAACCGAGTTCGCCGTGGAAAGGTTTTATAGTTTTCTATTTTTACCCTCGTTTAGTCTTCTTTTTTCCCTCATCGACGGCGGCGTGACGTTTGGAGATGGTGAAAAATCACGCGGAGTGAAAAAAATCCACTTCGCACCTTGTGTCGATACGATGTCTTTCAAGCTGCAAAAAAAGTTTTCCTGTTCGATTAACTTCTGTTCCGACGTCGAATTTCTCACGAGGGCATGGAGCCTGTTGTACGGCCACGTTCGTCCATGGCTAACCTTATGGCAAGTGCGATTGTTAAGCTTCGACGTAAAATTTTTCCAAATGGTTATACACCCTACCGTACGTTTTTCTTATTGAGAAGTACTTAAAAACTTGGCCAAGTTTCGTTAGCGTTTTTTCTTCCCCTCTCTCCCTGTCGCCGTCTTTCATATTCATTCTACGCAGCCTTTTCTAACGAGATATTTTCTTTTCAAATGCTCAATTTTTCGAGCAGTGAAGCAGTTCCACCTTTTCACCTTCCTGCTCCTTCTTGACCATAGGATTGATGCTAATTGTAAAAAAGGAAGTATCGATTAGACTTTCGGAATGAAATTAAAATATACTTTTCTCGTTATACCCTCGAAAGCGTAATACATACTCGTAGATGTGGCCTTTCTCGCTCTCTCGTTCTCGCTCACATCGCATCGTAGTGTCGAATACGTACAACAGCATTTTAATAAAGTTTCCTTTAAACGTTGCGTTTTGATGAATTTATCGATAAGGGTTCGCGCGCTGGATGATTGAAAATTCTAGTAATGTTGAAAATTTTTCCTAATATGTAGGGTGAGACGCGATGAAACGTATTTTTTCATTATTTTCGCCGAGCCGCCCGCCGTGTTATATTGGATGAGAGATTGGCCTATCAAAAACACCCTTCGTTCGTTCGTTATTAACGAAATGAAGGAGAAATTAAAGTTTATATCTGGAAAATACCTAGCTGTGGTTGAGATGCCTCGAAGATGTTGCTTTTATTTTTTAAAATTAAACCTCATTTAGAGAGGAGATCCGCTCCGCCGAAAGAGGTATTTGTGGAGATGAACTTCTTGCGGTTCGAATGGATGAATTAGTCGGTATAATCAACTACCCACGTAATCAACTATTCTACTAAGTATACGCTGTAATATGAGTTGGCGAAAATTTTCTAATTGGAAAATTTTTTCCGGTGTGATACTCGATGTTGAAAATTAATTGGGATGTATCGATCGATTTTGTTGATTTTCAAGTGTTTTTGTTTGTGTGTCAGGATCTGCGATAATGTTTCGGATATCTATTTTAATTTTTTAATTTTTCCTGTTGCTTTATCGTTAGTTAACGTTTTGATTGAATTTTGAGTAATGTTTTGTTATTTTTATTTTTGTTGCAGGTATGTGTAAATTTGTATGTGTTATTGAATATTACCACTTGAAAGATTCATGATTAAATAAGTAAGCAAGTGAATTTTTTGTCCAGTATGATTTTGTAATTATAAAATATTTCTCAAAGAATGCAAGAAAACCGATTGAATTTTTACGAAAATTTTTTGAAAATTATGTAAAAATTCTTGATTTTGATATCAATAAGATATTTTTTTTAATTTTCAAAATTTGAACTGCAAGAAAAATTGTTTTCGCGAAAATTGCGTTAAAAATCTTGAAAAATTAATGAAAAAAACATCAGAAGTAATTTAAATAGGTATAAAAAAGTGTTCATTCAAATTTTCATCACTAGATGAATGAAAATGGTATAATAAATAATTTCATTACATTATAGGAAATTTGTGTAAAGTATCATCAACATTTTTTCAACGTTTAGAAATATTTTTATGTCTTTTTTTATATTTTGAAATTTTTTTATTAATGTTGAGGGATCATTTTTTTATAAAAAGTGTTGAAATGCTGCAGAAATTTTGTTCGCAAAATCTATAGTGATTGGATATTGATCAAATGAGAAATGGACATTACAGTGTTTTGAATTATTTTCGAAAGTATTCTCAATCATTTTAAAAATATTTCGTTCAATTTTTACTAAAATATAAAAACTGTAAAACATTTTAAAGAAAAATTGAATGGATATACTCGAAATGTGTTCTGTTCAAAAAACAAAAACAAAAAAAACATTAAAAGTGATAAGTAAGTATAAAAAATTTGTGACATAGCAGAAATTTGTTTGCAGAATTGGGAAGAAAATACTAAATTTTTTTTGAAGAATGAATATTTTAATTTTTTTGAAAAAACGTTTCGAAATCATTTTTTGTATTTGTTCAGTTTTTACCAAAGTTGAAAATAATTTTAACGCACCCAAAAATTTTCCACGGGTGGAGGGCTAAATTTGAAACAAATTAGGTTTCAAAAATCTGATTTTTTCTGTATTGAAGGCATATAGGTACACCCAGAAGTTGGACTGAGAATTCGAGAAAAAATGGGGGGAGGGGGTCAAATTTCAATGAAAAAATTAAGTAACCTGCTATCCAGTGGTGCTGACGTAGTTAGGGTATTTTCAGTAGGCTGATGATACATAAACAGATTTGAGCAAAGAAAAATTGGAAAATTGCGAAATTTTTTGGAACAAGCAATCAATACACTCCTTAAACTTGAATTACCCAGTATAATTCCCCGCTTTGAATCAATGAAATGAATTTTTCTTCAGCCAAAATTATTGATTTTTTCTAATAAATTGATAATTAAATGAGAAATCAATGATTTTTGACTGAATCCAGTTCTATGTAAAGTATTGTCAACATTTTCAGAAAATCCATTATAAAGAGCATAAAATATGTCATCGCATTGCAAATTTTTTTTCCAAAATCGTAAAAAAATATTTTAAATTTTAAAAAATGGATTATTTAATTTTTTGACATTTTGAAATATTTTCACACTTTAGTGTGTATCTTAAAAAATTGTCTTTTATGTTGAAAATGTAAAAAAATGGGTTTCAAAACCATTTTTTCTCTTCGGTTTGAAAGATTTTCCGAATTATCTGTAGCAATTTTGGTTATGAAAATTTTCATCTAATTACACAATGTTTTTCATAAAATCAAAAAATGATGAAAATATTGAAAAAATCTAATGTTGTTGAAAAAATCGATACCTGGTTAAGGATTTTTCTAATATTTTGAACTATTTTTGGAGTTATTTTCAACATTTTTTTATGCTTTGAACAATTTTCATCGAACTTGCCAAAAATTATTCAGAAAAGTGGTAGATACTTAATTTTAATTATATTTGAACGTTTTTTTTGCCAATTTTCGACATTTTTTCCAATTTCTACTTTTTAAAAATCCTTTTCCAAGGTTCAAAGGATTAAAATTTCACTGCTTCTTTATCACTTCTATTTCGGTATCATCTAATCAAGCATTAACCAGAGTCACCTTTTTTAGTGACTTGTCCCCTATTGTCAAGGTTGGTCACTAAAAGTCACTTTTTTTGCCAAAAGGTCACTATTGGTCACTTTTTTCGTTCAAACGGTCTACCGCTCTTGCATAAAATTTGAAAAAACACTGATATTTCCAAAAAAAAAAAAGTCCTATCAAACCTTCTTTTACCTACTTATTAATTCACCAGCCTTGTTGATTGATACCTTGACAAACATTTATCAATAATAAAATTTTTCAAAAAAAAGTTTTGAGTTATGAAAAAAATAGGGGGGGGGGGGTGTATTTATTTATGAGAAAAAATTGAAAAATTTGTCACTTTTTTCGACAAATTGGTCACTTTTTGCCTCATAGAAAATCACTAAAGTCACTATTTTCTCTCAAAATCTGTGTTTAATGCCTATCTAATGTGTTTAAACCACAATTTATTTAAACACTCAAAAAAATAAATAATAAATTTTATTAAACGTAATAATAAAAAGGCACCATTCACAAAACTAGTAAAAGGGTATAGCCGGATAAGGGGTGGTTTTGGCCCCAGGCTCGATTTTTGATCTAATGCCCCCAGATTGTGTACCTTGATGAAAAAAAATTCTGGAAAAAATTTTGGCCCCCCAACCCCCTCCCTTTCGGAGCTATGGCCATTTTATTGCATCATTTTCAATAATTTTTAATTCCGATGGAAGTGAATGAAATTTTCTGTTCTTTGGCACAAAGTTACATCTCGTAGAGGTCTATTCGCGATAATTTTTTCATTAATTTTGGTGCACTCCTTCATGAGGTTTTGGCTATTTGAAATTTTCAACTGTAAAAAAAGACCTAACAGCGAAGTTCGACTAATTTTTGAAAATATCCTAAATACGTGTTTTTTGACGTAGATTCACGTCACGTATTCAGTTTTGGCGATTGAGGTGGCGCAAGGGCCGAAAATTGCAAAAAACCGTAAAAAATGTTGTTTTTTGGCAGTTTTTTTGAAATTTTGAGCATTTTATACGGAAAGAAATGAGAAAATTAAAAAACCAATCCCGTATTCGTGTTCAGAAGGTCAAAATACCCCGATAAACACCCTTTTTGCGATCATTTTACTTTAAATCTCGAAATTTAGTTTTATTGTCTTGAAAAAGCAGTGAAAAAAGTGAATTTCGACATTTAAAGTAAAATGATCGCGAAAAGGGTGTTTATCGGGGTATTTTGACCTGCTTAACACGAATCCGATGTTAGTTTTTTCATTTGACCATTTCTCTGCGTATAAAATGCTCAAGATTTGAAAAATCAGCCTAAATAACGATATTTCTGAAGGGTTTTTGTGATTTTTGGTCTTTCTTCCAAAAAAAACAACGGCAAAACCAAAAATGAATCTACCAAAAATAATTTTTCAGAAAATTTTCTAGGGTAGTGGTTGCTCGCTTATATGGAATTTTTACGAAAAAATTCCATATAAGCGAGCAACCACTACCCTAGAAAATTTTCTGAAAAATTATCTTATTTCAACGGAAACATGTTTCCGTTGAAATAAGTTTTTTTTTGAAAATAATGCAGTAAAATGGCCATAATTTCAAATGAGGGAGTAGAGGTAAAATTTTTTCATATCAAGGACACCTTTGGGGGGGGGGGATAAAAATCGGTGGTAGAGTAGATTTCATTTAACTTGGTGAACTACGTGTTACAATGGCTTGTGGATTTGTGGTGTAGGTGTTGGAAAAATCATATATCCATTTTCGTTCAAAAATTCGTTTTCTTAAGCATTGATAATACTGCTGAAATGTACATATTTATGAATTGCTATAGGGATGATTTGTACATTTTGATACATTATACCTATTTTTTTTGCAAGAAATCAACTTTATTAATGACTAAAAATGCACAAAATCTCTTTTATTTTCCAAGAAATTTCAAATTCAACGGAAGTGAAGGAAATTTTCTGTTCTTTGGCACAATGTTACATTTTGTAGAATGGGTTTTGGTCGTTTCTTTGGAAGAAAGACCAAAAATCACAAAAACCCTTCAGAAATATTGTTATTTAGGCTGATTTTTCAAATCTTGAGCATTTTATACGCAGAGAAATGGTCAAATGAAAAAACTAACATCGGATTCGTGTTAAGCAGGTCAAAATACCCCGATAAACACCCTTTTCGCGATCATTTTACTTTAAATGTCGAAATTCACTTTTTTCACTGCTTTTTCAAGACAATAAAACTAAATTTCGAGATTTAAAGTAAAATGATCGCAAAAAGGGTGTTTATCGGGGTATTTTGACCTTCTGAACACGAATACGGGATTGGTTTTTTAATTTTCTCATTTCTTTCCGTATAAAATGCTCAAAATTTCAAAAAAACTGCCAAAAAACAACATTTTTTACGGTTTTTTGCAATTTTCGGCCCTTGCGCCACCTCAATCGCCAAAACTGAATACGTGACGTGAATCTACGTCAAAAAACACGTATTTAGGATATTTTCAAAAATTAGTCGAACTTCGCTGTTAGGTCTTTTTTTACAGTTGAAAATTTCAAATAGCCAAAACCTCATGAAGGAGTGCACCAAAATTAATGAAAAAATTATCGCGAATAGACCTCTACGAGATGTAACTTTGTGCCAAAGAACAGAAAATTTCATTCACTTCCATCGGAATTAAAAATTATTGAAAATGATGCAATAAAATGGCCATAGCTCCGAAAGGGAGGGGGTTGGGGGGCCAAAATTTTTTCCAGAATTTTTTTTCATCAAGGTACACAATCTGGGGGCATTAGATCAAAAATCGAGCCTGGGGCCAAAACCACCCCTTATCCGGCTATACCCTTTATTCAAAAAATAATAATATTTATCGCAAAATTGACAAACTTTATTTTCTATGCAATAAACTTTACCAAATTTCGTGATAAATTTTATTATTTTTTTTGATAAAATGGGAATGGTGCACCGTTATTAATTTTTTTGGATAAACTTTATTTTTTTTTTGATAAAATTTATTATTTTTGATAAAATTTATTTTTTTTGAATAAAATTTATAATTTTTTGCAACAATTTCTATTCATTTTTCATTCTCCCTTTTAAGAATGAATGTTTTATAAACGATGAAGAAACTCCGCTTCTCTAATTTATATATTCGAGACAAAATATGAGACCATTTTCTCACTATGGAATTATTTTCAGATTTTTTTGACTTGCTTTTTACCAGATTTAAAAAAAATTTCCGTCGGCGTTGTTTAGTTTGATAAGAAATACCTATAGTTGCAGAAATTAACATTTATTCCAATTTGTGTAATTTTTTCCAAATTAAATCATGCTACTTATTCATTTTTCCATTAAATACTCTTAATTAATGAATTTTATTTGAAATTCCAAAACGAAATATAAATACCACCAAAAAGGAATCTTTCAGAATCCATTTCCACACTTCTTTGCAACCGTATTGTATACGCACGTACGTAATCCGCCTAATTCATTATTTATCGAACAGAAAGCAAATCTGTATCAACGAGGTCAATATCTCACCAACCGATCTCACATACGCATCTCGAAGCCAAAGTACACGACATATAAAGCCAAATTAGTCCGAGCCAAGTTGTGAAAAAAAATCACCCTTCTCGTGGGACGTTTTTAATTTAATTAACGTTCGGCTCAACGGCGACAATATAGTTATAAAAAGGAGACTTGATTAAGCATGGTATCCAGTAAATGGTAGCGTGTCCCGCATATTCAATCATTCGAAATAGAGTATCCGAGGCCGAGCGAGCCCGGCTCGCGAAACAAAGTTGTCCGCTGCCGCAGATTCACGTATATATAAAAGCTCCTCTATATAGTCGAACGTGTCGTGTCGAGGAGGCAGAAAATCCCTATTCCAACGTGTTGATATAAAACGAAAAGGAAAGATTATGCGGGAGAATTCGAGCTCGAGTTATGGGTTATCGATGACGGGTTCAAAAACCCGCCAAAAATCACCCAGTTTGGGTATTCCGGATTCTGAGGTCGTCGTATTATTCTTCTGTACGTAAATAGAGGCTACGTAGTATTCGACCCGGAAGCTCGATATACGTGGAGGGAAAAAAGTGCAGTTTTTAGGGCCAGAGTGTGTATAGTGGTACTAGACTCCATCTAGGTTATTTTATTGGATTCTATGTATACCTAGCTATGTGTGCACAGGGTTCCATTTAGAGTATAAGTAAAGGGTATACGTAGATACCATGAAAGAAATCTTTCAGCATTTACTCCATTAATCAAGAAATACTATATCGGTTGGAAAGAGTATATAGTAGTACTACGATAGCTGCGTATACGTACTACGTACGTACCTATTATACATAGGGAAAAAAATCTGTAAATTCCAAATGCTACTTTATCCTTAAGATTTTACTTGTATTCGCCAGGCAACGCGATGAATAACACAATGCGAGCGAAAAAGACGCGCGTTCAATTCGCTGACGTAAACGTTTCTAAAACCTTTGTCAGGTGAATACGGGTTTTTCTCCTTTTTTTTTCGGAAGGATCGAGTATAAAAAACAGTATTTTCCGAATCGATACTAATATCCGGCAGTTGAAATTAAACTGTGTAATTTTCTATTTCCATTCGAATACGGTTGTTTAAATTAAATAATAAAATTGGAAATGCGAGCGGTAAGAAGTTTAGCTTGGATGAGCTTGTGTGTGTAAATCTTAATACAATCGGTGCATGTGGAGGTTTTAGCTACGCTAACATTGATTTTTATGTTCTTTTTTTTTGGGGGGGGGATTTGGAAATCAAACTTTTCATCGAATTGGAATTGTCGTAAAATGACAGCGTATTTGCAGAGATAGCTATGCAGATCAAAGATATAAAATTGAAACGGCGGTTCAAAGTGGAAAAAATTTATTTCGCTGGAAAAAGTTTTCTCCGGAGAATTCAAAAACGTTTATATTTCGGTGTTTTTTTCCACCTTCGCAGAAAGTTTTCCAATTTAATAATTTCGTTTTATATTAATTTTAGATTATGTTGTACTATATGATGTCTGATAGAATGCTGGTGTTGGAGTTGGCGAAAAAATAACACGTGTAGAGCTAGGTGCCTTGTGAGTCGAATTTTTGGGTAGAAACGCTGCCATAAATGTACGAGTTCGTAGGTTGTAAAAATGGGTCAAATGGAGGCGTAAGGTCGAAATTTTCAAAAAAGGTTCAGAAATTGTCTAGATTACCCCTTACCCTTATTATGGTTGATGTATTAAGAAATGTGAAACATTGAAAATGATGTTTTTTTGAAAAAAAGTCAAATGATTAAATCTTTGATATTTTGTCAGATTTCACTAGGTACCTATTTAACCAGGGGGTGAAGGGGTAGGGAAGTTTCTGACCCTGTTCCTAAAGTGAAAAAATTATTTTTTTAGACTCAGGGGCGGTGGCCCGAATCGAACTCAGAAGCCGGAACCCGAAAGAACCCGATATTTATGGTAAAACCCAAACCGAACCTGAATCCGAACCCGAAAAACTGGAAAACATGAACAAAAAATAGAATGAAATTCCTATCTTTCTAAATTTAATTCAAATTTGAAAATTCAAAACCTTGAAACTAGTAAAAAAAACAAAAAAAAAATAAAAAATGTAAAAAAGAGAACAAAGTAATAATTTTTTTGGTACAAATCAGAAATTTTGGTTCAAAAATCAATTTTTTTCATTTCAAATTATAAAAAAATGAACCCGAACCGAACCCAGATAATCCCGATTCGTGGCCCAAATCCGATCCGGAACAGAACCCGGAACTTAAAACTCTGAACCCGAAACATATGGATTCGGGCCACCTTCCTTGCTTTTGGTTAAGGAAATTAGGTTCGAGTCAGAAAATTTTCGAAACCAATAATGATTTTTTTCAATTTTCATTTGGAGCCAGAAAAAAAGGAAAATTTTATTTTGAGTCAAAAAAAAAAAATGAAAGAAAGTAGCTAAAACAAAAATGTTCTATTTTTGATTCAACATTATCTTTTATTTTGGTTCTTTTCCTGCCTTTACAAAATGTAAAAAATATTTTATCCCAAATTCATCGAATTTCCGGTCACAAACTTATCGAATTTTGATAAATTTTAGAAAACTATTTTTCTCTTTGAAAATGACATAGTAGTTATCATTTGGTCGTCAATTTTTGATTGTTTTTTTTTCATCTTTCTCCTGTCTTTGAACATATCCATTACCTACTCTATCATTCTGAATCAGTGAAAAGTCACTGGTAAGCAGCCAAAATTACAGCACAGGAAAAATCAGTAAAATTCACTAATATTCAGCGAATTTTCGCTAATTTTTCAAAAATTTTCGCTCGTTTTTTTGCTAATTTTATAAATTTTACTGTCTTTTCAGTGAATTTTCACTGATTTTCCAATGATTTTTCTCACGGATTTGTTTTCATTAGAAAATTTTTCACCAATTTTCTCCTACGCTGCAATTTTGACTGTTTCTCAGTGATTTTCGATCATTTTCACTGATTTATAAATGAGAGAGTATGAAATTAAATCAGTGAAGTCATGATCAGATATTTGGAATTTCAACGAATCGCGTCAATAACACCACTGATACTGATAATATTGATTCTTAACAATAAATGCAATTTTTGTAGATTCTCGTTCATGAAAATAGTTGAAAAATTGAGGTTTTCTGACTAAGAAGAGTTAAAATGAAAAATATTTTGAAAATCCCTAAATTCACCCTGAGTATACAAGTTCTCTTTTCTGTGTCAGTTTTTAAAAGAGAGAACAGGTAAAGTAATCAACTCAATAAGAACCCAAAGTGGAAAATCTAATTTTGATGTGGAAAAATCTCAAAAATCTGATCAATTATTTATACTCCTAAATATATGTAAGTCTTCCATAATTATTCAATATTTCATTCCAGGTTTCCTTTAAGTGCTGCAAGTGATGGAAAGTCCTTGTATACTGTAAAAGAAAAAAGTGATGAAAATGCCCTGCATTTGACTCAAAAATCCTGCATTCTTCCTTAAAAATTTTACATAGGTATTTACAACTTTTTCGGGAAATCAGGAAATTTTGAGATTTCCACTCTGAAATCATGGATTTTTAAAATAATAATTAATTGGTAAAAAATGGTTTATTTTACACCTCTGAATATTACGAATTTTAGAATTTGTAGCCCTTTTTTTACTCAGGCATACAAAACCAAAGACATGTAAAAAGATCTCTTGTCTTAGATTTTGGATTCAAATATCGAATAAATAATAGATTTTCACCATTTGAAAGTCTTTTTCTCCAAAAAATTTCGCCCTCATTGGCCTCGTTCTGCTTGAGCTCAATTTAATTTAAATATCGTGATAAAATTCGATTCTAGAATTGTTTGAACTCTCCCTGTCTTTTTTTCTTCGAAGAATTTTAAAATGTTTTGATGCAAAAAAGGTGCCACCTTATTCTTATTTTGCCAGTGCTTATTCTTGATTCAAATGTGTAAAATACAGTTTCGTCTCTACACAATATGTTGGTGAAATTTTTATCCCAAGAGGTGCTTCTTGGCTCCGAATCTTTTCATCTGATTCATTTTCTCCTCATTTTTTATCGTTTTGATGAAAAATTGTCATGATTTTGAGCGGATTTACAAAATCCATCAAAATCTTTCAATTTTTCGCGAGGGGGAATTTGGGAGGGGTGAACGCATTCGATCTGAGGTCCTGCATAAGTCAGTAAACGCCATAGAACGCAACAACTCAATGTGAAATTGACAAATATACCTATATTTGGTGACATCGATAAATTTTCGAAAAAATTGGAATATTTTCGAAAGATGTGAAAATTGTTTAAAAAATTGGTTAGAATAGTTCGAATTTTACCAAATTTTCAACACTTTTAGCATATTTCCCATTAATAAATATCTGCCAGTTTCTAAATTTACAATGAAAATTCCTAAAATTTCGGCTTTAGTTCAATTAAGTTCTCAAATTTTGTGAAAAATTATCAAATTTCATTGCAATAAAATTTAATTTTTTCAGTGAAATGTGCTACATATAAGTGATTTTTTTCTTCTAAAATTACAATTTTTTCAAATTCTTGTCCTCGCTAGTTAGATGAAAATATTGAACACTATTCTTAATTTTCTAAAAATGAGGGCAGAATGGACATCGTTGAAAATTTAATTTCAAAAATTTTCAGGAAAAAGGGAACCTCTTTCATTTGACCTCGATTCAACCTAAAACTGTTACCTCCTCTCCCTGAAACCCAAATTCTCCTACTTGTCAGTACAAAACATTCAAAAACATGGTAAAATCACCTCTCCCAACGTCATGCGACTCGACCAGCACAAAAGCTTTTGATTTATTTCTAAAACGAAAATTCGCCTAAAAAGTATTCCGCTGTATGCTCCATTCTCTCTCAAAGATTGCAAAAATTTCACGTCATCCATTTGCACAAAATGTACAGATTAAAATGAACTATGCAAATCTGCCATCATGTATCACGCGTGACGTATAACAAAGGTATATAGCACCGAGTTTTGCGCCATTTTGCGATTTTTTTCTGTAGGTACCTACGTTGAAATAAAAATATCCTATTGCGTTCGACTTTAATGTTTGGCGTTGAAAAAAAACCTTTTATTTTTTTCTCTCGTAGTATACGCGACCGCCGTACGTAGTACGTCACAATGTAACCATTCTAGGAATTTTTCTGTGTGTGCATAGATACACGTATATGGGAACACAAGATTGAATAATTTATTGGTATTTTAAAAGGTCGTCGGGGCTTTTTTGGGGTGGAAATTTGGCTACAAGAGAGCGCGGATTTTAACTAGAGTAAACAGAAACACGAAGCTTTGAAATTCACTTTGAAAATAGTCTTTGCCATTTTAGAAAACATTATATTTCGAATTAGAAGTCTTAACGTTATAAATTATTTTTACAAAGGAAATGTATTACGTATACGTATTATACGTATATAAATAAAACGCGATGGTAAATTGTAAATTTGTTGACTTAGCTTATATATGAGCGTATATTTGAAATCAGATAAGCGCGATTATTTTATTTGTTCGCGGGAAAAGAAGCTCCGCCGAGATGCGATGCTTAAGGACCGGGCTGCAAGGCGGGCGGAAAGGAGCAGGGTTCTTACGCGTGTAATTTTATTAGCGTGCTGCGGCGGTGGTGCGAAAACGAGGGAGAATATTTGGGCGAGAACGAGTGATGACGACGTGGGCCCGGATCGTCGGTGTAGAATTTAAATTAAATTAAAAATATGTGTAAACACAATCGCGAAAATTTTTCATTCCTGGTCGAACGGCTAAATTGAAAAGGATGCTATTATAACGAGTTTTTCTCGTCCCAATTGAAAATTTCTAATTAAGATATTTCGCGGATGAAAACGAAATCAAGTCTTGAGTATCTTTCGAAAAGGGAGGCCGAGATAACCGAGCGAAGAAACGTGTTAAAATGAACTAAATATGGGAGTTTTTCTCAGACCTCGTGGTTCGCTTCCTGCTGCAAGTTTTCGTCGTTAAAAGTTTTCCAGCTTCTTGGCTTCAGCCGGAGCAAAGGCATAAGTAGTGAAAATTCGTGCAAGAACAATTCGTCCGAGTTGCTATATGCGTGCTCGTCTCGTTCAAAAGTATACGTACGTTACACGTACGAATTTACATTTAAAAGTGTTTACACATTTATGCAAATTCTACACACAAAAAGCCTCCTCGCCGGAGTCTGGGGGTCTAGCGTACGTGCAATATTACTCGAGTGTACGGCTAAGTTTTGAAATTAACGTGGATGCAAAATGGCGCTTAATTTGGTATACTTACTCGTCATATTTTTAGTGGGATTCTTCATTCGAGGTTTTTGGCAGTTGAGATGATTTGACGAGACGATAAAGACAAAGAGCTGTTCCGTACTAAAACAGACCAAAAATAAAGTCGGGTCTTCCGATTTTGCTCAAATCTTTTTTACGTGCTCTCCTTGGTGGTCTATTCACAAAACCACGATCGTTTCTTTTCTAACCCTCAAGGGGGCTGGAGAGGGGGGTTCGTAATTTTTATGCAATTGCAATTTTTAGCCAAATTACCCAACTTTGAAAGCCCATATCTCGAGATAAGTTTTACTTGGGCGAATACTGTTTGCAGGGCCTGAAAGAGAATTAGTAGGAGATTCAAAAACGGTAATCATATTTTTAAAAGCTCAAAGTTGAATTTTGTTGGTGAAAGCTCAACTTTCATGATAAGAACAAAAGGTGAAAGCTACCATTTAAAAATCTGAAAAAATTACAGGCATTAAACAGAGTCGCCTTTTTTAGTGACTTGTCCCCTATTTTCAAGGTTGGTCACTAAAAGTCACATTTTTGGCCAAAAGGTCACTATTTTGGTCACTTTTTTCATTCTAAAGTCACTTTTTTTCGTTCAAACGGCCTACCGCTCTCGCATAAAATTAAAAAAATACTGATATTTCTAAAAAACAAAAAGTCCTATGTAGGTATAAAAAAATTTATTCTTTTTTTCAGTTACTTGAAGCTTATTCTTGAACTAGAGGTAGTTTCAAGTAAAGATTTATTTAAAAAAAGTTTTTTCAGCACTATCGCAGAGAGAAATACAGTTTGAATTATGAAAAAAATAGGGAGGTGTATTTGGGTAATTCTACCAAAAACACATTTTTAGCCACGTCGATGGAAAAAAGTTAAATAAATGATTATTATGTAATAATCAATCAACATAAAAAAAAATTCAACATAATTAGAACTAATACTTGCCAAACGATATTTTTTTGTATTTTTTTGATCTCATCAGCTCATATTTCCTTCAGTTGATGACCCACAGTGGTGGAATGAAAAAAAGTAATTTCAGCATTTTTTTATTGATTTATCTTGATATACGGGACAGGGAACTTAAGTTTGATTTTTTTAATCAGTGGATGAGATTTTGGACTAGTATCCAAAGAAATGTTAACTCATACATCCGCGAAAAATATTTACAGTAAGCCATACATGAGCAATGAAAATTGACCGCGGTGAAGGAACAAAACTCGTGCTACAGAACTTTAAGGCCACCTCAGAGCTTGAGATTGCTACTAAAATGTATTTTGTTTAGATCTTGATCTGCATACAGGTGTAAGGAAAAGAAGAAACCAAGTCGCGAGATCGGAACTTCCATCACTCTTTGCTGGTCGTAAAAATAATTTTGAAAAACAAGGTGTGCTACAGGCTCGGTGATGGAAATTTTGCCCCCTAAGGGGGCTCTACATCAGAAGAGGAAGGAGGTGGACACATTACAATTTATGAAATTGGTAGAGGGGGTTACTATGATTGACCCAGTTATATTCAAACATTTCATTAATGTGTGGTTTGCATACACTGAGAAAAATGAAGAATGAAAAATGAATAGAAAGTGTTGCAAAAAATTATAAATTTTATTCAAAAAAAATAAATTTTATTCAAAAAAAATAAATTTTATCCAAAAAAAAAAAATTTTATCCAAAAATAATAAATTTCATCAAAAAAAATAAAGTTTATCCAAAAAAAAAAAATAACGGGGCACCATTCGCAAAATTAGCAATTTTTATCAAAAAAAATAATAAAATCTATTACGAAATTTGGTAAAGTTTATTGCATAGAAAATAAAGTTTGTCAATTTTGCGATAAATATTATTATTTTTTGAATAAATTTTACTAGTTTTGTGAATGGTGCCTTTTTATTATTACGTTTAATAAAATTTATTATTTATTTTTTTGAGTGTAGAATCACCCATTTATTTATGAGAAAAAATTGAAAAGTTGGTCACTTTTTTCGAAAAATAGGGCACTTTTTGCCTCATAAAAAATTACTGAAGTCACTATTTTTTCCCAACATCTGTGTTTGATGCCTGAAATTACAATGAAGAAGCCTTTTTATTCTTTTTTCAACCAACAAATTTTCAAGATGGGATTAAGACCCCTTAGGGAGTACAAGGGTTCACAATTTTGATCAAAATTCAAAAAAATCGAAAAAGTGAAGTAACACATCGATTACTACTAATTCGAAGGCGCTAATTTCGAATATGTACTCAATTTTTTTATCCGACCAGTAGTCTCCTTGATAGGTCCAAAATTCAAAAAATTCAAAATAACATGTGACCTGTCGTTTGCTAGGTTTTTGAGGGTACTGAGTTCGAATATTTGCTTATTTTTTTGTATTTGACCCATCAGTGCCCCTCTAACCCCCTAATTTTGGGGAAAAGTATGTTGAGAAATGAAAATATCGTGTGGCATATCGTTTCTACTTTCTAACTAATTTGAAGGCGTAGAATTCGAATATCGACTTTATTTTTGATCCGATCCCTTCTCCCTGCTCTAATCGACCTCCTCCTCCAGTCTTGAGTGATCAACACGGAATTGAGTTTTTCAAAAAATTACGGCGAGGGGATTGGATCAAAAAGTAAGTCAATATTCGAATTATACACCCTCAAATTAGTTAGAATCGATATGCCACACGATATTTTCATTTCACAACATACTTTTTCCAGAAATTGGGGGGCTAGAGAGGCACTGATGCGTCAAATACAAAAAATAAGCAAATATTCGAACTCAGTACCCTCAAAAACCTAACAAACGACAGGTCACACGTTGTTTTTCATTTTTTTGAATTTTGGCCTTATCAAGGAGGCTACTAGGGGGCTCAGAAGGGTGGAATGAAAAAACCAAGTACATATTCGAAATCAGCGCCTTCGAACTAGTAGTAATCGATGTGTTACATTACTTTTTCAATTTTTTTGAATTTTGGACAAAATTGTGGACCCCTGTACCCCCAAGGGATCTAGAGATCTCATATTAAAAATTTGTTGATTGAAAAAAGAAAGAAAATTTCTACTCACTGTAATTTTTCAGATTTTTAAAAGGTAGCTTTCGTTTTTTGTCCTAATCATGAAAGTTGAGCTTTCACCACCAAAGTTCAACTTTGAGATTTTAAAAATATGATTGCCGTTTTTGAATCTCCTATTAATTCTCTTTCAGACCATGCAAACAGTTTTTGACCAAGTACAATCTATCTCGAGATATGAGCCTCCAAAGTTGGGTAATTTGGCTAAAAATCGCAATTGCATAAAAATTACGAGGCCCAGCCCCTTGAGGGTTGGAAAAGAAATGATTGTGTTTTTGTGAATAGACCACCAGGGGAGCTCGTAAAAAAATTTGAGCGAAATCAGAATACCCGACTTCATTTTTGGTCTGTTTTGGTATGGAATAGCCCAGGGCGAGTTCTAACATTTCCGATTCCAAGGTCTAGACCCATCAGTTGTACAATGAAATGAATTTTTTTACGATAAGTGCAAAGGTACGTTGTACATTTGATGCGCTGAAAGTCGTAATATACTTGATACGGGAATGGACCTTATTAAAAAAAAGAAAAGGAAAGAGCCAACTCGTTAAAAGAATATAACCGAAGCTTGAAGCACCATTCGTTCACTCATTTTAACGTAATACCAACATTTATGGCCGTTTTAATTTTCACCAATCCAATACGCGGGTTTCCTTCTTATATCCCTCCAGCCTTCCCTCACTGATTCATCTTCAATCTTGATACAGCTTAATATGTCGCAATTGATTTATAAATAGGTTAGTAGTGTAGCCCAGATATGGTATAAAACTATATGCGACCGAGCAAATGAAAATATTGCGTCGTTATATTCGCGAAATGTGTATTTGTACTGTTGTCTTTTGTTTTATGTAACGATTTCGCATCGAGTCGACGCTAATTCACCGAATTATATTAAAAAGAATGGTTCTTCGCGTTGTTCATGCGCAGATTATTTAAAACGTTTACCAAATATGGTGTAAATTTCATCATTTTTCACTCTCGCAATTAAATGGAATGGAAGGATATTGAATTCATTGTGCGGTACGTTTTATACGACTGAGAGCTGTGACCTGAAAAAGGAAGCTAGGGGGATACTTTTGCCTTGAAGGATTTGTAGGGGTTGCAGATATCGTCGCGTCGTCCGCGTTTCAATGTTTACTTTCCGTTTCTTTGATGCGAAATTCGAATGTAATTGCAGTTTTGATGTGATTTTGGAGGTTTGTGTGTTAGCGAATGTGATTTTGGGTTGTGGGAAAAACAGGGTTAAATTGGAAAGAGTTTGAATTATTATTCTTTCGATTTTTAATGAATTTTTAAAATGTTTTGTTTTTTTAATATTATGGTCGAGTTTTTTTTTAGTATGTAATGTAATTTTTTGAGTAGAATTTTTTTAAATGGAAAAATCACTCAAGCCTGCACGAAAATGAAAATTCAACGTCATGGGTGATTTCGCCAGTTTTCAAGCAACGTCCCAATCCATTCATTGTTGTAGGTGACTTCAATGCTCACGCCTCCACATGAAAATCTTCCACTAAAAATAACCGCGGAAACTTTATTGATAAGTTCCTCATCAAAAGTGACATCTTCCTCGTAAATAATGGTCTACCAACCTTCTTCAGTGCTTCAAATGGCTATTTTTCACAAATTTATCTCTCTTTCTGTTCACCCACCTTTGCTCACTTGCTCAATTGGAATTCACAAGATGATTTTTACCTCAGTGATCACTTTTTGATCAATATATCAACAACTATTGACCTAAAGAAAACACCTCGAAAAATATCCCAAATGGCAAATGACGGGAAAAGTAGTGAAAAAATTCTAGCATGTCGGGATTTTTCACTTTTGAATTTTTTGTTGGAAATTTTTTTACAATTTTTGATAACTTTGACACTTGAATGAAAAAAATTTGTAACCAGTAATAATATTACTTTTTGAAGCATTCTCGTATAGGTAACAATAATTATTGCAATTCTCACTAGAATTAAAATTTTTAGATGAATACTAACTTAAAATGGGAAAATTTTTCTTATTTATCAATTCTATTTTTTTATTATTATGTAAGATGGTCGATTAGAGGGAGGTGAGTGGTCAAATCGAAAAATTAAGTCAATATTCGAACTCGGTGACCTCAAATCAGTTTGAATCGATGTGCCATGCGCTAATTTTTTTGTTTTTCAAAATTGGGGGTCTAGGGGTCCACTGAAGGATCAGATTTAAAAAATAAGGAAATATTCGAGAGTGCTCTCAAAAAAATGACATACGACACATCACACGTTATTTTTTTTTTGAATTTTGACCTTATCAAGGGGACTGAGGGGGGGGATAAGGATCGCATAGAACAACTGAGCACATATTCGAATTCAGCACCTTCGAATTAGTTGAAATCGATCAATTTTATATTTTTTTGAATTTTGGTCAAAATCGAGGACCTCTGTACTCCCCAAAGGTGTTGACATTCCATTTTGAAAATTTGTTGGTTAAAAAAAAGTAAAAAGGCCTCTTCATTGTAATTTTTTCAGATTTTTGAATGGTAATTTTCATCTTTTGTATTTATTGTAAAAGTTGAGCTTTCACCAGAAAAGTTAAATTTTGAGCTTTTCAACCGTTTTTTATGAATTCTCTTTCCAATCCCGTAAACATGTTTTCCTCAAGCACAAAAGATCTTGAGATATTAAGCCTTCAAAGTGTTGGGTAGTTCGGCAAAAGATCGCAATTCCTCAAAAATTACGATGCCCCCCGCCCCTTCGAGGGTTAGCATAAAATTATAGTTAGTTCTTTCGTTAGACTACCGCGGAGAACTCGTAGAAAAAATTTGAGCAAAATCGTAAGACTCGACTTCATTTTTGGTTCGAGTTAATGTAGAATGAACCGCCTTCAATAGAAATACACCAACAGCTAATCAGTCTAATGTTATTCAAGTTGCCTATCGAATTCGCCGTAAATACACAACTCGCCTGTATTTGCGGCAAATCGGTTAGGCAATTTTATTTACGCGATTTTTTCTTCGGGTCGAATCTGTTTATAACTGTCTGGAAATGGATAAAAAGTTCTGATTTTCAATATGAAGTATTTTTAAAAGAGATGTGATATTGATTTTGAGTTGATTTCCACGTTGTTTGAAGAAATTACAAAGTATTGTAGAAAAGCAACGTTTTTCTGGAGGCTCAAAAATGATTGGAAATAATCAAGTTCGTTAATTGTGGGTGATCGATAGTTGGTAAGAAAAATTATTTTCATCAATTAAACAAAAAATGAAAGTATTGGAGGTTTGTTTAGGCACTCCAAAATTCTGAAAAAAAGATGAAAATTAAAATTTTCAGAAAGTTGTAAGGGTGTTTCCCCAATACTGATAAGAGAGGTATCCCAACTGGAAGTAAAATTTTGAGCCCAAACAAAAATGAATCAAAAGTACATCATAAAAGAACCACATCCAAAATTTCAGGTGCTGAAGTTCATTTCTCAAATTTTGGCGAATTTTCGATCTCCCGAGTAGATTGGAATCGATTTCGAGATATTTCGGAGCCCCGGAAAATTTTGAAGTCATCCAGCGCTGGAGAAAATCCCATAGAAATGGTCCATATCCACTTCAGCACTTATAATCACGCATTACCCATATTGGTGACCTATTTGATCGATTACAGCACAATTTTTCGAAATTCGCAACTTTGAGTTCAAATCCATATTTTTTTGGCAGACAATTTTCCTGGAAAAAATTTTAAAATATCAGCTGAAAGTTTGTAAATATTCTATTTCGACCTGCCAAATTGATTGAAACCGGTTTCAATAAGACGAATATGCACAAATCGCAATTATAGCTATAGCTTTAATACATCGATGCATGCTGTGGGGGAATATTTTTAAATTTTTTCCTGGAAAATTATTTGCCAAAAAAAATATATATTTGAACTCAAAGTTGCGAATTTCGAAAAATTATGCTGTAATTGATAAAATAGACCTTAATATGGGTAATCCGCCATTATAGTTGCTGAAGTGCATACTTTTACTTATGGACTAATTTTTATGGGATTTTCTCCTGCGTTGGAAAATTACAAAACTTTTTGGAGGTTATGAAACGTCGCGAAACCGCTTCCAATCGATTAGGGAGGTCAAAAATAGGATATTCAAAAAAAATTATGCTTTACAGGGTGATGAGTGATGAGGTAATTTTGAAATTTCAAAAAATTCTCCATTTAATATATTTTTTCAGCAGTTTGGAACGCCCAAACGAACCTATTTTTCGCAGAAATTATTACATTTTGTTGAAAATTTCAATTTTTAAATTTTCCAAAATTCGTTTAAAATTAAAAAAAAATTGCAGATGAAATTTCAAGTTTTATCTGTAAAGGTTATGTAACTATCCCTTACTAAACAACTTCCATATTCTTTGAAAGAATTAATGAATCAAGTACATTTCAAATTTCTGTTCACGTCATTACTCGGTTTTGAATTATGATTTGGGTGAAATGTGGCGAAAGCTGCCGTCAAGTCAAAATATGATTATAGGTAATTCGTCTTACTCCATGAGTTTCAGTTCCCATTTTATTAAACACCTCAACTTATACGATATGTAAAGATAGAATCAAAAAAGAGAACAAAAAACAGGGTGAGCTCAATAACAACGACTTTATATTTGGCCATCGTTATAGCTCGCGAATTTACGACTATTACCCCCTTTTTTTTCTCACAGCTGGTGGGTGAATTTTGTGTTTTTTTGAACAGCGTTGAAATATTATCATTGTAGTTGAATTTTTTACCCAGTGGACCGGAATCTGTTTTTTTTTAGTAGGGTTAACTTGACCAATCGCTTATTCTTATGCCTACCTCGCTGCATCGTTTTCCTCACCGCATCAGACCGGTAGAAGTGTTGGCAAAAAAGTGCCTTTTAGCGAAAAATTTTTCGTGTTCGAAGCTGGAAATGAAGTGTCATTTTTCGCACGTTTGGTTGACGTTTGTCAGATGTGGAATAACGGCATAGTCGAGAGCATAGTACGTATAGCGTACAACGACGATGGTAAAATTCAATGGATGGGATGGCGGAATGGAGTAGGAAAAAGGTGAACAATAGAGTAGTGCGTAGGCGGCAATAGCTGCAAAGAATTCAGTCACAAGGTCACCACGCAGAACCGATTTAAATTCGCGATTTTCGCACGTTTTCTATCGAAAACCATACCGCTCGACGATAGCGTTTATTATGGCGAAATTTATTTGTACGAGATGGAAAAAAAAAACGTCGTAATGAAACAGCAGCAATCTCCGGGCCGAAAACTTTTAAAGCTCGTTTGAGGAAAAAAAAGCGCGAGAGTAGAGAGAGTAAAGAAGCATGGAGCAAGGGTGCTATATAAATTGAAAATAATTTACATCGCAATCGAAGCATCTCGTTGAGTAAAGTTTACTTTTGACCTTCGTCGCGAATTTAAAACAGTTGATATTTTTATTTACTTACACTCTGTTCAAAGTTTAATTTACTAATTTCGCGATTTTTTTTCTCCCTTTATTTTTTTATCATTGTGTAATATTTTTTTATTATTTTTTTTTCGCTGCGCGAATAATATAGGAAGAACGAACTTACGTAAAAATAATTTACGTAGGTAGTTTGACGACGTCGACCGACGACCGAGGTCGACATCGTGAAAACTAATGTTTGCGTAAATAACATGAAAATTTCGCTAGTTTACTTTTAATTTTTTACAGCGATTTTTTTGCACTTTCGCGTTCGAGCAACGAGAATAAATATCAAACATTAACAACGTCATTAGTATACACGACGCTGACTGATACGGCAGCGTTGGCTTTTTTTTTTACCCTTCTCTGTTGAGATTACAATTCAAATGCTGAACAAACCTCGCTCGTACTAATTTGTCCTGTAAAATTTTTTCGTACATTATACCGCATTTCTTTTGTTCGCCGGCTAAATTGCCAAGCTTTCGAGAAGGGAAAATTTATAAGCGTAATTTAAATAGGACATGAAAGTTTAAAACGGAAGTTATGAAAACGAAGAGTATGAAGGATTTTTCCCATTTACGTTTCTTTTTTCTCCGTCTACTTTTTCTTCACGTCTTCGGTTACTCTTTACTTATTTTTTCAAAAAGGTAAACGAATTTCTAGAATGCTTTATATTTTGTATATTCTTTTCTTCATAATGAAGAGGAAATGACAGAATAGGGCTTCTTAAAGTGTTATTTTTTTGTTATTTTCGATTCATCTCGACTCGTCGAAAGAAAGGTAAACTGAATTTCGTGCTTTTAATAGCTACCCAATGAATATTTCATCGCCGTTGTAATGAGGCATTTTAATTCCGTAACATTTATACATCGTTTTATAGACGTTTTTATTGTCGCGCGTATAGTTATTTTATTAAAAGCTCGTTTTTCGTTCTGCATGCAGTCGCGAATCGAGCGACTTCCGAAGCTTCTTGAAAAAAAAAACGACATTCGAAACGTATTTTTAATTGCGTAAATTAAAATAAATATTTGTTCGAAGGCGGGGCCTGAGAGAACCAAGATGGAAAGTTTTCAGCCTTACATTAGTCGAACTGTTTTTTTAAAGGTAAAGAAACGAATAAATTATTTCGTCGTCGTAATGACCTGTCCGTGTGCGTTTAAAGGTGAAAAATTTAACTTCATTAACGAGGCGAATTCGAAAACGAGGCACGAATCGATGTGGTAAGTTGGCGGTGTGATGTTAAATTTACGTATTTACCGGAGCAAGCGAGCGAGCAAAAAGGGCTACGTTTTTTATGCCGCAGCCGCGGTTGATGAACGTGTTAGCTCCGGGCTATTTGTGCGATTTGCCGTACGTCTCGGGGCGGTTTGCGAAGGGGAAAAATCCTAGCGATTGTTGGGCGGATGTCGAGGACTCGAAGGGCGAGTAGGGTAATGTTGTATCTTCGCAAATTTCCCGAGGAGGTATAAAGTGACAGTTATATATTCGTAAAATTTCCAACTTTTTGGCATAAAAAATTTACATTTGTTAAGTTTTTCTTTTATTTTTTGCCTTTCTTTTTACTTAGTTGATGTTGTTTTTTTCTGTTTTCGAAATTTGCAAATATTTTCTCGAATTCTAAATTGGCTGATGTTTTTCGCGAATATTTTATCGATTTTTTACCCCTCAACGTCGAGTCGAATGGGAAATTTCGAATATTTAATAATTTTTTTGCCGGGGTTATTCGTATCGAATATCGGGGTTGAATTTTATTTTTTCAGAGATGTACCTATTTATTGCTGTTTTTTCAAGTTTATTGCTGGGTTGAATAAAATTTTAATGTAAAAAATTGAATATTTCTAGTTTATTCGATCCGTTCGTCTGAAAAAAATCGCCGGGTTTACCTCGGTATTTTTTATACGGTATGCATTTTTTCTTGAAAATTTTACAAGATGTAATTTTATTTTGGGTTGTTTTTCGTGCCGAGTTTTTTGAAACGGGAATTTTTTGTTTCGAGGTGTGCGGTTTACGTAGGAGATTGAAAGGTGTCCTTGGAAAAGTTTTCGTTTTACCGAAAGTACATGAAAATTTTTTAATTTAATTTTGAAAAGTCAGAATTTTTTGGAGGCGGTATCAATAATTTTAAAGAAAATGGAATTATTGATTGACACATATACGTGCTTAAAGGCCATAATCTTTTAATTATTAATTTTTCATAATGACATGGACTGATAGCAGGGTGACCTTCCTCCCACTGAAAAAAAAATTAAAAATACATTTTTTCAGTAATTTTGAGCCTGCGAGTTTGTTTTTATTTTTAAAAAAGAATTCAGTAGTTTTTTTCAAAAACATTTATGATGTTTCGACTTTTGTGGTCTGCTAACAAATGAAATTTTTACATAAGTATCGATTTGTATGCAATTTTTATTTGGGTTTTCTTAAGATTTTCTCTCATTTTACGTGCCTACTTTTAATCTCTTCTTCAGAAAAATTCAAGATATTTGAACCAATTTTACAGCATATTCGATTCTTTCCAAATTGAAAATTTTTTATTTCAGTTTAACCAATTTAAGTACTAATTTGAATGATTGGAATTATTTTATTTCATCAATTTGTATTGAACGTGGTGTCACAAAAACAAAAATGGAAAGGAAAAGAACAAAACAAAAAATTACAGTTTACAATCGCCTGTTTTTTTTTAGTGCCTGAAACAAGAAATGTAAGATTTTTCGATTTAAAAAAGAAAAATTCAGGTTGAAAATTGAAAAATTTCAATTTTTTATTTGCTTTAAAGGAAAGTTTGTCATTTCTACTCTGTAAATTTGAATCTGCCAAAAATGCCAAAATTGACTGATGAAATAGACAAAATTGGATCATTGATATTTAATAAGTCAAATTCCACTGATTTCCCTGTTAATCAGTGACATTTTACTGCCGATCCGTGAAAAATTACCGATTTAATTGGTGAATTTTCATTATTGAATCAGTAAAAATTAATTGACTGATTGAATCAGTCAATTTTGACTTATTCAAATTTAAAGAGTAATGAAAATTGTAATAATTTATTTTAAAAACACACACAAAAACAATAGGTAATGAAAATATGTTTTTTCGGTCGTGTTTTTTTCAAATTAAATCAGTTTTATTAAGATAATGGTAAATTTTTTCTGAAAATAAAGAAATGAGCTAAATTTTGAAAAGTTTTCTCAAGTTTTGTTCTTTTTTTCTGTTTTTTTAAAAGAAATTCGTTATTTTTGAAAAAAATAGTTGTATTAGTTGAAAGAATATTGTTTTATAGGTAAATGTTATTGCATTTATCACGTATTCTTATAACGGATCATAAATTTTTCAACAATCATTTGCTAGAATTGCTAACAGAACTTCTTTTTCTTATAACGTGACAATGGTCATCTAAGTACCATCTTTTTCAAGATTTTTTTTTTTTTTTTTGGGGGGGGGGGGGTGGTTTCAAAGGAAATATGAAATTACACGAAAAAATAACGGGCAAAATTCTGCGAGAATGTTGTTTTTCGATTCTACAATGACTTTTGATTCGAATATTTTCAATTTTTTTTTAGCTTTAATGTGAAAAATGAGAGCTTATAGAAGAATCTCCGGAGCTTAAATTTTTTCAGCCTTCTTCCGACGTTACAATTTTTTTGATAGCGTTCTTTAACTTTACCCAAAAATAATTCGCATTCTTGCCCCATGATAAATCACAAGAAGACCATTACCGGAGCGAAATAATGAGGCTCCAAATTTACATTTGAATAATTATCTTTCTTACGACCTTAAAAGAAAGGTTAATAACCGCAAAGGCGTGCTACTTTATTGCTTTTTAAGTTACATTATCACGATTTCACAGTCAAGTTTTTTATCAAGTCAGGGGCGTGCAGACATAGTACTCTACCGGACATATGTCCGGTAACGTTTGGGGGTGGGTGGGTGGGTGGGTGGTGTTGAGAGGTGTCGGATGGTAAAAATGAATGAAAATTGAAAAGTTTGCGAAAGAAATTAAAAAGGCAAAAACATTATTACTGATACAGATACCTAACATGGATTTGTTTCTTTATCCTTACTACCTATCCTTCTACTCGTATTTTATGTAACAAGTAAATTTCAGATTGAGATGTAGGTGTAGATGGTGATTGATTTATAAATATGTATCACTGCACAAATGAAATCGTATGTGATGATGCATCATATGAAATGGGATTTCGGTAGGTCGGCCCTAGGCCAGTAACGTGCCGATATTAGAATATTGCGAGGGCAGAACCTTAAAATTTCCGACTCGTTTTCAATTAATTCCTCAGATCTAATCCTTACTTTATTACTAAAAATTATCAGGCGACAACTCAAAAAACTTTTCTATACTTTTTTTCTATTTACTAACTAGTGTAGTACTTAAGTAGGTTGTTCTTTTAGTAAATCAATTTTTGAAAAAATTTTGGGAAATGAACTTTGAACATTTTCAGAGAAATAAATTTTGGATTTCTTTTCAGGATTTGAAAAATTGAACTGGGAAGATTTTAAAAATTATTGCCTACCTACATTTAAATTTTCACTTTCAAAATTTTCAAAAAATACTGGGGTTCACTACTTTTAAAAAAAAATTAGAATCGGTTATGGATTTATTAGACGTTTTTTGAAAAATTGATTTTAACAGAATTTGATTGTGATTTTCAAGTATAGTTTTAATAATTTACATGTAGGTATCAGCGACGAAACAATCGGGGTGTGTAGGGAGTGGTTCAGCCTTACTCATATTTTCTCAAAAAGTTGGTAAATCACGTTGTAAATCGGCAAATTTTAATGGGAACTGACATACTGAGGAAGTTCGAAAATTTTGCTGAAAATCGAAAATTTTTGAAAAGGTGTCGATTTAAAATTTAATTTGTTGACTTTTTAAGAAAATTTGCCGGAAAAATTTGCAGATTTACATCAAAATTTGACGATTTTTTTAGTCATTTTCTCATTAGGTCGAAAAATTTTGAAAAATTACAAATATTTACCACGTACTTAGTAAAATAAAACACAAAAAAGCACGAAATTTCGTTTAAAAAAACATTGAAGAGCACAAAATTTTTATTCCAAAGTTATAGAATTTTTTCAAACAACAAACCATTAAAAAACGAATTATTTTCTTTCTGAAAATCATCAATTTTTCAAATCTTAGCCCTCGCTTCGCTCGGGCATATAAGTTTTGACATATATAAGTATGTCAGGGATAGGAGTTGAGGATTTCGCATCCCTTTCAATGCTAAAATATTGATTTAAAAAAATGAAAAAATGTAAACTTTTGGATACATTTTTCTTAAAAAATTTTCGCCCTTGCTTCGCTCGGGCTCAGTACATTTACGCAATTCATTTTCAATTATGGTATGAACAATCTTCCCTTGCAGCCCAGATAATTGAATATTTTCAAGTGAAAACAATTTACCTATATGCACTTTTTATTTATCATAAGACTTGGTGACAATCTCGAATCGAATTTTCAAAGTTTAAAAATTTTTTTCAAAGGAGAGGAGCACAATAAAGAATATCGTGTTTTTTGGAGATGAAAAAAATAACACGAAAAAAGCACGAAATATGAATAAAAAATTGTAGTTTCTGGATGCATTTTTCTTCAAAAATTTTCGCCCTCGCTTCGCTCGGGCTCGATAAATTTACACAATTTGTTTTCTAAGCAAGAGTCTTTGTGGCAATCTCAAAAAGAATTTTCAAAATTTTTTTGATTTTTTAAAACATTAATTTTTTTAAAAACTATGAGTCGGCAAATTTCTTCTTTTTAAATTACATTGGTCGACAATTTTTTTTCACTCCCTCCCCAGGATTTTTGCCCAAATTTGGTCCCTAGTAGGTACTTCATCGTTTCTAGTTTTTCTCAAAATTGATTTTCAAATATATTTTAATGTGATTTTTCTATTTTGTTCATTGCAAACATTTAACTCCCGCAAAAAAATCCAGTATTTTGACACCCATATTGCTTTTTTTGCTCTCATCAGTGAGGGGTGGTGGTGGGTGGGTGGCTAAAATTCCAAAAAATGTCCGGTAAAGTTCAAGCTCTCTGCACGCCCCTGTATCAAGTTCAAATGGGCTGATGCTGTTATCGATGGATCAGTGATGTTTTTCAAAACGGCACTCTGCCTAACAGGCGAACTTCATAAAAAGATTTCAAATTCATTTGGCAACATTTGCTGGGAGTACTACCTCACACCTATTTACTTTCAGTAATGGGGGCGATTCGATTAAAAATTTTTATTTGTTAAAATTATTTGAATTAATTTCTGAAGTATTTGAGAATAAGAATGATTCGAAAGAGATACGAATCAAATTTTGAATGATTCGTGATTCGAAAAATTTGGATGATTCGTGATTGTGTTTCAGATTTCTCATATGGAGCCAATTTTTTTTGTTGAAAACTTTACACTTTGAATTGAAAAAATTTAAAAAAATCCAGCTTAGTAGTAAATTTTCTACTTTTAGTCCTCAATAGTATGTCTTTTCAGTTTACAAGGCTTCAAATATTTAGCAAAAAAAAAAAAAAAAGAAGAAAATTGTGTTTCGAAATTTATCTTGGTTTATTTGAAAGATTTAAGATTCGAAGAATTTTGAATCGTCAAAATTGTAAGTTATTCGTAATTTGTGATTCGAATCATTTTTCAGGCGATTCTGCCCAATATCTACTGTCTACTCTTTACCAGGGTTTCCACTTTTAGGAAAACCTGGAAAAGTCCCGGAATTTTAAAAATGTAAAAAAGTCTGGAAAATGTGGAGGAATTTCGGAATTTTTTAAAAATCTAAAAGAAGGATAAATCATTTAAAAAGTGTTTATTTGTTTATTTTTTTTATGAATTTTTCAAAAAATTTCACTTTCGCTCTGCTCGAGCCAAATTGTTACATTTTTTGACTGATTTATTTCATCATTTTTTATTGAACGTGATTCAAAAAAAATTGGCGGAAAAATCAGTGAAAATCTTTGATAAATCAGCGAAAATTCGCTGAAAATCAGTGAATTTTGCTGATTTTTCCTGTACTGCAGTTCTGACATTCATCAGTGACTTTTCACTGATTCAGAATGAAAGAGTAGACAGCTAGACACCCTAACATCCTTTATTTCATTTTTCAAAACTTTATAATTATGCTTTAAAATAGAGTTTTTCCTTTTATTTGAAGTTTTTTCTGCAATAAATTCAATTTTTCAATTTTTTCTGCGAGAGAGGAAAGAATCAAAAAATAATTTCAGAATTGAATTCGAGTCGTTTTTGGGGCCGGAAAAGAGGAATATAAAAATTCCGTAAACAGTACTGATTTTGAAAGAAAATTCGTTCGACATCATGCATTTCAAATAATTCTTCTGCACAATTTCAGGTTATGGGTAACTGCGAGAAAATCACCCCCCCCCCTCTTCCGCGCCTCATGATTATCACACGTAAAAGGTCCAGAAAACTTCGAAAAATTGGTCTAAAAAACCTGGAAATGTCAGGAAATATCATTTCTGAAATATCGTGGACATGTTGGTAATTTACCTACGTACACTGCATATTACAGAGACACTAGCATCTAAAATTTATGCTGTAATTTCATCGAACATCGAAATTCCGCCGTACGATGAGTTGTAAATTGCACATCTACGTGAAGGGAGCGGAGTTGACGCGCATTTCAAACAAATATATTGAAATTTCTTCACCCAAGTGTAAACTCTCGATTGTATTTATTCGGCTCGCGGGCAGCGTTGGATGCGCGGCGAGGCCACGAGGTGGCATGGAATGGCAATCTCTTGCGTATACGCGATTTTCAATTTTAACCTGATGATAGAGAAATTACAACGTCGGCGAATCTTCGCCACTTATTACCTTTTGAATGGATACACGTCCATAAATTAAAAGTTGATTCGTAGACAACGTTATCATTATTCTATAATCCATCGGTGGGAAAAATGAACGTTAATGTCGAGCCGTATTTTACGGCTTAACAATTCCGTTCATCGTCTCTCTATAGATATATAGATATGTACATATTGGAGTGGGCGGGGGCGAGGGCGAGCCGTACTTTTGCAAAACGTTATGCGCCCGTTTTAGTATAATAAAAACAGTAATAATTTACGATATTGGCACATTCATCGCGGATCGACGCTCGCGAATATTATCGTTACAGTTGATTAACGAGTTATTGTGTAGTAGTAGCTATGTATTATTTTTCAATTCGATATGGCCGAGGGTTGCGAGCGAGCAGGGGTAAGAGTCACGTTGATTGTTTGAAATTTGGGCTTCGCGTCGCGTCGTTGGCCACCGCAGCGTAGGACCATTGACCACGGTATGATAATGATTTTGGGAAATTTTTATAGGTTACGCGCGTGCAAGATATGTCCGGGTCAGTGGCGGAATTTTTTCGTCGCGAATTTATGGTGATCAATTCTATTCGAGTGGTTTGCCAACTAATTGCGAAATATCTGCGGGCTTGTTTGGTGGAATATGTGTTTGCGCATACGTCCTTCGTCGTCGTGTGTATTGTTGAATTAATTTCCACACTATGCGGAGCCGAAAAGTTGCCCTAAACTGTTGATTATATTGCCGAATTTAAAACACGCCTCGGATAATATTGATCGGTTTCACAATATCCGACCGAAAAAGGGATTTGAAAAAATCTCGGGACGAGGGGCGCAGAAAAGAGGCGACGGTAATGGTATAGGAAAAATTAATTATTTCGCTTTGATACGGTAAACATACACATAACGTTTTAATGGTACATATGCGTAAATTTACTACTCGCCAGAGAACGTTAACTGGATGCCTTTATTTGTATATGGGCTGGGTTTCAAATTGCGGTCAACTGAATATAAAGGACTCGAAGGATCGATTAAAATTGTTATTCGTAATATGCGAAACATTATAAACTGTGTAAATTTCATTATCACCGAGTCGTGGTCGGATGGGTTAACGCCATTTAGATACGAACGCAGTTAGAAGTTCACGTATCTTACCTATGTGTAACGTGCCTCATACGCAGAAGGCAGCATTGAAATTTACTTGTAATTTTTCACTCGAACCTTGACGATGTACATTGGTAATTCTATAAACGTACGTGCGAAAGCCCGGCTCGAAATTGGAAAATTTCCCCGATGGGATTTGACCTTGGAATTTTGGCAAACTCGGAAATTTCAGAGAAAATTATTCAAGGGATTTAAGTTGAAATTGGATTATCTTTGACGTTTCAAGGAACTTGAGAAGAAATCATTTCGTAGCTCATGTTAATTTTTAAACGAGCGAAAAAATTGAAAATTTTATTTTGCGTGGCCTTCAGCTTTATAAATTTTTCGATGAAGAAGGCACGTTTCTGAATACACCTTCTCAAGTTGTTTGCAAAATTTACTTATTTTAATCCAATGAGCTCATCGTGTGTAATTTACAACGTTTTGGAGGAGAATGAAATAGAGAAGAAAATAAATATTTTTCAGGTTCTTCCAAATTTGAGAATAGGATGAGCTTCAAGTAGGATGGATCGAAAACACTGAAAAAAACTCAAAGAAATAAAAAATAGAACGTGTTACAAAAACTGTTAAATTTTATCCAATAAAATAATAACAGGGCACCATTTACAAAATTGGTAAAATTTATTCTTAAAAACATTTATATAAATATTTATCGCAAAATTTGGTAAAATTTATTGCATAAAAATAAATTTTACCCAATTTCGCGATAAATATTTTTTCAGAATAAATTTTACCAATTTTGTGAATAATGCCCCGTTATTATTATTGTTTGATTTTTTTAAAAATTATTCATTATTTTTTTTTGAGTGAAGAAATCCTGGATTTAGGCAAAACTTGGCGAGTACCTAGTTTAATTTGAGTGAGAGATTGATGGCGAACGTTTTGCACTTTTTTTAAAAAATTGAAGAAGGGTAGTTGAAAAGTTGTGTCTGTGATTTCAAAACGACATGGTAAAAGTTCCATCATCCGCTGTGACTTTATATTTGCTCCTCCCCATAGTCCTTAAAATCTGATTTTGTTCAAAAAAAATTGAAAAAATTCTTTGACTTTTTTTCAAAAATTGTTTTAGGAGAGGTTTTTTACCCAAAAAAATTTTTTCAACAATTTTTTTTTGATTTTTTGTTGAAAATTTAATTAAATTATGAAAAAAGTCATTTTTTTAAGGACCTCTAAAAAATAGAATGAAAAAGAAAAATAAGTACCAATGGTATTTTGGGGTAAAAAAACCTTTTCCAAAACGATTTTTTCAAAATAATTATTTTTCAAATTTTAAAAATATTCTGAATATTTTCTATTCAGATTTTAAGGGCCGGGGAGGAAGGGTAAATATGAAGTCAGGTGGTGAAATTTTCACCATTTCATTTTGACATTTACACATAACTTCTTTGCCATCCCTCTTCAATTTTCGTGAACAAGCGATCATCCCTAGTGAGAGACCTCTCAAAAATGTTTTTTTCGCCCCTCCCCTCCCTAGCGTGAAGGAAAAAGCCAGGGGACTTCAAGAGGAGGTCATTTTTGGATAAAACGCAGTATTTTGTTACTTCTGAGTAATTCCATCCACTGGAAACCTCAATTATCTCCTGGAAAAGGCGCGATTTAAGTATTACAACTCTTGAACTGTTGACCTCGAAGTTGTATACCACTTTTTATTATCTATAAAGTTTTTAAAAAGTTCCAGATCGTGGATTGGAAATTTTTTTTATTTTTATGGTATCGAATTTAAATTGTTCACTCAAACATCTCAAAATCGAATCAAACATTTTTTGTCATCTACAATAATTTTCAGATGAATGCAGTGTTACTAATTGCATTTTGATTCAAGCAGTTTTCACAGCATTCAAAGTAAAATGGGTTTTTTGATCACAGTATTAAGTAATGAATTTAAAATATTTCTCTCGGAATTTTTTTGAGGCATGGCTAACAATGGAATTTTATGAAAATTTCTTGAATAAAAATCCAGTTGGGACCCTTGCCATGACAAGATTTTGAAAAATTTCACCCAGAATTATTTCAAGTGACCAAAAAATTTTCTTGGCTCGATTTGAGGTGTTTGAGTGAGCGATTTGAATTTTGGTAAATGTCAAAAATCTTGAAATTTGCGATTTACAACTACAACCTCCTTGCAGAGGACAAAACGTGCAATTTAAATTTGAAGTCAATGATTGAGGGAGATATAAAAACTTGAATCATATCCTTTTTGGAAAGGTGACTTGAGATTTCCAGCAGGTGGAGTTACCCAAAAGTAGCAAAAACCCAGGGAATAGGAGTCACCCAAAAAGTTGACAGCTGACTCCGGCTTGACTCCCGCAGTCAAGGTAGAAAGTTGACTCCTGACTCCAACTTCACTCCGGAGTCAAGGGGGAAAGTTGACTACTGACTCCACCTTGACTCCGGAGTCACTTTCAGACCTAGACTCCTGACTCTACCTTGACTCCGGAGTTGATCTGTTACCTTGACTCCTGACTCCGGCTTGATTCTGGAGTTATCTTTGACTTTGACTCCTTGACTCCGGCTCGACTCTGGAGTCGACTCCTATTCCCTGCAAAAAAAAAAAAAAAAAAAAACGTTTTAGATGCACTACTTGCATACCTCTTTGGGCTGGGGCTCAAAATTTCTTGATAGATTCCCCATTCGAAGTGAACTACCTCACCGATTTTCGTCATAATAAAGGAATTTTTTTTCGACCCACTCTATTGAAGATCAATGAAAAATTGCCACCAGTGGTCTTTTTTTTGGGAAGAAAATATCTAAATCAAATCTAATTTAAAAAATAGTTTTTCGAGAATTCTTTTGAAAAAATTTTCAAATTCCAATGCAAAATTTTTGCCTATATTTGAAATCACGAAAACAAATTTTTATCCAATTTCAACTGAAAAAATCCTAGAAAAAAGTTTGCCTTTTGTCCAATTCTACGATGCATTCTTACGCTTACCTCCGTTTAGACGGATAGTCGGATACATATCTGTATTAAAATAGATAAAGAAAAGATATCGTATACGGGTATAATGTAATTCGAGACCCGACGCAATTGTATATGAACTGTTTACCAACGATCTATAGAATAAAAATATAAATTTCGTTTCATGTTGCACGCATTATCGCAAACTAAGAAGGAATTAAACGCCTACCGGGATATATGACTAAGTAAAGTAAGCAATCTATCATGATTAGACATTTTCAAAACCCTAAACGATATATCATCTTAAAAATATTACACAAAACAGTGAAAATACTATACGGAAGAAACATATTCTTATTAAATTTCTCGTTCTTGAAATTTTCAACGGTAAATATTGAAAGTAATTCCGAGTGTTGGTAGATGCCGATGCCGCACGTAGATTATTTTCCATATGTATAAGGTATACTCATACACATACATACGTATCAAATTCGTTCAACGCGATGGAAAGTCGAGCATTCGGAGAAGTGCGAGACAAGACGTTAGCTGTAAACATGTACCTGTTTTTATTTTATTTTTGTTCCAAACGAAACGAGGTTTTACCATGATTAATGTAAATTGGGTTTTAAAAATATGCATCATTTACACTCTCAAATGGATGAATTTTAATGGAGCGTTCTCCGCGGTTGTCATTTTACGTATATTTTCAAATAACATTAAAAGTCGTCGGTGGATTGTGGTGTTACATCCAGGTACCTAATGTTATTTCATCGTGCCACTTTATGATGTCTGTAATTGATGACATTATCGGGTAGGAAATGACAAACTAAAATTATTAATTTTCGAAGCATTTTGTTCTTTGGCATAAATTATGGAAATACATTTGTGATCATTATCTAGTCCAATCTAGTTTTTATTATTTTCATTTATTAATAACTTCTCGCAGTTATAAAAAAAAATTAGATCTTGAAGGGGAAGGAGGTGCACCTTCGAATCAATGATTTGTTTTTTTGAAGTTAAAAAAAACTGAACAGAGTAAATGAAGGATGCGGATTTTCAATATAACCTATAAATTATTAATTGAATATACTTACCATCAAGTTTTTAAAATTACTTTTCTGAAAAAAAAACCCTCAATAAACACTGAGAAACATGAGTACCTATCTGAATTTAGAACCGTAGACTTATCATAATTTCCTTACTTCAATCTAGGATTTTATTTTAAGATGTCTGCAAGCAAGAAAACCAAAAAAACAGCTAGATTTTGCTCCAAAAAGCCTGCAGTTTTTGTTAATTTCAATGGGAAATCAAAAGTTTGAAACATTTTTCTTCTTGAATTTTCAGATTGAGAGATGAAAAGTAATTTTGGTAGGTACATATATGCAAGAAAAATGGGTATTTTTTGGAACAATTTGAAACATGCATGCAAAATAGAATGAAAAAGCAAAATAATAACAAGTTTTTGCATTTTTAAAATCCAATGGCAAGGTGACCAGCTAGAATTTTACCTTAGTGGTAAGAAACCCAAAAAATAGCAAAAAAATTAATAATTTTTATGTGAACAGTGGAAGCAAATTAGCATCATTTGGAAGAGAGAAAAAAACATTTTTGCCTAGCAAAGCTTTTATTTCAGAAAATTGTCGAGAGTGGTCCCCTGAATAACCCCGAAGAGTTACCACCCCACAGACCTCAGACTAACTTTTTTAGAGAGGGTTAATCCCTCCAAAAAACCGTTTTTTTACATTATCTCATCGGGGGTTGATTTTAGGATAAAAATAGCTCAGTACTTTTTTGTTCTACACTCAATTTTCAACATTTTTTATTTTAAAAATTTTTCAGTAGGACCGTAAGCAGAGGAGATAGAGAGTCCTGAAAGAAGGGAGGTTGGGGAAATATATTATTATTTGAAAAAGTGATACTTAATACGAGTACTATAAAATCGTACTAAACTGTATGTCTTTGGCATGAAAATAGTATTATGTAAATTGGTGGTGTTAATACTACTTGACCTCCCCTCCCCTTTATATGTGCCCACCCCGCCTCACCCAGTTGTTTTTATTTAGCAATAGTAATATGATTGAGGGGTGAGGTGGGGTGGATTCATAGGAGGGGGAAGAGGTTCAAAAATGCTTCTTGACTGTACTTCCTCAAAAATGTTTTCTATTTTCTAATTTGCCTCCACTAGAAAAACAGGAATTTTCGACATTTTGCTTTTTTTAAATTTTTTTAAATCGAAGTATAAAAAGGAAGGGTTCATTGTTCAGAAAATTTGAACCAAGAAAAATGGTATGAAAATGGCAAAAAAAATAAAAAAAGTAACAAAAACTTTCTTTTTTTTGCTCCAAAATACACTTTGAAAGGACATCTTGAATTTTTTTAGATTTTATGAAATTAAAAACCAAAGAACCCAATTCTATAATTAGACATAAAGAATATGTTTTTCGATATAAAACCAAAATTAGTTCAATTTACGAATAGTAGATACTCGGAAGAAAAAAGAATACAAAAAAATCAAGTAAAAGTTTCGATAAGGTTAGGTACATACAAAACAAACGCAAAGTTTGATTTGAGCTGTAATTGTGGATTTGCCTGAGTGAAAGTTTTTTGAAAATTTGGATTACATTCAAACAAAACTTTTAGATTTTTTTAAATAAAAAATGTCCTGAAATATTGTATTCGGGAAAATGGGTTTGGAGTCAAATAAAAAATCATTTATGGGCTGTGCTGATGGCTTATCCAGTAGATAAATTGGAAACCCCTTAGAAATGTTCAAATGTTCAACTGTTTTTGCTTCTTTAGCATGACTTTTTGAAAAATATTTATCTCAATCCCAACGAAAAAATTAAGTTTTATCAGGTAAACTAATGGTTTTTTTTTGTTACAGGTGAGTTGAAAATTTTCATTAATGGAATAAGAAAAATTATAAATGAGTAAGTCATTTCCCGTAATTCTTAGATAAGTATATTATAATGGGTAATTATTGAATGAAGTAATGTTTCATTACACAGGGCGACACGAATTTTGTTTTTGGGTTCTCATTGCCAAATTTGGGTTGCTTTTATGTAACTAATAAAGGAAAAATATTTTTTTTGACCAAAGTTTGCTTTTGGGGTGGGGGGGGGGGCAAAAAACTGATTTATCGAGGTCAATAAGCCTGAGCATTACAAAAAAAATTGAAAAATTTTTTTTGGACTAATCTTGTAGGAAATTTCACGGCGAATCCAATGCCGCAAACCGCAGACCTCCGTCTCTTTTTTAAAAAAAGTTACAGCTCATTCTTTCCAAAATTTTGTGAAAAAATCGCATTTTTTTGTTTTTTTTTTCGCAAAGAAGTGAAATTTGAGAGAAAAGTTAGGATTTTAAGGCCATAATGACCATGGTGAGAGTTGTAGGAAATTTCACGGCGAATCGAATGCCGCAAACCGCGGACCTCTATCTCTTTTTGAAAAAAAGTTACAGCTCATTCTTAAAACCCTTAGTTTTCTCTCAAATTTCACTTTTTCGCGAAAAAGGCACAAAAAATGTGATTTTTTCCACAGAATTTTGTAAAGAATGAGCTGTAACTTTTTTTAAAAAGAGACGGGGTCTGCGGTTTGCGACATTGGATTCGCCGTGAAATTTCCTACAAGATTAGTCCAAAAAAAATTTTTTTCAATTTTTTTTGTAATGCTCAGGCTTATTGACCTCGAAAAATCAGTTTTTTGGCCCCCCCCAAAGCAAATATTAGAAGCCAGGATTGAGCAAGGTGATGTATTTTGATGTCTAGAAACAGAATTTCGGCATGAGAACCCAGAAGCAGAGCAAAAATTTTTTTTTGTCGCCCTGTGTTATTTCTAAAAATTCCTTCAAAAATAATGTTGTTTTTCGATTTTTTAAACAAATTTTTATGATTTTTCTGACAATTACCCTTGAAATCACATACATCTATTGTACAGTTGAAGTCGAGGAAAATGATAAGTAAATAATAGAAGGAACAAAAACCACAAACTTGGAAAAAAATTGGTACAGTCGAGTCGTTTAAATCATTTAGATCTGCTAATGCAATTCACCCCTCCCCTCTTTTCTAAAATAATTACCTCTCCGAATGCCTAAATTTTTTCACCTTCGAAAACGACTCGAACGTTACTCTCAAACACGAATTTTTTGTTCATTAAAATTTTTTGCTGAAAAATAATATTTCATCAACTCGGCGGTACTCGAGAAAATATAAACTGTGACCTTTGCGCAACGATGTTAATTGCAAATTGGTAAATTCCATTACGGGAGCTCGGATTATATCAAAGTTTTTGGAATATTAATTGAAAATAAATTACTCGCTTGTGAAATTTTATAATGTTCGAAAGTTTTAATTTAAATAGGTACGTATATAGAAGTAAGTAACTATAGGTAAGTACGATTTATCTAATTTAGGCGTTTCTTTCATCTCCATACTTAATTCAAGATTGTGCCTTGCATTATAAAAAGTTCCAAACTTTCAAATGATTAGCCGAAATTCGAGTGGATTTTATGTCATCGCGAGACACAGTTCTGTTTCTTGGAAAATTTCGTCTTCCGACTGATTTATGTTTCGAAATGGTTATTATTTTTCTTACAACCAAAAAAATTGCATACCCGCGTAAAATTGTGTTTTCTTTTTTAAATTGCTTGCCTTTTTCCACCAATGGTACAGGTACTGACGCCATTTCGCCCATAAATTTTTGTCGCTTTTAGAAGGCAACATGTGCTGAATTTCTCAAATATATTTAAATGTTATCCTTTCGTTAGATGTAAAAATTCTGCGTACCCGTATGTTTCGCATTTGGGTCATTCCACGTCAGTTCGTACGCAAAGTGGTAAGGGGGGTCGGCGATTTTTTTCATTTTTTTTATGTGGGTATACCTCGATGAGAGATGACGAATGCCGCAAACCGCAGCTCCCAAAGTCTTTTTGGAGGACTGCCACGAGCATTTAAAGTTTTGAGGTAAAGTTGGATATGGTAAATTTCGAGCGTGGATACCTCGAAAACGGTGATGGGTTGAAAGTTGAAACTTGTTCTAATGTGTAGGGCCTTTGAAGAGCTTTTTGAGGATTTTTTTAAAATCAGTGTTGCCACTTTTTTTAACGCCAAAAATTAGCTGTAAAAGTTGAAGAATGGCATTTCTCTATCAAGTCGGTCGTCAAAAATTCTGAAAAAATTCAGTAAAGTACAACTTTACATGCTAATTAACATATTAAAAAATTGAGTTGCACATATTTTGTATTTTCGAGAAAAAAAATCTCAAAGATTGGAAGAAAATACAATTTTTTTTCTTCAAAGGTCGAAATTCTGTAAATTGATTTATTTTCATCAATTTCACACCATATTCAAAGAAAATGTCGCTAAAAGCATTTTAACTGTATTCAACACCCGTTAATATGTTTGAAAATGCCCCAGACACAACAAACCCCGTCTGATTCATCACAGAGTTTAATTGGGACTCAAGAACGTAAAGAAGCTTTACAACATCTGAATGAGTCACTAAAATGTATTCGCCACTCACCGGTCATCAATAAAAAACTACGTTCGAAAAAGTACAGAAACCAAAAAGTTGAAAAAATTCATAAAGCCATGAATAAACAAGTTTTTAAGGTATGCATAATAGGGTGGAGTGAAAAAAAAAAACATATCTTGGATTTCGACCAAATTTGGTGGGGTGGTTTACTTTGAGTGGGAGACTACCCAAAAAAAATTTGAGCCCCCCCCCCGGTGCAAGGGAAGGGGAGCAGGGGGTGCTCAAAGTGCACCTCCTTTTGAAAAAAGCGCAGTTTTTTGTGTTTTTTAAAAAATCCTCTAAAGTTGCGATTCGAGTTTCTACAACTCCCTGAACCATCGCCGCGCCGTCCTCCTCCGATCAAAATTCAGACTGCTACCAGGGGGCTCAAAAGTTGCAGATTGCAATATTTCAATAATATAAATTTTTCACTAAGCTGGAATGATTTTTTTCATCAAGTAATTGAGCAAAAATTTTTTTTTTCCATCACTAAAAGTAAATTTTGAAAAAAAATTATAAAAATTTTGTGCACCAGTGCAGCCAACAGCGAATCGTAAAATTCCAAAATACAGAATTTATGCCAACTTTGAATTGATTACTTTTTCGCTTGAAAATATTGTGAATTTTTTTCACTCACTAGAAGTGAATTTCGGAAATTTTTCGGAAAATTTTGTATACCAGTGTAGCTAGTTATAAATTCTACACTATGAAATTTACGTTAATTTCGAATTAATTTTTTTATTGTTTGAAAAATTCACAATAATTTTGTTTTCAGTCATCAGAAATGAAAATTTAAAAATTATTTTTTGAAAATTTTTACGTCAGTGCAGCCAGTAGCTAATTGTGATATTCTAATATTACGAACTCGGATGCATTTTTTTTTCATCAAGTAATTGGACCAATTTTTTCTCCCAATCGAAAAAAGTATGGTTTGAAAACATATCTTCACATCCGCATGCGACGGGTGTTGAATACAGTTAAAATGCTTTTAGCGACATTTTCTTTGAATATGGTGTGAAATTGATGAAAATAAATCAATTTACAGAATTTCGACCTCTGAAGAAAAAAAATTGTATTTTCTTCCAATCTTTGAGATTTTTTTTCTCGAAAATACAAAATATGTGCAACTCAATTTTTTAATATGTTAATTAGCATGTAAAGTTATACTTTACTGAATTTTTTCAGAATTTTCGACGACCGACTTGATAGAGAAATGCCATTCTTCAACTTTTACAGCTAATTTTTGGCGTTAAAAAAAGTGGCAACACTGATTTAAAAAAATCCTCAAAAAGCTCTTCAAAGGCCCTACACATTAGAACAAGTTTCAACTTTCACCCCATCACCGTTTTCGAGGTATCCACGCCCGAAATTTACCATATCCAACTCTACCTCAAAACTTTAAATGCTCGTGGCAGTCCTCCAAAAAGACTTTGGGAGCTGCGGTTTGCGGCATTCGTCATCTCTCATCGAGGTATACCCACATAAAAAAAATGAAAAAAATCGCCGACCCCCCTTACCACTTTGCGTACGAACTGACGTGGAATGACCCATGTACATGCGTAGGTAATACAAAACTTCTTCAAGTTTTTCGGTTTCTGTCGTCCTTGTCCTTGAGTTTTAATTCGAATCAGACAGTTTTTTCTCCTTCGACGTGACAGTCATCTCAAGTTTAAGGTATCAAAGAAAAGACACGTGGATTAAGTTTATTCGTGGCTCTAAACTCGAAAAGCCACGTTACATAAGTTATAAAATGGAATTTATTTGTGTTACGTGCGATTACGGAGATTGGAAAATTACGGAGAATCGATTCAATCACACTTCGATGAACGTTGGGCACGAGCTGATAGTAATGTATGTGTATATTGGAGCGTAGTCGTATTATGTAAAGGTGTGATTGGTTACACAATATTTGTATACACAGATTACCTAAAAAACAGGGGACCGCGTGCTACCATTTTCCCTGGAGCAACGTTAATAATAGATAACGAGCTCCGAACTTGTGAAAACTTTCTACCTGGTACCTACGTTCGTTTATTTTATCGTTTGTAGCGCCGCGTGCCCACGAATAGGCGAAAAAAACGATAAAATTTTCTTTTTTTATCGTTAGTACGAAGTATTCAGTTGTGGTTTTCGCAATTCAGCTAAGTCTTTGATCAGATTTGTGTTGGAAAAACAGAAGGTGGAGGAAATATAATATTGAAGCGAGTTGTATGCTGGGGTTTCTTTTAGGGAAAGAGAGGTGTTTTATTTGATTAATTTTCGGTCTTACTTCGTATAACAAAAGTTTTAAGTAAGTAATCCGTCGCGTAAGGTTTATACTTGGAAGTAATAAGATTTGGAAAAATTTCCAAGCTGGAGATTTCTGCGATCGGTATCGCGATAGTTAACCGGATATTATTACTGTTAAGTGAGTTCTGAGGTAAAGAGAAAGGGATTTGTTCAATTTTTCAATTGTGGTGGCGTCTTGACCGAAAAAGCTGTAAAAATTCCTCTCAGTGTGCCCAACTGGTTACTTTTTTAGAGGCTTTGTCATTTTTTTCAACTAAAGTCTTTTTTTATTACTACTTTTACCAAAAAGTCACTAAAGTAACTTTTCTAATCAAGTATTGTCGGTGTAACCAAAAAAAGAGTAAAATTAGAAAAAAAATTGAATTACTCCAAGAACTGGAATATTGGAAGAAAAGATACATGTGTACAATTCGCTTTAGCTACGCTCGGCCAAAATTCAATTACCTCCAATTTTTTTTTGTTAAATTTAAGAATATTTTGTCAGCTTTGAAAAATAACCAGGTATTTATTGATTTTTCAACATGATTTTTCAAAAAAAAAAAATTATTCGAATAATTTTGAAATTCCATTATTTTTATTTTTTTACATTTAAATCTCGATTTTTGACATGGATATGTCTTAGGCCGAGGGGTCAACTTTTTGAAAGGTGTAGGTATCGTTTTTGAGTAATTTTTTTTGGTGTTCCCAAGTATGATTTTAAGAAAGTTATGAATTTGGTTTCAGAGGCCTTTCGACCGGGGGGGGAGGTGAGACACCCCCCAAGCATTTTCCAGTTGGAAAAGTTGGGTGAAGTTGGCAAAAAATTGGCAGAAAAGCCCGAGTGATAAAAATTGAGAAAAGTTGTGAAATATTGAAATTTAAAAAAAAAAACAATTTTAAAATGGCAGTGTTGTGAATTTTTCATCAGAAAATTTAATGAAATAACCGATAAGGAGCTAACTTTCTCCTCCCTGAGGAAATTTTTTACTTGTGAGTTGGGAAAATTGAACAGTTCAACACATCAGTTGGGATTAATTTTTTTGATGAAAAATAATAAATAAAATGGTTATTTTAAAAGTTGGAAATCAACAAAATTTTCATTTGTTCCAACTCAAAATTGGTAACTTTCCCAACTCGAAAATGGTAAATTTCCAGACTCAGAATTGGTAATTTTCCCAATTCAAAATTGGTTATTTTCCCTACTCAAAATGGGTCGTTCTCCCAAGTGATGAGTAAAATGTCAGTTGGGACGATTGGTATTTATTTTTTAAATGAAAAATGAATAAATAAAATGGTTACCTATTTTAGAAGTCGGAAATCAACAAAATTTTCACTTATGAGTTGGGAAAATTAGTCATTTTCCCAACCTTTTCCAACTGAAAATTTATCATTTTCCCAGCGAAGAATTAAACTGTTGTAATAAATGTTTTTTTAGGTTAAAATTGATTAATTATCTTGCATTTTGAAAATGTTCACTCGTCAACCAAAAAATTTTTATATAGTTGTACTTGTAATTTAAAAGAGATTTTTTTGCATTTTTCTTCAAAGTTATACCAAATAATTTCATTGTTCTTGTTCTCCTTAAAACTTATTTTTGATATTTGAAAATCCAATTTTTCAAAAGCTTCGGCCTCGCTACGCTCGGCCATGGTATATTTCTGCTTTAATCATTTCAAAGTAGAAGCAGTCGATTTTTCATTAAAGTTTATTCTTCCAAAACACTATTTTATTGCACATTCAATTTGAGATTTTCTAAAATTTTCGTAATCGCTTCGCTCGGGTTTTTCATTTTCAAGAATCTAACTGTAAAGTTTTTTAAAATTATTTAATTTAAACAATTTTTCTAAAACTTGATTTTAGAACCTTTTTAATGAAGTAACTTCAAGTTTTGATTTCTACTCGTAAACATGATTTCAAGTTTTTAATTTTTCTCAAAGTTGATTTTGATTTTTATAATAGGTATACTTTTACCGACTTTTCTTGAAAAGTCAGGTACTAAATTTGTTGCCGCGGTGAGACTTGGGGTCGGGGGTGAGTTTTCTTTGCGTTTTGGGTCATTTGGAACACAACTGTACCATTGGTTCATTTTCACCTTTCCTTATATATATATATATAGGTAGTAATATCCGTACATGTGAGCCACTTTGTGGGTTATTTCTACATACAAAGTGAGCCACCGTACTTCTCAGCCATGGCTGAGATTGAATGGGTTAATTCTACATACAAAGTGAGCCACCTATTTTCAAAACTTCCACCAGAGTGCGCACCACTTAGAAATTGAGTCGCGAGGATGAACGTAGGCTCATTTTTTAAGTGGTGATGAGTAGAATAAGGAAAACAGGTCGAAATTTTTTTACCTGTACCAAATTTGGTTATGCACAATGTTAAATTTACCCCATCATTTTTTTGTCATTTTATCAACTTAAACAAAACTTTTTGACACCAAAAATTCTAATTTAAGCCAGGCTTTTTTGTAATAGAAAAACTTTTCCAAAATTTGCAATGACTTAGAAAATTTTGCAATTTTTTTTCAAAAATTTTGTTGCATGAGTCTCATTTTTTTTGCTAAGGTGGATTTTGTGTAGCTAAGCACGAATCTGCAATTAGAATTTTGATAAGTCAATTAGTAACAATTTTAGAAAATTTAGAAAATTTTGAAAATTTTCAAAAAATTTTGAGTATATGAGACGCAGCCAGGGATACCCGACCATATGTCGGAAAAGTAAATTTCGAGAAAAACGCAAATTAAGAAAAAATTACCAAAAATATGGGATTTTTTTTAAAAATCAATTTGTATACTATGAACCCTCTACTTTCATATGAGAATAGGTTCAGGTCCCAAAAGTGTCATCTTCTTGATTAAAAAACGAATTTTGCTGAAGGCCTCTGAGAAATTGAAACCATACCATATGTCGGAATTTTATAAAAATATGTTAAAATTTACAACTTTCATTATTATTGAAACGTAGTACGGTAGTAGTGTTCAACAAATATCCGGATATCCAAATACCAAATACTATTTCGCATCCCTAGTGCAATAACAACACATCTCAAAAAAAATTGACCTTCGTATTTTTTCCTGAAACGTGCTCATCTTTGATCAGTTTTCAATTTACATCAAAAATAAAGAAGTTCATTTTTTTTTAGATGTGTTGTTATTGCACTGGAGGTGCAATTTGGATTATCCGGATATCACACGGAAATTGCCGAACAGCTCCGAAAACATCCCGAAAACGGTTGAACTTTTCCGAGAGTTCCCGAATTCTTTCACGAACCCTCACAAAATTTGAAGGTCGATTATCAAAATCGAAAAATCAAAATTGAAAAATCGATTACAGAAATCGAAAAATCGAAATTGAAAAATCGATTACAGAAATCGAAAAATCGAAATCGAAGAATCGATTATCGAAATTGAAAAATCGATTATCGAAATCGAAAAAAATCGAAATTGAAAAATCGATTATCGAAATCGAAAAAAATCAAAATTGAAAAATCGATTATCGAAATCGAAAAAAATCGAAATTGAAAAATCGATTGTCGAAATCGAAAAAATCGAAATTAAAAAATCGATTATCGAAATCGAAGAAATCGAAATTGAAAAATCGATCATCGAAATCGAAGAAATCGAAATTGAAAAATCGATTATCGAAATCGAAAAATCGAAATTGAAAAATCGATTATCGAAATCGAAAATTCAATTTTTTCCTGTTGAGAAACTCTTCATTTCGATTATCCGGATATTTGTTGAACACTAATTTTCAAAGCATGATTTTCACCGTTTGGTTTGTAAAGTTGTTTGACTTGCACTATGATTTCATTTCTCAATGCACGTAATTTCTGGTTTGTTTTAATGAACTACAGTGGTGTACGATTATTAAAAAAACAAATTTTGTACCAAAAATGTCATTATTTCTTGAAAAAAAATGATTCCCGACATAAGGTATGGTTTCGATTTTCGATGCCGGCAACTTCTGGAAGGGGTCAATGACCTAAAGTGATGTAAGAGGACGTAAATAAACCATTTCCGATGAGAAAAGTCGTTTACAGAACATAATTTTTTTTTATTCATTGAAAAATAAAACAGTTCCAAATTTTGTTTTGCGTTTTTCTCAAAACTTTGATTTTTGAAAATCATTTTTTGACAAACTTTGAAAAATCATAGAAAATTCATTTCTCAACCTTTTTTAATGCGGTTTGCGCTATTCGAAAGGTACAAGTCTGTACTACTTGAAGAGCCAAAAAAACGAAAAAAAAATTTCCGACATATGGTCGGGTATCCCTGGCTGCGTCTCATATATAGAAAGTGGCTGACAACCTACGGTCGCGTGCAAATATATATATATATATATATATATATATGTATGAAATTTGTCCTGGATTAAACTCCGAAACTATAAGGTCTGAGAAAAATCTGAAAACGTCGAGCTGTTGGGGCATTGGTGAACCTGTGAGATTTTAAGTTTTATCAAAATCGGTTGAAACGTTTTTGAGAAAAATGAATTTTTGTGATTTTTTTTCATGGAATTTGCCTGAAAATAGCGTCCAAGAAGTGGTCTTCAGGGTGTCCAAAAAAAAATAAATAAAAATGCTTAGGAAAAATTATTTAACCAACTTAATTGAAAAATTTCAAATCTAGTGTCATTCGTGGTCTATCACCATTCAAACTGCACATGATGGTACATAGAATAACAAGACTCCCATGATACCTATGGCCTTCTTTAGATGATGAATTCATTGTTACTGGTTTCCATCAACTTTGGAGAAAAAGAGGTCTTCAGGGTATCCGAAAAAAAGCTTGCAATAAAAATGCATAGCAAAAATCATTTAACCAACTCAATTGACAAATTTTAAATCTGGCATCAGTCCTGTTCTTATACCATTCGAATGTACATGATAGTAAGAAGGGTCCATTCGAGATGGGCTTCTTCAGGTTACAAATTCATCATTTCCGGTTACCATCAACTTTGAAGAAAAAAAAGAGGTCTTCAGGGTGTCCAAAAAAAATTACAATTAAAATGCTTGGCAAAAATTTTGTAACCAACTTAATTGTAAAATTTTAAATCTGTCGTCAGTCTTTGGTCTATTATCATTCGAATGTACATGGTGGTAGAATAACAGGACCCTCACGATAATGATGGTCTTCTTTAGGTGATGAATTCATTGTTTCTGGTTTCCATCAATGTTGGAAGAAAGGAGGTCTTCAGGATATCCGAAAAAGCTCACAATAAAAATGCATAGCAAAAATTCTCCAATCAAATTGATCGAAAAATTTCAAGTCTGGCATCATTCGAATATACATAATCGTAGAATAACAGGACCCACTCGAGATGGACTTCTTCAAGCTCGATTAAACTCCGAAACTGTGAGATTTGAGAAAAATCTGAAAAGGTCGCGCTTTTGGGGCATTGCTGAACCTGTGAGATTTTGAGTTTTTTTGAAATTGGTTGAAACGGTTTTGAGAAAAATGAATTTTTTTGATTTTTTTAATGGAATTTTCTTGGAAATTGCGTCCGAAAAGAGGTCTTCAGGGTGTCCAAAAAAAAAAAGAAAGAAAAATGCATAGCAAAAATTATTGATGAATTCAATGTTTCTGGTACCTATCCATCGAATATGAAAAAAAGAGGTCTTCAGGGTATCCAAAAACCTTACAATAAAAATGCATAGCAAAAATTATTTAACCAACATAATTGAAAATTTTTAAATCTGCTGTCAGTCGTGTTCTAATACCATTTGAATGCACATAATATTAAGAAGGATCCAAGATGATAGGTATCTTTGATAGCTAATACATTGATGCATAAAAATACGAGAAAAGTCGGTTTATCTCACGATTTAGGCGTGAGAATTTTTTTATAGTTAAGCAGGGTCTCTCGTAAAGAGGCAGAGGTCAAGTAAGTCCTCAGAACGATTTTTTTGAGGACTTCCTTTCAGAAATCATAATCCAAGTCTGAAATTACTCTCCAAAATCACGATCCAAATCACAATTCTTCGACCCATCACTGAAATTACCTCCCAACTAAAAATTTTTCAAAAACTTCGGCCTCGCTGCGCTCGGCCTTACTGTATTTTTCTTTTCATAATTTTAAAATACTGAATTCAAATCCTACAAAAGTGATTTTTTTCGTATTTTTCCTCAAAATTATTTCAACTACTTTTATTACATTCTATCTTCTTAAAACTCATTTTCGATGTTTAAAAATCAAAATTTTCAAAAGCTTTGGCCTCATTGTGCTCGGCCTTATCATATTTCTTTTGTTAAAGTAAAAACAGTCAATTTTTCATTTAAGTTTATTAATCCAAAATATTGTTTTATTGCACCTTAAATTTGAGGTTTTCTAAAATTTTCGCCCTCGCTTCGCTCGGGCCAATTTCATTTCTCTCATCGACTATTCATATTAAAGCTACGTTAAGTACAAAATATTTTTTATTAAATTTTAAATTTTCTTGAAATTTTTCACCCTTGCTTCACTCGAGACAAATAAGACAATTCCAGAGGGGGTTTCATTTTCAATGAAATTGGTCAGGGAAAAAATTCGAGATTTTAACATTTTTTTGTTATTATTATTTTTGAATCTGTTTTTATATGTACCAAAAAGTGGTAATTTCTATTCCTAAATAATTTTTTTTAATGAATATTGCTTCCGCAATGTTTTGAGAAAAATTAGCACTGGTAAATTTAAAAAAAAAAATCAATTGGCAAATTTGGAAAAATTAGTTGGCAAATTTAAAAAAAGTAGTTGGAAAATTTGAAGTTCTCACCCCCCCCCCAGCATATCGCTTCGGAAGGCCTCTGCTCGTGACAGAGTCGAAGTACAACCTGTTTATCTCCGGGTCGAAAATTAAGTCGCTGCGATAGTATAGTGTGCCAAAGAGGAAAAGACTCGATCTTCGGCCACATACAACGAACTTATTGTTAATATAACCCTGCTGCGGAGAGTTAATATATAAAGAATTATTAATGACAGGGTTGCTATTAGTAAATGTCTATGTTCGTGTTAAAGGCGTATATAAAATTATCAAGAATAGAAAGGCGATAGAGGATTTTTTTTGCTTCGTGATATTGGAAAGGTTATGATTTATGTTTATCCTCACCCGTTTACTACATACTATATTGTTAGGAAGAAAAAATGCCAACCGTTTACACGAAGAAAAGAATTTCAACATTACGCTGCGTAAGCTCTTATATAACGTTGCTGGTTATTTTTTTCTCCCCCCTCCTGCCCTTTTGTTCGTTTCACAACTAGAACACGTTGCGATATGGTTTAGCTTTTAAACGAGTATAACCAAAACCTTAAAAGTCATTTTTGGCACTGTATGAAAAAAAAAAGGAAAGAAAAAACGTATACGAGATTATTAATTTCGTTCCAATGTCGACGGGTATTTATCCTCGAGGCGACGATTTATCGCATCGGTGAAGGATTAAGCGTGTACCGGACTCGTCCGTTGGGTCGTATCGTAGCTCTGGTCTCGAATTATATACTCTCTGTTGGTGAAAATGTTATAGGCGATTTTCGAAATCGTTTGTACAGAAGATGGTGTTTGAAATGTGGTGTTTTCGTATTGTCTATGTCTGCAGGGTGTTGGTTCAAGGATGAGGCGAGATGGCGATGAGATTTTTGTAACCGTATGATATTTGTTTGTTCGGCTGTTTTCGAATTGTGGATTAAAATTTACCGTTTCGATTGCTTGACATGAAATGGACATTGGTGGTGTTCAAATTGCCTACGGGGGTTTGATTACAATGACGGTGTGCCCACGTTGAAAACGAGAAACTAATTTTGAATGTTGTTGCGAGTGGGGTGATTGAATTTTAATTGTTTGTAGATGCTGTGATATAATATTTTTAAAACTGTCTTTCCAATGTTGACCAGTGAAAATGTTCGTATGATGAGATATGCGCAATAAAAATTATCAAAAGTTCGAGTATCTGTGAAAGATTTTTGAGTGAATTGTTAAATGGCATACTCATTTTCTTTAAAAATTTGGTTTGTTGTTGATGATTTGAATAATAGGTGGATTGAAAAAAAAACACATAAATTTTGACGAAAATTGGTAAGGTAGTTCATTTTGAGAAGGGGACGACGCGACGGACGTACTGAAAATAAAAATTGGATTCTCTAGAAATAAGCGTATATAAAGGTGGAGCTAGAGGTCCTCAGAGTAAGGAAATTTTCGAAAAAATAGAAACATTTGATTTTGATGCATTGAAATTTGAGTTTTTGCATCTCTTTGCCCCGGAGTCAGCAAATCTGACAGTTTTTCAGTCCCCTGAGTTGAGGTTGAAGAATGACAGATCGCAAATTTGGTGATGACTCTGTATTTATCCAGATGGGCTAAATGCAAAACTCAAACCAAACTATGTCGAACCACTCCCCATTGAAACAATAATCAATGATTGCGGGGATGCAAAATTCTTTCGCGCACTCGATTTTGTTGGGGGATTTATGCAGTTACTTTTAGACGATTTTTACACTCAATACACCGGATTCCAAGATTTAAAAATGGTCGTTTCTTATCGTTTCTTCAAGAAGAACGACAAAAAACAACAGGTTTTCAATATTTTAGAATGGTCGTTAAGTTTTGTTTCTTCAAGAACGACAAAAACCGAAAATTTTCCAAGATTTTAAAATGAATGATTTTACTGTTTTTTTTTGTTTTTTTTTTGCGGACCGAAAAATTTACTTGACATAATGTAGGTACTGGTTCAGCATTCCCAAAAAAGGCAAACATTTTTTTAACCATGCACATAACAGCAGTGTCGTCGGAAGCTTTAGCTTTTTTTTTGGGAGGGTGCAAAGTGAGTACAAAAACTTGGAATAACAGAAGAATTTTCGGGGAGGGGGCAAAAAGGAACCTTTCTCGCACTGTTGACTCAAATAATTTCTATAATTGTGATTTTGTTCATGCCCGAGCGAAGCGAGGGCGAATCTTTGAAAAAATTGAGCGTTTAATGCCCAAAAAAGGCCTATTTTCATGTTTTAATGCTTCGAAAATCCCAATCTGATGCAATTTGGGGTGGGGGGGGGGGGGGTGCAAATGATACTTTGCACCTCAGCCAGAATGGGGGGTGCAATGCACCCACTGAACCCCACCTTCTGGCGCCACTGCATAACAGAGGGGTGGGTCAAATGGGGGTGTTTTTGGACCTAGGCCCGGGCAAAAAAATTCAAGTGAGGTTCAATAGAGTAGTGTCTCCTGATGCTGAACATGCATTTTTTCCACCCCACACCTGCACAATTGGAATTTGGGACTCCTTAAATGCAATTTTTGGTCATTTTTGGCTATTTCTCACCCTATTGTGACTCTATATCCTCAGTCGTGAAAGGGGGCAAATTTCTTTTGTCATATTCCGTTAGACTGAATGTTCATGTACTCAAAGCCGCAAAGTTGATCGAATTAAACCTGCAATCTTCGAAGTTATTGAATTTTAAAGTTGAGTAAGAGTATGAGTATTACTCAAATTTCAACTTTGTGATTTTTGTTTCAAAAGTAGTCGCGTGACATATTAGAATGGTTTAAAATTTCGTGCTGGATCCGCAAATGACGATAATTTTTTTCATCTCTCCCCCCCACCCTAATTAGCCCCCTTAAAATGCTTTTCTCATTTTACGACAATTTTCTAGGATTTTAAAATGATTGTTTCTTTCATTTCTTCAAGAACGACAAAAAACGACAGGTTTACAATATTTTAAAATGATCGTTTCTGATAATTTCTCCAATAATAACAAAAAACGACCGCTTTCCAAGATATGAAAGTTTCTTCAAGAACGACGAAAAACTACAATTTTCTATAGTATTTTAAAATGGTCAATTCTGATAGTTTCTCCAACAACGACGAAAAACGACTGCTTTTCAAAATTTGAAAATGGACGTTTCTGATCATTTTTTCAATCTAACCACACCTTTATCACGATTTTCGATCTCCATGGGTAGATGACTGCATATCTCTGCATATAGAGACCTTTCATTACAGCTTTCCATACTCCTACTCTAGAATGAATATACTCCTCTCACTTGACTTTAATACAAAATTATTGATTGATTCGGATTTAGGAACAACAGAATATTCATTATGAACTATCAAGCGATTTATTTCCCGATTATGTGATGAAATCTCTTGGCCTGTACTAAGTGCATTGAATCTGTACTAATCAGGAACACCTTGAAAACTTTGACCAATGAATATTATCTCGTAAATACCTAATCAAATAATCTTGATTTTTATCGAAAAATGTGAAAACCCGGTCTAATTTTAGCAAATTTAGGCCCCTAATTCACTCCAGAGTAGGAGTATGGAAAGCTGTAAAAGATCTCTATTGTGACCTTCCAGGAAGAAACCGACCTTCGGTCCGAAAAAAATTTAAAAAAAAAGTTTCTCAATCAATCCAAAACAAATGATAATCATTGTTTTGGATTGATTGAGAAACTTTTATTTTAAATTTTTTTTCGGACCGAAGGTCGGTTTCTTCCTGGAAGGTCACATGCAGTCATCTACCCATGGAGATCAAAATTCGTAATAAAGGTGGTCGACCGGTTGTGCCATGTTCAAAAAAATGCGATTTTTGAACATTTCTGAGAAAAAATATGAAAAACTGAATTTGAAATCTCAAGTTTGAGGGACATCTCTCCCTCTATCCTGAAAGTAAAAACATTTTTCAACTCAGCGGGCTTCTATTAAATGTAAAATGACATCAAAAAAGGACCAACAACCCAATTTTGAAAAATTAAGGGCTTTACCTCTCATTGAACCTCTCCCTGCCTTTTCTATGGGGTTTGGTGATGACCTCCCAGGCTCAAAAAATTCCTTATAGCGTTATAATTCACCATACCGAATTTCATTCCTGGACCATAATTTGCCGCTCATGGCCAAAAAAACACTTCTCGCCACTGGACTATCAAAACAAAAGCAATTTTGGGGAGGGGGACCCTAGGGGTGAGGGGTGGGGGAACTGTGATGAACTTTGAAGATGTGAAATTTTATTCTAAATACTTTTTGTTATTGCACATTTTGCGTTATTTTTGATATTTTTCATAATAAATGAGAATAACTTGATTTTGAGTAATTCTGTAAGTACATTTTTGAAATCTGGGGCAAAAGAGTGGCTCCAAGGCGAATTTTTGTAATAACCAAAAACGTAGAGAAGCTTTCAAGGAAGAACTTTTGCTTGAATTTTTTTGGTAGAACGAATAGAGAAGGAGATACACGCATTTTTAAGAAAGGGGGATGGACCCTCGGAAGGGGAGGGACCGGAAAAAATGGCACCAAGCTTATTTTTTTCTAAATTGTACATTCTAGATCAAGAATCAATCGTCAAATTACTTTTTACGTCCTGAGCGAACGGGTGGTATAATCCGACTATACTGTATCGTAAAATGGTTATTCCTGACCATCTAATCCGAAATTTCATTTTGTTGGACTTTCGTCCATGTTGAATGTTTTCGAGAAATGCGCCCGACTTCGTTAAATTTTTATAATGATCAGTTAAACTTGACATAATAAATACATTATAATGAGCTGGTATCTTATTCAGAATAAAGAAAAATTTCCAGCATCGTTTTATTAATAAAGGACCAGGTTGAAAATTGAATCAAAATCCTCTTTTTTTTATTGCCATATCTCACCTGTATAATTGTAATATTAGAGATCAAATAAATCTGCAATTTTATCACCTCCTCCCTTGTTTGGACGAGTTTTGTGGACTTGTCATTTCTAGTATTAATGTATGGTTTTGGTTCAAAGTTATGCTTTTTGTCAAGTTCAACTTTGGGAACATGGTTTTAAAAATTGAAATCAAGCAAACAGATCCATCTTTATGTTAATAAGTTTTGAAATTGATTGGTCTTTATGAGAATTTTCTTAAGAAAAAACGACCCTACCTCTTCCCTAGTTCCTACTTCTTATTTCTAATTTCTACTTACATTAAAATGGAGCAAAAATGGCAAACTCTTGTGGGAAAAATTAGTAAAGTTAAGATATGCAGTTTGAAAACTTTTCTATACGAATACAGCGTACACGTATGTATCTAATTTTCCAACAGCTATGTGTAAGTTTAATCCAACGTTGAAAAAAACATTCGCAACGCAGCGTAGTGAAATGAATGGCCAAGTTAAACTACACATGGTCACAAATCATCCAACATCGCGCACCTACTTACGGGAAAAAGCGTGAAATTTGCGAAAAAAATTGAATTAACGACCAAAGCTCATCCGTTCTGCCGAACACCTCTATGTACCAATCGACCACAACTGGATGGCTTAAAAGTCCGGCCACCGATGGTTTTTTTATTCGCTTGAAATCGATAGCAAGGTGGTGGCGGCGTGCGCGAAAAAAAAGCACAAAAGCTATTCAACATCGAACAACAACGTGAAACGCGTATCTTGAAAAAAAGAGGCTTATGTTTGTTTACGTGTCAACGAAGAAATTTATCATGTTGATGATTTTTAATAAAAGTCGGTGTCCAGCGAATTATTTCGAGTTGAAAAAATCTCCGATAGATAGAACATGTCATTTCGGTGACTGCGTCATGAAATTGTGTGCGTGCGGTGCGCAGACCTTTATCAATTTTTTTTCTCGATATGGTACCATATATGAGCGGAGAAGAAACGAAGGGTGGTACGGACGAGGTTTCCATGTATAATATGAACGGGCTTATATACCTCGCCACTTTGTGTGCTGGTACGTTTACCGCACCGAGCATCGGCGGCGAAATTAACTCGACATCGTTAATGAAAAGCTACGTTGGAGGGATTATCTTCAATGTTGAAACATTCCAAATGACGTTGAAATGTTTGCATTTTCTTCAGGGGTCTCGCATAGGTACCGTATATCTACGGTAATTAACAGGGTAGCGGAATTGCAAGTTGATAGGAAATATATTACGGCGTATCGAAGTAACGTAGCGTCGTCGTGTATAATGCCGCGGCAATAGTGCAGCAGGCGAAAGGCGAAAGAAGAAGGAAAAAAAAGAAGGAAATCCAGACTAGTCGTGATAATTTTTAATGAGATTATATAGACGATTATAATGGCGGTAAAATAGCGATGTTATTGAATTAATAACGCTTAATACGGTATGAAAGAATTTTACGAAATTGCTTTTAACTAAAGTGATGAAACCGGGGTCGAGTAAAACACCGAGAGAATTCTGCTTTTTATACGATTAATAAGAGAACACCACAGCGTTGGTTCCTCTTTCGAAGGTTAGAAGAAATTTGACCCCTTTGCTGCAATTCGAACCGTATTGCGCTCCGGTTTTCATTCTTACGTTATTGTTTTCATATCAAACTGTGTGCCCGTAAAGTATGTTTACCTAGTTTTATGAAATTAGGTTACTTCAATTTTATTTCGAGTGTGGTTTGTTTCGCCGGGTATAAGTAGGGGAGATCCAAGCTGAATGGATTTTTAAACGTTGTGAGAAGTTTCGTATTTTTTTAGAGAGAGGGAGAAGTGTCCCCAGTTTGGAAATTTTTTCAGGGTGCCCATTTTCTGGAAAACCTGGAAGACTCAAAAGAGTGAGGGAGTTTTGGAAGTCTGATAAGTCAGGAAAAAGTCGAGGAACTTGAAATTTTCGCTGGAATTTTATAAAAATCCAGAAGAAGGATAAATCATCTGAAAGGTGGTTTTCTGCTCATTTTATCGTAAATTTTTTGCCCTCGCTCCTCTTGGGCCTAATTTTTCCCTTCCTTGAGAAATGTGACTTTTTTTATTTGGCAGTTGTTAATCGTATTGAACAAAAAAAATGATATTTAAATGCGTAATAGTCATACAAAAGTACTGAATACTTTCGGTTTTGAGCCATACAAGTCGTACAAAAGTCATACTTTCCACAAAAATTTAGTAATGTTTTTCATTTTCCTCCTCCAATTTATTAAAGTCAGTAAAAGTCTTGTAAAGTGTTTTTTAAAATGTCCATTTTTTGGTTTCAAACATACTTTTTCAAGAAAATTTCACCCTTGTTTTGATCGAGCTGGACAAATAATTTTTTTTTTTTTTTAAAGAAATGAAATAGAAAATCATCCTGCATGTTCATTGTAAATTGGAATGAAGATTTGATAAAAATCTGTTTTAAAAAATCACACTTTCATGGGTTAATTCTCGCGCCATTTGGAATTATAGGACTAATAACTATTTTCAGAACGAATAAAAAGGTTTATTTTTTGATTTCATCGTAATTTTTCGAAAAAAATTTGACCCTCGCTTCACTCAGGCAAAAAAAACTTAATTCCAGCTTTTTTACTAAAATAAACTTTTTTCTCTACTCTAAAATTTCTTTCTCAGCAGTTTTTTGCGACAAGATTTTTTTCAACATTTCTCCATTTACTAAAATTTATTTCAGCTGTAAAATTTTTACATTTACTGAAATTTCTTCTTAACTTCCCGCTCCAAACTGATATTAAAATTCACAATAACTTGAAATTTTTAAAATTTTTTTCGAGTTTTTCAAAATTATTTCCAACTCAAATTTTTTTAAAAGTTTTTCGACCCCAAAAATTTTGGAGTTGGAAAATATACTTACATTAAAAAAATTTAGAGTTAAAAAAACAAACACCAAAATCGAAAACATTTTTCTAGAAGAAATTTTATAGTTGAGAAAATTTTATTGTTATCAGAATTGAAGTTGAAATTTGCTAAGCATGCAATTTTGAAATATGTATACAATTTCAACACATTGGAAATGACTTTTTTGATGTTATCGCGGTTTGACAATTAACACGCGAATGGCAAAACAGAATATAAAAAAAACTTTAGGAGTGAAAAAATTTTACAATGAAATTTTAGAGTTGAGAAAGAATGGTGAGAGTTGAAAATTACCTATGTGGAGAAAAAATACCAGAATTGAAAAAATTTTGAGAGAAATTTTAGACTTGAGAAAACGTTATTAGAAGGAAATTTTGGAGTAGATGTAATTTCATTAGGTATTGAGTAGAAAAATACTGAGAAAAAATTTTAAAAGTTTTTATTAAAGTTGAAAAAATTTTAAAAATGATAAATGGATTTAGAAAAAAATCGAGTTGTATAGTAATTTGAAAGACCCTCATCAGTCAAACAGGAAAAATTCAATCTTTCGCACCATTTTTTGATGCATTCCGTGTAAATTTAGTCATCCGGGTAAAAGGAATAGAAAAAAAGAATCTTTCACTTGCGATTCATCAAATTTTGAGAATCGGATTCTTTTGGGTACGATTCATCAAAAAGTTGGAACGGATTCTGTTGCGATTTCGAATCGGATTCGCGATTCACTCGCGATTCTTTTATGCGATTCGAATCGACCCATATTTGCTTTGTAGTGTTTTCTGAAATTTGAAGTCGTACCAAAGGCACTGAAAAAGAAATAGAGAACTTTTGGGTTGTGACACTCGATTTCTTAAAGTTTTTTTCTTTGGAAAAAATCTTTCTCAAAAAACGTAAGAGAAAAAGCTGAAGAAAACATATTTGACAAAAATTGAAAAACTACATTAAGTAAAACGATTTTTGTAGCTCCTGAACCCATTTCTAGAATTAATGCAAAAGTCGCCTCTCAGGAGCGAGGTGGGGGGGGGGGGTGTATCAAAATTGAAAAATTTTCAACCTTATTGTGTAAAATAACGAAATTCGTGTTTTTTTGACTCCTTTGATTTAATTTTTCAAATCAAGTATTTCGACCCCAGATCCAAAAGTCTACTCTTGTGAGAGGGGGTGGATTCAAGATCGAAAATATTTCAGTTTTATCGAGTGAGATATTGAAGTTTCTGTTTTCCAAAACCTCAAATCCATTTCTAGAATTATTTTAATCCCAAATCTAAAAGAAAAGCTTGTGACGTCAGAGAATAATCCAAAATTGAAAAATAATTGATCAAAATTTTTTGTTTTGATCCCATCTTATCCTCGAGGGTTGAATTTTGAATTCGGGGTCTAAATAACCTCTAAAATGGACTTATTTGTGAAAAACATGAATTTTGATATCTCATAGTGTGAAGTTGAAAAATTTTCAATTTTCGCTCTACCGCTTTTCCCTTTCTTGATAGAAAATAGAATTAAAAGCGTAAGGCAGTATTCACAAGCTTTGGAAATAAGAAATAAGAAATAAGAAATAAGAACTTTACTCTAATTACGTTCAATCAGAATTAACTGTTTCAAACATAGCCAAATATTTTTCACGAAGTCGCTATTCTCATTGGTTAAAAAAAATGAGGTAATTACGGTAAAATTCTTATTTCTTATTTTCGATGTTTGTGAATAGACCCTAAAAAAACTCTTTGAACCATCTTTAACAATTTTTCAAATGTATTTTTTCAGTTTTTTTTCCATTTTTTTGCTATTTGCAATTTAGTTAGACTCCCCCCTAACAAGGCAGAAAAATTTTGTAAAAAATCGTTTCCAACTTATAAAATACATACCTAATGTGGAATTGAATGCCGCAAATTCAAAAGCTATATATTTTTTTGTGCCTTTTCTGGTTTGACTTTGAAGTTTGAGTAATAGTGCAAAAAATTTCGGACGTTCGTTCTAAGAATTCATAAAATCAAAAAAAACATTAAACTAACGAGTAATTTATTTTTTACCATTATTTAATTTTATTCAAATAACTAAAAAAATAGAGTCAAACCGGTTTGATTGAAGGTTTCCAGGCCTTAAGAAACATTTGGCCCCTCTTTTGACCAAATTTGAATCAAAAATCAAAAAGTTGTTTCAACTCTTTTTTCAGGAAAATTTTTGATAGTTAAACCATAAAGAATTTTATGATAGATTTTTATCAAACACCTGTGAAAAAACGATTTTCAACGATCACTTCTGCACTAACGAAGTAAAATGTTTCTTACGAAACCGTTGAAGGTCTCAAAAATCAAAAACAGTGTTGCCAATTAATAATTAAAATTTCACTCGAGCTCGCAAGCTTGAAGGTCTCAAAAATCAAAAACAGTGTTGCCAATTAATAAGTAAAATTTCACTCGAGCTCGCAGGCTCGAATCGAGAAATCAATCGAACGTACAATGGATTTAATTCGCATACGCGCTGATAGAAACACGAGATGAAAGTGAAAATTTACTTCTGAAGTATCGGAAATACTCGTGCGACGAATGTACGATATATTCGTCTACCTTTATAGGTCTGGCTTGCGCTACATATACATTGCCGTTCATCGTATAATTACACTCGCGTGTAAAGATATCATTGTTATAGAGAAACCTATACGGTATCAATTGATAAAGCCGAAAGCGTTTTCGGAATACGAGTGTTTAAGCGCGGCGTACGGCACAGCACAAAAGACGATAAGATTTCTCAATAGAGAATTTTCGAAATTGAGAAATTACCTCGGTTGATTGCATTTTGCGAAAAGATCAAAGCGAGAAGTTTCGTTGTGCTGAAGGAAGAAACATTGCGCGACGAGTAAATTGAGCAAGAATCTTGTATAAATTTACCAGGCAGTAGGTACGTACATGCAGATAACTACATAGGTACTGCCAAACAGTGTAGCTCAGCCGGAGTGAAATAAATTAGCGTATCGCGAGAGTGAATGTGTATGCTGAAGGTAGATAGCAGGCTAATGGTACCAGGTAGGTTCTTCGTAGTCGCGCAGTTTCAAAAGAGACTTTAAACTTGTAATTCTTCATACGAGTGTATAAGAATTTCTTCCCCAACAATCTGCCGAGAAGTTTTTCTTTTGAAAATACATATAAACGAATGTACGAGTATACAAAAGGTGCGAGAATACGTCGTTGCTTTGCCGAGGCGCAGGATGCCGCAGCGTCGTCGTAGCCGCCGACACATGTACACATCTGTCTTTCTAAAGATTGCAGACTAGATGGGAAAAAGACTGAGGCGAGGGCAGGGCAACACGACGCGATAGTAAAAAAGAGGAAATCGCATTAAATTAACTATCAAGTTTGTAATTTTTCGCTAGCTTGCGTTTTGTGGTTGGTGATTTTTATTGCTCGAAGCGATTCCGATTCGTAGACGAATACGTAGCATTGATTGGAGCAAATTTTCGCCCATTTGATGCGGAATATTGTATCATTTCCGTATTCCGGAGTATTTTTCGCGTTACCTGGTCGATATACGTGTGCAACGGTGGAGACGGAGAGAGAAGGGTGAAAAAACCTGCGGGGATATGTTACCGCAATCGTTATTGCTGTTTTTTTGATTCAGTAGCTCTGTACGCGATGAAAAATTTATATTCTAAGTTATGAGACGAAATAGAATTGCTACGTCGATGAGAAGGAGGACCAGAGAAGGGAAAAGCCAAGAAATCATTTGTTTGTGTGTATACTCGCAACGGCGAGAGCTAGGTTTATTACGAAATACATGCAGAGTAGTCCATTTATATGTACTCATATGTAGTGTTACCCAAACTTTAAAGTCTCGCAATAGACGCTTTACAAGAGATGAAGGCTTGAAAGAGTTTTCGAAGCTCCAGAATTCATTTCTAGGATTATTTTTACCTCAAACCTAAAAGCCAGCCCTCAGGAGATGAGGAGATGGGACCAAAATTGTAATTTTTTAACTCACTCGAGTTTGGTTTTTTAACCCCTGAATCTATTTTTTGGGTTATTTTGACTCCATATGCAAATCCGGATCCTCGAAAAGGCAGAGTGGGCCAAAATTAAAAATTTTTCGATTTCATCAAGCGAGATGTCGAAACCCGTGTTTTTGGACTCCTTGAATGCATCTTCGAGGTAATTTTCTTCCAAATCCAAAAGTTTATTCTCTAGAATGAGAAGTGTTCGAAATTGGAAAATATTCGGTGACAGCTTTTCAATTTTTGTTCCACTTGTAACCTTTGAAAATCAAATTTCATGTTTAGAATAAAAATTCCCCCCTCTCGAGGCCCTTATGAACATGAAAGGGCATAGAGATCCGAAATTTTAAAATTGGGTATCAGGCTAAAATTTTAATTTTGAGTAATAACTTGAAAAATGGAATACTTCTTTATGTAATTTGGGGCACTGATTTCAAGTTTGGCCTTAGTTTTTCGATTTGAACTTCCTTAGATGTCTCTGTGGACATGAGAGGGTATCGAGGTCCAAAATTTTGAACTTGGGTACTGGGCCAAAATTTTAATTTCGAGTAATAACTTGAAAAGAAGCAATATAAATTATGTAATTTGGGTTGCTGATTTCAAATTTGGCCTTAATTTTTCGATTTGAACCCCCCTAGACGCATCTGGTAACATGAGAGAACATGCACTGAAAAAAATGAGAAATGAAAAATAAATAAAAAGTATTAAAAAAATGATACATTTTATCCAAAAAAATAAATAAATTTATCCCAAAATTGATAAAATTTATTCTGAAAAAAATGATATTTATCGAAAAATTTGGTAAAATTTATTGCATCGAAATGAATTTTACCAAATTGTGCGATAAATATTATTTTTTCAGAATAAATTTTGACAATTTTGTAATTTTTTTGGATAAAATTTATTTATTTGTTTCTTTAGTGTAGGGGCTCAAAATTTCAAACTTTCTCCCTCTTTCCATTTAAGTATAGAAAATACATTTTTTACTTTCCATTTATTGGAAAGTCAGGTAGGTACTAAATTGTTCATCATGGTTGAATGGGACATCGGGACCATGTTTTTTTCACGTACAAATAATGTAGGACTGTTATGTAGTTTTCAGATTTCAGTAGGCGTGTATGTTTTTCTTTCAGAGTAGGCGCGGAGTAGGGAAAATTAGAATTTGAATAAAAAGGTAAAAATTGCGGGATGCTTTGAATTCCGATTTCTCAAAAACTCCTCGACCGGTTGAGCTGAAATTTTCAGGAGTGCCAGAGGAAGGTTAAAGGGTCCTACAGTAAAATTTTGAGCTCAATCGGTTGAGGTAAGTTGACCTTTTTGTAAACTAGTTTCAAAGGACAAATTACACAGTAAAAATATAGAATTAAACAAAACCTCATTATATTGTAATACTTCCATCTATCAAGAAACCAACAAGTCAATTTATAGACTTTCACAACATAGGTATTCATTTACCATCAAGAACTCAAAATATATCAAATTAACAGAATTTTTCGTAGTAACCATTAAAGATAATTAATTTTAGTTCTTTTAATTCGTAATAAAGTTACATTACGTTGTACAAACCGAAAAGTTTTTTTAATACTATGTAGGTATGTGAAAAAACTTCTTTTTTTCATTTCTTCAAGTGTAATTGACGATTACAGAGATTACATTGAATAACCGCCTCGGAGTTAAAAATATGGATTGAGATATCATATCCCACTCGATAAAATTGAAATTTCTTTAATTTTGATAAATTTTTATCACATTCGTTGTTCCAAGGGTCCAGTTTTGCGTCAGGAGTCAGAATAATAATAATAAAATGGATTCAGGGAATGTCGAAAAAAATTTACAGTCATTCCTTTTGGTAAAAACCTTAGATCATGAATAATTCAGAGATGAGGCAATGTTTTATATTTGTATGTGAAGAGAAAACCTCATAACTTTTTATTAAAATGTTAATATACCTACCTACTTACCTGAATAAGTATACTTTTTCATTTTTTTAAAATTTTTTCTTCATTTTTCATTACTTTTCCTTTTTTTTTTCATTTTTAAAATTAGAATGTTTCCTTTTTTTTCCAAAACATAACCCCTTTTTTTGAATAAAATAGTTTATAGTATCTTGGGCTTTTTTACATTATACATTACAATTTAGAGAGACAGTGATTCCAATATTACTAATTCAATTTTTTTTGTAAAAATCAAACATTATAAAATTTTATTGCACTTTAAAAAACCATAACTTTAACATTTTACATTATATTCTAATTTAATCGAGCAGCGCTGCCAGCAGTACAAATTTAAACACCAAATTAATTTAAAATAATTTGAAAACATTGAAAAAAAATTAACGCAGAAACGTTGCACTTTTCAAAAATTACCCTCTCCCCCCAGATTTAAGACGTATCCAATATCCATGTCATGATTTCAAAACATGGATTTCGATTCCTTACTCGATGAAGTTGAAAATGAAAATTTTTAATTTTTGGTCTTACCCCACCGCTGAGAGTCTGCTCCCGAGTTTGGGGTCAGTCCCAGAGATGAATTCAAAAGCTTCGAAAATCCCCTTACAGCCATTTTCGAAATGTTTTTCATGTAATTTTTTTCGAGTTTTTCCTCTCATGTTGTGTTGTTATGATTCGCAATTCAATAATTAGACCCCCCCCCCGAGAGTGAAAATAATTCAAATAATTTTCTTGACCCGAAAAACTGCAAAAAAATCAAATTCGCAAATTCAAAAACCCATCTCTCTTTCAGTGCCTTTGGTGTGACTTTAAATTTCGGGTAACATTATGAATGGCTCACCTTGTATTTTGTTTCGGCGCGTTTTCGTCGTTAAAGTACAAAGACCAGAGCAGACGTGCTGGTAAAAGTTTGATTTATATACCGGCTGTGTTTATTTTTGAAATAATCTTTAAGGTCGGCTGCGTTGTTGCGACGACGAAACCAGAATCGAGTCAATATTTTCACTAAATAAAATATTAAAAATTGCCGAGCCGAGCTTTTAGCCCCCTTCTGCGGAGAGCGATTTTCCAAAATGTCGTTTTGATAAAGCGACGCGCCGCCGTTTACAAATCTCCCCTTCTCTCCCTTTCAACTGTGTCATGACAATGTTTTTTAATATATTTTCGTGTATGCTGTACTCGAAATGATTTAAAACGTATAATGGTCATACAGATGATTCGGTCTCTTTATATAGTTGAAAATACACGATGGCTTTTTCATCGAAACTGAACTTCGATTTATATAACATTTGTAATATATTTTGTTGTCGGTGGCTGCTTCAGCGTCAGATGTGAAGGGAATATTTTCAATGTTTTATTCGTCGGCGGCGTGTATTTTTTTTTTTAATTTAACCAAGAACGGAAGTTGCTTTTTCATTGTTGGTTTTATTATGATTTCGCTTTAGTTGCGTGTGGTAGTGGATTCGTAGTAGTTTTTTGATTACTGTCGACTTTCTTGTGGGTGAATTTTTTTCTCATTTTAATCATTATTTCTTTCTTTATTTTTTTTCGGAGGCGGTGTTGAATGGGAAGCTTTTGCCCGTCCGATGACTTCGGGTTTTTTCTCTTCTTGTTCCTTGGCGTTTAATTTTTCGTCAGCGTTTTTTTTCAGTACTGTGTGCTGCCTCTACGGTGCCTGTATAGGAGGAAACGGTATAATGTATTTACGGAATCGAATCCAATTATACGAGTTGTTTTATACGACAGAGCGCAAAAAACACCGAATGGAAACTTCGCGAGGTTTTTGACATTTGGCGTGACGGGCGAAGCTTTTTTATATTTTAATGTAAATAGAATTTAATTGAAATTTGAACAGCGACTGGGATGAATTTAAATGTCGCGTCGGGTCCGTAGCTGGTTGTATATAACTGACCCAAAAAGATGGTGTATTTTTATCGCGCGGATGCGGATTTCAAAATGAAATGTAATGCAACGGTTTATGAACGTTTTATACCATTATCGAGTTTTCATAAGTGATGCTCCGATGTGTTTATACGTTTTATATACGTACGAACGTTTATCGCGATTTTTACGCGTTTTATTAATTTTTTTTTTCGCTGGGTCTACGTATATTCATTCTCGGACACGTATGAATTGTAAAATATCTATTAGCACGGTTGAATGGGTAAAAATAATCGTACCGTGGGCGATACGAAACGACGCGGTTCCAATGAATCGTAATATCGGTCGGTTGATGTGGATTTCGCGCCAGGAATCAGTATGGGTTAATAAAAGGTTTAGATGGAGATAGTAAATACGATGGTTGAATTTATTGCACGCTGATTCGAGTACCTTGTGTTTTTAAAATTGATGGTAATGTGATGTTTTGGTGGGAATTTGACGGAATTTTTATACTCTATCGTTACCTGCGCTAGGCCCTATATTTTCAAGGTACCAATCGGCCCTCATACCTTGAATCAGTCCAAAATCATAGAGGTAAATGAAAGAGAGAAGGTTGAAATTTCAAACCTAAATTTTCAGTCATTTTATAAATTGGAGTGTGATTTCCATGAAATTTAAACGATTTTGCTCGTCGACGGTAATTTTTTTCGTCATAATGTGAGAAAACTGTACTGATCGCGATGCAAACACCGTTTAGTCATTCCATATCAGTTTAACCGATTTTTGACTCGGGGTCCTCAGATTTTACAGAAAATTTTTTCGTGATGTTATGTTAACTCACCAAACAGAAAACTACTTTATTTCCCTTCAGAACGATTTCAGGGTATCCACTGTTCATGAAAATCCTGAAAGTCATGAAATTTGAAAAAAGACATGAAAGTTATGAAAAAGTCATGAAAGTTATGAAATTTAAATTGAAAAAATTCATAATTTTTTTCAGGTCATAAAATTGGGTAAAGTCATGAAATTTAAAAATTTATAAAAAGTTATATAACTTTAAAAAAGTTACGTAAAAGTTTTAAAAATTGAAAAAAACGTGAAAGTCATTAAATTTAAAAGAAAAACAGAATTTGATTTTTTTTTTTTTAAAAAGACAAAATTTGAAAAAATCATTAATTTTTTAAAATCACGAAAAAGTCATAATTTTTCCAAAAAATTGTTAAAGTTATGTACGTAAATCATAAAAAGTTATAAAATTTGAAGAAAGTCATAAAAATTGAAACAAAGTCGCAAATAAGTCATAAAAATTGGAAAAGTCATAAAAATTGGAAAAGTCATGAAATTTGAAAAGTAATATAAAGTTATATAAGTAATTTGAAAAAAGTCACGTAAAAGTCATAAAAATTGAAAAAAACTCGGTCATTAAATTTGAAAAAATTCATAAAATTTGAAAAAATACACAAAATTTGAAAAACAGTCATTAAATTTTTAAAAGGCCACGAAAAGGTCATAATTTCTTCAAAAAAAACGTTAAAAGGTCATAAAATTTGAAAAAGTTATGTAGGTCTAGGAAATGTATAAAATTTGAAGAAAGGCACAAAGAATGAAAAAAAGTCACAAACAGGTCATAAAAATTGAAAAAATTCACAAATAGGTCATAAAAATTGAAAAAAAAAACAAAAAAGTCATGAAAATTGGAAAAAGTTTTGAAAAATCATAATATTTGAAAAAATTATGAAAAAGTCATAAAATTTGAAAAAGTCATGAAAATTGATAAGGTCACGAAAGTCGTAAAAAAGTCATAAAACTTGGAAAAAGTAATAAAAATCACAAACATTTAGGAAATTTGAAAAAAATTCGTGAAAGTCAGAAAAGGTGGTAAATTTTTGTGAGAAATTCTTAGAACTTTTCCCGTTTTTTCTTTTATTTTAGCAGTGCTGGAAACTGCTTAATATTTTCACGAAAAAAAGCAACCAAAAGTTTTGTAAAATCAAAAAATTAATCCAATTGACGCTTTGGGCTTACGAGGAGTGGAGGAGAGGTTTCTTTCTTTTTCAAATTGCCAATTTTTAGTCAAAGTATTGAATTTCAAGTTATGTCGTCGGAAAGGATTGGTAATGAAAGAAGATTCAGTGTTACTTATAAAATTTTTCCAGGGTTGCAATTGAGCTTTATTATTAAAAGCTAAATTTACATTACAAAGAAGCTCTTAGCACCCCATTTATTGTCTGTAAAACATGAAGTAAATAGATCTCGGTGGTGGCAAGGTGGCGATGCTCCAAAATTTGGGTTCGAATTTCAAAAAAATTGAAAATTATGTGTTTTCGTTTTTTATGTTTTTTGATGTGCTTAGGTAGTTCGAATATCAGCGAATTTTTTAGATTTGACGATTCTGATTTTCTTCATGAAAGCCAAAATTTCTTTTTTTTTTGTAGTACGACCCATTGACCCTATAAAAATATTTTTCCTCTTAAACTTGCGGCTGAAACGAAAGAATAATAACGGATCATAGGCCGTAGTGGGTCATACCAAAAAATGAGATCCATTTCGAACTTGGCGTCCCAAAATCATAACAGAGAACAGACGATATGCTGCATGATATATCTTGCACAAAGAATTCAAATATGAGAGGAGGACGTCATGTCCGAGGGTGGTCCATAGGTAGTTAATGGAATTTTTTGTCAAGTAGTGAATTTTTTACTAGAATAACAATGAACTTTCATATATTGACTTTTTTCATTTTTGTTGACTTTGAAAATACATCCAAGTAATTAATAATTACAGAGATTATAAACTTTGCTATACTGATGGCTCAAAAATTGAATCCCAGTTTTCAGGATATGCCTTCTCAATAGATGGAAACCTACAAAACTACGTAACTAACAAACATTCATCTATCTTCACCATAGAAATCACAGCTATTTTTCACTGCCTAAAAGTTATATCTGAAACAAACCCCCACACAAAAAATTTCTCATTATAACAGATTCACTATCCTCCCTACTAGCAATCCAAAATAAATTTTCCGACCTATACATAATCCAAAAAATCCACCAAGTAATCTCTGACATTCAATTCTCCAACATAAAAATAATATTTCTGTACATACCCAGTCATGTAGGCATTGAAGGAAATGAAGAAATCGATAAAGCCGCAAAATCAGCCGAATTACCATCCCCTCTCAACCTCTTAAATCCCCATGACATAAAAAATACCCTCACTCAAACCCAACTCACAACTTGGCAAAATTTATGGAACACTAAAACTAACAACAAACTCCATATCCATAAAAAATCCATCCTCCCTTGGAAAAAACTTTCACACCTCAATCGATCCAATGAAATAACAATCACACGCCTCAGAATCGGACACACAAAACTTACCCATAACCATTTATACCTCCGAGCTCCCAAACCCAATTGCCCTTTTTGCAACTCCGAACCTATAACCACTCAACACCTCCTCTTCCACTGTCCTAACCTAAAACAACTGAGACAAAACCTAAACATCTCTGAAAACAATCTAACAATACCAGACTCAATAACAGAAACACACAAAATCCTACTTTTGATAAAAGAACTCAAACTCCAACATCAAATTTGAATAACCTTTTCGTTCCAATCCCTTCATTACACTGGGCGTAAAAGTCTTAGTAATTACAAACGCCCAGTATAAAAAAACTTAATTAAAAAAAAAAAAATCCATTTTTTTTTTTCATATATCAAAGATATTTCTCAATTATTAATTTTGTTTAAGAATTTCGATGACTTTCAAAATGTTTAAAAATGACAGTTTTTGATGTACCGTACTCCATTTTAATTTTTATTTAGTATTATATCAAGTCGAAAAAAGTTGAGAAAAAGTCCGGATTTTGCAAAAAAAAAAAAAAGTCGAGAGGGACTTCTTTAAATTGCTAATTTAGAAACCTTGCTTCAATCCCTAAGCCAAACGTTAGCAGTGAATTCTGAAATAAAGTATCCAATTAAGTGTTTTAATTTATTGACATGGACACAATAAGGAAAGAACAGCTTATTTCGAGCATTTATATTATGCCATAAATATTCAACTCCAGCGTTATTAATTATTACAAAGGTATAGGAATACTTTGGCGACTTCGCATCACTTGTGAGATCCCTTATCAAAACAACACCTACAACTTCTCTTCAACTTCGCGAACGATTCGACATTTAGAAAAATCGTCCCCGAACTACTTCCTTCACGCCAACGATTCGAGTTGTATTCCAATAGAAGCGAGTTCTTGACACTTTATTAATTCTGAATAAACTTCGGAGACCAATTACCTATACCCGAACACATTCACTAAAAAAGCCCAAGTCCATAAGGTGTGGATTTAAAGGCAATTTAAAAATTAATATCGTTAAAATTCGATTCGCCGGTAACGCCCGTTCGGATAATCCGAACGATGTTTTTTTTCTCTCTGCTTCTCTTTTCACACGGCCGGGATAAAAGACTAAGAGACACTTCTCGCCTCGTTTTTATTCAGCGACCGTATTCTTCGGGTAGAAAATATACGAGAGTCGATTCTAAGTTAGCTATAGGATTGGCGAAATTTCTATAATGGCATTTGGCCACTTGCGATACAATTCAACAACAGTACAAATAATGGCTAATGGGATTTAAACTTGTAACGTTGCGCTTAGAAAGTTTTTTTTGCACGCAATTCAAAACTTATTCACGGGTCGTTGCCCATCGAATACTGTGAAATCGGCATTTTTATTTTAATTAAATTTTCAATATTAGTTTATTTTTATCATGGCAAAACAAAAAATTATTTTCAAAGTTTATATATACTTATTCCAAACGCATCAAAGTTAAGAGTGAAAAACTTCGGCCTTAAAAGGAAATGTAAAGTAATGTCGGAATAAGAATTTTTCTCGCTGTTTTTCTCTTTCTTCTTCTTCGTTTTCTTTTTCTACTTCCATCAACTTGATGAAATAAGTTTTATCCTATTCTACATAAAAATTAAACTTGGACAGATTGTCGCGTTGTTTTTCTTATTTTTGGTTTTTATCATTTTTTAAATCAAATTTTTGGTTTAGTTTTGGGAGATTTACCTGCTTAGTTACTCAGTTTAGCATAATTTTTTTTGTTTTTCACGAATTGATATTTATGAAACTGTGTCAAGTATGATGCTGTTCGATACAAATTTTTATACAACTTTGTTATTTTTACTATGTTTGGATTTTAAATTTAAGAAAAAAAAATGTACTGTATTATCAATTATCATCGTAACTGAACTGGTTCTGAAGTAAATATTAAAACATAAAGAGCATTTCCTGTTAAGATGGTGAAATCGGCCCTTGACCCGATCGGGACAAAAATCTCCCAAAATGTTGGTATTGATGTAAAACCACCCCAAAAAAGTTTTCAACCCCCTACCCCCACCCCCAACCGAATTATGGGGCCATCAATGCTCGAAATTCAATAATTTCTATCTCCGGTAGGGGTGGTTCAAACATTTTGAAATTTTCACAGATTATAGACAATATGTAGTAGTATATGTGAAATTTTTTTCAAAAAAATTTTCCCAAATTTTCCAAGGTTTTCCGCGGTTTAAAAATTTCAAAAATTCGTCAAAAAAGGGGGGAGGGGGAGCCCCGAAATTTTTTTCTCTCCAAAATTTTGTGACACCTTTGGGTACAACATATATTTTTTTGGAGACCTAAAAATGAGTGCAACATGGATTTAAAAAATAAAATCCATAAAAAAACACATTTTTTCGATGTTTTCCCACCTTTCTATAAGAAGTTTTAAGGATGATATTTCCAACAAAATAACAATTTTGGGCAGATTATGTCGAAAGACACTCAAATAAACATTTTCCATTGCCGGGGTAATCAAGGGAATGATAATACGCGGCACGGCGCGATTGAATGTGATTTTTCTACTTGCAAGCGGGCACTCGCATTTCCCGGCCGCGACTCGTGGCGGTGAACTATTCGCGTACGCGCCATTTCGAGGGTTGAACGAGAACTCATTCTAAGTTAATGATAAACCTCGAATCCTAAGTTTAAATAAGAAAAAGTGAAAGGTTTCATTTACAATGAAAAAAACCTTTCAATTTTATCATGTTAAACTTAGGGATTTTAATATCATTACTTAGAATGAGTTCCCGTTCAACCCTCGAAATGGCGCGTACGCGAATAGTTCACCGCCACGAGTCGCGGCCGGGAAATGCGAGTGCCCGCTTGCAAGTAGAAAAATCACATTCAATCGTGTCGCGCTGCGTATTATCATTCCCTTGATTACCCCGGCAATGGAAAATGTTTATTTGAGTGTCTTTCGACATAATATGCCCAAAATTGTTATTTTGTTGGAAATATCATCCTTAAAACTTCTTATAGAAAGGTGGAAAAACATCGAAAAAATGTGTTTTTTTATGGATTTTATTTTTTTAATCCATGTTGCACTCATTTTTAGGTCTCCAAAAAAATATATGTTGTACCCAAGGGTGTCACAAAATTTTGGAGAGAAAAAAATTTCGGGGCTCCCCCTCCCCCCTTTTTTGACGAATTTTTGAAATTTTTAAACCGCGGAAAACCTTGGAAAATTTGGGAAAATTTTTTTGAAAAAAATTTCACATATACTACTACATATTGTCTATAATCTGTGAAAATTTCAAAATTTTTGAACCACCCCTTCCGGAGATAGAAATTATTGAATTTCGAGCATTGATGGCCCCATAATTCGGTTGGGGGTGGGGGTAGGGGGTTGAAAATTTTTTTGGGGTGGTTTTACATCAATACTAACATTTTGGGAGATTTTTGTCCCGATCGGGTCAAGGGCCGATTTCACCATCTTAACAGGAAATGCTCTTTAATTATTTGAAATTTTTAAGTGTATTTTCCTGTATGACTCATTGACACTAGATAAAAATTTTAATTTCCCAATTTCGGAAGAAAATATCGATCTTTTAGTTTCAACTTTCTGCAATCAACTTTCAATTTTCAACTTACTATTTTGTTTTTGACGTTCAATTTTGATTTTGGATTTTTAGTTTTCGATATTTTAATTTTCAAATTTTAACATTCAATTTTCGATACTTGATACCTAGTTACCTACATACTTACTTGGTTTTTGATTTTCCAGGTTCAATTTTAGATTCTTGACCATCAGCTTTTGATTTTCGACGATTGATTTTCAACATTTCCATTTTCTATTTTTGACTTTAGATTTTCTACTGTTGACTTTTAGCACTCAGCTTTAAATTTTCATTTGATTTTTGGCACTTGGTTTTCAATTCTCAAATTTTGACAACTAATTTTTCATATTTCATTTTCGATTTTTTGATTTTCTGTTTTCATTGTTCAATTTTTAACATTTGATTTTCAGCTTTAGTTCTCGATTTTTGATATTGAATAGAATTTTGAATGTTGAGATTCAATTTTATTTAACTAATCAAATTTTAAAAAATTTACTCTCCTAATAATTTTCTTGCGAACTGATGCCTTTTTCATAAAAAAAATTCATGAAGAAAATCAGAACATGGCAGCTAGCTAAAGTTGAAAGCCGAAAACCGAATTTTCCTTCGAAAATCTAAAAAAAATTAGCTAGCTGAAGCCAAAATTTGTTATGACTGAATAGCCAAAAGCCAAAAAATTTAGCTATTTTCCAGATTTTTCAAAATCGGTGATTAAGGACTCCGGTATATCAAAAAATAGAATAAATATTGTTTTTTTCCAAAATATTCATTATTTATTTCATTTTTTCATATTCTATGGTGGGTTTTGCCAATTTTTCGTTGAACTGTGAATCAGATGTCATTTTCAAAGCAATTTTCAAGGTCAGCGTGAAATTCTTATATCAATATAGGGGCATATTGTTTTTGAATTTGGTTAGTTTTAGCTAGCCAAATGATGGTCAAAAGCTAGCTTTATTTTTGAGCTAGGCGATAACCGAAAGCCGAAGCTTTGTTTTTCAAGGTCGATAATTTTAGCCAAAACCAAAAAATTCGGATGCAATGCTTTGAAAAAAATTATTCAGCAATGTTTTTTAAAAATTTTCAAACTTATTGACTTGAGAGACTGATTATGTGCCTAAAAAGGAACTCAGCTCCTGATTTTTACACAGTAAGGTAAAGGGGGAAAATCATACCTATTTTGGATCTTGATAAAAATTGGTGAGCTATTTTGTACTTTGCCTTGTATGAAGGACCTCTCAAAAAAAATTGAGCTAGTGGAGTCATTTTCGAAAAAATACATTTTTTGCCATTTTTGGGTGTACCATCTGCTGGGAACCTCAGATATTCTGACAAAATAAAACAAAAAAAACACATATTTTTTTATTGAAAAACAATTTTGAAATTGGATGCTTAAATAAGGATTCCCCAAAGTCCACCCAGTTCATGGCCTCATGAGATAGTTGATGGACACACCAAATTTTCCTCAATTAGTCATCAATTTTGTTGACTTTTTTGAACAACTGAACTGAACGGGAACCTGGGAACTCTTTTTTTTATTGAGCACCCCAATCTCACATGGAGTGGGGAAAATCTATTCAGCAAATAAGGGGATACATACGATTAGTTTCTGACCAACCTCACCCTATCCACCATGACGCCATATAAGAATTGGGTTGGCTGAAAACTAGTATCGGGAGAATACAATAATATACGTTCTGTTCCACCAGTACTGATTCTCAAATCACTAAATGCACAACTGTAAAATTCTATGAAAATTGCATAGTTAGGTAAATCAAAATGCAGCTGCATGAAATCGAAAAAAAAAACGAAAATCATTTCAGATAACCAAAATAATTTTTGGTTCAATTTTGAGGTGTTTGAATAAGCGATTTGATTTTATAAAAATAAATAAGAAATCATCAAATTCGCGATCTGCAATTTTTCAACCCTGATAACGGACAAAAAGTGGTTTTCAATTGCAAAGTCAATGATTCAGGGAGAGTAGTAACTCAAATCACAAATTTTCAGAGAGTAACTGAAGTTCCCAGCAGGTGGTACTACCTAAAAATAGCAAAAAATTGTTTTTGTTTTTTTGAAAATGAACCCACTGTGAGGTCGGTCAGATACGTTTGTCTTTGGGTGGGGGGAGGGGGATGAAAATTGTTTCGGATGATTCCTCTTTTCAAAGTGAACTGCCTCATAAATTTTCGACAAAATCCAACTATTTTTTGCTCCACTTTTAGGGCATCTCATACAAAAATTGCTAACCCATTGATTGAAAAACAGCTCGTTCTAATTAGTACCTCTGATTCGAAAATGAATATTGGATTCTGTACCCAAGTTTTTTCCCTGTTGGGGGTCATTCCACGTCAGTTTGTACGCAAAGTGGTTGGTGGGGTCGGCGATTTTTTTCATTTTTTTAATGTGGGTAGACCTCGATGAGAGATGACGAATGCCACAAACCGCAGCTCTCAAAGTCATTTTGGAGGGCTGCCACGAGCATTTAAAGTTTTGAGGTTAAGTTGGATATGGTAAACTTGAGGTGTAGATAACTCGAAAACCACGATGGGTTGAAAGTTGAAACTTTTTCTAATGTGTAGAGCCTTTGAAGAGCTTTTTTACGGTTTTTTGAAAATCAATGTTGCCACTTTTTTCAACACGAAAAATTAGCTGTAAAAGTTTAAAAATGACATTTCTCTATGATGTCAATCGCCAAAAATTCTGAAAAAAATCTCCAAAGTACAACACTTTACATGCTGATTAATATATTAAAAAATTGAGGTGACGTTATTTCGTATTTTCGAGAAAAAAAAATTCCAAAAATTGGAAAAAAATACAATTTTTTTTTCAAAGGTCAAAATTGTGTAAATCCACACGTTGCGTACGAACTACGAACTGACGTGGAATGATCCTTGGTAGTTTCATTATTTATTTTTATACGATCGAAGAAAAATTGAGAAATTTAAATTTTCAGGTTGAATTTCGAAAGGAAATTTGAAAATACGTATAATAACATGTAAATTGGTAAAATTTCAAATTTCGATAAAGAAAAAAAAACACCTTATAAATACCCCGATACTTACAATCTCTTACCACGAATTCAGCCGTTTATTTCAAATCCCATTCAAAAGGTTCCCACAGTCGACTCGCCGAGGACAAAAAAAGCCTACCAATTCGTACAACATTCGGGTCGTAAAACAAACACGCCTTTTGTAATTTTCGCGGTGCAAGAAAAATTTTCTTTAAATAGGAAATTTTATATTTGAAATAGTACATTCGCCGTTTTTCGGTTCGGTTTATATAAGCGGGTCGTCGTCGCGTGTGCTATATGTGCAAGTCTATACTACGTATACAGTATATTGAAAAATGGAGCCGGAATTTTATAATTTTTCATTCGGTCGCACGCTGGGACCAACCTTTTCGTAGTACGGTCTTATATACGTTGAATGTAACGCCATCGGCAGCGGCATCGGCACCGGCACCGGCTCCCTGTGCGCGTAGCGTCGCGTATTACGTACCAATTCCCCCAACACGGAATTAGAAACTTGTCTTGTGGAAACTGATTCATACTCTTTTCTTACAGCGGCTTTCATTTTCGCAGTGAAAGTTAATCCTTTAAGCCATAATTTATTGGCTAAATTATCTGCCAGCCAAAAGGGACATCGTTTAACCTGAAATCAATTTTCTCGTTCCTTAGCCGGGCCTTTTATCCGCTGCTAACTCTCTCGTATAGATTATTTCTAATCGCTCGCTTCCTATATAAATGTTACCCAAATATTACTTCTCCGTCGAAATTATCATAATACTCTTATTCCGCGCCGCTTCTCGCTTCGCCTTTCCAAATATGAATATTACAATTCGCTACGAGACGACACGCCGAGAACGAAAAAAACACTACAGCTTGTGATAAAAACTGTCAAAACGAGGAAAAACCCCTCAGTTTTGTCGTAATTGAAATAAAAAAATTATAAAACCGAAGTTGGCTGCTTTAAAAGCTGCTACTTCGACGTGGCGTTTTTTTGTTTTTGTTATTTTTTTACACCACTGGCACGTCACAACTGTTATTTTCTAATTGTTTGTTCGAACGAGAAAAAACTAAGGCCAAGTCCGACTACGGCATTAAAAAGTTGAAATATGTACAAATCTACGCACCGCGTTGACCGACTCGACGTGAAAAAAAAGCCTAAACGGTGTTAAGTCTTTTTTCTCGCGGAATTAATCCTCGTCGTTTCCCCCCTCGTATCCTTCGGTTACCAAATTTTATACAACTTTTATATGTTCAACGGTCGTATTATTACGAATTGGATACTTACGTAATCTGAGAGAAAAAACAACGCACACATGGTGGGAATATTCCATTCTGATTTTAATCTTGACGAATTACCCATCGTGTGGAATTTTTTCATTGTACATGGGAGAAAAAATGTCTCAAATAAAGCAAATATTACGTGATGTTGAACAAAAAAAAAGGCAATAAAGTACCCCCTTCTTCGTAAAAAAATTCGCATGTGAATTACGTAGTCGTACGTATGAATTTTCTGTAACAATCTTCAATGTAATATCTTTCCGGTGAAAAATAACTCCACCTTTGACTCCTGTGCGATAATCAACAACGTAAACAAATACAGCTTTGTTTACCAAAACCCGATGACTTTGGTAAATAGACATTTACCTATTTATCATAAAAACAAACGAGTTTGTAAATATTAGGTAGTTCATTTTTTTTCCTCCAAGTTTTCCTTTTTCTGTTTAGAGGTTTACATTTCCCGAAGGACGACAAACCCAGCACCATTAGTATATTGAGAGGAAATCCAAGTCGAGTTTTCTTTGTATGGGTAAAAAATGCCAAAGTCTGTGCGTGGTTGAGAACAAATGGATTTTTGATAGAACTTCGAAAGTATGGTATGCCAAAATCTTGAAATTTTTTGAGAAGAGATGGCGGATGATAGTTTTGGGTTGATAGAGTACATTTTGTATTAAGTGGTTACTCCTAAATTCGATAATATGTAGTCGATGGAAATTATAAAAAAATTAGAAATATCAATTAGTGGTTAAAATACGAGTAGGTTCGAAATTGCTTCAAAATGGTGTAAAAATGATCCGAATAAGTAGGTAAATCAAGTGTCTAAATGAAAAAAAAAATTGTTTAAGAGTTGACGAAAGGAAAGATAAAAATTTCAAAATGCTGTAGAAAATCTTCAAGTGGCTGAAATCATTGAAGATGACGACAGCATTTGTTGAAAATTGTCTATAATGTATTTATACATTTAAACACACCTTTCATTTTCTAAAAATCATCCAAAATATCGTAAAAATTGTTTAAAAACAAAAATGTCATAAAATATGGATTTTTAGGTGAAGGAGGAAAGAGGTCAGTCTGAAATAAAAATTCTTCTCCACTTCATATAATGAGAAAAGTCGTGTCACCTCGTAGAAAAACATAAAAATTTGTCAATTTTATTTTAACGTACCTACCTATTTCTGTAACTTTTCAACACTTTTTGATTTGTTGAATTTGCTTGTCGCAATTTTGGAAACTTGAAAAAAAAAGATATGAGTATCTAATGAAGTATTGCAAAATGACACCTTTTTAAAAAATCTGCGGTGTTGTAGTAAGTTCTGATTTTTAAACAAATAAATGTCTGTACACGTACAGAACAACTGAAATAATTTTATTTACAATTTTTTATTTGATTGAAAATTGAAAAATTTTATTTGAAGTTTTTAGAACAGTTTTTAACTTTTTCAATACACGTGTACGCTGGATTTACTTATAAATTGATTATAATGTATTTTTACGAACTTTTACTAATTTTTTTGAGCATTATAATAAAAATAATTGCATTTTGAGCTAAGCAGATGAATGCTCTTGGCGCAGAACCCGCTTCTCTTCAAAAACGTTTATTCAAATATTTTCTTTTTAGATTTTTGAGTTATGTTAAAAGACCTTCATTTTACAGGTTCATATATGAACATTGGAGTACGAAAATTATAAAAACGCGAAATAGTGTAGATTAATAAAAAAAAAAAACATGAAATTTTGAAAAAAAAACTTAAAACAAAATAATTGACAGATAATAATTTGTTTTTGTTGAACAATTGAGATATTTTTCTTTATTTACTTTCTCAATTATAAATCAGTGAAAATTATCGAAAATCACTGAGAAACAGTCAGAATGCAGCACAGGAGAAAATCAGTAAATTTTTTTTACTGAAAACAAATCAGTGAGAAAAATCACTGGAAAATCAGTGAAAACTCACTGAAAAGTCAGTGAAAATCTTTGAAAAATCAGCGAAAATTCGCTGAAAATCAGTGAATATTGCTGATTTTTCCTGTGCTACAATTAAATCTATTTTGTTGATTCAGTCTCAATTACAAAAATTCATCGAAAAATTGACAGCGAATAAAAATAATTTTTTTGGTTTTTGATTCCATTAAGATTTCTTTTTTCTGTATTTCAGCAGAAAAATTTTAAAATAAATCATAATTTTGTAGATGGAAAAAATTTTGAAAAAATGTAGCTCTCCAAGATTTTTGTTTGCAATTTTATAAAAATTTCAAAACTCAGAAACAAGATAAAAATCACTAAATTTTTTCATTCACTCCTTCGACCTCGCCCTCCAAATATACGAATCATGGAAAGAGGTGGGTGCGAGGTCAGAAATTTCGATGAAGGGTGACACTTCCAATCAAAGGGTCAAAGGCCATTTTGGCTTTACTCTCTCAATCATAAATCAGTGAAAATTATCGAAAACCACTGAGAAACAGTTAGAATTGCAGCACAGGAGAAAATCAGTGAAGAGTCAGTGAAATTTATAAAATTTGCTGAATATCAGTGAATTTCGCTGATTTTTCCTGTGCTGAAATTCTGACTATTCATCATTGACTTTTCACTGATTCAGGATGAAAGAGTAGACACATTAACCCGAAAGACCCTTCAATACCTTTTGTATTTCAACTACATAAAATATTCTAAGGAAATTTCGAAATGTTCCATGAAGTGTTAGATACTACTCTCTCATTTTGAATCAGTGAAAAATCACTGATAAATAGTCAAAATTGCAGCACAGGAAAAATCAGCAGGATTCACTGATTTTCAGGAAATTTCACAAATTTTACTGACTTTTCTCTGAATTTTCTCTGATTTCCCAGTAATTTTTCTCACTGATTTGTTTTCAGTAAAAAAAATTTTTCACTGATTTTCTCCTGTGCTGCTATTCTGATTGTTTCTCAGTGATTTTCGATAATTTTCACTGATCTATAATCGAGAGAATACATACCTCACTATAGTCGACTTGAAAAAATTTTTGCCTTGTGGTAAACATGATGATGATAAAATATTCAAACTTTCATAATACTGTTTTGTCCAATTCGTAGTACATATTTACTTATTTAAGTAAAATCATCAACAAGATTATAATCTTACGCAGAAATTATAAAATTCGAGAAAAAATAGAGGAAGGGGTTAAAATTCAATAAAAAAAATTGAATATCCAGTTATTTCAGTGACGCTAGCTATAGCGTAGTCAGGGTATTTGAAGTAGGTGGATAGTATATTGTACAGATTTGAGCAAAGAAAAATAGAAAAATAGCGAGATTTTTTGTAAAAAAAACAATCAATAGATACACTCTCTAAATCTGAATTTGTAAAATTTAGTAAAATTTTATCCTTTTTGAGTCAGTGAAACGAATTTAACTAGAAATTAGTGATTTTTCACTGATCTTTAGCCAAAATTACTGATTTTTACTGACAAATTGAGAATTGATTGAAAAAACAGTGATTTTTGACTGAAAGATCAGTGAAAATCACTAATTTTCAATGAAAATTATTTCACTGTTTCAAAATGGCAGAATTTTATCAGATTTGACTGATGTTTGAAAAGCGAATAAACTGTATGTCTTTTTGACTTTTTTATGATGTACTTACCTATAATGTCCTTGCCGAGCTGAAGGGGGAGGGGCTCGAGCCCCTTGATCCGTCCCCTTCCTTGGGTGTGCTTATGAACAAGATTGCTTTAAATATATCATGATTCAAAAGTTAATTTTTTTTTCAAATGTGCTTTCAGAAAATTCCACGTACAAATTTTTCAGATTTTAAAACATCAATTTATTGAGGTGTAAGGAGGGGTAGAACTGAAAAAAAGAGCTGAAATCAGTACTCATGTTTTTCACTCTTTTACTCGTTAGAATTTCATGTTGGACAATCCGAATGAAACGTAGAAAAAAAAACGCGAACACCCAATTTAATTAAAAATTTATTTAAAAACTTACACAAAAAGGTTTTGAAAATTCCTTAAATGGAATAATTATTTTCGAAAACGCATAAATTCGACGAAACCATTACGGTAAAATTTCTTCGCCAAGCTCACGATAGAAAACCAGTCTTGGAACGTAAATTTCGTGAAATATTTTCGCAATTAAAAAAAATATATGACGACTTTTTTTTCACACGTCTATCCTACAAAAGTTGTAACTTTTATGGGAAAACTCGAACGTTGCAATGGCCAGTGAAGTTTTTTCCCGAATCAAAAAACTTTTTGCAAAAATATCTCATTAAAAGTTTAAATACACCTAAGACGATTCGTAAAATGGGCGAAATTTCCCTCTCGGAGCGTGTTTTCGGAACACATTTGTTTTTGAAAATTCCATTATTATCGGCGATTGAAAAAATAAGAAAGGGATGCGACGTTGGGGGCGTTTAAGGAAAAAGGTAATGGTACCTAACATTGTATATTTTGCAAATATCCGCGAGTATATATTTAGTATTTCGACTATAAACGATTCGCAGCTCTTTTTTAATACGTTTTTTTCTTCTTCTCAAATTGAAATAAACGTTAGCATTTTTTCTCCCGACGCCGACGTCTACGTATATAGAAATAACGTATACGTACCTACGTATTATATATTTGTACCATTATGAATGATGCGCGAAATGGAAATGCATACGTATACCTAGACCTTCGTATATGGTTACGTAGCTTTCTGCGTTCTCACGGGCGAAACGTATAGAGAAAGAGACGAATGCTGAAAAACACGGGGCGAATTCAATTTTACGCTTTACACAAAATACGAGTACAAATACGTAAATGTTATGATAAGGTGCAGTTTTTAGTTTATCTTTGGATACTACTTCGGTTGTTATAAAGATATACGCCCGCGCGCCCGGTGCGTACCAGAAATTAATCCGCTTTCTACGAAAATATTACCAGTATATAACGTAAAGCCTACCATGTTATATACGATACGGGGCAAATAAATAACAAGATTTTGAAGCATTTTGCGGGCCCGTCCTTTTCTCGAGTGTCATTTCGAATACGAAATTCTTGCCAAAATTATCAGTAACCGAAACTGTACACGTCGAGATCGTCGGTCGTCGGTCAGAATTTCCATATTCATCCTTTCAGCGCTGGAGTGTTAACCGAATTCGAAATGTAGTGTTTTAGTATGTGTACAAATTTGGAAAACCTACGCGATATTTTGAACGGTGTTAGTTAACCAATTGCGTGTACGACTTCGGTCATTGGCATTGGCTCGGGTGGGTAAAATTTACTCGTCGAGTACGATTTTCGACAAGTTTCAAGTATCTGTATAAATTTTTAATTTTATTTGGAAGAAAATTTTAGTTGAAAATCTGACTCGGAGTAGAGAGAATTTTTTCATGTCTTTTGAATGTTTAATCCTTTGATAATTGTCGAGACTTCATTTTATTTTTAAACAGATGTCTCTCAGGAAAGGTATAAAAATGTCAGACTTTCCCCCGAAAAAATATCATTTTAAGAAATAAATCCCTCTAGGTATTATCTAAATACGGGAAACCCCTTCTCTCCTTCGACGAGCCAGTTTTAATTACGTCAGCTTGGAAACGTGGCGTATTCATTTCTTAATCTGTATAAGTACAAATTTCGCTGGTTTGGATACGTGGGTATAGCGAGTATTTGATGCTCTGGAGAAAAATACCAACTTATATCTGAAAATACGGTAATTCTTTTTGACCTTTTTCCGGCATTTTCGAAATCTTCCACTTTCTCCAATTCTTACGGGATTTATCTACGTGTACGACGTTCGCTCATCCAGCCACCCTTTCTTTTTTTATACGTCAAAAGAAATCACATAAAGTGCCAGTTGATTCGGTATACTTTTTAAATACAACCGCAACGTTTTATACGAATATGGACGTTATAAGAATCAATTTTTTTCGCCACCGATGCGATGTAAAAAGGAAATTCCCCCGAGCTGTCAATTTTCACGAGTTATTCGAAAATTCAATGATTTCGAGGTTCACCGTTTAGATAAATTATTGGAAATTCGTCCCGAGGTTTTCACGCGGAATTCCGCCGCCGCTGCTTGACGAAAAAGAAGTTACGAATTGAATCGTTTCGTTACGTGAGTTGTGTAGTTGGTACAGGGTGTTTGGAGAAGTTTGCTGGGTCTGGTTTTATCAGTTTTTTAAGGTGTTTGTACGTTTAACGTAGAGTGGAAGATTTCCCTGGTTAGAATATTTCGGAATGAGGTAATTTGGTAGAAAATGTTTTGGAGATTTTTGTGGTCGAAGAGTCTAGAGTCTGTCGAACTGAACTGTCTCAATACGAAATTAATTAATTTTTGGATAAAATGAAAATAATGTGTGGTTTTTAAATCTTGACCAACGTCTATCATTTTTTTACTCGATAAAAATAACGACTTGATTTCAACATAATTGGCGTTTTCCCAATAGTTGTATTTAGCGATGACGTTGAAAATTTTTTGTTTCTATGGACAGGGTGTCCAAAAAATCATAAAACGTGTTTTTTTTTTCTCGAAAAATTCAGCTGAAAAGGAAATATTGTACTCGTTATTTCGATTTATAAACTCTAATGAGCGGAGTATGTTAAGGTTGTTCTTATGAAATACATATGTATATTTTTGAAACCGGTTCAGCAGATTCCCAACTGGCTATTGATTTTCGATAATTTCTCGATACTCGATGAATGAAAGTAGGAAAAAACTTCCGAACGAAAGTTGTAAAGAATTGAGAGATCATAGTTTTTTTTTTAGTACCGATTCGACTTTTGAATGAAACCAGTTCGATAATTTTCAATCAGTGGTTGGCTAGGTTTTTCTGAAACAAATTCTGGCCTGAAAAATGTCAATTGGTGAAATTTTAGTGTTCTATGTACTTCTCTTCTTTTAAACTTTTTTTGTTACGATATGCGATTTTTTTGTATGTACATTCGGATGAAAAAATTCACTAAATTTATGATGCGATAGCAATTGCAAAAAATTTATCGAACATTAAAGATATTTTTTTTTTAAATTTTTTTATTTGCTGTGAGAGGTTACTGCTCTTTGAAAAAAGGTACTGGCTCATTCCATGTCAACTCAACCAGGTTTTGACCTTGGGTCTTCCGATTTCGCTCAAATTTTTTGTACGAGTCCCTCTCGATGGTCTAATGAAGGAATCACCGTCATTCCGATCCTAATCCTTCAGGGGGCGAAGGGTGGCCCTTGTAATTTTCGTATATGTAATTGGGATTTTTTGCAAAATGGCTCAACTTCGAAGACCCATATCTCGAGATCAGTCAAGTCCAAGATTGTAATTTATTTTTAAAAATTTACATTTCTACGTAGGAAAAAAAATGATTTTCATTTTGGAAAAATTTTAATAAAATAAATTTCTATTTGAGATTTGAGCAAATTCTTCATTTAGAATCATTTTTTTCGTCTCAAATCAACCAGATTTTTACCTTACTAGGAAGCCAACTCGAAGTAAAATTTTGTCCCGAAATAAAAATGAATCGAAAGTAGGTATATCATGAAAGAACGCCATATCCAAAATTTTATTGACTTGAGTTCATTTGAAGACCTCACGGGTAGAATGGGTTATCTGAAATCTAACGCGTTTTATGGTAACACGTTTTGATAATTTGTGAAAATGAGTATGTTAAAGGAAAAAATGGTTCTTCAAGAGTAAGTTTGAATCAAAACCGAATCTAAAAAATCATTTTTCTAGTTTTAAACTGAGGTTAAATGAACGTTCCCAAAACTGTGATTTTGGAAAAACAGTTGACCCGTCCTTCCCGCGAGGTCTTCATTTCTAGAATTTTGATGAATTTTTGAAATTTCAAAATCATCTCATCGTTCTGCAAAATATGAAAATTTGATCTAATCAATAAAAAAAACTGAAATTTTGTATATACCCTATTTTTGACCTTTCGAATAGATTGGGAGTGGATTTGAGAATCAGAGATTGTAGGTGCTAAATTTCATAAATGGATGACTTTTATAGGCTTTTCTCCAGTGCTGGAAAATTTCAAAATTATATGAAGGCTTCGAAACCTCTCGAAACTACTTCCAATCGATTCGGAAAGTCGAAAATAGAGTATCTACCATTTTTCAAAGCGTATTTTAAAATTTTTCTAGAAAAATTTTCTACCAAAAAATATGGATTTGAACTCGAAGTTACGAATTTCGGAAAAATGTGCTTTTTATCAATCAAACAGGTCATTAATTTGGGTTATTTGCGATGATAGGTGTTAAAGTTCATATGGACCATTTTTGTGGGCTTTTCTCCAATTCTAGGAAATTCCAAAATTTTCTGGAGGCTCCGAAACGTCTTAGTGTCTCTTCCAACCGATTTGGGTGGTCGAAAATAGGGTACCATATATACCAAATTTCTGCTTTTTTCATTGATTAGATCAAATTTTCATATTTTGCAGGATGATGAGGTAGGTAATTTTGAAATTTCAAAAATTTGCCAAATTCTAGAAATGAACTTAGGCAGCTGAAATTTTGTATATGGGTTCTTCTACTCTCTCATTTCGAATCAGTGAAAAATCATTGATGAACAGTCAGAATTGCAGCACAGGAAAAATCAGTGAAATTCACTGATTTTCAGTGATTTTTCACGGATTATTTAAAGAATTTCACAGATTTTGCAGTGAATTTCATAAATATCACTGAATTTTCAGTGAATTTTCACTGATTCCCAGTGATTTTCTTTCACTGATTTGTTTTCAGTGAAAAAATTTTCACTGATTTTCTCCTGTGCTGCAATTCTGACTGTTTCTCAGTGATTTTCGGTAATTTTCACTGATTTATAATTGAGAGAGTATGATCAATTTATTTTTATTTCGGCGCGGCGCAAAATTTTACTTTTATTCGAATTTGATTTTTTTTTTTGAAGTTTTGATCACTCCACAATTCCACATTTTGGAAAACTATGTACTGTCACTTTATGATGGCTCAAAAATATGTAAATAACGTATTTTTGTTGGTTCGACTAATTTTTACTTTTTAACAGTAATTTTATTGTGATTTTAACATTTTTGGACGTATTTTCATCTCATTTTTTGAAAATATTTTTAGTTTTCATTGCTTCAGTGCAATTATTCTCAATTTATATTAATTTTGTTTAAATTTCTAGTACTATCTGACTTCATTCACCTAACTCTTTCTGAATTCAAAAATTGGATTATTCTCTAATTATCTATAGCTCTCGTCCATCCCTTCAACTTTTTCTTTTACATTTGAATTTTTTACATGAAAATGTCAACATCGTTTGTTACATTCAAACATAAACATATCTGTTGGTTCGACCCAGCAGGACTTCTTTCTTCTCACGACTGCAACTGAAACATAGAAAATTCAAAAGAAAAGTTGCATTGCTCTGTCGTGCCAAAAAAAAAGCATATTCAGACTCAGTGTCTTGAACACAGAGCAAGAAAAAGTATCCTTCTCTGGTGCTCGGATAACTCATCCTATACGACGTGAGAATCTGAAAATCTGAAATTGTCGTTTCCCTCGCAACGATACCTACCTCAAAAGTTGTTTTTTTGGCGTCTAACGAAAACGCCACCGAAATCGAGACACCGACGAAACGAACATTTCTCGTAACTAAAATCGCTAAACACTTGCGAAGAAATTCATCTTGCCGAGAAAGCGAGACAGAACGAGGCAGATAGGAAAAAAAAAAGGTAATAAAACACGAGTTCCTACGCTGGAAATCTTGGGAAAGTAGGTGTGGTTTATCAGGTAATAAATATACGAGAATAGTAAGATAAGGCGAAGGGAAAATTTCCGAAACAAGACCAGAGGGAACGGCTGCTCGCGGTGACCAATCACCAAAATAGGTACGCGAGGAATTGTCCCGTCTGAATTAATAAATGAACAAAGTTGAAACATTACACCTCCCACGGACCCGCATTAAGTGGCTCAGTTGCCTGCGAGTACAAGTTGATCAAATTTTCGCTGCTTTTTCCCTCGTAAGACATCGGCAATAATAATAAATCTGGATTGCCTTATATTTTTTCCCCCTTCTCATTATTCCTACAAATTATACGCCCGGAAAGTTCGTCCGAGATAAATAATTACTCGGTGCGTAAATTTTAAACCCGAAGCGAAATTTGAAACGTGATTGACGTCGTATTAAATATCACCTTTTTATAACCGAATGCAAAACGAAAATTAGGAATTTTTTTTCAACTTTTTATTTATAACGAAGCCAAGGTAAAATGTTCATGTTTAAAAAGTTTCAACGAGGGAAGCAGTGAGAGGCGAGTCAGGAAAATTACACGCCGGTGTACTTCGTCACGTCGCCATGTTGCGAACAAATTAAAATAATTTGGTTTTCAGATGTTAAATAAAGAAAACGAATGATACTTCGTTAATTAATTTTTTGCACTATTTACTCCCAAAGTAAGTGAAAATTTCCCCATCTATGTGGAAATATTTTTTTACCATGGGTTTTGTACTTACTTATTGGTACATGCTCGCCGAACTTTTCGTCCTGATGGGAAAAACCTGCTGGAAGGAAAAAATTAAAAAAGTTCCGGCGAAATATAATGTATCATCTTTAAGAAAAATGATATCCTTTAAAAAGAAAACCAATTTTTCTCATTTTACCTATTTCTCGAGTGTTTTTTTTCTCCTTTCTTGCTCGATGTATCGAGAACGAGTTATGGATACGTGTTACGTGAAAAGAAATAAAGAGCGAAAAAATGATAAAAAAAAAGGGTAGAAAAGGTGAACAAATGTATACAAAGAGCATTACAAAAAACTCTTTTCTAAATTTAAAATTTATCGAACTTATCCGAATAAGTTTCGAGGTATAAAGAGGCAATAAAATTTTGATAGCTTTCAATATGTATCTACCTTTATATTAGGAATACATTTTCGTAATACGAGTCGTGTAAAAAAATCGAGCAAATAGATTAAAAAATAATACAGAATTTTAATCAGAATTTTAAACTAGATGGTGAAAAAATATCGCTCTACTCATCGCACGTATTTTACTTTACCTTTTATAATTGATTTGTTTGGTGTATTCGTCTAATCGAGTTTGTTTTGTTTTGTCTGTTCCAGGTAAGAAATTTTTTACTTTCGAAGTAACAATATGAAAAGCAGCCTTGGCAAGGGAGAACGCAGGAGAACGAAGTAATCATAAATGGTGTTTTTATTGGCGCGCGAGCTGGCGTAATATAAAATTTAAACGTCCAATTAGAATAATTAGCGAAATAATTTTCGCTTAAGAAGGGTTCGCACGGGTTCTCCATGTAGCCGGGCGCGTTTAAAAGATAACTCGCCAATTTATAAACGTATTCAATATAGTGGAAATATTTTCTCAACGCCGTTTTTGAGTGCTTTCGTTTTAATGATTACAAAGAGAATATTTTATTATTTTGCTATTTTATTCGAGATAAAAGTTTCATCTTGAAAGGAAAGTTGACAATGACGAACGCGATTTAATTATGAACGGTGAAATATATTTTGTAAAATTAAATTACCAAAGATATTTAAAGGTACCTCTTTTTTGCGCGCGATTTTCCGACTCGAATTTACGTAGATTCTTCTTTCTCGAGCTATATTTCCATCTCGACTCGCTACGGTATAAAGTCGTACTGCTTATTTATTTTGCATAATTCTTTAACCCGCCAAGCCCGAAGCAGCCGCTTCATTCGTTAATTTTTAAATAAAAATCGAGTTTTCAGCGTGGTTTTTGGGAATGACGCGAAGCGATGCGACGTGGCGTGATTTCATTTGGACTTTTATACCTTCGCGTAGTTTTGCGGTAGGCTCGGCAAGTTCTACGTAATTACACGCTGATGGGTATATTTAACCGAGCCTGTGTCTTCGCGATGGCGAAAATTAGCGAAGTTTCCATTTATGGTGATTTTTTTTGCAAGAAATGGCTTCGGGAGATGCGAATTTTCTCGGAATTTGCTTCGAATTAGAGAAGTCTTTTGATTAGCTAATTAGTGTTTTTATTTCTCGACTGAGTCGTTGTTTTTTTTAACGAGTAGAAAATACGCAGAGGAGATGAATGCAGCTGAAGGTTATGTATTGACGAAGGGTGTAGATGAGTTGATTCCCAACGAAATATTCACGTGAAGAAATAAGGGAATTGATTTCCATTTTTTTCGAGGTATGTACGAGTTGATTTCCACTTTCGGCCCGAAATTCGAGTGTAGGTTATCTACCTGGAGCTTTATATATTGTGCAGTTTCATTCGATGAAGGAAGTATGAATGAAGGTGCCTTATTTTTGAGAAATTACTGTTCTCGTACAATAAGTGCCTAATTTTTTAATCAGATTTGGAAAATTATCTTGAAATGTAGTTTTGTGACGTTTGAAAGGAAAAATCGTCGCCGAAATTGTAGAAAAAAGTCGGGATTGATGACTGATGAAGTGAAAGTTTTGAGCTGACGAGAATGTTTTTACGAGCAGAAAAAATCAAGATTGAAATTATTGTAATAGAGGGACTCAACAATTGGAAATTTTCTACTCAGGTAGGATTAAATTTAACTTTATAACCTCAGTTTAACAAATTCTTCTTTTTTAATTTATTTTTTTCGAATAAAAATTCCCTTCTCATAATTATAGCACTTACCTATGAAACGCCCATTCGTACGATATTTTTAATCATAACAAAAAAAAACTCCAAAGCCAGCCTCCTCGTGGTATGTATTTTCTAGGTAACGCTGATAGGTTGAAAAAGCTTCGGAATCAAATCGTACATACCTCAAAAAAAGTGGGGATTAATTCATACACCCCCTCCTCAATGAGAATCAATTCGTACATATCTCAAAAAAAAAAGGGATTCAGTTCACAAATTTCTGAATTTAGGGAATCGACTCACCCTCGACTTCCTCGATGAATAGTGTTCGGATTTACGGCGAACCGAGTATGCAATTTAATTAACACCCGTAAATAAATTGTGCGGAAAACGAATATGCAACTTATTACACATGTACGTTAAAAATTGTATTCGATGCCCGTATTTTCAATGTTTTCAGCGGTTTTAATTTTTAAATTTTTTTCGATGAGGAGGGGGCCATGGTCATTTCCTCGGATGGTTTTACTGACCTGCCTTAATTTTAAAAATATTATTCATTCTAAGTTCTTGAGATGGATAAATTTAGGTCTTCAGTGATTCATCTGATTTTGTGTAATTTACGGTAATTTAAGGTAATAAATAATATTTTACGATGATATTTGGTAAATTACTGTTAACAGCTCGTAATAATTGGTAATTGGTTGGAAATTTCATGAATTTGTTTTTCTTCAAAGCAAAGAAGCTTTTAAATCAAAGATACAGTTTTCTAGATGATTATTATTATTAAAATGGGGGTTTTTCAGTTGATGAATAGCAAATTGTGTTATTATCCAATTACAACTAATTTTATTGAGAATAAATTTTATATGATCGAATAATATTTTCTAGGACAGAATTAATCACAAAAATTAATAAATGAGGTGAAGTAATTTGTGCCAAGTTGGCCTGGATTTTGGATGCCTCAATAACAACATCATCAACAACAACAATCGTAAATCTGTTAATAATTAGACTAATTTCGCGGCCCAACTTGGTAATTTATCACGATTGCAAAATGACCCTGCGGCTCCATCTTATATAAAAATATCGAACGGCATCACGCGAAAAACCACATTATTGGAAATTTAATTACGCTTCGGCGAAATTCACCAAAATGTTTTCAAGTTTTCAAAAATCTAATGTTCAACAAAATGTCATATGTCAGCGATCGTCAAAAAAATCTTGTCAATATTTGGTCCCCCGTTTTATAGATTGGACCCGAGGACTACAGCATACCCATGCTAAAATTTTTTATTGAATTATCTGTTTAATATTTTTGTGCTCTGGAATCCAATGGAAAAGGGGGAAGGGGGTAAGTTGCAAGAAATTGTGTGAAGAATCTGGAAGTGCTAGTTCAAAGGCTTGATTTATTTTCTCTCTTAGGTGTTCTAAAAATTGTCCTCTCTTCTCAAGTTATTTTTTCAATTTTTTGTTTTGTCAATTCTGATGAGAAATTTTACTAGGATTCAAAAAAAGTAGTTTGAGGACTGTATCGTATAATCAAGTACATTCATTAGGGACCCAAATCTCAGAAAGTAGAAATTTTGTTTTTTTAGTTTTACTTTAATTCTGGTCTAAAATTTTGCAGAAAGTCTAAAAAAATTCGTATCAAGATTATATCATGCTCTTAACTGCCTCAAAAGAGCCCTAACTTCGAAATGTTGACATTTTCATTTCTTTTTTTTTAGTTTTTGGTTTTATCTGAAATTTTTTGAGGAATCTGAAAAATATGAGCGATTTGATACAGCAAGAATACCAGAAGATAGCAAGAATTTTAAGTGATTTTACTGCAAAAAGCAAGAGTTTTCAACATTTTCCTCTTTTCTTGAACTTTTTAAAGATGAAATAAAAATAAAGTGCTTTTTGGGAAAATTTATGAACCAAAAAATTGCATGAAAGTAGCTAGAAAGATCCAGAAAATGGCAAGAATTTTCATTTTTCGGATCCAGTAGACACAATGGAGAGAAACAAACTTTTTCAGAATCAATTTTTTTTTCAAAATGTTGATTTGACAGGTTACCTTTCTGCCTTATGCGTTGAAAAATTGTTTTGTTTTGTTTTTTTATAAATAAATCAAAGAATCATGAACAGCTGTCGAAAAAGTTTGTAAAGACTTGGAAAATTACATATAAAAATGAAATGTTTTGCTTTTGAATTTTTTTTACAACTTATATGATATTCTGATAAATTTTTATGATATTTCAACTGCAGTTACCTATATGGTTACCTATGTATATGTATGTCAGCTTGGATGTTAAAACCGCCCTTTATGGTAAAAAATTTGTTTTTTAGTTTGAGTTTCCTCTTGATTCTACTCCCTCTGAAAGACGCGAAATCAATGTCAACTCAAAAACCAATTTCTGACCCCTAAGACTGGTTTCAGCATCCAGGCTTACATATACAGTAGCGTGCAAATTAAGTAGGACAAGCAATTTTGCGCGTATCAAGTCATAACTTTAAACCCTCGTAACTCCGGCAAAAATGAACGGTTTTGGCTCGTATTGGTCTCATTCGATTTGTTGGACTGTCTACTACAAAATAAGATCAGAACGACCCCGGTAGCTTATTCCAGTCCGAAGTTATTCGCGATTAAGTAAAAAAGGGGGAAAAAATTGGAGGTTCGCGGAAATTCAAATAACTTTGAGCGAAAATAAGATCAAGATTTCGTTTTGGTACGATTTTGTAGTAGATAGTCTAAGGAATCGAATGAGACCAAAACGAGCCAAAACCGTTCATTTTGATCAGACGGAGAGCGGTTACAACTTTTAGTAATGTATGGACAACGCGTTTATATGTAAATTTACATATAAACGCGTTGTCCATACATTACTAAAAGTTGTAACCGCTCTCCGTCTGATCAAAATGAACGGTTTTGGCTCGTTTTGGTCTCATTCGATTCCTTAGACTGTCTACTACAAAATCGTACCAAAACGAAATCTTGATTTTATTTTCGCTCAAAGTTATTTGAATTTCCGCGAACCTCCAATTTTTTCCCCCTTTTTTACTTAATTGCGAATAACTTCGGACTGGAATAAGCTACCGGGGTCGTTCTGATCTTATTTTGTAGTAGACAGTCCAACAAATCGAATGAGACCAATACGAGCCAAAACCGTTCATTTTTGCCGGAGTTACGAGGGTTTAAAGTTATGACTTGATACGCGCAAAATTGCTTGTCCTACTTAATTTGCACGCTACTGTACGTGCACCAAATTTTATAAAAACGACTTTTATGATAAATTTAACAAAGTTTTATATTTTTTTTACAAATTTTTACAAATTTTTAATCTGTTTACTAGATTTATAATGAATTTTATGGCTTTTGAACTGTGAAAAATATTTTAACAATTTTTATTGTACTGTCACTACTTTCACAGACATAAATATTACTTCTATGAAATTTCTCACAATTTATATTGAATTTTTGAATAATTTTCTTGAAATTTTTACATTTTCATCATTATTTTATACCCATCTTTGTGAAAATTTAAATTATGCGATAACAAATCTAACGTTATATTGTAAAATAATTTGTTGAGGATTTGAAAGTATGATTTGTCTCTCCCTCCCCCCCCATTTTCATAACTTCTTCCCATCTTCTTCCCCTCCACTTGTCTTATATAATATGAATCAGTTTATGAAAAAAAATGTACTTACATCATTTTTTGTATTTGATAGTTCTGACGTGAGGTATTATACAGGGTGACTGAAAATTACTTCCCCCAAAAAATTTAAAATTTCGGTAAAAAATTATTATTGATAGGGTCATTTTTTTTTTTTTGTCATATTCTACTAATATAGATCGTCTTCTAATCTCTGTATAATTTATAATCCGAAAAAATTCAATATTGCGCAATTTTTCCCTTAAACCAGAGCATTAATTCAATAATGCTGAATTAAATCATCTGACTCCAATTTGTGAAGCGCTGAAATGCAATCCTCCTTATTTCAAAATTGAACGCACTGTTTTCAGATTAACAGGGTTTAATTCAAGATTTTGAGGAACTCGTCACCTATGCACAGAAATTCCTTGATTTTATTCCACGAAATTTTTAAATTTCGTTCGACTAGGTTTAGCTATAGCATTGCAAGCGAAAATCATATTATTCTTCACAAAAAATTCAAAAATGATTGAGAATTTTTGAAGAGGTCTGTGTTCGAATAGTAATGGACCAAGGATGCTGCCAGAATTGAAATTTTTTGGAATTCAAGAACTGATGTTTGGGTGATTTCGTCTCCAGTCACAAAAGTGGACTTCAGGGTGGGGGAGGGGGGGAGGTCGAACCAAAATTGAAATTTTTTCAAGTGCGGCATCGAAATCCATGTTTTTGACTCCTTGAATTAATTTATGAGGTCATTTTGACTCGAAATGTAAAAGTCGATCCTTTGATAGTCCAAGAGACGAACCTGCCGAAACTGGACTGAAACAATTGAAAGCTGGGACCTGTCCCAAAAGTTAGTATATGACCCCCTATTTTGAAAGCTATCAGTCTGCCGATCCGCAGATGCTGCTTTTAAGCACAGCGAAAGCTCGAAAGTTCACAATTTTCATGAACTTTCGACTGAAAACATTGATGGTCGAAATTGGTGTCAAATTACAGGATTTTTGGCGCTGAATCCGAATATGTAGGTCTGCCGACTCCTAAGTGCTGCTTAAGCCCCGGCAGACTGGGTAAAAGGGGGAGAAAATGTGAAAAATTCACAGATTTTTGGTAAAATTCTGATAAAAGTCGCAAAATTGAGTTGAAAGAGGTTTATAAAGGATTTTAAGTAGTACTCAATAATAGGGATGACTTTTCAACTTCAAAATTTCACAAAATTTTCATATTCAGGTGGGTGGGGCCGTAGGGGAGCATCAACAAACTCATATGTATGGACATGCGATATGTCAAAATACACGTTTTCTGGCTCGTAGAACTCGATTATGCTAGTATTTTTTTCATTTGGAGGCGGGGGGGGGGCTGTTTTTATGAATCATAGATAAAATTACAAATTTTCATTTAAGAAATCAAAATCTCATGAATTACATAATTTTATGCAACAGATAGAGACGCAATAATTAATCATGGTAATTACACACGTCTAGTATAATGAAACTGAAAAAAATTGCGAAATTAAAATTGAAAAAAACCTGGAAAAGAAAATGTGATGACAACATAAATGAAATCAAAAACAAACAAAAATGAAGCGAAGAAATGGAAAAGATAATGTAGCCACATTATTGAAATAAAAAAATGGAAAATGAACAAAATTAGGAAAAAAAATATGCAAAAGAAATTACACTTGAAAAAAAAAACTTGGAACAGAGAATTTGACAACAATAATAAAACACAAAAAGGAAAAAAGAAAAAAGTAAAAAAATTATGTAAAATAAATTGAAATTGGAAAAAAAATTGGAATGAGAATGTCGCGATATTAGCATGGCAAAAAAAATGAAAAACGAACAAAATTTTAAAAAATCATGTTAAAATGGAAATGAGAATGTCTCAACCCTCCCGACTTCAAATGAAAAAAATACTGGCATAATCGAGTTCTACGAGCCAGAAAACGTGTATTTTGACATATCGCATGCCCATACATATGAGTTTGTTGATGCTCCCCTACGGCCCCACCCACCTGAATATGAAAATTTTGTGAAATTTTGAAGTTGAAAAGTCATCCCTATTATTGAGTACTACTTAAAATCCTTTATAAACCTCTTTCAACTCAATTTTTCGACTTTTATGAGAATTTTACCAAAAATCTGTGAATTTTTCACATTTTCTCCCCCTTTTACCCAGTCGGCCGGGGCTTAGGCAGCACTTAGGAGTCGGCAGACCTACATATTCGGATTCAGCGCCAAAAATCCTGTAATTTGACACCAATTTCGACCATCAATGTTTTCAGTCGAAAGTTCATGAAAATTGTGAACTTTCGAGCTTTCGCTGTGCTTAAAAGCAGCATCTGCGGATCGGCAGACTGATAGCTTTGAAAATAGGGGGTCATATACTAACTTTTGGGACAGGTCCCAGCTTTCAATTGTTTCAGTCCAGTTTCGGCAGGTTCGTCTCTTGGACTATGAGGGGAGAAGAAGGATTCAAAATGGAAAATTGGTTTTCGAAAAATTTTAATCTTGGTCCTACTCTTACCCTTAAGAGTCAACTTAGAGATAAATATTGATAAACTTTTCATCGGTTGAAGTGTTTTCAAGATTGTTGGGTGTATAGACTTATGTCATCTCGATAGTTTTCAACTTATTGAAGGAAGGATTTGACTTCAGAATTTTTTCAGGATTTTTACATCTTTTAAACTTGAATAGGTATGAATTACATGAAAAAACATATATTTGATGATATTTTTAAAAAATTCCAAAAATACTATTATGAGTTGAGAGTTCCTAAGTGCTAAAATAGAAACGACGGTGACTTATTCAAGCTTGAAATTTGAGAAACTCGAGGTCGCTAAAATTGAAATACATAATACATACCTAGAAAGTTTTGGATATTAAGCCGAAGTTTAGATAAGATTTACACTAATCTTTCTAAGTGCTCGATGACTTTGACAAATTAAGTTTGAAAAACAAGTCTTGTTTATTTGTTAAAATAGAAGAAACTACGTGCGTAGTTTGCATAATTCCAGCCGACTACCTACGATTTCAAATTCGACCGAAAAAAGTAAACCGACGATGCTGAAAAGTCCCCCCGAAAAAAGGCGGTATCCGTTCCCAGTTAACAATCGCCGATGGCGTTTTCCTCGCAATTCGCGCCCCCTTTGAAAAAAGTCCCAAGAAAAAAGGAAATCAATTTTTGGCAAAATTTAAACGCAGGCACTTTTGTTGTACGCGCCGGCAGGATGAATATTTTTAATACGGAGGAATTTATCGCGTATTAATACAATAGACAGGAAAACAGTACTTTTCGGCGGGTATCCGAGTGTATTCAAAAGATTCGAGGATTTATGAGCGCGGCAAAAATTTTAATATAAATTTTGTAATTTTTGTTTGCGAGTAGCCTTTTATCGGCATAAACGCTCCGGAGTTCTTGATATTTTTATACGAAATCAGGTCTCCATTGTAATTGGTTCCCAAATGTAAAGCCGGTTCGACGACGCTGGCCGGATATACCAGCGAATAATGAACAATCTGTTTATACGAATTATTTATACGAGTTGGCGTTACTGGAATTAATTTTCGAGTATATGGAGTGATTTTGACCATCGATTCGAATATTTATGAATTTTTCATGTCGAGTGGTGTTGGCCGACCTTTATGTACGAATAATATACATACGTCGGATGAGAGAATTGCATCGAACGATCAAACATTGTTTATAATTCAACAAGTCGAGGATTTTTAATCAAATCGCCTCGCCCGGTGCGCGGAAAAATTTCCATGGTTTTATTGTCGATCGAGCTGCGGTGCGGATTTCGTCGATGGAAAGCAAATTACTGAAAAAATCAACTTTTCGGTTTGCCAAAAACTAATGTTTTATTTAAAAGTAATTCTTTTCGTGTTTCACCCTTCTCCATTCTTTGCCCGGTTGTCTTTCAAGAGGATAGCTCGCGATATGAAATTTAAATATTTTAGGGTTTCATTTAAATAGCGCGAGTTCGATTGCTCGGGAGCTTTTTTTTTGAAAAAAAAAGAAGAGAATTTGTTTGTAAATGAAAAACAAAAAAGAGTAGAATGAAATAATTTAGCAACTGTTTTGTACGTTGCGATTCCGTCGAGTGTACGAGGTGGCGAGGAAGAGCAGAAGGGTTACGAAGCATTTAAAATACTTGTGCATGCAGCTTGACAACCCGAGTACGATGAGATGACAACGCGTTCAAAAAGAATACACAACAGACGTCTCGTCGAGTACGGTTTTATTGTAATTTTAATTATCTGTACTTGAAATTTATTGTAGATACCTGCGATAAAAAAGAGTACAAATTCCGAATAAAATATTGAAATTTTTTTCTCGCGTGTTGTACGAGTTGATTTTGCGAAAAGACAAATATGCTCGAGTGTCGTTTTCCTCGAAGGTGCAATACGTAAAAACTCGTTAGGTAATAAAACCGAACAAAGTTTGTCGTTCGCTCGGTAGAGCTGGCATTATTGTGTATTCGGCGTACGAGCAGTACACGTTTCTAGGGTACCAATGGATTTGCGTTATGACTGTTTATACTATAGCGAGCTCGGCTAACTATTGTAATCTCCGCAGTCCGCGTGTTTAATTAGCCTTTTAATTACGCAATCCGCCCTTAGGTAAACTTCAATTAAGTGTAATTGTTCGTTAATTGATATCGTGATGGGATTTGAAGATAGTGCTGCTTCAAGAGATCTCCGCAATATTCGCTGCTCGGCAAGCTTTATGAAATATAATTAGTATTATTGTCGCTGTGTGAAGAAGGCTCTATTTAAGAGAAAAAATGAAAGGAGGGTTTACGCGGTGGAGTTCAGCTTGGTGGGGGTTCTCAGAGTGGTCGAGGGGTGCCTGTTTTTTTTGTGATGTATTGTTTTAATTAGTGGGTGTAGTCTAAAAAGTAGGTGAATTTGAGATGTGTTTTTTTACCTTTTTTTCTGCAATTCTGAGATATTAGTACTCCATCGTGAGAGAATCAGTGCTTAAATTCTCGGGGGAAATTTTTCTCTTTATTTTCTTCAGAAATTTGATTTGAGATCTTCGAAATTTTGAAATTATTTTTCGAGACAATTTTTTTTGGAAAAAATTGTACTCGTATTGTTTGATGAACATTATTTTATCAAAAAAAAAAATAATACATAATAAAAAATTATTTGAAGGGATTTTTTCAATTCTCCTTTTTTTAGAAAGAGGAACTCCTTCTTTTTTGTTTTTTCACCTCTAAGTACAACAGGAAATTCTTCAACGATTTCCACCCACTAAATTCATTGGAGATGATTTTCCATATTTTCGAGGAGTCCAAAACATTTCTACTTTGATAAATGTATTTACAAGGGAAGTATCCCAACTGGAAGTAAAATTTTGAGCCGAAACAAAAATAAATTGAAAACAAATTGTAAATGAACCTTATATCCAAAATTTAAGATACTAAAGTTCTTTTCTCGAATTTTGGCGAATTTTTGAATTTTCAGAATTATCTCATGGCTCTGAAAAATATGAAAATTTTATCTAATCAACGAAAAACGCTGAATTTCGACTTCCCGAATCGATTGGAAGCGGTTTCGAGACGTTTCAGAGCCTCCAGAAAATTTTGGAATTTGCTAACGCTGGCGCTGGAGAAAAGTCCATAAAAATTTTCCAAATGAACTTTTGCACCTATAATCGTGGATAACCCATATTGGTAACCTATTTGATCGATTAAAGCACAGATGAAATTAGAGATTAGAAATATTATAGAGCCAAAGAATCTCTTCTAATAGACTCAGCTGGTCAACTCAATAAGTTCGCTGTGTTTGCTTCGAGTGAATATTTTTTAATTTTTTTAAACCGAATAAAATGAAATAGAATAATGTGTGTTTCGTCAACATTTATGTTCTCTGACTTTATTAATCCTTATCAATTTTTTTTTTTGAAATATTTGACCAATTTTGAAATATTTTTCTAAAATTTCAATATTTATTTTCAAAAGTATTAAGTAAATAAAATGGCTTTTTAATAAAATTTTGAGGTCGTAATGTATTTTTAGTCGATTTTTTGAGCTAACATTTCAGCGCTGGATCCATTAAAAATTTTTTAAAAATTTTCTGTGCAACCGCTAGTTATGGAACTGAAGTGGAGGTGGGGAGGGGGGGTTGAAAATTATCCTGCATCTGGCTTCAGTCTTATATAAAAATTTTGATTTTGAAAAACTGTAATGTAACGTTAATGTTGAACTTGGGATTCAATAACTTTTCAGAGAAACGATTTTTTATTTTGATTTGAGCATTTGGGCTATTGAAATCACTTTACTACTCTTCTCCACCCTCTTTCAAGTTGCAAGTGTCTCTAAGAGATGTAGGGTCTATAAAGTCAAAAAAAGTCAAAAAAGTTGAGAGATTAAAATTAGGTCTAAAAGTAATAAAAAGTTTACGATTTGCCAAAAAATTACTCATAAGTCCAGAAATTATTAGAAACGAAAAACATGGAAAATTAAGAAAAAATTGCATATCTGAGTAAAAAGTAAGAAATTATACTTGAATTTTTCAAGTCGAAACAGAAAAAGATTAGAAAAAAATAGTTTTCGCTACGAGATGTCTCTTGCTTACTTACTCAATTAGAAGATGGGTTAAAGATCGGTCCTGAAATCATGGAAATTATCATTTCTTTAGTAGAAATCACCATTTTATAAACAAATGATAATTTTTGGTAGCTGCCCAACAAATTTTTATTTCTATAAAAAGTCATCTGTTTAGGGGAAAATTACCATTTTTGGTAAAAATTACTTACTTACCTACCACTTTTTTTTAATTTCCAAAAATTTTCATTTTCTTGATTTTTTGATCTTCAATTTTTGAAAATACATCTTCTCAAATCTTGAGAACTACTCTGGCACATTTCCTGTTTTTTTTTGTTTTGTTTTTTGATATTGCTTAGAAAATATCAAATTTTTGATGCAGTTGTAAAATTTTCGAAATTAATTCAATGTTCTAAAACATTTGTTGATAAAAATTACAATTTTTTCTGAAAAAATTAGTATGTTCGTCTAGAATGAATATAAATCATTTTGTTTCTGAAAATACTAATTTTCCAATTTTTAGAAGTTATTGGCACTTGCACTGTTTCTGATGAAGAAAGTAATTGATCGAAAGTTTCGCCCAAGTATTTTTTCACTGGACAGGTGGCGAAGTACCTATTATTTTGAAAATCTGAGAAGCCTAAAAATATAAAATTCTTGAAAAAAATTGTACGAACTGTTTTCTTCTGGAAATTTTGAATGTTCTGAAACCGAAAACATTTTATCTCATGTCTATTACCTAACACACTATCTCGATCAAGACAGAAATGCTCATCTCTCTCGGAAAATAATTTTTGAAAAAAATTGAAAATTTGACGATTTTTTGAATAATGAGGACGGAGGATAATAATTGTAAGTTTCCAAAAAGTGAAGAAAAGTGTCGAGAAAAAGGTCGAAAAATTAAATTTATACTTGGGTAGAGTTCTTGTCCTAATTTTCAGTGCTTAATGTCTGTTTCGATTCATTTTTCATGAAAAACTGAAAAAATGATAGGCGATGAATAGGTCCTGCAACTTGAAAAGTGTGCTGCTGAAATTGGAAAAAATTTGCGAAAAAGTTCTGCATTTTGTTCGAAAGTGCTAAATTCATTTCCCACTAATTTTTTGAAACAGTAAAGCCAATTTTTTCATCGACAAATGACTTTGAATTCAATATTGAACCAGAAACCAGAGAAACGAATTAACAACGCAATATACCGAGCTGTATTCGCGCGAGATGCAATTATTTTAGCAAATTCGCAGATCTGCGGCCGTAAGGTAATATTTTAACATTTTTAATCGATACGACGCATAATTCAATCGAAATGACACTAGCAGGCAAACGAAATGAAAAGCTTATTTTCATAATTCATTTTTAATCGTTTCGTTGCCGCCGCTACCCTACGTATATTCGGCGGTATTCTGTGCTCGATATCACCGACACGGCGAAATTTTAATTACGCGCGTCTTATACAAGAACAGAGAGAACTGCGCCGCCGGAGAAGGCAACGAAAATATACCCGTTCTAATTATAACCGTTTAGGTGGAATTTTTTTCCAGCCGGCGAGAAAAGGCTTTTCCGCCATCGCGAAAGCGATCGTTCTCTCCTTATATTTTTAATATGCGTATCACGCCGCATAAATTTTGCAACAGACGGTTGAATTTGAATTAATGCCGAACCGATCTGTGCGGCGCAGGGAAAGCGGCGCGCCAAACGCTCCGAACACATTTTTCATACTTTTTCGTCGTGAAATATCGTCGTCGTCGCGGCCGCGTCGCATTATCGTCGTTTTACAATACTATATCGCGAATAAATTGCAACGCTATCGAATAAAATATGTTGAAACAAAAGCATATACATGAATCAATTATTGATCCAATTCGTATACTAAAACTTTTCACTCATTTTTAAACAAGGGAGACATTTAATCGAAAAGTTTTATCATAAATTTTCCGCGTTATTCCCGTTGCGGCATACGTTAGGTTTTTTTTCCTTCTTCATTCGAGTTCGACTATTTTACTTCTTATTCGTTGTTGTTTTTCGTTCAAGACTATGCACCAAACTCGTACACCATGTCGATAAAGATGAACAAGGAACTAAAAAATACCAAAATTGGAGGATACTTTGGAAAAAAAACTTCCTGCTTTGTTTTTTCGTCATTTTGCAAGCTTATCTAGCTAGTAGAGTAGACTCCAACGGCAGTAATTGAATTATTTATATGTAGGTACCTACCTACTTGATAGTTTTCAATCGAAATGCGGGTAGACTGAAATATTCGTGATGTTTTATAAATTGTTACAAGTAGAATAGTCGTATCTACATTTCGACACGACGTTCCAACTTAATCAAGTTCGCTTTGCAACTCATTAATTTCGAGCTTGTTTTCTAATCTATACGTAGTATATTCCCTTGTGTGTAAAATGGCGTATTTTAATTATTACGCTTAGTTTGCTTCAATTACAAGAATTCCGTCGAGTCGTTCGCGATAAGGTGTGAAAAATTCCTGTTCAGGTGCTCGTCTTCCTATCTCTGTCTCTTAAGTCGGAGGAACGATGGTTGGTGCACGTAGTTCATGTTAATCGTAGAAAAATTCTATCGACGTTGAGACATTTTCATCTCGTGGTCGATGTCCATTACGTTGGTCGTTTAATCGCATGGTCGTCTTAATTCCCACACGAATTCTACCGTTGAGATTTCAGTTTTTCGTTTTGCTAGACGAGTTGGTTTATAAAACGTGTCGGTTACTGCGATTCCGCTCCAACTGGACGTTTTCTTTTATTGGTTTAATTCGTATTTACTCGTCTTCCTGCTTAATGTTTTACAATTTCTTAATGAAGCATTGTTTGGGTTTCATAAAATAATTCATTGATCTTATCGCCATTTCCATCGATGAAACGAAAAAATTGACTCTACTTATGTATGTATTTCTCATATTCATTGTTTTCTGGTCAGAATTGCTGCAATAGCCATTATAATTTTATAATGATCTGTAATTTATGTTTTTCTTTTGTAATTTCCAGCTATTACTGTATTAGGTTGCAATTTACCTGAAATTACTGTTGTCATGCATTAATTACAATTTTACGTTGTAATAACCCAACAATTACCTTTTATTTTTAAGATGTAATAATCCAAAAATAATTTCTATTCTATGTCAGAATTAGCTCAAAAATCACTTTACCATGACAGATTTACCTCAGTTACCTACTATTTTATTTATGCATCATTTACCTTCAATGATCATCTATCGTTGTAATTATCCATAATTACCTTTTCATTTCGTAATTATCTGCAATTACCATTTCGTCCCAAATAACCTGTAATTACCATTTCATTCCATATTACCTATATTACCATTTCGTTTAGTAATTATCTGTAATTATTAAGGCTACGAAAGTTTGGTTTTCAATTTTCATGCAGGTTTCATTTTTTAGTTTTCGTTTTTAAATACGAAAAGTTTTTTTTCATTTTTGGTCATATTCTTTTCTTAATACAACATTTTTTTTTCGAAAATTACAATGTTTTTAAGAAACGGATCAAAAGTTGCTCAAATTTCCGAAAAAGCAATCAAAAGTTAGGTAGGTACTTCTTTCCTAGTTTTGTTTTGTTTTGTTTTGTTTTTTTCAAATGAAAAATTCCTCATTTTTGATTGAAATGGTTTTATTTGAAAGCAAAATACAACCAAAAACCATTTTTTTGTTTTCCAATTTTTTCATTTCTGTTTTCAAAAACGGATCCATGAGCTTTTTTCGTTTTTGGCTTGTAAAGAAAGATTTATGTCAATTTTGATCGAGAATTATGAATAAAATCTCTCTTTAAAAGCAAGGAAAAAATTGAAATTTTGAAAAAATTATTTGAAACGTGACCTAAATTTTTCTCTCTCAAAAACAGAAGTATTTTTTTTTAATTTTTTTTCAAAAAAAATTTTTGTAACCTCAAATTACAACTTTTGGTTTTTGGGTTTCTTGTTTTCTCCGAAAATAAAGCTTTTCCGTTTTTGAAACACTGGTAATTACCATTTCATGATGTAATTACCTGTGATTACCATTTCATGATATAATTACCATTTCATGATGTAATTATCTGTGATTACCATTATTATGTCGTAATTACTTATAATTACCATTTCGTGTCGTAATTAAGTATAATTACCATTTCGTGTTGTAATTACGTAAAATTATTATTTCATGTCATAATTACCTGTAATTACCCTCTCATGTCATAATTTCCTGTAATTACCATTTTGTGTCGTAATTACGTAAAATTATAATTTCATGTCGTAATTTCCTGTAATTATCATTTAATATCGTAATCACGTAAAATTATAATTTCATGTCATAATTTCCTGTAATTACCATTTAGTATCGTAATTACGTAAACTTATAATTTCATGTCGTAATTACCTGTAATTACCCTTTCATGACATAATTTCCTGTAATTACCATTTAGTATCGTAATTACCTGTAATTGCCCTTTCATGTAATAATTTCCTGTAATTACCATTTAGTATCGTAATTACGTAAAATTATAATTTCATGTCATACTTACCTGTAATTACCCTTTCATGTCATAATTTCCTGTAATTACCATTTAGTATCATAATTACCTGTAATTACCATTTCATGTCATAATTTCCTGTAATTACCATTTCGTATCGTAATTACCTGTAATTACCCTCTCATCTCATAATTTCCTGTAATTACCATTTCGTGTCGTAATTACATATAATTATCATTTCATGTCGTAATTACCTGTAACTACCCTTTCATGTCATAATTTCCTGTAATTACCATTTAGTATCGTAATTACTTGTAATTACCATCTCATGTCATAATTTCCTGTAATTACCATTTAGTATCGTAATTACCTGTAATTACCATTTCATGTCATAATTTCCTGTAATTACCATTTCGTATTGTAATTACCTGTAATTACCCTTTCATGTCATAATTTCCTGTAATTACCATTTCGTGTCGTAATTACGTATAATTATCATTTCATGTCGTAATTACCTGTAATTACCCTTTCATGTCATAATTTTCTATAATTACCTACTTAAAATTACTATTTCATGACGTAATTTCATGTAGTTATTACCGGTAATTACAATTTCATGACATAATCACATGTAATTTGTGTCATGTTCATGTTACATTCATTATTCTACAATCACCATTTCTTGTTATAATTACTTGTAATTTCTATTTTATGTCGTAATTACCGGTTTTTGTCGTAATCTCGTGTAATCATCGCATTATCAGTGTTAATAACGTTCCTTTCGGAGAGTATTTTTCGTCACAATACCTCTTATCGGTTATTCATGATGACAATTTTTACTGTAGATAATGATCTGCATTCTATATAATCAATCAATTTCTTAACTTTTCAAAGATTTTTGTAACATCGATCGTGATCTCAGCTCAAATACTTGAAAGTCGTTTTTTTTTACCTAGTCACCATATCCCATATCCCTCTTATTAATTACCTTCGTATTTCCACTTGTTGAATCCAATTGATGTGTATGGCTCGTGTAATCAAGCTATCGAAATAACCGAGTCGTGATATCTCCTCTTCTCTCACCAAAAGTTTTCTTCTGTCAAAGAAAAAGGAAAAAAAATGAGAATAATTTCAAAAGAAGAAAAAACGAACTCCTTAAAAATTTTAAAATTAAGAAATAGGTATCGATCGCAGAAAGTATTTCAACATAATGTTCTGATGTTTGCTTTTAATTTTTCGCGTTTAATTTCTCTTGGCTCGTTTAGATTGGCTGTGGGCGCAACACTTTATACTCGTACCCTCCGAGTGTCATGTACACGAACGGTAAAGGGATCGGTGAAGTGAAAAAAAAGAATAAGAAAAAGTGTCCGATATAATTCATCGGCGAGGCCGTTTAATTTGGCCGACATTTGTAATGGAACAGAAGTTTAATTAGGTTGGTAAACAGAAGTTGAAATTTAATTAAATCGGCGAGGAAGAAAAAATGAAGATATTTTATAGTCATCCGATAGATTAGCGCGTTGCGTTGGATTGCGTTGTACGCATCGCAAGGCGCAGCCGGTACCTGGCGGTGGAGCTGCGGCACGCGGGTATCTCGAATGTTGCGGTCTTTATTCTGCTGATAAGGAAGTATATTTCATAAACAAGGAATGAGAAATGAATACTAAATATTCCGTTTGACCTCGTTTCCGGGTGGGATTTGCGCTCGATTTGTGGAATTATTTATGTTTTTGTGTAGAATATGGGGTAAGTATTTTTCAGAATTAAGGATGTGAATTGTGTCTTGTTATATTATACCTTGGTTGGTGAGATTGAGTCGATGATGAGAGAAGATTGAATAATTTAGGAGTTGGAAACAAATGCGTAATCAAAATGTAGGTATGTTGTGGTTGCTCGGTTTTTTGGAGCCCGTTCTTCAAAGATCCATCCTAGCTCATGTTGAAAACATATCTACCGCTACATTTTCATTAGTTTTACAGAAATAATTTCAAGTGAAAGTTGTTTCTCAACAGCTCTTCTATATTTTTAGTTGATATCAAAATTAAATTTGGAGCAACCTTTTTCTCTTTAAAGGAAGTGTCCTATTTGAAAGACATACCTCGAGAAAACATCTGTAATGAATTTTTAACAACTTTTTTAAAACCATATTTGGGGAGCGATGGAGAGAATGATAAATTAATTTAAACTGAAGAGAAGTGGAAAATGTCATCAATTTCATTCTGTAACATATCTTTTGTGGTTTGAAATGTAGAAAATTTGCCTATGGACTTTTTTCGAGAGATATCTATCTTTCAAATTTGAGTGACAAACACATCTATCTTAAATCAAAATAATGATCATATTGATCGTCGACGCAGATTTTCATCGAACCTCATGGCACTGGTGGGTCCATCTGTGTGCTCATTGTGTCATTACACAGCTTTTCATTTCTCCAGTCCTCCCCCTTCACCAAAAAGAATGAAAAAAGTAAAAAATTAATGGTTTAAATCTTGAGAGATGAAACTCGTATGTAACTTGGGATCGCATTCTAATTTTTTCCAAAAAAATATGGCAGGTTAATGACTGGAAACTCAACCAAAATGTTTACAAACAGGCAGACATTCCGATATTTTAAATGTTATATTGAATTTTAAACTTCTATTTTGCAATCCTCTTGAAATTTTTTTAGTTTTTGGTATATTTCGGGGAAATTATAGCGTATTAGAAAAACTCTTCGATTTTTTAAAATAATTTATTTCTATATTGAACTTTTTTTTTTTTTTTAGGAATATGTTGCTAAAATTTTAGACAACCGTTCAATTTCTTTTATCTGAGGTTTTTTGAATTTAGATTAGTTTTTCTGATTGTGATTTTACAAAATCGTAATTACGAAACAAAATTGTAATTTTAGAACGAACGGGTAATTACAGAAAATTACCAAACGAACCGGAGTTGTAATAACAATAACGGAACGGTAACGGGAAGTATCGTCATTTCAAGAACGGAATGCAAAATAACGGAACGGAACGATTTTTTGAGAACGAAACGGAACGGATCGGATAAATTTTGTCAGCGTTCCATTATTTACTTATTCAAAATTTGATCATTTGAAACTTTTATTAAATTATCAAGTCTGAAAATTGAAAAACGAAAAGCTCTAGGTTTTGAAAATTCAAATTTTTTACATTTTAATTAAAAATTGAAATAATTTGTTCAAGGTTTATTTTTTTGAAATTTCAATCAATTAAAATTGGAAATAAATAATAAATTTTTTTGTTTAAGAAGACAAAACAAAATGAAAAATATATAAAACACACTAAACAGTAAACGCAGCATTATTAAGGATGGAAGAAGCTGAAAAGACGAAAAAAAAACCTATAAAAAAGTGCTGAATTTTGACCAAAAAAAGAGGTGGTATGGAACGGAACGGAACGAAACACGTTTCGTTATTACAGTTCTGGAACGAAATGGTAATTACGGAACGAAATGGTAACTACGGGAAATTACAAAATGAAAAGGTAATTACGGGTAATTACAACAATAAATGATCATTGAAGGTAAATAATTTAAAAAATTGTCCAATTTTTTAAAAAATAGCCCATTTTTGGAAAACTGTTCAATTCTTGAAAATTTGAGTACCTAATTTTTGGAAAATTTTCCAATTTTTAGCAAAATTGTTCTATTTTTAGAAAAATTCGACATTGTTGGAAAAATTGTTAGCTAAATTTTTCGGATAAATTGGCTTACTTTTGAAAGAATCATGATTACCTTTTAAAAAATTGACCAATTTTCATAAAACTGTTTAATTTGTGGCAGGTTTTCAATTTGAAAATAATATTTTTAGGTTTTTAAACATTTTTTAAGTTGTATGAAAATAATTTATTTAGTTTTAAAAAAATTATAAATCAAGTTTTAATAAAATTTCCAATTTTTAGGAATTTTATCAACTAAGTAATAAAAGTTAGCTTTGTAAATTTCTTCAAATTTCTGACAATTTTTTTTCGGGGGGGGGGAGTTCAGACTACGAGGTCCATCAGCTTAATTTTTATAATGGAATCCTTGCTCTTGAAAACAATTGGCTTTGAAGCTCAAGTTGCCTGGATCCACCAATGCCTCGTCATGTTCTATGATCATAGAACATGAAAAAGTTTTTCATCAAAGAGAAGAGGAGAGGGACTGAAATTCCCAAAAATTGATTTTTTGAAAATAAACTTCACCTTGAAGATTTATATAATCAGGGCTGGCGTGGAACAGAACAGAACAGAACAGAACAGAATGAACAAATAAAAACGCTTGAATTTTTGTTTGATTAGGACAAAATCATTTTTTTGTTTACGATTAATGGATGACTAGATTTTTGACGGATTTCATTTGTTTAGTTTACTATTATGTGAAATCATTTTATCAGTTCCTCAATTTTAAAAAAAGAACATTTTTCTATTAAAAAACAATTGTAGGAGTCCATCCAGTTCATGGGATAGAAGATTGACAAATCAAATTTCCCTCATTTAGTCGCCAATTTTGATCACTTTTTTGAACAACTGAACTAAACTGAACTGAAGGAACTGAAACTGAAACCTGAAATCTGATAGCTGATGTATCTCAATACATCTATACCTCAATGCTTCAATACTTACCCGAAAACTGGAAAACTTAAAACTGAAACAAAACAAATCAACTTGAACGAAACCAGAACAGAACAAAATAATTCATTTTCGCTTGAACAAAACACCAGAACGGTACATTCATTTCAAAAATGATTTATTTATGAACATAAAAGAACAAATCGCAGTTCTGTTCCACCAGCCCTGCTCATAATTATTTTTCCAGGAGTCCAAGGAAACTGAAAATTTTAATGGGAGGGTCTCATCTCAAAGCATAATTTTCTGTTGTCCTTATTTTAGATTCAAAAATTTATTATGATTTATGATCTACTTAGTCAATAAAAAATTCGAAAATATCATTTGCTCTAATTGCTTCTTCTGGGCTGATATTTTGCTCTTCGAAATTGCGTTTATTTCATTTAGGTACATTCGTTGGAACTGTTAAAGTGCTTACAATATGTAACAAATTCGATATAGTTAACCTTTCTTTTTTCTTCTTTTTTTAATTTTTCTTTCGCCTCTTCAACAACACGATTAAGTATATAGCTGTTTAATGTAGAAAAGTCAATATAGCGAGGTAACGCGGTAATTTAAAGTGTTTAATGGAGTAGATCCAAAAAAGGGTTTCTTTTTTTTCCATCGGCAGCCCTCCTCACCTCGCATGTTCGCTTTTACGCCATCTTTTTGGCGTATCGTTTCACGCGTATGTTCTCACGCTTCAGGATAAAAATTAGATCGGCGTTGAACGCGTAAAGAAGTGCTGTTTTGTAATTCTCGCCGACTCTTATTCTTCGCCTTTCCCTGCCTTTGTAAACTCGAAAAAAACTCCAGCATCTCGGTGTGTATCGCAGGCGCGAAATTTTTTTCTCTCGAAATACCCGCTCAAGGCGGTATATTTTTTAACGCGGTTATGAAATCGTTCGGCAGCCTTTAAATGACCGTAATTTCAAAGTATAATAAGCTACAACTTTGGGGCTTTTCGACTACGTTATGCAATTTGACTTGTAAGTAGGTATTTTTCTTGTTCGTTGGCTGGGTTCACGACGGTGGCGCTGGTGGCTCGTCTGGTTAAAAAAAATATTTGAAATTTATTCGCGGAGTCGAAAGTTTTAACGAAGTTAATATAAATATTGCAAAATAGGAAATTTAATTAGGAAATTTTGGAGTGGGTATATTAAGTTGGCTGTGTACTCGTTTATAGGAGATATGTGAAGAATACATGCGTATGGGTGAGTCGAAGATGTACCCCGAGTACGTATATTTTGCGGTCGGTATGTATGTGGAGAACGTCGCCTGTTCGCCATAAATTTCACATTTTGTAACTTTGTTCATAAATCTACACCATTTGTGACCATTATAAAGTTCATATTTGCGTCAAATTTTCATAAGTTACCAGACATCAACGCGGTGAGAGCGTGACGCGATGTACAGTACTCGCGGATGAATTTATAAATGTGCACATATCCGCGTTGATGTACGTAGCACAGACCAAGCAGATACGAAGAAAATAGCTAGGCAATGGGTGTACGGTACTTCACCAACCATGAAAATTCTTCCGCGTTTTGAAAATTTCCAACGCCGTTTATTTTCTCCTCCCTCGCACATTCGCGCGTCCGTTTCTTCGCACTTTTCTATATGTACTTTAGTAGGCTTACTTCCTTTTTCCACCTTGTACCGTTTGAAATCAAAAGTGTTGGAGGCTTTTTGAAAAAATAATCGATTTCGTTTGAAAATATGTTTTTTCGCAAGTACCCATACGGAAAGTATATTGAGGAAACTGTTTGTATTATCGACGAACTGTGCCGGAATTTTTACTTCGGTTTGAGGTGTGTAAGTACCTTTTTCCTAATTGTTGATATGGGCTTTCAAAGGAAAATTAACGCTTGTGGAGTGGTTTAGAAGTGCGATTTTGTGGTGTTTTGTTCGTTTGGTTTTTCACTTCGGAATTTTTTCCAGAATGGAATGTTGATTTTTTTGAGGCGAAGGGATCGAAAAGTTAGGAAGGGAATTTTCAAAAGTATGCAATTTTTGAAAAAAAATTCCACACCGGTTTGCGATAAATGGTTTTACTTTAAGTTGAAGTTGGTTTTGAAAAAATAATAAATTGGTAATTTTGAAAGAAAAATATGAACGGTAGGTAATTGGCTAGATTTCTTAAAAATTGATGTTTCGAATTCGATATTCTTTAATGCTAAAATTTAATTGGTGCAAAGAATTATCAGAAACCTGGTAAAATGAGTTGATGAAATATCATCCCATGTCAATTTGATCCGTATTTTGACGGTATGATTATGGATTTTGCAAAAAAAAAAAAGAAGAAATACGGAGTCCAGCCACCCAATAATTTAGAAAACAGAAATTTGCAGTTGGTCTTGAGAAGAGTGGATCGTCTATGACTTTTTTTTGTTTTAATTTGAAGAGAGTATCGGAAAAAATGCGCGGAGTCTTCAAACAGACGTGGTAAAAATGTTGGGTCTCTGACTTGAACTTGAAATTTTTGAATTTTCAAAAAATTGAAAGATTCTGAAATGAACGTCTATAAATGTGATTATTTTGTATTTTACGACATTTAAAGGCAATTTGAAAACCCAGATATGCTTGTATAGAAAAGTATAACCACACCAATCGATCTATTTGTTATAATTTTTAATAATTCAATTTTTAAATATTATCTTCGAAAATGACGATTTTTGCTATCAATAACACAAGTCGACAAAAAAAAAAGTTCTGTGTTTCAGTTCTCATGGCTAAATTCTGATTCTAGACATCAAAATACACCAATATACTCATTCGTGGCTTCCAAAGTTTGCTGGGGGGGGGGGGCAAAAATGTGATTTTTCAAAAACAATACGCACGAAAAAATTGAAAAAATGTGAAAATATGTATTTTTTGGGCCAATCTTATAGAAAATTTCACGCTGAATCGAATGCTACAAACCGCAGACCTCCATCTCTTTTAGAAAAAAAGTTACAGCTAAAACTTTCCTAAATTATGTGAAAAAATCGCATTTTTTCGCCTTGCTCACCAAAAAGTGAGATTTTTGAGAAATCTAAGCTTTCTACGACCATAATGACCATGACAAAAGTTGTAGAGAATTAAATTTCCTATCGAATAGGTGCATTCTGATTTTTCTGGGAGGCGTAGTTTTCGAGATATTCTCGAGTAAAGTTGAACATTAGTTGAGGCAATTGAGAAAAAAAGAGAAATGAAGTAATTTTTGGTTGTCAAAAGTGTTACAGCGAAAAATTGTGGAAAGTTACTAACCTCTAGGAGTTACCGCGCCCTCGTGCTGATTTTTTCATGAGGGCGCCCCCCCCCCCTCCTATCTGTCTACAAAAAATACCTTGTACATTTCAGCGACACTGAAATAACGGGTTACTTGATTTTTTCACTGAATTTTGATCTTCTCCTCCCTTTTCTTGATTTCTCAACCGTACACAATTTCTGGGTGCGCTAATGCTGGCATGGTCTTGCAAAAAAAAAGAATTTTGTGAATTTCATTTTACAATTTTAGACGCGCTGGAATGTTATTGGTGCAGTTGTAAGGTAAAGCATTAAACCTCCTTTCCAAATGATCACACGAAACATTTTTTCCGAGCAAAAATTGTAGGAAATTAAACGTAGAATAAAAAAAGTACTTACTGAACAACTTTTCGGTGAGCAAGGCGAAAAAAATGCGATTTTTTCACATAATTTAGAAGAGTTTTAGCTGTAACTTTTTTTCTACAAGAGATGGAGGTCTGCGGTTTGCGGCATTTGATTTAGCGTGAAATTTTCTATACGATTGGTTCAAAAAAAATTTTTTTACAAGTTTTTCTCAAATTTTTCTCAAATCCGTGTGTATTGTTCTTGAAAAATCACATTTTTAGCTCCCCCCCCCCAAGCAAACTTTGGACAAAAAAATTATGTTTCCCTTCATTTGATACATAAAAGCAACCCAAATTTCGCAATCGGAACCCAAACACAAAAATCGTGTCTACTTGTGTAATCATTTGAATATCGTTGAAAAGAAGAAAAAAAATCCCAATTCTTAGTTTTCATTGAGCATAATACGACTAAATATTGACAAAAAGACCAAAAAATTTCATAGGTTTTTTTTTGATTTTTTGTCATTTTTAAAATTTTGAAACTCATTTTAGAGCGGAAAGATTCAAGCTAGAAATTCAAAATTTCCTCACGTCAGTTTTTTTTCAGTATCTATCTCTTCAACTTTTGGAAAAAAATTGTGCATTGGAGTTGAAGGTGAACAAAAATGAGTGATTCTTGTGGAAAATTTTCACTTAGGTATATTACGAGCAATACACAAGAACAGAATTGCAAGTAGGTGAAATTTTATTTCAAAACTTTCGTAAATGTCGAATTAGCCGAAAATTGAATTTACTTGGAAAATGTTGTACTGTAGAAATAGAACTTTAAATCAGAGAAATAATTTGAAACTGTGTTAAAATTCTGTGGAAGTAACTTTTTTAGTTACCTTGGAGTAAATAATATGAATACTTGGATGGGGGGGGGGGAGGGGGATGAACTTTAAATTCTGAAAAATATAAAGGTCGTTGATATGTCTAATGATACATATGTTTTTTTTTAGGATGCTTAACCAGAATATGATGAGCTTATGCTTTCGACGCCATTTTTTGTCTTCAATTACCCCCTCCCCCCATCAATTTTGATCAAATTTTCGAAAAATCGTAAAAATTAAAGTGATAGGTGTACAATTTATTTATGGAATTTCTAGGTTTCGAGTATAAGTAATTCGAAACTTTCAAAGATTCTCAAAATTATAAAATCAACAGTTGTTTTCTATGTATTAATTAAACAGTTGTATTGGTATTCTACTTTGAATGATTTTGAAAAATTATAATTTTGACCACTGTTTATCTCAAATCAATCGACCATCGCATTGGGTTCTTTTTATGATTTTTCAAATGCACTCTCTTCTTCGTACTACACCATCGATCTTTACACTCTCAAAAATGTTGGAAAATGAATTCAAAAAACGTAGATAGGTATTCTTCTGCTTGTTTTTTTTTTTTGAACGTGAAGATTTGTAATTTGAAACTACGGGTATGTCTGAATTAACGGCGCACGATTAAACGACGATAAACCGTAAGAAAATTTTAATGTAAAATTAAGCTCGATAAAGCTTAAATTGAAAAGATGAACTCGTTTTAGAAGTTTAGAAGCATAGTGTATCCAACACTGTCGTAAAATTCATTTTATAGGCTCAAGTAGTTTTTAGCATAAGAAACAGTATAAAATATTGAATATACGGCCATAAAAATTCTCGGATTTCAATCAACCTAAAATTCTTGATTAATTTTCTTTGCGACGTTGTCTCTATAGGTTGACGTTTTCTGTTTGAAATTCGTTATTAATTTTTTTCCCCAGACACTTTGATGATATGAGTTGGCAGGATACAAAGAAAGATGAAAAGAGATGATACAATATACAATGAAATCTGAAAAATTTCTTGTAAATATTTTTTTTGTATCTTGACTGTACATACAGGATTGAATTTTGTTTTTTATTTCATAAAGAATCGAGGATGTTTTATTTATATTGGGGTTTTTTACGGTATATGTTTTCATTTGTGGATGTGAAGGGAAAGTATAACTTTGGCAAGGAAGGGTATACGAAGGGGAGAGGGATTTTTCCCTTTCGAAAGGTCAAAAAATTGTTATCTTTTTAACAGAAATCGTGAAATTTCTTCGTTCGGGAAATATTATTATGTTAATTTGCTTAAATTTTTTTGGAATTTTTTTGATTTTTTTTTTCAAAACTTACGCCATTTTAAATTTTTTATCGCGGAAATTTCGTTAAAAAACAGTTCGACATTTGTTGCCATTTTCATGTTTCATCCGCTCCTCAAGAAAAAAAAATGGTATAAAAAATTCCACGTCTCTTTTCTCTCTTTCATCTTTGTTTGGTTCGATGGCTGAATTTTGGTCAAAAAAAATCTTCGATATGGAATTTTATTAGGTACCTTACCTATCTATTTTGACGTGGAATATTTTTTGTGAAGTTTTTATAATCATTTGTTTCTGTTTCCTTGCAGGAGGTAAAACTACATTTCAAGTTGGGAAAGTAAAGTATGAATTGAAAATATATTAGTTCAAGCAATAATGATATTTCCTGAGGGGAAGGAATAGAGTACAGCGAAAATTTTTATTTTGCCATTTGTTACCCCAAAATGTGACCAAAAATTTGAAAAAATGAAAAAATTGCACCTTTTAATAACTAAAATTAAAACTTTTTTTTAATTGTTCAAATTTTAACGTGGATACATGTGTAGTCCTGCAGGTCAATCTATGGAATGGACGATCAAATTTTCTGGACCGTTGCTTGTCATTAATAACATTTAAAAAAATGGAAAAATGGAAAAATGTTGACCAATCGATATAATGACATTTTGCTGGACTTAAAATATGATAAAAAAATATCAAAAAGGTACAGATATGTCAAATACTAATTTGGTGGTACTCGAAGCAAAATTATTATGAATCCAGATTTTCCTCGTCGCTCCTCCTCCCCACTCCCACAACGTTTTGAAAATGAGGCATTCAACTTCTCACATGAATTTTTTCAACGTGTCTTTTTAAATTGTTCGATTTTTCATGTAAAATTGTAAAAATTTTCACATAAAACTTCAAAATTATAGGTAAACATGTTTCAGGTGTCATGTTAAATGTTACATGTATCGTTTTGAATATGAAATATTGAATGTGTCATGTCAAATGTAACATGTCGTCCCTCTAATCTAAAAAGTCGTAACTCTAAACTTTGGCAATTTTGTTTTTTTTTGCTGAAATGACAACTTTAGGACGTCCTCCATCTAGTGATGACATCATTTCAACCCAAAAGTGAAACAAATTCTAAAAATTTTGAAACCTTTTGGTCGTAACTCCATCAAATCGTCTCTCTAATGCTAAAATGCAGGCATCATAGTGGGGCACTTTTTTAGGGTATTTGTCACTATTTTCGACTTCAGCCACTTTTTCTTCGCACTTCCAGGCAAAAATTCAAATTTTCACGTAGAAGTTGCTATTTTTCAAAATTCTTCAATAAAAAAATAAAAAAATTGATTTTTGCTAGTTTGTTTGTTGTTTTGGCGAAGGAATTTAATAAAAAATGAAATTATTCACGTCTTTTCAGTTGATTTATCTTTGAAATGTTTGCAGAAAACTATAACTCTAAAACTTTACTTTTTACTGGAGTGATAAAAAACTGTATCAATATTTATGATTTTTGAATTTTGTGGAGGAAGCAACGACTTTAATACCTATACTTTTTTAATGTTAAGAATGAATTCCCAATTTTTAATTTGGCGTAACTCCATAAGTTTTCTGTGTTCGAGTATAAAAAGTCAGAACTCCATTTAAAAAATTAAAAATCGTTATTTTGAAAAAAAAAATATAGAAAATTCATTCTAAACACTAAAAAAACATAGTAAAATCAACACCTCCTCCACAAAATTCAAAAATCATAAGTTACTATGTCCTTTTAGCATTAAAGGGACGTCTAATGTTGAGTGCTTTTCGACTTCCGAAATCGATTTCTCGGCCTTCTTGATTTTTTTCCCATGTGAAATGACATTTAAAACGGATTTTAGACGTCAATAAACGTGAATTTCGATACCTGACTTATTATGATATCAAAACATGTCGAAATCAGGTCCCTTCACATGGATCCAGTTTTGAGCCTATTGATTCAGAGCTAACCCCACCCTTGAAGCCATTTTTTAGATTTTTTGAAATGAATTTTTCATTGCAGAGGGAGTAAAAGTCTACTTTTACTCCCTCTCGCGAATCGCTCGAGTGCTCAAACTCGACTTTTACTCCCTCTACAATGAAAAATATCGTATGCAACTCGGGAGATAAATGATTTTCGACGATTTTGAGTTATTTCCCTCGCTTCGCTCGGGCAATAAACCTCAAAATTCGTCGAAAATCACTTTATCTCCCTTGTTGCATAATATACTATTTTGAACTTTTTATCATGGATATGTAATAGTGCTGATCGTCAATCCATAAAACAGAGTATCAAATTTTATCGATCGGATTTCGGCCACCAATTTTTGGCCATAATTTTGTGAAACTTGAAAATATGGAATAATTTTGGCAACTGCAGATGAAATAACAAAAAGTTACGGAAATTTCAACGCAAATTAAAATAACGAAAACTTAGAATATCGAACATTTAAATGAAAAGTCATCTTTAAAACATATCCTTGATTTAAAATATTTCGCTCTTGAACAAAACTTGTGTAATTTTTTCCTAAAATTTACATCCATTTTAGAAAAAACGATTTCACTTAAATTTTCAAGTTAAAAAAGTGAAAATGAAATGTACTATTCGTTGATTTTTTTCAAATTTAATATTGAAATGATGTTTTGGCAAAGTTGGGACAAGTTCATTGAAATAGAGGTAGGTGTTCAGGTTAAAATTTTGAGAAAAATTCATGAAAAATTAAAAATCTGCCGAAAGTAAATATTTTGAGAAGGGTGAGATAAACTTAGGACCCACAGAGTGGACTTCAGCTGCCCTTATCTCTACACTTCACAAATCACAGGTTCTACCTATACCGTTTCTCGGGCTTAAGGGTCCCGGTCCCTGGCTAGCTCAGCGCAAGCTCTCAGTCAATCACATGGGTCGTGATAGCCCGGCAATTCACTTTTACGTTAACAACAATAAACGCGAACCCAGGCTTTCATTGTATATTTAAATACTACACAAGCACTACACTGATTTCATGATACGTACTTAACACGACGAGGTATAAGATACTACAAAGTTACTTGGTAGGTTCTAGCTACCAAGTAGGATCGAACTCTCAGCGGCCGGCTCAGTGTTACCACCTGAGAGGCCTGGGCATTCCCACCGTGACAATTTTTAGCCAGTTTTGAATATAATTTCATTTCTTAGGAGAAGAAAGAGGATTGATCATTGATTATTTTGATTTTTTTATCGAATGGAAACTGAGAAGAACTGAAGTTGGCTTATGGGCGTGGGAGGGGTCAAAAAAGCAAAATTTTTCAACTTTAAGTGGGACTTTTTCTAATTTTTAAAATTTTATTGTACGATTTCTGTTATTTTTTCAACCCAACGTGAAAATTTCTCAAAAAGAAAGTTGTCACTTTTATTGGCCTTTTGATCCAAACGTGATTTTTTCGGCTAAATGTAATTTTTTCTTGGGAGGAGAGGAAAGGGCAGGGTTCCAAAATTCGGTTTCAAAAATTTTTGAAAAAATATCCATTTCGTGATTTGAATTTTAAAAAAATTACAAATAAACGCAGGAATTTCCCACCTGTTTGCTGATTTCAATTTACTCCACATTTGTTAATTTAACTAATGGCGAATAATCCGGAGACAAGTACCGAAGTACGGGTATTCATTATATAACGAATTCGAATTAATAATGATTAAGCAACGCTCGAGCTAAGGTCGATTAAACTATTTGAGCTAATGGTACATATAGATTAACATGCTTTAGAAATGTATTATGCTTGGTATATTGTTAGCTAAATTGTGATTGTATACTGTAATCGGTATAATGGTGGTTAGTTATTATGACAATGATGAGATTGTTTATTTCGTATATTCTCGTACATTTGTCGCGCTCCTATTGGGGTAGAGCTTTGTACGCCGAAAGTGATTTCAGTGGACGGGACGCGATTTGATTTAACGAACCAGCGTCGCAACTTTGAGGCACCCTGAGTGTTATTTAATAACATCGTTTTCGCAACATCTCATCTTTTATACATTTTATATATACCGAGTTGGTATATAGCTGTAATAGTTTACGATTTTTATGGCATATTTTTAATAATGTCCGTTCTTTCGGTCCGCGTTGCGGTTTTTCATTCGCGAGTAAAGAATTCGCCCAACCATTCGTGGCCATCGCGCTGAGGGATTGGGGAAAAAAGGGCATAAGATTCGTTCGTTCGTATACGTAACACGAACCGTGGCCGGGCAATGTTTACACTCGAATAACAAAAATTTAGCGAGTTGATATTTTAATTATATTTCGCGCAAAATGGTCCGAACAAATATTTGGAAAACCGAGCAACGACGGGCGAAAATAAATCGAATTTTAATTTTACGCGGATACAGATTTTGGGCGAAATTAAAGGTACTTATATATCCTACGCTATCGCCGCAGAAGAGTGAAAAAAACGATGATAATAATGACGTTAAAATATGCGCGTAAAAATTAAGACGATATTATCACGGGCGTAAAAAAAATTAAAAAATGATAATAAAACGCGACTCTAAAACTAATTATCAAAAGATAATGATAAAAATATCTATCGAGTTCCATTAGCGTGAATTTTTTTTCATAGCTGGGTTTTACGTTGAAGAAGGAAAAATCTTTTTAATGTTTCAATCAAAAAATGTAAAAGTTATTCAGCATCGTGTTTTATTCCGAGAGTTATTTTCGTGTGTACTTTTGACATCGCGTCGGTTGATATCATTTATCATCCTTATCATTATCACGGACTATATCTCGTATATATTTTGTCACTTTAGCGTACGTAGAAAATGAATGAAAGCTGTACACGTCTGACATATCAATGGTCTAGATTTAAAAGTCAGCATATTTCAACGTAATAGAGTCAACGATAAGATTATTAAGTAGTAAGGGGTTTTTAACGCAGTTCCGGGAAAAGGACGAGGTTTTTAATTAAATTATTCGTTTTGGTAAAAATCTGCCGAATCGTCTGTACTTTTGTGCTTTTAAACGAGTTATAGCGATGAAATTTTTTATCCAGTTGGATGTTATGTGGAATATTTTGAAAGAATTTTTTAACGTAGATTTAACTCGATGATGTTTCAATGGTATTTTATGTGGAGCTACAATTATCGAATTAATTTTTTTTTTGAACGAGAACTGATTAATGCTAATATTTTGGTATTTTCATTACGTAGATATTATGGATTTTTTCGAGCTTTTTTTTAAAAAAAAAAAAATTTTTTAAAAGGGGGGGGGGAAAAAAAATTTAAAAATTTTTTTTAAAAATTTTTTTTTTTTTTTTTTTTTTGGGTTTTTTTGGGGGGGGCCCCCTTTTTTGGTTTTTTTCCCAAGGGGGAAAAAATTTTTTTTTTTTTTTTTGGGGGGGGGGAAAAAACCCCCCCCTTTTTTTTTTTTTTTAAAATTTTAATTGGATAACACAATGCACCTTAACCTAATGTCAAGGTTTAATATATAGTCTTAATCTAGTTTACTTAAATTATGCTTACGGCTAGCTTTATTGTATATATTTACACTTCGCGCCTCGCATTCCTTCACGATCGGTCGATGGTTATGCCATCGCTCGAATCGTTTCCTACTTCCTGTTTACAAACAATACATTCGCGATTTCTTATACTACAGTAAATCAGATAAAATCGAGAATAAAAGGGAGTGCATCGTTGAAGCAAATTCTTATTGAATTTCGTCCAAGAAGTAAATTAATGAGTGAAATTAATTCAAAAATTATGGGTAAGTATGGCACCCGAAGAAATGATTAAATATGTACGTAGGTATATATGAATAATCCGAATCCGGGTGAAACTTGACCGAAATTTCGAACACATTAACCAACTTAAGTGTTCATTGTGGTTTTGAAAACGTTTAGAATCATGAATAAAATTAAATTACGATATAAGTTGTTGAACTAATAAATAATTCTTCGAGTTAATTTAGTAAAGTTTCTTCGAATTGATCATCGAATTAGTTCGAGTTAAGTTATACAAAGTGTGAAATAACCAGACGTATTGTAGCATCACGTATTATTTTATCTGCGTAACGCTGCTTTAGATTTGTTACATGAATTAGTATTAAACGTAGGCGTGGTGGAAGTATTTCGAAGTTTTTTCTCTTTTTAGTTTCCTGTCATTCATAGGCGCACCCAGAAATTAGGTAAGGGAGGGGCTCAGATTTTGAGAGAAGTAAGGGGAGAGGGGTCAAAATTCAACGAAAAAATGAAGTCACCTGTTATTGCAGTGGGGCTGGAGTAGTTGAGGTATTTTCAGTAGACAAATGATATACAGAGTGTTTCAAAGTTGACCGCGCTCCTTCCAACCAGTGAGTGAGCCAATCATCCTGAGTCGAAGTATGTATGTTTGCCTAACCTTCAAACTGTAGGGGCTGAGTTATGCTCTTTGAATTTTTTTTTTGAATTTCGTTTCTCACTTTCTACCGAGCGTTACTCGACAACCAAGATAGGTAGAAAGATGCGCTTTGCAGCAATAGATTGCCCAATTTCTCTAGCATTTTTCTATGCGGTTGATAATTTTTGCAGGTGAACTAGGGTGGGTGTACCACATCAAATATTCGAAAAAAACGTGCAAAAAAGTTGACGATTTTTTCAATTTTTGTAAATAACTAAAAAAGTTGTCCTCTATTGAGTGAATTATTAATAATGTTTCTAGAAGAAAAAGCTTTGATCTTTCCAATGGAGCAAACCCCACTCCTCTATCTTGCTTGAATCAAAAGTTATGAGCGTTTAATTGTGTGAAAAATACAAGAAAAACCTCATTTTTTTGATTTTTCAAATTTCAAAAATTTCTATCTTCGTAACTAAATGAGACCGAGATATGGGGTTTGCAGCATTCAATTAATCAAGTATTGCACCACTACCTAAAATCAAAATAATATCTTCAAGTTCTTCATTTAAAAAATTTTTTGTAAAAAAAATTCGAAAAATTTTTCATTAAAAATTTTTATTTGAAAAATTGAGGTATATCATTCCTATGTTGTGTAGTGTTATACTTGGTTAATTCAATGCTGCAAACCCCATCTTCCTATCTCATTTAGTCGCAAAGGTAGAAATTTTTGAAATTGAAAAATCAAAAAAGTGAGTTTTTTTTGTATTTTTCACACAATTATACGCTCATAACTTTTGATTCAAGCAAGAAAGAGGAGTGGGGTTTGCTCCATTGGAAAGATCAAAGCTTTCTCTTCTAGAAACATTAATAATAATTCACTCAATAGAGGACAACTTTTTTAGTTATTTACAAAAATTGAAAAAAATCGTCAACTTTTTGACACGTTTTTTTCGAATATTTGATGTGGTACACCCACCCTAGTTCACCTGCAAAAATTATCAACCTCTTAGAAAAATGCTAGAGAAAGTGGGCAATCCGTTGCCGCAAAGCGCAACTTTCTACCTATCTTGGTTGTCGAATAACGCTCGGTAGAAAGTGCGAAACAAAATTCAAAAAAAAAATTGTTTTCAAAGAGCATAACTCAGCCCCTGCAGTTCGAAGGTTAGGGGTACTTCGACTCAGGACGAGTGGCCCACTCACTAGTTGGAAGGAGCGCGGTCAACTTTGAAACACCCTGTATACCTACAGATTTGAGCGAAGAAAAATTGAAAAATGACGAGATTTAATGATTTTCTTATTCAAAATTACTGATTTTTTTTGATAAATGGGACATTGACTGAGAAATTAGTAAAAATCAGTGAAAAATCACTAATTTTTAATGAAAATTCTTTTACTGACGAAAAAAGACAGAATTTTTGCAAATTCAACTAATTCAAATTTAAAGAGTGGTATTATGTTTATTTAAGAACTGTTTACTAGCATACTGCCCAAGCGAAGCGAGGGCGAAATTTAAAAAAAAAATAATACTCTTCTTTGACATTTTTATGATGAAAAATCTCCTTGCCGAGGGTAAGGAATGGGCACGATCCCCCTGAGCCCCCTGCACCCCTGCTGTCATTGTGTGTGATTAAAATGAATGGTACTGGCTGAATAGAATTTTACTTGAAAATGGAAAATATTTAGTACAGAAAATTTGAGGTATGTGGATTTACAAAAAACAATACAATGTCAACGACAATGTGTCTAGTTAGAATTGTTCTGTTTGCGCTCGCGCTCATACCTGAGCTCAAACCACTCACGCTCACGCCCAGAAATGCACTCAAAGCGCTCACGCTCACACATACGCTCAAAACACACATGCTTACTCACTCCGCTCATTTTTTTTAGATGAATGAAAGTTCGAAATCATTTGAATTATTCAATTTTTTCTACAAAAATGATAACAAAGACAAACAATATCAGGAGTGATAAAGATGACCGGCAGCTTTTTTATTTTTTATTAAATAAAACATTTTTGGCTTTTAGACTAGAATTTCTGAGTGGAGCTGAGCACTCAGCTGAGCGTTACATCACGACACTCACTATGAATTTTGCACTCCGCTCACACTCAGCTCTTGAAATGTGAATTTTGCGCTCACACTCTGCTCAGCGCTCACTCAAAATCAGTGAGCTCAACGTGAGCGCTGACCAATCCATCACTGTCGCAGACTTTTATGCCAGCTATTAGTAGGCTAAACAACATGTATTTTTGTTGAAAAAGTCCAAAAACACCCATGTGTGTGCTATCCCGGTGTGCAAAGAACGCGTAGACGCTCGCGATTCGCTAGCGATTTGTGACAAAATTCGCGAACGGTCGCGAAACTCGACATCATTAGTGGCTAATGATCATGGACGTCATGCAGCGTCCGTGCTAGTCCGTGCTAATGATATGTTTGACTTCGGAGTAGGCAACTATTCGCACACATGTGCAAAGTGGTATGCCCTGGTACATGAAAATCGGCAGTTTTCTAAAAGCACGAATTATTTTTATTTTTGTTTTCAAAACATCTGGTTGGAAAATTTTCATTTTTAAACAAAAAATAATGAGTCAGCAAATTTCTCTTTTTTAATAATATTAGTCGACAGATTTTTCACTTTCAACCCCGAATTTTTTGCCCAAACTGAAGATTTTCACATGAAACAAAGAACTGAAATTGGATTGCATATTTTTGTCTCAAGACGGGGAGGGGGAGGGGGCGAAAGTAAATTAATTGGTTGATTTGAGAAAATCAGACGATAATTTTTAATCGATTAATCGGCCGATTATTCTTAATCGATCAATGAGGCGTCGATTAATCGATTATTTTTGTAATCGATTAAAATTTGAATAATCGATTAATCGATTTTAATTTCTATAATCGCCAGCCCTAGATCATACCTGTTCGATCGCGACGATTTTTCCCTGGGCAGCCAACAACAAAATTTTGTTTTTCGGGCCACTCTACTGTACTCGGGTCGTATAAGTCATGCCACATGCTGTTTTTCGTGTTTTATAAATTTCGCTTTTTAACCGTATCAATAGGGGTTTGGCAGGGTGGAATGAAAAAAAAAAAAAAAGAATCGGCGGTACTTATTCTACCTCAGCGCATACGAAATAGAAAAAAAGCAGTGTGCTAATTATCTACTTATGCCGATACCTGCCATATCGCACATGATAATAGCCAAAGTTGAATTTGGTAGACGCGTGGAGCCTGGCGATGTTTATCGAAATCTCCGAATTGAGACAACCCGGTCGTAGGGGGTCCCAAATATTTCTGAAAAGGTTTTCGTACGTTTTAACCCACTTAGAAGTGGAACTAATCAGAGATAAGTCGAAGTTTATAATAGCAGGTTGAAACTATATAGCTAGTTAAACAACCACAAAAAGAAAAAAGCGAAAGATTAAATTTTGTGGTAAAAATATTCAAATTAAAGAACTTTTGCGATTGAACAAAAATTGGATTACCTACAATTTAGAATCTTGGGCGGTATTCTATCCCTTTTTCGGTGGTGACATGTCGATTTTTTGAAATTGATCAAAAATTGGTTCAATTTAAGGCTCAAAATTCTCAAAAGTTCCTAAAAAAATTTTTGGATAATATTTTTGAATTTTTGGCAAAATTCTACCCCACTTACGTAGGTCACATGTCAATTTTTGAAATTCCCATAATATCATAAAAATTTCAAGATTTCCCAAAAAATATTAATTTTTCAAAAAATTGTTCTGTAAGTGTGACTTTATTCAGGACGAAATACCCATGTGAAAGAATGGGCGAATAGATTCCCATTTTTTTGGGGGTATGTACGAGTTGAATCCCACTTTTTCTCAAAAATTTCTCTCAACTCTAAATTTTTTTCGAATTTCAACTCCAATTTTTGTAACGTATTTTCAACTCTTTAATTTTTTTTCTCAAATATTTTCAACATCCAAATTTTTTTCAACCCGAAATTTTCTCAGATTTTTCCATGGTTAAATGTACTTTTTTGAATTTTTTCTCGAAATAGTTTTCAGTAATGAAAATTTTCTTGAAAAAAGGATATTGCCACCAGGACACATAAGCGAATTTTACCAAAAAAAATTTGTCCTTGTAGAGAAAAAATAAGACTTGAAATTCTCAAAAGTGGCTCAAAAAAAAATTTGGATGGTAGTTTTGAATTTCTGGCGAAATTCTATCCCACTTTCATTGGTCATAAGTCAATTCTATGAAAAGACTCAAAAATTGGTCCAATTTGGGGCTCGAAATAGATTAAAAGTGCTCAAAGTTTATTTTCATGAATAATTTCGGTCTGCTCGTGAAATTTCAACCCATTTTTGATAGGTCGCAGTCCAAGTTTCAGAAAATTTTTCATAACTTATTTTTTAATGAAAGGGAAAGGAAATCGCACGTTTTCAAAACTTTGAAATTCATCCATGGCCCATTGAACGCGGAATAAGCCCAAGAATTCATTGCGTTTGATTTTTTTTGTCCAGCATACCACATGACGCGTACAGAGGCATTATTGTGCCAAAAATGATTGAATTTGACAAAAAATTGCACATTGGGGGCCCAGCACCCCATTGTGCCCGTGACCCAAGGGATGTGACAAATATTTGGAGTCGGGGGAATGTCTGCAACCAGAATGTGAAAAAAATTTTTGTCCCAGCTTTAATTTGAAAATTGGAAAAAGGGGAGTTTTTAGGCCTCAGCTCCCTATTGTACCAGGTCAAAAATTCAAAATGTGAATTTTTGAACTACAAAACCCATACCTACAATAAACCAATTGATTTGTTTGTCCAGCGAAAATGCACATTAGTTTCTATGAATTTTTAAAATTTTCATCCCCCCCGCCTCCTTTAAATATTTTTTTAAAAAAGAAAAAATTCTCACGTATGCACCTTCTCACTATTTTATGTGAAAATTTCAAAATTTTTGGACAGCACTGGAACTAAAAAATTTTGAGACCTGAAACTGGAACTGGAACTAATATCATTTCAGTTTTCCATCACTGAATTGAAATTTTTTTCCAATTTTTTGGATTTATTGAGTAGAGGGCGAAATAAGTATTGGATTTTTGGTCGATTTTTTTGGGCTCAATTGTGGAGTAAAAAGGTTCCATCAAAACTATGTTTTTTCATGTGAAATGTGAAAAAAAAAATTTTTTATGAAACCTTTCTACTCCACAATTGAGCCAAAAAAATTTTTGACATAAAAAATTTTCTGTCACTGCCTTGATTTGATTGCCTGCCAATACTTCAATATGAAAACCAGCACTAGTACTTCCACCAGCAGTGGTGGCGGGCTCCTGTAAACCGCGAACGAAGATCCGTTGGCATGGCAACAGATCCAGGTAATCGCGTGCGAGACCTTTTTTTTTTTTATACACTGGCTCCGCGATGTTCCACAGGAGCCCCGTATTTCCACCTCGTTAGGCTTTTTTTTCCCCACATGCTTTGTAAGTTGCCTACCCTTCCAGCCAAAATCATTCGCGAATTCGCGTTTTAAAGGTGACAAAAAACGCTAGCGAATTCGCTAGCGTCCTTTGCACACCGGGATGAGTAAAAGCATTCGTTTCGGCACACTTATACACAAAATTTTGTCAATAGTGAGTAGGTGATAAGGTTTGTATTAGTAAACAAAAAGCTATGTTTGAAAAAGGTTACACCCCAAACTGGTCAACTGAAATTTTCATAGTATCAAATGTACAAACTAGTATAAGACCTCCAACTTACTTTTTAACTGATCATACTGGCAGTGATATAAAAGGAGGCTTTTATACTGAAGAATTATCTAAAACCAAATATTCAGATATTTATCTGGTTGGAAAAGTAATCAATACGAAAGGGAATAAAGTTAGTGCAGAATAGTGCACACATGCTCCACATCAGTGCATACCTTCATATCACTCCAGAGGGGTCCTATAAAGTCGCAGAAAATTATGACAACTTGTTTTTTCACATTTTTATTTTTAACAGTTTTCATTCATTTTTAGGGTTTGAAAAAATAATATTCAATACCTTCCCATTGCTAACCTCCCTATCACTCGTTCTGACCTTTCCCACCAGATTGACTTCTAACTGTACCTGTATGAAAATTACTCTTCATCATGAGTTTCTATGTTCCTGAACGGCTCGTGGCTGAGTGTGGCATCCTCCTTCTCTAAGGTCGGGCAATTTTTAAGATCGGTGATGGGAATCACTACCTTACGTATGTTTCCCTTCCCATCCTTCAAATCGCAATGATATGACGAATAAATAGGTGGTCTGTATGGCTGGACGACTGACGATACGAGATTCATGAACTCAAAGTCGTCTTCATCAAATTCCCATAATTTTAAAATACCCATATTGTCCAGCACTTTACATAAATGTATACGAACTGGTGGATTTATTTCACTAGATGATTTTTTTAATGGAATTTTTAATCCGTATTTCTTTCTGTAGTTCGAGTCTGCTTGTAACATTAGAGATTTCAGACATTTGATGGTCATGATAAAGATTGAAACAGTGACGAATGTGGGAATATCGAACACAAAAGTTCACGATTTCACTTTCTCGTGTAATCGAAGTAAAGGACGGCTTGATAATACGGCTAATAATATTCTCAGCCTGAACATACGAGCTGTTTTTCAAACAATTTTCATAGGCTAATTGATCATACCGTGTTAAAAGGGCGTACATATTTTTGTAAAAGATGCGCATTTTCCTGGGGGCCTGACATTTTGAATCCAAAGAGTATTGATGTTCTACTTTTGTGAACCGTCGAATCAAATTTTTTAAAACAGGTGGATAGCTGAATTTGTTGAAGATACCATTCATGAACGTTTCCTGTTTTTCATTTTTGTATTGTTTTGTTCTCGGATCCGTATACCAGTCGCCCAAGAACTGAGGGAAAAGTATTTTAGTTTGTGAGTTTAAATTAATCGCAGCGCATTCGAATTCAATGTACCCCTGTAAAAATTAAATTGTTGTACTTAGTTGTCATTTAGTATTAACTCGTATTATGTGTTAATTTTGTTATTGAACTCACTGTTTGGGAATTCAGCTTGCTGATTTGGGCGTCCTTCTTGCGGATTTGGGCGTCCTTCTTGCCGATTTCGGTATCCTTCTTGCAGATTTCGGCGTCCTTCTTGCGGATTTCGGCGTCCTTCTTGCGGATTTCGGCGTTCTTCTTATTGTAGAAATTAGCAAAATTGTCTTTCAACTCATTCGGGAGGGTTTCATAGAAATTCTTTGCTTCCGCTAATAAATTATCGACATTTCCTGAATCAAAAATATTCCAAATTACTCGTTATATTGCACCACGACACTAAGTATGATTCAGTGCACCATATAGGATGTACAAAATAAATAATAATACAGAAATGATGAGGGTACTTTTTTCGCATGATGTCCTACGAATTTTCTTTAGAAATCACTACTTTTAAGAAGATTTTCAGATGCCTCTTTTCAAGCCAAAAAAGGCTAAAATAAAAAAAATTAAAAGCTTAAATTTATAGCAGTAGCGGAAAAAAATTTGTATTACACTGAAATTATAAAGTGTTGGAAAATGAATTCATTCCTCCTTTCCCCCATCAAAAAAATAAAAATTTAAAGTTTATAAATTCCACACAAGCCCCTGCCATCTTTTTTGCTTATTCAGCAAATAAAAAATCAAAGAAGTGGTAAAATATTAATCACTTTGTCAAAATAAATCAATGTGGTTGAGCCGGAACGAACCGAGGCAAAATTTTCTGCGAAAACCGTCCTTCAATAAATGAAAATAAAACAATTTCTATAATTCAGGTTTTTCAAAACGTCTCTTCAGTTTCCTCCCTTTTCATTTTCAACATGGCGGTCAAGGACATCAGGGCATTCCTTTCTTATCACAGCTTATTACATAAAAAGTAGGTTTCCAACAAAAAATTATTATAAATGAATTCCACAGAAAAATAAAGTGTAATAAATTACCTCAGAGTGTACCAAGGGAAAATTTTACTGAGAAATTTATAATTTAATAGGCAAAAACATACGAGGAAACACCAAGTTTTTTGTAAATCACAGTTAACAAAAAAGGATGAATAAAAAAAATCAGTTTAAGAGATGTAACAATTTCAAAAAATCTAACAAAATAGGCAATAAAATACTTTTCTAGATGTTTTATACTTTTCTGAGTTTTTCAAAATTCTAAAATAAAATCCGAATTCCTTCGCATTTCTTTTGTTTTTACAAATTTTCCAGAAAGCGGACACCTTGCTATATGTAGGTAGGTAGGTAGGTACATGAAATTGTTTACTCACCGTTGCCTTGCCTGCCGCTATCTGATGAAGTCACCACTAGCATGATTTTCTCTGAGAGAAACTAATGCAAATTAAGATAGATATCAATGATAAAACTCTAATCAGGCTGATATCACAATTAATATTGTATGATTTGGTCATACCATGTTTAAAATATTTTTCATTAAACAAATTTTTTTTCAAACACAGATAGGTTAGGTATCTAGAAAAAGAAGATCGAACATTTGATAATGTGCATAAATGAGCATACATCAAGCAAGGTTCTAACAAAGATCTAAAAAGCTGTACTTTTGGGTGGTTAACATCATTTTATTTTTGGTACACTAAATCACAAAATAAAAATATCATTAAAATTGTACAAGGTATCATACAAAAGTTGCTGGTGATATGAATATATGTGTTATGCCAAATCCGTGTAATTGCCGAATGCATAAAATTTCTAAATTCAAAGCTTTCTACCTACCATCTTTCTTATTTCATATGAAAAAATGCAGAATATTTTGACATAAAGACTAAACTTCCAGCTACACTTCGAAAAAAAATATCCGGATACTTGAATTATTATCACAAATCTTTGTAGTCAGGTCGCAATTGTACATTTGTACATCCGCACAGGATACCTGTTAAAATTGATTTTATGATTGATTTTTGTTCTAGACACTAAAACAAATAAATTTCGCTTAGATGCCTATTTTTCCTCTCCCCCCTTTTCACAGGGTCCACCCCACCCCCTCCCACATTTCAAACGTGTGTATCGCTTAATCTATGGGTCGTAATGACAAAATTTCCAAACAAAAGTTGTTCCTCAACACTTGATGTATATTTTCACTTCTTATCAAAATCCATTTTGGAGCAACTCCTGCTGCCCAAATTTGGAAATGAAAATTTGTTTGAGAAAACTTCAAAATCACGTTTTCTTTATTTTCAACGAAAAGTTTCGGAGATACGGGAAAATTTGTAACCACCAAAAGTATTCAGAATTGAATTTCCTTTCCAATGAATGTTTTACGACTATTTTCCTCAACTTTTCCCGACAGTGAACCTCTCCCCCTCACCCTTATCTCAAAAGTTGGACTCACCAAAAAAATGTTCTCCAAGATGAATTCCGATACCAAGTGAAATTGTACACCACATATTGAAGAACAAAAATTGTTCTAGTAGTTTTTCAAGGGTCCAACTTTTGAGATAAGGGGGAAGGGGAAAGTTCCACTCTGCCAGAAAAAGTTGAGGAGAATGGTTGTGAAACAGTTCATTAGCCACTTTTTTGAAAAAAAATCCCTAGCTAAAAATATTTTGAAATTTTTAACAGTCATTTTTGAAATTTAGTTTGAAAAATCATAAAAAATTGTTTCTTCACAAGAATAAAGTAAATTTTCTTATATTTTTCAAACATTAAATTTTTCAATGTTAAAACCAATAAAAAATCTGAAAAGAATTCATAAACTTGGAATAAAAATGGTAAATTATAAGATTTTGAGATATTTTAATGAAAAGGCAATTTTTTTAAAAAATTGGCTAGAAAAAATTGATAAGAAGCAAAAATTGTAAGATTTTGAGATATTTCAGTGAAGAAACGATTTTTGAAAATTGGCAAGAAAAATTGATTCAAAGTGATATTTTTTTTAAATTCAAAGTGCCAAGTATAAAGAATAACAGTACTTCGTAATTTCACAAAGTGTAATCAAGTGTGAAGAGAAAATCTAGCATGAAAAATTTCGACTCCCAAGTAGAATCTAGTCCATCGATTACATCACTATGATCCATGGACTATATAGTGACTACAGTCCATGGATCATGGTTCGTAGTCCATGGACTACCTAGAATCGGCATATTCCTAAAAATATCACAAGAATATGGATTGAAGCATGTTTGATACCATATGTGACTTTTTCGAAAAATTCGTATTTAAAAACAATCCCCATTTTCAATTTGCATCTTGCCCCACCTGCATTACATTTCTTTAGCGTACTGTACTGGGAAGAAAATGTAGGGGAAAGTGCCAACCAAATACATCAATCGATGGGAAATTGAATATGGATTACAAAAAAAAATACTCAATCTTTTTGTCAAAACTTGAAACTTGAAAACATGATATTTCACGAAAATCAAATTTAAAAAATTTTACGAAAATCACGTAAAATGAGATTATTTATACTGATAATAACTCTTAGACAAGCAATCCTTCACGTCTGTAATTTTTTTCTGTGTTGTGTCGAAGTGATATCCATCCACCAATTAAGTAGAAAAAATTGTTTTACCCACTTCACAGACGACAATAACTAGATTTGCATTCTGCCCCTCCTTCCCTTAATCATTTCAAAAGTTGAATACTTTGATACATTTTCAAAGTAACTATTTTGTAATTTTATAGTTTAAAATATAAACTAACGAAAGAAATTTTGTTGTGTACATCTTTTTAAATATTTGGAAGGATAGATTTCCTACAATTCATATTTCTTCTTTGACTCCTTTGAAATCGTTGATTTTAATAGATAGGTATGGAACTTTATCATTGATTGAATTACTCACGAAAAACTTCTGAATTAAAGTAATTTCTAAATTCAAAGTTACTATGCAGCTGTGAACCATTTTTACCAACTTACACGATTATCGAGAATTATTCGACATTGAATTTTTTTCCTCGATATGAAATTTTCTCATGAAGATGTACATTGTATACAATTATGTTACTGTGACTGAGCTTAAAGAAAATTGTGGATTAGATGGAATTTATAGACGAAGGTTTCCATTCGATCCTGATCCCTTCATAAGAAATAACGTCTTCTATTTGTAACTTTCGTTCTTAAGTAAACAAAACTGCAAATTGACTGAGGTGGTATAACGTGATCATATTTATAATATTGTTTTCATTCATGTAAATTAATTTGATTGAAATTTATTTTTAAAATTACCTGTACCAATCACAATAAGTTCAATTCCGGACTTTGCGTCTAACATATTATTAGTCAGGTCCCAATTGTACAAAAAAAGGCTATCGCGCGGGATTTCGGTTAAAATTGATTTTATAATTAATTCTTGTTCTAGACGCTAAAATAAATCGATTTCGCTTCTGTCTTGTTTTCCTCTCTCCCCTTCTCCCAGGGACCACCTCAACATTTCAAACCCGTGTACCGCTTAATCGAGGAGTCGCAGTGAAAAAATTTTCAAACGAAAATTGTTCCTCGACGTCTAATATACACTTTTATTCATCATTCAAAATCCATTTTGGCGCAAATTTTACCCTCCTACGTTTTGAGAAAACTTAAAAATCACATTTTCTTTATTTTCAACAAAAAGTTTCGGAGTTACTAAAAAATTTATAACCACCAAAAATATTCAGAATTTAATTTTCTTTCCACTGAGCTATATCACCACCATTTTCTCCATCTTTTCTCGACAGGGTGTACCTCTCCCTCTCCCCTCATCTCAAAAGTTGGACTCACAAAAAAAATTGAACGATTTCTGTTCTTCTATATCTAATTTACAATTTCACTTAGGTACTTTCGAAACTCATTTTGGAGCAAATTTTTTTTTCATGGGTCCAACTTCTGAGATGACGGGGAGGGAGGGGAGAAGTCCGCCCTGATAAGGAAGATACAAAATGGAACTTGAAAAATTGAACTCTCTTTCCTCGATCTATCTGGAGGTAGTCAAAAATCAAAAAATTTTCTCTCAATGAATTTATTGGACTTCCATTTATTTACACTTTGAAAATTGGAAAAAAATTTCACGCGGCACGCTGGGTGTCTTTAATATACAAATCTAGTGATCTATCTACGCATTTTATGATATATTGGAGGTATGGGATTATATTTGAGCTTCTTTCTACTTCCCCTATGACATCATAATACCTGAAAAGGAGCAAAAAAATAAATAATTTCGTTGAATGAAATAAACAAAGTAAATATACTTCTATTCATATTTACTCGATTATCTCATTCGCAGGTATTGTAATCCAGACTGGCATTATTTTTTTCAATATCACACAGAGCAATATTCGGGATGTCCTCCCATTTCCATCGGCAAATGGATGAATACGAATGAGAACCAATTTGGCCATCGCGGCGAAAATGATGGGGTTTGTTTCTGATGAGTATATTTCTGTGGAAAACCACTTCAGAAAATCGGTCATCTGTGGCATTAGTTCTTGGGGACCCGGCTTCCTGATGAATGCGTCTTTGCCTGGGACAAACATTTCCCCTGTTCTTATTTTTCCTCCAATATTTCCGTCTTTCACCATCACTCGTCTATGGATTTCCAGCAGATTTTTCAAGTTGAAATTTTTCAAGCTGTAAAACATGAAAACAGAAAACAAGCATAACAATCTAATATTGTGGTTCCGGGAAATTTTAAAAAGTCGAAAAATTACAAAGTACACTTTACTTTAACTTCTCCGCGTATAGAGTTGCATTTTTGATAATTTCAGTTTCTTCGCCCGTGCTATCTGAAATTGACTCCATCATCAGAGAATGAGTCGCATACTGAAATGTTCAATTTTTTATTTAGGTATCGTTCATATGTAAGCCTATCGGCATAGCAGCACATTGGTATACTAAGCAAAAATGAAAATTGTCAAAGAATGATAAGACTTCAATTGGGGTTTCATCTTTAAAAATTCCCCCTCTCTTCCTCTACGAAAAAAGTCGCTCAAACTTTCATAAAAAGTGGACTTTGGGGCCCTCTTATAAGGTTCCTAACCCATCATTCATAATTTCATTTACCTTGTGAAAAGATATTTCAACACTAGTTTTATCGATTGGCTTCTTTAGCTTTCTCACCTTTTCCATAATATTTTTTAATTGGGTGGATACTGCAAAAAAAAAGTACATTACATATAAAATAATATTATATTTTTAACTGTTTCAAGTATACTTACTACATGAACATAAATTTTGATAGAATATCGTGGGTTTACATATTTTTTCGCAAGATATGGTCTTGTACTTGGTGATGGAATCAGTTTCTAAAAAAAATCTATCATTAAGATTGGAATCATTAATAATATTAATATGAATCATAATGAAAGTCACTAACCAGGAGATGGCATGACATTTTCCTTCGAAATTTTCTGAAAAACGACCATAAATACCAAAATGGCGACAAGGACGGAGATTATTACTTTCATAACTAAATGGGCATCACCTTTTAATTTTTTTGGTTCTTGGTTCGTTACTTCCGCTGGTTTATTTTTTTCTTGTTTCTATAAAATGGGCGATTATATAAATTGGTAGAAGAAGTACGATAGTCACTATGAGTGTGATTTGATGTTACAAAAGAAGAGTACTTACTGTTTTAAAACTAATTTTTTCATTGTGGTTCTTATTTTTGCAGTTTTTTGTTTTTTTATCCATTATAATAATTATTCTTCACGAATTTACCGCTATCCTAAAGTAAAGAAAGACATAGTTTCTAGAATACTTTTTTTTAAAATCAATCTTGAACAAGCACATGATGTTTACACATTTTTCTTTCCGAGCCTGGTTCTCACATGTCCCTGATTATTGTGAGACCTTGGTTTCTCTTATCTGGTTCAAGAATTCCATCAGAAGTTAAATGACCCAGGCTTCCAGGCATTTCACCAGAACATTAGAGTAAAATTTTAAAAAATTAGAAATTGAATCCAATCTGTGTAGAATTGTTCTTGGAAGTTTTTTTTAACTGAATTTTTTTTCAATTTTATTTCAGTAGGTATTTTTTAAAAATTATTCAAATTGTGAATTTTTTTCTCCATTTCTTTCCAATCCTAAAATGATTTCCAATTTTAGAATTTTTTCCCATTTTTTCCAAATCTTGAAAACTTGAAATTTAAAAAAAATTGAACTCAAATTCTTCTCAGCTCTAAAATTTTTCTTTGTTTTTAAATTTTTTCAATCTAAATTTCCTCAGATACTCATTTATTAATTTTCCTTCCATTGTTAAAATTGTTTACGAAATTTTAATTTTTCATATACCTTTCAGTTTTTCCTTTTTCTAAAAAATTTTCAATACATGAAAAACAATTTCAGTTTTTCGATAACAAGAGTATGTGCAACAGGAGACATTACTTTTTGTATCATTTTTAAATTTCAGAACTGAGAGTATGAAAAAAATGTTGGGATTGGATAAACAAATTGAGTTAAGAAAATGTTTAGAAAAAAATTTGAACTGGAAAATTTTTAAGAAAAGAAATCGAGTTTGAAAAGGTTTCAGAAACAATTTTTGATTTAAAAATATTTTACGGGAAAAATTTGATTTGAAAAAATGTAGAGATGAAAATTTAGGGTTAAAAAAATTTAGAGGAAAAATTCTGGTTGAAAGAAAAATTGAGAAAAATGTGAACGATTTCAAAATGTCGAAACTAACTATAGGGACTTGGGGGAAAAAACGTTGCTAAAGTGCACCCGCAGCACGAACTGAAATCGTCCTATTTCATACGATTTTTCCGGTAATTTGTTTGATTGTGCAGTTAGTAATTGTTTGCAAATAAATTTTATCCACTCACCGATGCGTTAAGTAATTGATGATAAAATTTCCTTGGCGAGTGTTTACACATGGAAATGTTCGGCTTCAATTAAGAACAGAATGCATTCCGAGTCTCCGACGAAATACGAATAGATTTACGAAATGATACGTAGGTTAAAATAACTCAATAAATTTGCTAACAAAATTATTCGAATAGTTAATACATTGAAGATATACTAGTTGGCGAAACACATATACAAGGTATACAATTCGAATAGCATTATACGACTGTACAGGACGAAATGACGAAGCGACTACAAATACGTATGACTGAAACCATTTGTTTTGAACAAATAACTAATATGAGCGAGAAACTAGTTCTCAGGTAACAAAGGTAGCATAGGCAGGTAATTTTTTTCTAATGGATGCTATTTGCTTGCGTTATCATAGTAGGAAACATACCCCCCGGGAAGAACAATACAAAGGTGATCGAAAAGAAACGAGAAAAGAACCACTGTCTTACTAAGTTAACGGTGAATGTGTTTAGCAAGAAATCGGAAGTCTCAGTGAAAACTAGGTGAGGGGAAAGAGAGAGGGGGAATTTTAAGTTAATTTAAGACACGAAAGTGATAATACAAAATTGAAATGCATTATGCAAGATTATTGCCTAATGCATGAATCAGGCAATTTTTTGCCCAATTTATGATTTTTTTAAATTCGGAAGCTGTCCTGATAAAGGTCTAGCTTTTTTCAAAAAGGGCATACCGGTCCTGAAAAGTCAAGCTTTTTCATCAATTTACTCTAATTTATTCAAAAGGTCAAGCTTTTTCAAAAATTAAAATAAAACTTCCATTTACCCTTAAGAAATAATTTTTTTTAAAAGTAGAAAAAATACTTACAAATTTTTTCATTTGATATTAAATTTGTTTTGGGGCTCTATTTTTTTTTTTTTTTTTGTTGAAAATCACTCATTTTTACAATCTTAGCAGGTCTAAAATTTATATAAAAGATAGGGGACTAAAGATTTCGCCTTTTCAAAATGATGGTAGGTATGAACCTTCTTCCTTTCCAGCCCAGACAATTAATATTTTCAAGCGAAAAAAATTGCCCTCCTCATTTATAAAAAGACTCGGTAACGATCTAGATTGGAATTTTCAAAAATGTTTCGATTTTTTTGGAAGGAGTTTTGGTGATGAGTCCATAGATATCGTTTTTTTTTTGGAAGTCAAAACATAACACGAAAAAACACGAATTTTAATAAACAGGCACGCCACTCAGACGTGAATCGGGGGGGGGGGATAACAGCCCCAGGCGCACCGAGTTACAGACGCATAGAATTTTTTGTTGGGGTGGCCCTCAAAAAAGTTATGCAAAAAGTCATTCCAAAAGGTCAAGCTAAGTCAAGCTTTTTGCTCAACAAATTCTATTAGACACCCTGTCCTACCATTTTTTCTGTTCATTATGAAAAAATTTAAGATGCTTCAGCATAGAGATGAACTTTCAGTTAAATTTTTTTTTTAAATTCGTTTAGCTACCCTAATTAGAATTTTATTTTATTTTTTTTAAATGTAGCTGAAAGTTTGTTTTGTGTATCGAAGTATTTTATTTTAAATTCTCTCCTGTGGAACAGGAAAAATGATGAAAAGCTTTGAACTTAAAAAATTCAAAAATTGGGCAAGCAGTTGCCTAAATCATATATTAGGTAATAATTTAGCCTATTTTATGCATTCGGCAATTATGTACACGAATTCGGCGTAACACATACTCGTACACCTTTAGCATGTTGTTGAATTTTTTCCAGGGAAAATTCGACAAGAAAATCTTTAAAAGAGTTTGCACGATTTTTATACCTACCGGTCCAATATAAAATACCTATATCTACATGATATGGCTTTACAATATAGATATATAGAAGTTGGCCTTCTAAAATCATTTTTTTGTTGTTCAACGATAAAAATAATATCCAGTTCCGTGTAACATTTTACAATTTTTATATCTTCCTGAATTGTTTTCCTTTGTCTGTTATTTTATCTTTTATTTTTTTAATATTTCAACTCTAACGTTATACTTTTTCTCGTCAATTTCTTATTTCTCGTGCATTAGATAATTTTGTGTACCCTTATCTGGCTGTCTGCTTTTTAAACCTAACAACACGATGATATCACGTTTGAAAAAAAAGAGACATCCAAGGTTTTTCCGCAGGAAAATAGGCATAAAAAAGAAAATAATAACAATAATACCGCTAACATCGCCAACTCTCGTGTAAACTATACACACACAGCCAAGTAGAGTATTTTATTGCGATTTGAGAGTGGAGATGGTAATTTTTTTCTTAAATGAAAAGGTTATATAATGCGAATATACACTAAGGAAAAGACTTAATCTGAAGATTTGGGCGAATATCTTGATTATAAACTTTTTACGTAAACGGAATTTCACACTTTTTACTTGACCGGCCGCGGCCGTCTCCATAGACTTGCGAGTTGACCGACTATAAAAGCTTTCGCATCGTTTTCAAAAACTCGCCTAAAAATAACACGAAACGTCCAGCTCCGAGGTAGGATGGACTTTATGTAGTTTAAATGGCCAGAGGTTCTTAAACAAAAGAATTCGTCGAGTTGCGAATTTTCACGAAATGTAAATACAGACCGAGCGTTGTAAACAAAACCATATTTCGCTTTAGGAGATGATGAAATTTCATCCGACTCCGTATCGATATAAAAAATGACTCTGGTATTTTCAATATCAATGCCAATATTGCGTACTTTCTCTTATCCTTTCAGTTGTCTCTTATTTTTTAAAGAAAAAATTCGTCGTGTCGGTTTTCTAACTTTCTCTCGAAGGAGGTTTTGGTTTCTGAGAGAGAAAGTGACGAGGAGGGAAGATACGAAAGTCGTGTGGCGTTGTGAACAAGAATTCCGTGGAAAGGGAAGAGAAAATTCCCAGCTGTGAACTTCGAAATATTTAGGGTCTGATTCAACTTTGAAAAAAAAATCTTGGGAAATAGAACCTATTTTGCGATAAACTATAGCTATATTTTCTAAAATTATTTGCTATAAATTAATCGACAATTTATTTTTTTTGTTCCAGGTGAGTAGTTTATCAAGGTTTTTTTCTCTGAATGGCTGACTGAGTAAGTTATTTTCCAGAATTTTCGCATGTGTGAGATTATCAGATAAAGTGATGACTATACCTATATTATTTTTCAAGTGGTTCTATTTTTTTTAAACTGTAAGTGTAAATGAACTCAATTTTTCATTCCCAGTCAGTATTTTAATCATTTCTATATTCAAAATTCTAGAATTTTTGGATCTATGAATGAAATGGTGATGGAGAAGGGGGAATTGATACTGTTCTATGTCTTGAAAAATTAGGATGAAATGTGTCAAGTTAGAGGTCTATTCGAATTTTCGGAGAAGAAGAAGGGCCAGAAAAACCTCTAATTTTTGGATGGAAAAAATTCAACTTCAGTAATCTAAATCAATGTGAGCAGTGACTAATAAGTCTCAAAAATTTTACTGGCAAGACATTTCCATTTTGAAAGCGATTACCAAGAGAGAAATGAACCAGAAAGACCAACAAAAATTTAAAAATACCTCTGTTCGTAATTTCAAATGCTGAAATTCACTATTCAAATTTTTACAAAATTTTGAAAATTTAAAATTATTTTATGTAAAATATTTGTGGGTAACGGTGAATAAAAATTTGGTTCAATCAAAGAAGAAACGTGAAATTTCCTTATTTTTGACTTCTCAACTCGATTTGAAGCAATTACCAAGCGATTTTGAGCCTTTGGTGAATTTTTCAATTTTTTCAGAATATTTTTACAGAAGAAAAATGTGGATCAGGATGTCTTATAAATCTATCAAAGAAGCCATACTAAAATGAGTATTTTGGATTCGTTGTTGCTTAATTTCATTAGAACTCTTATTACCTATATGAAGTTTGCTCAAAACTGGACATTGCTATTCGCAGATTTATAATTTTTAAAAATCGACAACATTTTTAAGACGAACTTTAGCCTTCAAAAGTATCGAAAAGGAAGATATTTTTAAATGTTTTTTTCAATCCATTTAAGGAAGGACGGGGCAAAAAGGAATATTTTTGCCAGTTTTCGCAATTTTTCGAGTTAGAATAAAAATAGAGAGTTGGGGTTTGTTTTATTGGATAGCCCAATCTTTTGGTTACAAAATGCCGGGTATGCGAACTTTTTTGAGGCTATTTGACCCTCCCCCTCCCCGTTGGGTTTGAATGAAGCAATCCATTTGTTCCTTTTTTCTCCGAAAGTCGGGGCAAAAAGGAACAGTATCTGGGACAGAGGGGAACAACGAAAAAAAACATTAACAATTTCTAAAAAAATACTAAATAACGTTTTTTTTTTTTAAATCATCTTAACAGAATAAACGCTCAAATATCCTGACAAAATATACACCCAAATGCTGCGTTAAATCTCAAATTAAAATCAGTGCATTTAATGCGCCTAAAATTTACATCGACACACTGGCTCCATGTTTCCGTTCGTTGTATTTTTTTTGCTGTTGGTGTAAATGTTCTTAGATCCTTTTTTAGGTTTGATTCATGTGTTCCTATGAGTGTTTCTGATACTGTATCGATACTTTCTTGATACCTTGAGTATCGGTACTTTGTATGATCGATACCATTTATATCCGATATCGATCCTTTTTGTTGATACTGCTCAAAATGCTGCAAATACAGTTAAAAATCAAACATTTCCACTTTAAGAGTGCCAAAAAATTGTTGATTCACAATTTTTTTGGAAGAGGAAAATGGATAAGTATCAAATTTGGCCAAAATCAACCGAAAATAAAACAGATCAAAGTTTTTTGTTGCTCCCGGATCCCGGATAGTATTTTTCAAGTAGAAACGATTGAAAAATTTTGCAGTACCTAATTATCTAGGTATCGATATACTGAGGTATCGATACTTTGGAGAGTATCAGAAACACTAGTTCCTATTTGCCCCGTTTGAAGTCTCGAGATTATAACTTACCTCAAGTCAAAAGTTTCTCACTTCAGGTTAAGACGTTTAGCTTGATCGACTCATTATAAAATTCTAAATTTAATGAAACAACCCGCACGACTTTATCTCAATTACAGCCTTTAAACGGCAAAAAATACGAATTCACAGGTAGCGGTTCACGTCACGATATCAAAAAACCAAACGGCAAACATTATCACAAAACTCTGGAATCTGGATGTAATAGAGATAACTGGATGAAACTTTCTGGGAAGACTTTGATTATATATACTTCGTAAACAGATGCCCAATCCCATGTTAAAAATCGTGTCTAGAGTTTTGGGTTACGCTGCATCCAGCCACTTAGACGCGCCACAGTCGTGCATCCAGGAGAGATCATTCGATAAGTCCAAGGAGTAAAGCACTTTGCCAAGAGATGGCGTTTCGCCAAAGTTGTTAGTGTGTTAGTTTGTAAATGATGTAAACAGACGTTTTCTGTGTTGGTGAGGGAAGATGATGCACTGCGGTGAGAAGGATATATCGGTTTTACCTGTATACCCTATAGGCGCCGAACAGTCTTTTCATACAAACAAAACCATTAAGAAAAAAATACAATACCCATTATCGATATTCAGCTTAGATGGCAAATGACCTACAATTTATAAATTAGAATATGAATGTAGGTATAATATGAATGGACGTTCACATTTCGAAAGCCTTTGCGAATTTGGAAATGGAATTTTCAAAACTGAAATCCAATTCTTTAAAATAAAATTTGGTTGAATTTCTCATTTTCTTGCAAACTTTTTAATTACCTATTATCTCATGCATTACGAAAACAGGAAGAAGACATTTAATTCAACATCCGTTCAACTTCTTCGATTTTTCCCAGCATTTTTTATGAGATCTTGTCATCTTACCAATAAATTAAAAAATTATCCTTATTTCTTTTTGCTCGACCCGTTTGGGGAAAAAGGGAATAGAAAAGCGTATAAAAATGGTCCACAAAAACTTCAGCACGTAAAATTGCGGATTCAGGATTACCCATATCGGTAGCGGATTGCATAATTTTACGCTTTTGGCACAATTTTTTGTGTCTTTTTTATACAGACGGACGTCGTCACACTCCTCTCCCCGCCCATCTTTTTGTCACTTCACCATGTTGAACTTTTGTTAACTTTCAAAAAGTAGACCTCAAAAACCACAATTTTACATTTTTCGGGTCACACGCTAAGATTTCCATTGATTTAATTTTGATTAATCACAGAGTATGGGTGGATCAAGGGTGAATTTGGCCCCCGGCGCTTTTGGGCTCCTAAACACCTCAAGTCGTGTATATTGACTAGAAATAATTTTTCACATAATTTTGGACCCCTACCCCCTCTCTTTCGAAGCTGTGGCCATTTAATTGCATCATTTTTTAGAATTTTTAATTTCAACGGAAGTGAAAGAAATGTTCTGTTCTTTGGCACAAAGTTAGGTACATCTCGTAGAGGTGTATTTATGATAATCTTTTCAACAATTTTGGTGCACTCCTTCACGTTTTTTCGGTCATTTGAAGTTTTCAATCGTAAAAAATACCATATAAGCAAAGAGCGACCACCCTGGAAAAATTTCTAAAAAATACGTTTTTTTATGTAAAATTTTGCTGTGTATTTGGTTTTGGCGATTTCTTTGAATTATGGGCCGAAAATCGCAAAAAACCGCACAGAAATGTTATTACCTATTTCAACAGATTTTTCAATTTTTGAGCGTTTTATACCGAAAGAAATGACCAAATAAGAAAACCAATTCCATATTCGTATTCAGCAGGTCAAAATGCCCCGATAAACACCCTTTTCACAATAGTTTTGATTAAAATTTCAAAATTCACCTTTTTCACTGATTTTTCATGAAAAAAGAAATGAATTTCGAGACATGAAGTGAAATGATCGCGAAAAAAATGTTAATCGGAGTATTTTGACCTGCTGAACACGAATATGGATTTAGTTTTTACTTCAAGTCTCGAAATTCATTTTTCTTCATGAAAAATCAGTGGAAAAGGTGAATTTTGAAATTTTAATCAAAACTATTGCGAAAAGGGTGTTTATCGGGGCATTTTGACCTGCTGAATACGAATATGGAATTGGTTTTCTTATTTGGTCATTTCTTTCGGTATAAAACGCTCAAAAATTGAAAAATCTGTTGAAATAACAACATTTCTGTGCGATTTTCGGCCCTTAATTCAAAGAAATCGCCAAAACCAAATACACAGCAAAATTTTACATAAAAAAAACGTATTTTTTAGAAATTTTTTCAGGGTGATCGCTCTTTGCTTATATGGTATTTTTTACGATTGAAAACTTCAAATGACCGAAAAAACGTAAAGGAGTGCACCAAAATTGTTGAAAAGATTATCATAAATACACCTCTACGAGATGTACCTAACTTTGTGCCAAAGAACAGAAAATTTCCTTCACTTCCGTTGAAATTAAAAATTCTAAAAAATGATGCAATAAAATGGCCACAGCTCCGAAAAAGAGAGGGTAGGGGTCCAAAATTTTGTGAAAAATTATTTCTAGTCAATATACACGACTTGAGGTGCTTAGGAGCCCAAAAGCGCCGGGGGCCAAATTCACCTCTTATCCACCCATACCCTTTGCTACTTTACCTAAAATGGACAGTGTATCATTGTAAAAATATTGCTTAAAGTTTTCTAATTCCAAAATTTTGAAGAATTTCAATCAAATTTGCGGAATTGCTTAATGTGAGATTCCCAGGGAGGGGGAATAATTTCTCGTTAACCAAGTTTGCGAGGCCTCCGATATTCATGGTAACTTTTTCGACGAATTTTTCGTCCTTTTTTTTGCGCCTTATAGGAAATTTACCGCTGCATATTGGTGACCTATATATGACCGATTAAAGCACAATTTTTCGAAATTCGTAACTGCCCGTTCAAATGCATAAAAGTTTTGGAATAAAATTTTTCAAAAATTTTTAAAAGTATGGCGATAGCGTTCGTATGGAAATAGAAAGCTGAAAGTGGGTAGATACCTTATTTTCGATCTTCCGGATCGATTACAAACGGTTTCGAGACTTCTGGAGCTTCCGGAAATTTTTATGAACCTCCAGCACAAAAGAAACCGTCCCAGTGGTCCTTGTGATTTTCATCACCTAAGTATCGCGAATTGCCTATACTGATGGCATATCAAAATTGGGATACTTGAGTAGACGCAAATAAAAAAGAAATAATCAGATGCATTAAATTGTAGTTAGCAAAACGCATTGAAATCCAACTTAATGGTACAGAAAATTGTTCGATTTTTGAAGTTCAGATTTTGATGAGACAACATCGATTGAATTTTTCAATTTGCACCTATATGGTTCTTGTGATTTCTAAACAGTGAGCATAAAAAAATGCTCACAATTTATACAGTTACTTTGATTTAATTCCTTTAAAAATATTGAAAAAACCTCTCGATTAACCAAATTAATTATCTAAGTATATCTTCGCGAGTTTATTTTTATATTGTATACCTACGAACAAAGAAAGAATTGACAATACTTTACCATTTCAGCTACATTTTTAGAAACGTAGGAATGCTCGAAAAAAGTGAAAAGATAATGGTGTAGTAAATGCCATCTGAATAATAATTAATCAATCACTTTATTGAATATGTGTTTATCAATTGATTGTAGCTGCCTGTGCGAAATTTTAACGAATTAATGAAGTGTAAATAATACAATATTGTGGTTTGGCGCCCAGACAGAATTTTCGAGATCTCACACATCGATTATCAAAGGCTAATGATGAAAAATCTACATATCGGTATCGTTTACTTGACATTTTGACAGGTAACGGTTCCTCGAAACTTTTTTTTCATTTCTTTCACTCTAATGAGAAATTTTAGTAAAATTTACGACCTTATTGAATAGCCAGCTCGAAAACCTTTTTTTTTCAAATTTCTGGTGGTGAGGGTAGATGAATCTGAAAATCTCTGTCCCAGTCTGGTCATTTAGTAGCTTCTCTCAAATCGTGCTCAAATGTAGATAATCAGTGCGAATGAAATGTACCTACTCTTATTCATATTATACTGAATAATATAATAGTTTCGTGATGAAATCCGTGAAGTACTGCTAACTTTTTTTTAAAAATGATTTTCAAATTGTGTTGTGGTGTTTTTTTTTACAAATTTTCGACATTTTCATTTAAATTTTGGTTCATTGCGAGAATAATGTCGGGTAATATTTGTCAATACCACAATTGTGGTAAATCTCAGCAGAAGATTGAAGGTCTACGAATGCATAGATTTCCAAGGGATGAACGCCTAAGTACATGGATACGAAATTCAGGTATGTATCTAACTCACGATTTTATCGCGCATAAATTAAGTAACTATACCTATCAAATTTTTATACCACTAAATAAAGGTATCTTTCTCCTCTCGCGAAAAACTAAATGACGGCATGTCAAAAGAAAACGTATTTGTCTGCAATTTTTTTCGTGAACAATTTTTCGCGTGATGTTTTTCTTGCTCAGGAAATTGATTTTTATTCGAAAAAGTCACTTTATGAACTTTTTAAAATTATCTCACAAATGGCTTGAAATGATCAAATTTGGGTTCAAGAGGTTGACATTGGATACTTGGAACCCAAGGTATACCTACTTCTTTTTCTGGAAAATACGAACGTACTTTAAAAAAAACTAATACCACGTCAGCTGAAAAAATGGATTTTTAAAGATTTAAAAATTCTCCAAAAATTAGTAGGTAAGGTAATAGGTATATCAGGTTGGACGCCTGAAAGTTTGGCTGCGAGGTTCTTGGACTCGCTGTTTTCGAAAATCAACGGCAGACATCTCGAGTGATTTCTTTATGAGATGATTTTAAAAATTTCAAATTGCGACTATTCAGAAAAAATATCGATCAGCGTCCTTCGAAACATTGTTCACCAAGGAAATTGTAGAGAATTAAAATACGCAGCCCTGCATTTCTTGAACGTTTTTCTGCTTAATTAAACCTGATGATGATTCTGATCTACTTTTTTGTGCCAAGTTTGAATAAGATTTCAGCTTTTTCCCAAAACGTCGGGTTTGAATTTTTATTTGTTTGAACTACATATTCCATGGCTTTTATTGACAAGGGTCCTATGAAAAAAATAAAATTATGGAAATTGAACAGCGTAAAAGTTTCTTTCTGTGAAGTCCAAACAATTTTTTCTTACGAAGCGAAACTTTCACGATACCTACACTGGGTACCGGCGGTTAAGATAGGCGAATCTGCCCCAGAGCTGAAATTCGAAACTAACCCATGAAAGTTGGTTCTTATGGTCTGAAAACCTTGTGGAAAAATTGTTGGTCCCCAAGCCATAGGCGGAGATAAGGGGGGGCATGGGGGGCTGAAGCCCCCCCAAATGTTGAATTAGCCCCCCCAAATCATTTTCGTGTGTATCAAATGAGCACGAAATTTCGTTGAAAAACTTTGAAAAGGATGCAATTTTTACTCCAAAGTAATGGAATTTTTCATTCAACAAACCTTTAAAAATTGAATTATTTTCTTTCTGAGAATCGGAAATTTTTCAAATCTTAGCCCTCGCTTCGCTCGGGCATGTGGAACCTTTACTTTTCAAAGGATAAATTATCAATGTGACGAATTTCCTGTTTTTTTCAAGCTACGAAAATGGTCTTTTTAATATCTAACGAAAATAATTAGGTGCTATGAGCAATCAGCAAATTGAATTGCAAACTAGCACGAAAATGTAAGAAATTAAAAAAAATACAAATTTTTATTCTTGTTCAAAACTACAAAAAAAGCACGAAATTTCGTTTAAAAACTTCGAAAAGGACGAAATTTTTACTCCTAAGTATGGATTTATTCACTCAACAAACCATTAAAAATGAAATTGTTTTGTTTCTAAAAATTGACAATTTTTCAAATCTTCGCCCTCGCTTCGCTCGGGCATATTAAGTCTAAAATATTTAATAAGAAATGGAGGTTGAAGATTTCACTTCCTCTTCAATAAGTACTAAAATATTGATTAAAAAAATGAAAATATTTCATTTTTGGATTTTTTTTCAAAAATTTTCGCCCTCGCTTCGCTCGGGCTTGATAAACGTCTTCAAAAAAGAATTCAGCAAAAAATTGCTTAACAATAGAGGAAGGTTTTTTGGAGAGGGGGGGGGGGGGGGGGGTGTCATCGAAAATGAACATTTTTGTTTCGTGTTTTTCATTCCTTTTTAACTGGGGCACAAGCCCCCCCAAAAGTTATGTTCTATCTCCGCCTATGCCCCAAGCCCTCTCCTATCCTTAGTTATGGGCCAAAACGTTATTTTTTTCAGCCTTTTCATTAGGAATTTTTATTTTTGCGAGTTTTTAACCAAATTTTTTCAAACTTGCATGAGTGGTACACTATACTGAGGGGTATTAGTTGATGGTTTGAAGAAAAAATTCGATGATTTCTTCTAGCTGAAACTCGTGTTTGAAAATTTTAAATCGAGTTTTTACATGATGGTTCAGAGGTGCAATTCTGAAAAAAATATATTTCATATACCTAGTCCCCAGGTACAACGTGATATTTTTTAAAGAATTTTTCACGTGGTAGAACATCTTGAAAAATGCAAAAACCCATTTTTCCACAGCGTTTTTCACTCATAAAGTGGTCATTTTTAGTCGAAATTTTTTTTGTGTAATTATACCCCAAAATACGTATACACCACTTTTCCGATTTCCACTTCATTTTATTCCTTTTTTGCGATTTTTGTAATTTCAAGTACAAATAAGTACAGCAGATGGCTCAAAATTGAACATGTCACTTTCTTTGTATACGAAATTGGTATAAGAAATACGAAAAAAGTTAACCTCAACTCAGAGAAGTGAAATTTTGGAAATAAATTTTTTCACACAAATGAACACTTCTGGGGTAAGCTATTTCAAAATCAAAAAAAAAAAATACCCATACTTTTTATTGCCACCCTACCTAACCCATCCTAACCTTAGTATTGGCGTATTTTTGAAAAATAATTTGTTGGGTGGAAGGAGAATTTTCAAAATTTGGATGCTTTGATCGTACAAATGGGCTAGCTGCTGAACACGGATCTGTTGCAAATTTTTTCGTATTTCGTATGCCAATTTCGTGTACAAAGAAAGTGACATGTTCAATTTTGAGCCTTCTGCTGTACTTATTTGTACTTGAAATTACAAAAATCGCAAAAAAGGAATGAAATGAAGTGGAAATCGGAAAAGTGGTGTATAAATACGTATTTTGGGGTATAATTACACAAAAAAAATTTCGACTAAAAATGACCACTTTATGAGTGAAAAACGATGACCACTTTATGAGTGAAAAACGCTGTGGAAAAATGGTTTTTCGCATTTTTCAAGATGTTCTACCACGTGAAAAATTCTTTAAAAAATATCACGTTGTACCTGGGGACTAGGTACATGAAATATATTTTTTTCAGAATTGCACCTCTGAGGCTCTGAACCATCATGTAGAAAACTCGATTTGAAATTTTCAAACACGAGTTTCAGCTGGAAGAAATCATCGAAAATTTTTTTCCAAACCATCAACTAATATCCCTCAGTATAGTGTACCACACATGCAAGTTTGAAAACATTTGGTTGAAAACTCGCAAAAATAAAAATTCCTAATGAAAAGGCTGAAAAAAAGAATGATTTGGCCCATAACTAAGGATAGGAGAGGGCTTGGGGACCAACAATTTTTCCACAAGGTTTTCAGACCATAAGAACCAACTTTCATGGGTTAGTTTCGAATTTCAGCTCTGGGGCAGATTCGCCTATCTTAAACGCCGGTACCTTTTCAGCAAAAAATTCAAAATTCAACTTATATCTATTACTGAAAATATCTATAAAAAAACTAAGCCTCCTAGGAAAAACTAATTGAACTATACAAAAAAGAAAGTTCACGCTCTACAATTCATATTCCACTTATATTTTTTTGGAGGCTTGATTTTTCCAAAAATTGTTTTTTTTAAATAATGAACCACATTTTCAACATTTCTTATTTGTAACAATTGAATTATCACGGGCCGGTAATTTAATAATTTTTTCCCGTGGCATCAAGGGTGATTCTGGTCTAATTTCTAGCGCCGAGTTCGAATATCATTTCAATTTTTCTCCATCACGTCAGTGTTTCTTCCAATTTGAAGCTTTGTTGAAATTTTTTTTACACCTCAAAGCCGATTTTATAACCACAGGAAGGGTTCTTCGAAGAAAATAAAATGATAAATAAATTATAGAACGTAAAATTTCCTTTCTGCAAAGTCTGAGCAGTTTATTTTCTAAAAATCTCAGCTTTTGAGATATTTTCAATTCGGCTTCAAACTTTTCAAAATTTTTTGAACATCGCATCGTCAGATTTCAAATCTTAACAAGAAGTATAATCTGGAATGAGGGATCAAATTTTTACCGGGTCATTTGTAATTTTGCAGTCTAGATACAATTTGGACAATTCTTCAAAAAATATACTTCAACCATAAAAAATTGTACCTGTATGCCTTTACTGTGATTATTAGCATTGATCCCAAAGTAACATAAATGAATAGATAGGCCCATTTCTATAGGTACTTATAAAATTCATTTTTCAATAATACCTATTTAAGTAGATAAATATTTTACCATTCAGTTTTTAATTTTACCATTTTACTGTTTAGGAAATGTAAACCTACTATCAATATCAGATATTCAAAACCGGCGCTTATGTTCACTTCATTTCTCTGAATCAGATTACATGAGATCTAATAAAAAAGGCAATCTCGTACCTCACGCTGTTCCTGCTGAACATCCGGACTTGGAGAAAAACAAAAAAAATTCAGCGGTAAGCAAAGTCAGTTATTTCTTAATCGTGAGCAATTGGTGTGAATTTTATAAATTGCTATCGACACTTCGGAATAAAATACGTTTTCAATTTATTAAAAAATTTCCTGAGGGTACACTATTGTCAGACTCATTTTGGGTGTTTTTGGGATGTTGAGTGGAGTTCAAATGTTTGAGTAAAAAATATTAAAGGAATTGGACGATCTGACGTGGAATAATCTTAAATTATTATCTCTTAAAGATTCCTCCTTTTCTTCATTCGTGTTGAATATTTTTTCTCAAAAATTTAATATTGGTTAAAAAAATTCATAAAATTCGTGCTAGGAGTATTTTAATGTTGCTGAAAGTAGTTTCTAAATGCCTATGCATAAAGATGATTTTTGTTCAAAAATGCCACTGACGCAAACAGTTGTTTTGGAACAGCCTTTGTATTTTCAATAAAATGAAATTCAAAAAAAATTGCGTAATCAAAATATTTATTTTTCGGGGAAACAGGGTTCGTAATTTTAGATTTCGGCGAAACAGATGAAAGTTTAGAAATAGGTACCTACATATGTTAGAAATATGAGACTTTTCATAAAATTATTATAAAAATGAACAAAATTCCACGAAGTGATAAACTAAATGTAAATTATTCTGTATAACATTCAATAATGCTTTGAATATTAAAAAATTGCCAAAATTTTGCAAAAATTAGTGCACCTCTCCCCCTCCTCGGCACAATACCAGTAGAAAAAGTTGGCAAATTCGTTTCAAATGAGAGAAGTTGGAAAATTTGACCAAAATATGGAAAATATGGGGGGGGGGGCGTTCCCTTTTAGAAATCACAATTCAACTCTGAAATTACCTCTCAAATTTAAATTTTTCAAAAACTTTGGCACTGCTGCGCTAGGTTTTATTGTATTTTATCTAAATCCTATAAAAGTAATTTTTTTCGTATTTTTCTCAAAAAAACTATTTCAACTACCTAGTTCTTTTATATTTTTTTCCACTTTTTCGATGTTTGAAAATTTAAGTTTTTAAAAGATTTGGCCTCGCTATGCTCGGTCTCGTATTTTCCCTTCAATAGTTTCAAAGTGGAAGTGGCAAATTTTTTATTTAGTTTATTAATTTAAAACATCGTGTTATTGCACCTTGAATTCGCGGTTCTCAAAATTTTTGTCTTCGCTCCGCTCGGACCAAATTCTTCTCTCACATTATTCACATTAAAACCTCAAAATTTTTAAAATTGCGTTTTCTTGAAATTTTCCACCCTTACTTCGCTTGGGACAAAATAGACAATTTCAAAGGGGGTTTTCAACTAAAATGAAATTATTCAGGAAAAAGAATAAAATGGATGAGAGGGAAAACTGGTCATAAATTTGTACCATTCACTCCCACCTCTCCCCCAAAGGTCAGTTTGTTTCGTGCTCGAATGAATTATTTTTTGAATTTTTTCAAAAATCGTGTCGGAAATCGTGAGATTTTGCCCTTTCAATATTCGGATTTACTTCGCAATTTCACTGATTTTATGAAACCAAAATTTTACTTCAAATTCATTTAATCTCCGAAGTTGGCAAATTTCAGTTTTAAAGTTGGCAAAATCGTGAACGTTACCTCCTTCCCCCCAGAAAAAATACTTCGCTAAACCGCTGCATAAAGCAAGTGTAAATTATTCGGAACAATATTTAATATCTAACTAATGCTTTGAAAATAAAAAATGGTCAAAAACTTCCAAAAATGCATTTGGCATTCCATTAAATTGCAGAAACGTAAAAACAGAGCTGAAAAAAAAGTATTTCCTGGGGAGGGGGGGGGGGCAGAAATGATTGTTTTTGGTAAAAAAGAAATGAAATAAACGTGTCTTTTCTAAATAGGTATGAGTACTTAATTACCTACCTACTATAATTTTGGAAAGAATGAATTTTCTTCTTTAAAATAGGCAAGAAAAAGGAATTTGCCGCAATTTTTCAAAAAATTAGTCAAAGCTGACAAAACTTTGTGTATTTTCTTCAACTGGAAGTAATTTTTTTTTATTTTGAAAAACATTTGCTATTTTTGATAAATACGGAGTTAAATTTGAGAAACAAAATCACAATTTGAAAAAAAAACTCCGAATATTGACGTTTATTTTGGTAATATTTGCTAAAGTAGGTACCTATCTACGTTTTCTTATTTTACAGAATGTAACAGCTACCTCTTCAGCAAAAGCCGATTCTATCGATTTAACAACACAGACTTTCATTACTACCATGGATTCTCCTTCTGCAAGAGGTATCAGTATTTCTGACATTATTGATATGCCCACGCCTCCCTCTAAAAAAAGGAAATTAAATTTTGAGAAGAAATCTGCTGCTCCTGCACCACCTACTCCAGAGACGCCGCGAAAACAAAAACTAAAACAACGTGTGGTAATTCAAAAACAATTATTAAAACGAAAAAATTCGAGAATTGATCGATTAACTTGTAAAGTGAAGCATCTGAAAAATCCTACAACAGAAAATGCGAAGTATAGGTCAGTGTATTCAAAAACATTATGTGATATGCAAAAGAAAACGAAAAAAAGAGCATGGTCTTTAATGGAAAAAAAATTGGCTTTGGAAATTTACAACGGATCTAGCTCTACATACAAAAGAATGCGAAAATTAGGAATTATTCTTCCAGCTGTATCTACTGTACAAAATTGGTTGACCAAGATGCGGCATTCTCCAGGCTTTCATCCAAAATTGTTTGAAGGGCTGAAGAATAAATTTAAAGATCAGTCAGAAATTGTTCGAAGTTGTACATTAGCTTTCGATGAAATGATGATTAAGCAATTTTTGGAATACCAACAGCATTCGGACTATATAGAGGGATTCCAAGATTATGGAGAACTTGGAAGAACTTCGGGGAAAGCCAAATATGCCCTAGTATTGATGGCTAGAGGTATTTATAAAAATTATAAAATACCTGTTGCATATTTTCTCTCAGAAAAACCAGTTTCCAAGGAAATTTTATCGGAGTTAATTAAAATGGCGATTAAAAACTTGGCCTCATCCTCGCTTCTGGTAAAAGGTGTGGTTTGTGATCAAGGCACAAATAATACCGGAGCGATGCGTTTGTTAGGTGTGACTGAAACGCAGCCATATTTTATGATTAATGGTAAAAAAGTTTACTCATTTTACGATGTGCCACACCTGATCAAAAGTCTTCGAAATAATCTTTTAAATGGCGATTTTATTGATATGCATGGAAATCGCATATCTTTTGATGATATAAAAAAGACATTTCACATTGATCAGAAAAGTAAAAAAGCAAATGCTTTAGTCAAATTAACAAAAAGTCATGTTGATCCACAATGGACTGAAAAAATGAGCGTGAAAAGGGCAGTTCAAGTTTTCAGCAATTCTGTGTCAGGAGCAATTCGTACGTGCATCAAAACCAAACAATTGACGAGCTCAACTGCTAAGAACACAGCAAATTTTGTACATTTTCTAAACAATATTTTTGATGTATTAAATAGTAGAAGGGTGTTTGATAAAAACCCCTACAGATGCGCGCTATCTGAATCAGGAAAACCAATCAAAGTTTTGAAAAGAGCAATTCCTTATTTCGAGAAATTGACTAAAGTCCTTCATACAGATGAAGCAGAATCATCACGAAGACCACCATGCATCCAAGGAATGGTACAAACGATGAGGGCCATTTTAGGACTTTTTGAAGACGATAAAAGAGAACTTAAAATTCAATTTTTGCTTACAAATCGATTAAACCAAGACCCATTGGAAAATTTGTTTTCGATTTTTAGGCAACATGGCGGATATAATCGAAATCCAACTTCTAAAACTTTGAAGACATCATTCCGGGGCGAATTTACAGGATTTTTATACGGCGATGGTCTAATAAGTTCTGGTACCAATTGTGAGCCTGATACAGATCGTTTTTTGGAAACTTTCACTATGGAAGAAAGAACTTTTGTAGATGAAGTTTTCTTTTCCCATGATATGTTAGAAGAAGAATCTGACGAAGCTGTAGATGATGTAGATGAAGTAGAGCAGGAAGATGAGCTTGTAAATATCGAAATTGAAGAGCCAAATGGAAATGATGATAATGTTATGGTGGATGTGGATCAAGATTGTGCTCAATTTGATTCTCACGAAAGCAGCACATTGGAAAATTGTGCTGTATCTTACTTTGCAGGTTATGAAATTACGTTTTTGATTAGAAAGTTGAAATTCAAATGTGAGCCCTGCCTTAAGGATTTTAAAGCTGCATTTTCCTCAGAATGTCCAAATAGGTACTTGATTGACCATAGGACTTATGAAAATATTGAACCTGAGAGTGGTGCAGGTTTGAAATATCCTGCTCCAGTATATGCGGCAATCTTCAATAGAATATTGGTAAGGTTTTCACCTCTATTCAGAAAGCACTGCCATACACGAAATGTATGCCATAAAATTGTAACTGAAATGATGATGGAAGATGATTGTATCTCTTCTTGGTTGCACAATGGTCATAAGGATCATAGGCTGAAACTTCTTCAAGCTACAATAAAATGTAAGATATTTCACGAAATCAAGAAATTGAATATTACAGATGTGCGAAAAAAGAAAGATAAAATGAAAATTTTAAACAATATTTAACATAATTGATTCTATGTTTGTAAATAGGTACCTATCTATTATTTTGTCATTTATTTTATTATTATTTTCTTCAGCCTAATTTGGAATATTGGATTCATTCTATCCATATTTTTTTAGAAATGTTATCCATCTTTTTAAATTTTATTTTGTAATAATTATGTTTTGCTATTTTGTTTTCTGTTCTGTAAATTTGTTTCTTATAATTTTTCTTTAAATAATACCTATTTTCTAATTTAGTTTGTGAATTGAAGAGTACTAGTATTTTTTTCACAATTTTTGTGAATATAATTTTTGTGAATCTTTTTTTGGTGAACTTTTTCTATGAAAAAATGATTTGAAACTTACACTGCGGACAAAATCAGACGAAAAAAATAAGCAGGTATTTGATTTTTGCTGCCTTGTTTGAAAAAATGGAATTGTTCCATGTTTTTTAAATGTCCAACAATTTATACATTCTTACCAAATTTTCAAGTCGCATCAGAAAGACATTATGTTGATTCATCAAAATTTTTCTCAAGTATCCAAGTATTACAAAATGCTATTTTTGTTACCTTTCTTTAATGAGTGCAGCGATGTACCGATAGGAGGGAGGGGGAGCTCCTCCCATGGAATTTTTTACTCTTGAGTTGGGAAAATTGAAAATTTTAACGCATTGGTTGGGAAAATTTGTCTTAACTGACGAATAAAGCCTTTTTTGGGCATTAAATACACATTTTTTTCAAATATTTGCAAACAAAATTACAATTATATATGAATTATTTGAGTCAGCACTGCGAAAAAAGTTTTCTTTTTACTCTCTCCTTCGAAAATCCTTCTGTTATTCCAAGTCTTTGTACTCACTTTGCACCCTCCCAAAAAAAACTTCCGACGCTATTGTATCCACTTGATAAATGAAGTCGGTAAATTTTAAGCTGGAAAATTGAAATCAGAGGTGTCGAGAAACCTCATTCTAAGCCCTCGAAAAAATTTGTGGAAGAGAACGTCCGGTCCTCTTTTAGAAATCCCATCCATCAGTGAAATTACCTCCCAAATCTACATTTTTCAAAATTTTTGGCCTCTCTCCGCTCGGCCTGATTGTACTCGTATTTTCGCCTTTCCGAAATTAGGAAATAATCTACATAAATCCTACAGAAGTCATTTTTTCGTATTTTTCCTAAAAATTATTACAACTAATATTCATTAAGTATTATTTTTTCTGCCTAAAACTTATTTTCGATGTTTAAAAACCAATTTTCAAAAGCTTTGGCCACACTGCGCTCGACCTTTTTGTATTCATTCTAAAATAATTTTAAAGTAGAAGTGACTGATTTTTTATTCAAATTTTTTAATCCAAAACACAGTTTTATTGCACTTTGAATTTGAGGGTTTCAAAAAAATTTGGCCCTCGTTTCGCTTGGTCCAAATTCATTTCTCTCGTATTCACATTGAAACTACAAATTTTTTCAAATTAAATTAAATTATAATTATTTTGAAATTTTTCACTCTCGTTTCTATCTAGATAGATACCTAGCTTCGTTTAGGGCAAATAGACAATTTTATGTAAATAATCGCCGGTTCATTTAAAAAAAAATATTGAAATATGAATGATATCGGCGAAACGTAGTTGGAAATTTTAAGAATTTGAGTTGGGATTTTCATCTCTCCCCCCCCCCCACCATAGAAAATGCCTTCGGTACATCACTGAATGCGTGATATTTTAGAAATAATCAAAAAGAAATAATTTGTGACAAGAAGGCAAACCTATTGTTTTTTTTCTACCACAGATTAGCGCTATGCGATTGAAAATGAAAATCGGTACATAGTATAGCTCAAACCATTTTTTTGGTGCTATGAAAATAAGTTATTCTTGAAAGAAATCAAATTTCGTCCCCTAATGATAGATCAAGTTATTTGCATTGAACTTTGAGCTCGTACCGAGGTAATAGGTATCATTCATTTTGGAACTTCCCTGTATAAAACAAGTCAGAATAAAATACTATTATCAAGTAATTTCGTCGGGCAAACCCAAAAGCTGACCTTCCAAAGAGTGGTGAGATTGAACAAAAATTGAAAATTTTCCAACTTGGTCAAGTGAATTACCCAAACCCATATTTCGCGATTCCCTGAATCCATTTTTGTGAATTTTAGACTCCAGATTGTCAATATTTTTTTGACTGCCTTAATCCATTTCTAGAGTCATTTTTACTCCAACGTAAAAGTAGACCCTCAAGAGAAAATATTGGGATCAAATTTAGAAATTTTTTGCCAAACAGTTTTCTATTTTGACTCTTTTTCTCGCTCCAGAGAGTGGACTTCTGAGTTCGGAGGCGAAAAATAACACCGAAAATGGGTTCAGAAGCTTCGAAAAATTCCTCACAGCCATTTAAAAAATTTTCTGAAACATTTTTTTTCGCTTTTTTCTTTGTGGATTTCAGTTTTTGCACTTGAATTAGACTCACCAGCTTTATCTCTTTTTTTTTATGTCTTTGGTGGGGCCTCTTTACTTTGCGAATTAACTGAAAAAAATTCATCGTTATATGTACCTACTGAGAAACGATTCGACTATTAAGTAGGTACTAGGTACTTACTTCGTTTCTGTTTGGCTCAAAATTTCAAGGTCACCCAACAAAGAAGGTATCTCAACTCGAAGTAAAATTTTACCCGAGATAAAAATAAAATCAAAATAAAACAACTACATAAATTCAAAATTTCAAGCGTGTAAGTCCATTTCCCAAAATTTGGCGAATTTTTGAAATTTCAAAATTACTTTATCGTCCGGCAAAATAAGACATATTTGGTCTAACCAACGAAAAGAGCTAAAAATCTGAATATATCATATTTTCGACCTCATGATTCGGTTGGAAGCGGCTTCGAAACGTTTCGGAGCCTTCAGAAAATTTTGGAATTTTCCGGCACAGGAGAAAATTGCCCATAAAGATGGTTCATACGAGCTCTAACACTTATATTTACGGATTACTCATTGACCTACATGCTCGATGGTTGAAATCTATGTTTTTTAGCAAAAAGTTTTCCTTATTTTCCTTAAACAAATTTAAAAACATGCCGACAGGGTAGGTAAGCATCCACCGAGGTAGATAGCTGAAAGTTTATAGATAGCCTACGTTTGAGCTGTCAAGTTGATTGGAACAGTTTCTGGACTCCACGATTATAGATACCTAGTTCATATGAACGATTCTTATGGACTTTTATCCAGTGCTAGAAAATTTTAAAAATTTTATGGTCCCCGAGTCCTCGAAATGTCTTGAAACCGCTATCAATTGATTCGGAAGGTCGAATATAGAGTATCTTTAGCTTTTTTCGATGATAACAAAGTTTCATATTGTGCAGGGCGATGAGATAATTTGGAAATAATGTCAAAAATAAGCCAAAATTCGAGATATGAAATTAGAAACCTAACATTAAGGAATTACCATACGTAATTATAGTTATTTTTACACAGAGTATTTGGCGTTTTTAAAATTCATATTTCGCACAGATTCGCGTCTCCCCTCGCCAGTAATTCTAGTCTAAACTGTGATGCGGCAAACCTTTGAAGTCATTTCAAAAGGCGAAAACAGTCGGTATCCAGTACAATTTACGAAGGCCTTGTCTAGCACGTACTCATCTTGAAAGAAAAACAATGTTTAAAATGAATAACAGAAAGGTAATTTCTATGAAAAGTAAATGCCGCATAGATGAGTATTTTTAGTTCTAAAAAAAATATACCTACTTTAATCGTAAAGAGTTGATTTTATACCAATAATTATTTGCTTTAGCAATTGAAAAACTATTTTTGACTATTTAAACCCAAAACCCCGAAAGCAAGTAGCACGCCAGAATTAAAACGCAGCATTGTTTAACCCTTTTGCTGAAGAATCAAATGTTTTGCAGTTAGGTATCTTACAGTCAAATATTATCCAACAAATTGGACTCGTTAAACTAAAAGGCTAAATTGTGTATGAAAAAACCATGAAAGAAAGAATGTCCAGGTATAGGGAAAGGGATGACCGACGAGACGTATAAATATCCAATACAGATTCGAAGTCTGGTTATAAAAATAAACGCAGGTAAAAATATTACCAACACCCTCACACCATGTATCTTAACAGCGGTCGTACCTGTGGTGCATTATTCCATTCTTTTTAACTAAATGCAGAACGTTTCAAACGATTTCAGTTGGATGCATCCGTAAAACTAACTTTAAACTCTCGATTTTGCACTGTGGCGCGGCCTGGTGAACGGATGCAGCCGAACACTGATAACTCCATAAGGATTGTTTATCTGTATACTTCAAAATCAATGGGGAAGATGCGTTACCAGTGTAGCCACCTAACGAAAAAAACATCGCGCCACTTAGCCGAATTCCCTCTCATTTTGAAGTAGTGAAAAGTTACTGATAAATAGTCAGAGGGGAAATCTGCGAAATTCTTTGATTTTTAGCGGATTTTCGCTGATTTTCCAAAGAATTTCGCAGACTTTTCAGCAAATTTCAGAGATTTTAATTTTACTGACTTCCCACTTTCCCTGTGAATTTTCCCTGATTTTCTAGCAATTTTTTTCACTGTTTGCTTTCAGCGAAATTTTTTCCCTGATTTAAATTACTCCGCTGCAATTCTAACCGTTTCCCAGTGATTTTCGATAATTTTCACGGATTTATGAATGAGAAAGGGTTTGTACAGATACCTCACTTTAGTATTTCTTTTTTCCAATCCAATCATTCGATGAAGTCAAATACATAACTAGACGTATACACTAAAGTTCACTAATTTTTTTTGCCGTTGCAAATGTTCGGATTACATCGCAAATTCTGTCGGAAATACTTCGTTCAACTTAAAGTAATATAGACTATATTACTTTAGTTCAACTTTACTGAATCTTATATTTCATATGAATGATATCTGTTGCTTTTAAAAAAATTAGATACATATTTAAAATTATTGTGTGTGTATTCAATACTCTTAATTTTTCTTCCTTATCAAAATTTTCAATTCGATTTTTTGATTTTTTCAAACTTGAGTTTTCTCTCTATCAAAATTTTCCTTTTTTCGTCTATTTTTTTTTCAAATATGAAATTATTTTCTTTCTATACATTGAAATTTTTATTTGAAAAACATATCCTACGCTGACTATACAATATACATCCACAGTTACACTTACGCATAAGATTGTGCAGATTGTTGTCATCTTCATGAAAGAAGTGTAAAAATGTCAACACAGAAAAAGAACAAACATTTCAAATTGATTTTCACTGTAACAGAAGAAGAAAGAATTTTCAAGTTTGAAAAAAATTACAGAATAAAAATGAAAAGTTCAACACAGAAAAAAATTCAAGTAAAAATTTTGATAGAGAAGAAAAAAAAATTCAAAATCTCAAAAAAAATTACCTACATAAGTATGGATATTCTGACAGTGAAGAAATAAATTTTCAATTTTTTGCAAAAAATTTAGAGTGAAAATTACTTTGACAGAGTAGAGAGTACAAAACAACACAAGATCGTAAAAATATTAAAATTTCGGTAGAAAAAAAATTTTCAGATGGAATTTGCCAATTCGAAAATCTGAAAAAATATTCTGATCTGAAGTTCGACGAATTCATAGGTATTATTAAAAGATACAGGACAAGTTGAACGAAGTATTTTCGACAGTATCCGATATAATCTGAACATTTGCACCGGCCAAAAAAATCAGTGGACTGCGTATCCTGACTACGTATTTTCATGTCCTGTTTTCTTTCACAGTCCAGGTCTATTTGAAAATAATCCTGGGTGAAAAATGAAATTACATGAGGAAAATTGAACCTAATTATTATCTCAACTCGCCTCGATTCTTTTCCCCATTGGACGAACCGATGAATAAAATGGTCCATAAACCTAACCGCATTAATGAAAGTTCCACCTTCGATGGTGCTCGCGTTAATCGTGTACACTCGTTAAAAGCATCATGTACGCTATTACACCTTATCAAGTATCCAGTTAAATATCGTGTTTTACGCTAAGTTTTCTCGTTGTTTTTTCTCTCTCATTTTATTGAATTTCAATTAAAGTTTACGCTTGGACCGCAAAACGTTAGTTAATTTCGAGAATTACCTCATCGCATACGAGTTGGATTACGCGATGTGTTTCTATTCCTCCTTCCCCTCCCTCTACGCCTATCGGAGTAAAGGTTGTAAAAAGTAGATTACACGTTGCCGGAGCTTTTTTTTAACGTTTTACCATAAATTCGGGCGTGAAAAGCTAAAGGTTACAATTCACGTAAAATCGGCCCGTTTACGCGGAAGCGTGTTAGCGCGACGTTGGGTTTTTTTCCTGCTCGACACGAGAAAATCCGTTTGGAAAACATCTCGCTGGGTTTTATTTAGTTGTAAAGCCGCCGATACATGGGCCATATTTTTTTAACTGTCGAACTGACGCTATCGATGGGGAAAACGAGAAAGCATCGGAGTCTGGGCGAGAGGAGGAAAACCACGCTGGATTCTTCGACAAACACCTAGGCGCGGTATAAATTTTGTCGAGAAAGCGTATACGCAGACGACACGTTGTATATAGACCGCGTGTAATCCGGAATTGGCGTCGTTGGCGTCAGCCCTGTTCTGGCCAAGCCGAAGACGCTGGCAGAGCGGCGGTTTGGCTATAATTCAAAATGGCGCGTATATGTGCCTAGTTTTAATCTTTAAAATTTTCTCAACGTTCGGGGGGTAATTTAAAAGATAGCGGCGCGAATTGCTCGTATGGCCGAGAAACAAGACAGAAACCTAATCGGCGCGCTGCGCCGCGTCCAAATCCTTATATAGCTTCGGCTTTAAATAAATATTTGTTCGACCGAATGGACACATCTGTTATCATTTAAGCCGCCATAAATTCTTGCCTCGATTGCGAAGAAAAAATTGATACCGGATAGCGCCTGGGAAACCTTTCGAAAATGTTTTTTTCCCAGTGTATTTCTCCCCCTATTGTAATCCTCGGCAATGACGTGTCTGAAATAATATCTCAGGAAGATACGGTCGAGGAAAGGAGATCTTATAGCGGCGCGACACGGTATGCCGATAGCCTCCGGTGTGGCGATGTGAAAAAAAATGCAGTCTCGGTGTTTTTTTCTTGTTTTTTATTTTTTGTGCCACCATGGAGCATATTTTTTACGTCGATGGTTAAATTCGCCAGCCGATTCAGCATTACCGAATTTACAATGGAGGATTTTTTCTCTGGAAGGCTGGAATGAGGCGATTGAAACGAGACGTACGGACGATGAAGAGAAGAACTCGCGATGGAATCGAATTTTCTATACGTAATGGACTATAAAACGAACTCGACGAGGGTAATGGTTTGTTTTTTGCCTAGCTTCGCGTCTATCTTGGGGATCAAAAGTGAACAATGATGATTTGTTTCTTGTTATATACCAGCGTAAAACTTCCCACTCCCCGGCTACCCTGATACGCCTCCAGCTATCGTATAATTTCGCGCCTCGTAAAATACGTAGCGTTTATATGCTGTATACACGATACATTCGGCGTATTTGCTTTCCGCAGCCGAGCAAATTGTTGCTAGGCGTTTGAAGCCTGCTCCTGGCGCAGAACCCACTTCACCCTTTTGTGCGTACTCGAATGTGTGCCATCTCTAGAGATAAGATGTTCGTTAACGCGATGACTTCCTTTAGCGAAGACGAAGTGAAACCATCGTCTCGGGTTGTAATTGTATCTTACCAGGCTGGCTGCCGCACTTACCTTGGTACGTAGTCTTGACACCTTTTGTAATCAATGAAAATGACGATGCCCGCAAACGAGTTTACACCTTGGTGACGAATGCGACGAGAATGGATCGTAACGCCAAAGCCACCAGCGGTACGGTAACGTGCCCTTTATCGTGTCGTATTCGTCGAGTGCGTAATTAGCGAAAATTACTCTCGAGTTGGAAGTGTCGACGTCGTTGTGGATGGGGTTTCTTCATTGTGAAGGTGTGAAAAACGAGTGTGCAGGTTGGGTTTCGGATGGTGTATTAACGAATGTGTACGAGAATACTGATATTATAATTTATCGTCGTGTATTATTGCGAATCATGGTGAAAGTTCTGCAAAAGGTTTCGCGTTGGTGTGCCTATAAAGGAAATCGTCCTTGAAAGTGTGATATTGGTTGTGGGAAAATTCGCTGGAGGTTGAATATATTTACTTGCAGATTCATGTGTATTGTACTTTTATAAATAATAAATTGGAAGTTATGGAAAATATGTCGATTAAAGGATGTGAGAGGTGCTTTTGTGTAATTCTCAAGTGTGTTTGTTGGTATCGACTCTCTCGATAATTTTGGTTTCTTACGTGGCCGATGAGGAGAGAGATAGCTTCAGGTATTGTTTTCAGGGAGCAAAGGCGATGCCAAAATTTGCTGAATTATGTTGAATAAAAGTATTCAATAATGAAGTTACCCTCGAAAAATGTGCATCAAAGTTTTACAGTTGAAGGGTATAGCAGGATCAGATGGTGTTTTGGCCCCCGAAAGGAATTTTGGCGAAACCTACCCCAAAAAATCAGTCATAATGAGGAAAAATAATTCGGACAAAATTTTTGATCCTCTAGAATAAGGAAGTGTTTTCGGGGGAAATGCCAGATAAAAAGTTCATGTGTTTAAAAAATTTATTCTAGAGAGTTAGAAGAATACAGAAAATTTTTCAAGGTTTTGTGTTCCTCTAATCCTGTAGATTCAATTTAAAAAAATAACTAAATATTTACATTTGGTGAAAAACGAAAAAATAAAGTTTGAACCCCCCATTTCGGCTCCTCCCCCCGAAAACACTTACCTACTTACTCTAGAGTTCCAGAATTTTCTCTCATCATGACTGACCTTTTGGGATAGGTTTCATCGAAATCCTTTTCGGGGGCCAAAACAGTATCCATTTTCTGGAAAACCTGGAAAATTTAGAAAAGTCAGAGAATTTTTAAGTCTGAAAAAGTCAGAAGAATTTCAAGGAATTTTGGGATTTTCCCCGGAACTTTTTAAAAATTTAGAAGAAGGATAGAATCATGTAGAAAAGTGTTTTTTACTTATTTTGTGATAAATTTTTCAAAACATTTCACCTCTCGTTCCGCTCGGACCAAATTGTTACACCTCTTGGCAATTTTTTTTATTCGTCGTTTTTTGTTGACTAAGATGTATATATAAAAAAATTGATATTTAAATGCAAGTTTTTATCCATTAAGTTATGAATTTAAAAAAAAAATTCCCGTCGTCAAGCTCGGGAGTGATTTACCCGAGCACCCGAGCTTTCTTCCTACGAAATATTTTTTTTGGAAACGTATTTTTTTAATAAGCTGTAATGAGAAAGTAATGCCTTGACCACAATATTGAAAAAAAAGGTAGAAGGAATGAGAGAGAATTCAAAATTATTGGCCATCTTTTGAAAAACCTTAATCAAAGAAAAGTGATGAATTTTCAACTATCGCAATGTCTCGCAAGTCTTTTTTCTCAAAAATTTTCACCGTCGCTTTGTTCGGGCTCAACACATTGGTGATCTCAACAAAATTATTGATATTTTACCCCTCATCAATTTTTTATTTACCGGGGCAAACCGAACAGATTGCAGGGGCTTGCGTGAAATTTATAAATTTGAGGCACGTGTTTTTTTTTGGGGGGGGGGGGCGGCATGACTTGTGAAGAACTTTTTTAATTTTTAGTTTAGAAAAATCATGGCATAATTTTTGTTTTATTTTTCAATATTTGAGACGCAGCCAGGGATACCCGACCATATGTCGGAAAAGTAAATTTCGAGAAAAACGCAAATTAAGAAAAAATGACCAAAAATATGGAATTTTTTTTTTTATCAATTTGTATACTATGAACCCTCTACTTTCATATGAGAATAGGTTCAGTTCAGGTCCCAAAAGGGTCATCTTCTTGGTTAAAAAACGAATTTTGCTGAAGGCCTCTGAGAAATTGAAACCATACCATATGTCGGAATTTTATAAAAATATGTTAAAATTTACAACTTTCATTATTATTGAAACGTAGTAGTGTTCAACAAATATCCGAATATCCAAATACCAAATACTATTTGGATTATCCGGATATCACACGGAAATTGCCGAACAGCTCCGAAAACATCCCGAAAACGGTTGAACTTTTCCGAGAGTTCCCGAATTCTTTCACGAACCCTCACAAAATTTAAAGGTCGATTATCTAAATCGAAAAATCGAAATTGAAAAATCGAAATTGAAGCATCGATTATCGAAATCGAAAAATCGAAATTGAAGAATCGATTATCGAAATCGAAAAATCGAAAATGAAAAATCGATCATCGAAATCGAAAATTCAATTTTTTCCCGTTGAAACTCTTCATTTCGATTATCCGGATATTTGTTGAACACTAATTTTCAAAGCATGATTTTCACCGTTTGGTTTGTAAAGTTGTTTGACTTGCACTATGATTTCATTTCTCAATGCACGTAATTTCAGGTTCGTTTTAATGAACTACAGTGGTGTACGATTATTAAGAAAACAAATTTTGTACCAAAAATGCCATTATTTCTTGAAAAAAGATGATTCCCGACTAATGGTATGGTTTCGATTTTCGATGCCGGCAACTTCTGGAAGGGGTCAATGACCTAAAGTGATGTAAGAGGACGTAAATAAACCATTTTCGATGAGAAAAGTCGTTTACAGAACATAATTTTTTTTTATTCAATTTTGTTTTGCGTTTTTCTCAAAACTTTGATTTTTGAAAATCATTTTTTGGTAAACTTTGAAAAATCATAGAAAATTCATTTCTCAACCTTTTTTAATGTGGTTTGCGCTATTCGAAAGGTACAAGTCTGTACTATTTAAAGAGTCAAAAAAACGAAAAAAAAATTTTCCGACATATGGTCGGGTATTCCTGGCTGCGTCTCATTTTATGATTCTACTTTAAAATAGTTTTTCGTTTTTACTTAGAATTTTTTCTTCTATAAATTCAAGTTTTCAAGGGAGGGTTCAGAAATTTCCATACTTAATTGAATTTGAATCGTTGTTGTGATGGTCGGAAAAAGGACACTTAAAAATCTCGTTTAAAAAGTGATTTTTGAAAAAAAAAAATCTATAGACACCATGGATTTCAAATCATTCTTCTGCACAATTTCGGGTTGTAAGTACATACATCACACGAAAAAAATACCCCCTTTTCCATGCTTCACGAATATCATAATAATGTAAAATGGGTGGATAACTTGGAAAATTGGTCTGGAAAACCTGGAAAAGTTGGAAATAATCATTTCTGAAATATTGTGGACATCCTGATCAGTGATCAAATATCCACCTGGCAAAGATGAATACAGCTCCTTCTGGAACAATACCCGTGCACTGGAGAGAAAGTGTAGTTTTTCTGGAGGCTCCAGTTCGACTCGAAAACGGTCGCAATAGATTCAGGAAGTCGACTTTAGGGGGTAGACGAAGTTTTGGAGCTCGTTTCTGTACTCTCTCATTCTGAATCAGTGAAAAGTCACTGATAAATAATCAGAATTGCGGCACAGGAAAAATCAGTGAAATTCACTGATTTTTCAATAAATTTCATACATTTTACTGATCTTTCAGTGATTTTTCTCACCGATTTGTTTTCAGTAAAAAAAATTTCACTGGTTTTTTCCGTACTGCAATTCTGACTGTTGCTCTGTGATTTTCGATAATTTTCACTGATTTATAATTGAGAGAGCGAATTCTCGGTTCATTTACCTTATTCGATTGAGGATGTCGAACTTGCAATATGACCAAATTTTCAGCTTTTGAAGTTGATTACAACGCTTCTTAAAGCAATTCTATTGCGCTGAAGAAAAGTCAATTTTTACTGAAGGATCTAGATCGACTTGAAAATTGTGGAAATTGATTCGAACGGACGATTTTAGAATCCTACTTTTAAATTTTTACCTAGTGGTTTTTAATTTTTATGAAATATTGAACAGTCTGCAGGCGATTTCTACAATTCTCAAAAATTCGTCAAAAATCGAGAAATCAACTTTGGCAGCTAAAATTTTAGTTCTGAGGTATGGGTGATATGCTCTTTCAATGAGTAAAATTTCAGATCAATCAGTGACGACGCGACGGGTTGTAAAGGTCCCCTAGTAAGGATATGATCGAATGGTTGAAATTTTGTTAAAATTCAACTTGAAAGTCAGAACTGAAATTATTTACATAACTATGGCAATAAATACCAGTATTTTTATCATGTTTACGAAGAAAGTGTTTAGATATGAAAATTTTTTTTGAAAAAAAATCATTAAACAGGACAGGACAGTTAATTCATAACTTCTTATTTTTGAAAAATCTGAATTCTCTTTTCCTTCCTATAACCGCCGATAGCTCCACGTTGAAACAAAGCTCATTACGGAAATTTCCCATTGTCGGTTTTTGGCACAAAGAGATTTCATTTTCAGGAAGTCAGAAGTTACGTAAACATGAATGTAAACTTGTATGCATGTGTACAAAATAAAGTGGCAATAATGTAAATAAGTCATATACTACGTGTATAAAAAATACGTAAATTTAATAAGATGTTTACCGAGATGGGGTTCAAGTTGAGAAAATATCCTTTGGTTAAGAAATATTACCAAAGTCAATTTTGATACTGTGTAAAATGAAAAAGCAAACATTTTTTGACTTGTAAATATATCCTGCGTAAATACATTCTATACTTACATACTCAGCTAACATATTTGTGTTGTGTACAATATCCTGTATAGGCTATAGGGTTAGCAGAAGCTTTATAGAATTTTGTCTTCCGTCACGTGGCGTCGTCGTCTCGAGCGTATATGATTTTTGTTAACCCAATGCAGGAATAATAACCGCGTTCTTGGGAAACTGTAGAATGTATCAACTAACGTCACCAACCTTTTTCTTTTTTCATGTTTTTTTTTCTTCATTACTTCACCCCTGCATTTAAATTTGTGCAAAAAAAGAAAAAAAAACAGTCTGTATTCTGTAAAAAGAATTATATTGAATGTTTCGATGAATGCGGAACGGTTGTATTAACTTTCAATGCTCTTCTGGTAGCTCATTATCGTGTACGTACTGAACTGACCTAACTTATTGATGTTCGTTTCGTTTCATTACGTACATAATTAGTCGAGTACCTATTAATTTGTTAATTGTCGTGTTCTTTCTTTGTGGTTTATTGAATGTAAATGAAAATACAACTTTTAATATTTACGTAGTTCAGTTTAGATATTTTAATGATCCTGTGGGATTTTTCATTTCAACATGAAGTTTATAGAAACTCCACTTTCATAGATCTGTTGGGTTTCTGTCAACTTTTCGTTACGTTTTCATTTAATTTTAGTTACTTTGCTGTCTAATTTCGATCAAGTTGCTAAGGTGTTTTCATTACTATAAGGCATTTAGTTTGTTTTTAGAAACGGTTTCATTTTCGTTCTTTTTCTGTTGTGTATTCGTTTGGTTCCTGGGTACGTTATCGTTCGGTTTCGGTTTCTGTTACATCGTCATTCAGTTTCTGTTATGTTCTCGTTTGCTTCAAGTACTCTCTCATTTCGAATCAGTGAAAAATCCCTGATAAACAGTCAGCATTGCAGCACAGGAAAAATAAGTGAAATTCACTCATTTTCAGCGATTTTTCACTGATTATTCAAAGAATTTTACAGATTTTTCAACGAATTTCATAAATATCACTGAGTTTTCAGTAAATTTTCACTGATTTCCAGTGATTTTCTTTCATTGAAAAAATTTTCACTGATTTATTACTGTGCTGCAATTCTGACTTTTTTCAGTGATTTTTGATCAATTTCACTGATTCAGAAATGAGAGAGATATGTTACATTAGCACATTGGGATTAGGTTTCAGTTACTCATTCATTTGGTCTTTATTATGACTTATTATGTTATCTTTGTGGTTCAGTTTATATTATTTTATTGTTCAATGACGTTCCCATCGTATTTTTGTTTGGTTTCAGTTTCGTTTTCGTTCAATTTCGAACCCTTGTAAGCTTTTCATTCAGTTTCTGTTACATTTTCATTTGATTTCTGTAACATTATCGTTTATTGGTTTTAGTTTCTGTGATGTTTTCGTTTGTTTCTGTTTCATTGTCTTTGGAATTTTGTTCTATTTTATCATTCGTTTTTTGTTACGCAGTGTATTAAATTGGTCTTTTTTTGTCATTATTTTCACCAAAAAGTCACTGAAGTCTAATTTTTTTCAAATATTGTAGCTGTAGCAAAAACAAGTTGGTGAAATTACAAAAAAAAAAAAGTTGAATGACTTTAAAAACGGAAATGTTGAGGGAAAATTCAATATGTGCCAGCTTTTTATAGCCCTTTTTGTGAAAATTTTCGCCTGCGTTTGCTCGGGCAAAATATATTCAATCTTTGAGCAAAATATGTATCTGATGTTTCTCGACATTTCACAAATGAAGATAATTTTCTATATTACTGAAATGGTTTAAATAAGTAACCTGGTGAGATTTTTTGAAAATTTTTTAGGCATCTTATGTCATAAAAATTGTCACCCCGTCTCTCAATTAGTAGCGTTAGAAAGTCGGTAGTTGAGATGGGTTTCTTCTCAAGCGCACAAATTTTTGAGGCGTGTACGAGACGCTCAATTTTCATATCAAAGAAGCATTGAAATTGTTGGTTAAAAATTCGAAAATGTCTCGTCACCGTTTGAAAATAAACGATTCTTCGGTTTTCCAACATAATTTTTCAAAAAAAATGGTTTCATTAATTGCAAATCTTAATGTTTTGATCTTGAAAAAATTAACAAAAAAGGGGAAGTTTCGTATATTAGCCTAAATAGGTATGCATTTCAATAGGCTCGAACTTCCCTAAAATATTTATTTTGGGGGGGGGGTGGGGGGGGGGGGTTAAAATTATGTATTTTCGGCACTCACTTTTAAAATTACAGACTTATGAAAAAAAATAGAAACAAGTTTTTTGAGTTGGGACCATCTTTTTTAACTATAAAATGACCGTAATGCATTTAATTTTAAAAAATCTGTTCCAACCATTTTTTTTGATAAAACGTACGAGTTATAATATGTAATGCCCCTTTTCTCGCATAATGAATAAAGAATTTATTCATATGGAGAAGTAAATTGACTCGAGTTCTACTCTAAATTTTACATGAAAAAAAAATTAAATATGACGAAAAAATGTCAACGATCAATAGAAATTTTTTGAGGGCGATTTTTAGCAAACTGGAGACTTCTAAAATTTTTAGTCAACTATTCCGCTTTTGGTAATTAATAAATAGATACCAATAAATAAGTATGTATATGTGGAATCTTGAGATAAAACGAATAGGTAAATCGAAAAATCCAAAACAGAATCTTGTAAAATTGAGAACTACAGCTAGAAATTGTCTTAATTTGAAAACAGACACGTTTTATTATCGTTGATCAATTTTTATGAAAATTTTGCGCTTTTTAATTGTCCTCCTTCTCAAAATTTGTACAATTTTCGTCAGGGAGTATTCTAACGTGCAGCTGCGCACATTTTGTGCAGCTCCAAAAAGAAATGGTGCAGTTACAAAAATTTCGGTAGACATTTCGCCTTCTTTAAAACATCAAGAAATTTCTGCTTTTGGATGCTTAATTTTTAGAAAATTTTCGCCCTCGCTTCTCTCGGGCTCGATGAATTCGCACAATTCTTTCTCGAAATGATGGTATGAATCCCTTTCTTTTCCATACACAATTACCTATTATATGTATTTTGAAGCAAAAAAAATTGTATTCCTCATTTTTTAGAGGGCTTAATGTCGATCTGAAATGGAATTTTCAAATTTTTTCAAATTTTTTGAAAGGGGATGAGGTTATTAAGGAATATAGTTTTTTTTTGGAAGTGAAAGGGTTGAATGAAAATGACTTAGTGGTAATGGTAGAAAATTTTTTAGCGGGTCGAAAATGAACATTTTTGTTTTGTGTTTTTTTTTGACTGGGGCTCAAGCTCCCCCCCCCCCAAAAAAAAGTTATGGCTCATCTACGTAGAAAAATTCTGAATGAAACTATGTTTGTGCAGCTCCAAAATTTTCTTAGAATACGCCCTGATTTTCGTGTTCTTGTGCAAAATCTAGTCTATTATATAAAGAGAAGTGGTGTTTTCGTTGTCCCGGGTAAACTCCGAAGATCCGGCGAGGTCGGCGTCGAGACGTGTACCATTGGATAGCCCTTGACGAGGAGAAGGTTTAGCGCGCATAAAGTTTCCAAAAAGTCGTCTTTAAAGTGGAGAAAATTCGCGCCAAAGTTTGACAAATTTTGGCTTCTGTTTGGCCAATCAGAAGGCGGATAGCCGAAAATGTGGTTTTTCGCGAATATCTCGAAACGGGTGCGTCGAATCGAAAATCTAATGACACATTGACGATAGCAAATTTTACGGGCTACAATTTTGGTTCTCTTCGATTTTTGCTGAAACGGCTTCGTTTTCGAGATATTCCTCTGAGAACGTCAAAGTGAAGTTTTGGAAAATTTCAACCATTGAATGACCTGTAATGACTTATGTGCGGAATTTGGTGGGCAGTATTAACAACAGCAACATAGCCGAGTTGACTACGTCATCGATTCTCACCCCGGATGATAGGGGTTCGAATCCTACGGGGATCAAATTTTTTAAAATATTTTTTTTTCAAGAAAATATATTTTTAAAAAAACTTGAAAAATTTTTCAACAATTTTGGAACAATTTTTATTTGTTTCAACCCTTCTTTCAATTGCAAAAAATTGAAAAAAATTTTTAATACAAATTATAAAGATTGATTCAACCTCCAAAATTAATTTTTTTTTTATAAATTATCCATTAATTGTAATGTTTATGAATGTGAGGTGATGGAGTTGGTAATTAATATCATCCGAAAAAGCTTAATAATTTTGACCAATCAGAAGCCATAGGAAGGATATGAAAAAATTGACTTCACCTGGGGTTCAAATTGAATGCAATTAATTGAATTTTTATTTAATGGGAGAGAGCATTCAAAAAATGGATATCTATGACTTCTGTAATTTGAAAAAATTTAATTATTGGCGGAGTTGTTAATTAATAGGAGAGATTCAAAAAACAAATTTAACCTGGGGTTCAAATTGAATATAAAGTTGAAAAAAATTATTGAATCCACGTGGGGTATTTGATCATGCTAAATTGTGTTTAGATTACTTACTTTTAAAATTTTAAAAAATTATATGGGCAGAAAATAAAAATTAATTAAATCAATAAAAAAAATTGACACGAATTTGAAACAATTCAAGTCAATAAATTAGAAAAAAATTGCTGAATTGAATTTTTTTTAGATTCTCTTTATATAATAGACCCGGATGATAGGGGTTCGAATCCTACGGGGATCAAATTTTTTAAAATATTTTTTTTTCAAGAAAATATATTTTTAAAAAAACTTGAAAAATTTTTCAACAATTTTGGAACAATTTTTATTTGTTTCAACCCTTCTTTCAATTGCAAAAAATTGAAAAAAAAAATTTAATACAAATTATAAAGATTGATTCAACCTCCAAAATTAATTTTTTTTTTATAAATTATCCATTAATTGTAATGTTTATGAATGTGAGGTGATGGAGTTGGTAATTAATATCATCCGAAAAAGCTTAATAATTTTGACCAATCAGAAGCCATAGGAAGGATATGAAAAAATTGACTTCACCTGGGGTTCAAATTGAATACAATTAATTGAATTTTTATTTAATGGGACAGAGCATTCAAAAAATGGATATTTATGACTTCTGTAATTTGAAAAAATTTAATTATTGGCGGAGTTGTTAATTAATAGGAGAGATTCAAAAAACAAATTTAACCTGGGGTTCAAATTGAATATAAAGTTGAAAAAAATTATTGAATCCACGTGGGGTATTTGATCATGCTAAATTGTGTTTAGATTACTTACTTTTAAAATTTTAAAAAATTATATGGGCAGAAAATAAAAATTAATTAAATCAATAAAAAAAATTGACACGAATTTGAAACAATTCAAGTCAATAAATTAGAAAAAAATTGCTGAATTGAATTTTTTTTAGATTCTCTTTATATAATAGATTAAGTAATTATTGTAACAAATTTTTGGTACTTAATGTTTTCATTTGATTAAATCAATATTTTTTTTTTTAAGTAAACAGCCATTTTTGAATTGATCGAATTTTTTATGATTTGACCCGTGTTTGATCAATAATTAATAGCATTTTACCTATCAGATCGAGATAAAAAAATTACAAAAATATTTTGTCTCAATCATGTAAAAAGTACAAACATTTTGAATTTTTTCAACTCACCCAAACATTTCAAATTTTTCAAGATTACAAGTCAAATTTTCAATTTATGGGAGAGAGTATTTAAAAAATTGATGTGATCTCAGTAATTTAAAAAATTTATCAATTTATTGAATTGATAATTATTGGGGAAGCTGTGTTTGGGGACTAAAAATGTATAAAAATGTGAAAAAAGTTATTTTGCATAAAATTCAAAAAAATATGGTCTCTGACCTAAAAATGTGTTTTTGATGTTTTTAATTTTTGTTTGAAATGGTTTCAAAAATTTTAAAAATGTGAAATTAAAAATACAAAAACAGTGGCAAATTGGTTTAAACTTTAAAAATGTGAGCAATCAATGATTTTTTTTAAATTGATGAATTAACTGAATTATTAATTTTTTTCAAAAAATTGTGTATAATTGGTTTAGACTTTAAAACGTGACAGGCAAATTTACTGATTTATTGAATTTTTTCAATTTTTTCAAATTTTTCACATGCTAAATCATTTTTTGATTAGTGTGTTGATTAAAGGGGGGGGGGGGGTATTCAAAAATAGAATTGAATCCACCAGAGGTATTTTTGAAAAAATCGATTCGACCTGTGTAATTTACCAAAAATCTAGAAAAGTTATTACCTAATTGATCACATTTTTAATTAATAGGCAGGGTATTCAAAAAAAAAATGAATTCGGCATGGGATATTTTTTGAAAAAATTGAGTTGTCCTGTGTGTGTTGAAAAAATTTTAAATGTTGGTCATTTTTGACAATTGAATAAATAATTGGGAAAAAATATTTTCGTAATTTGTTATTTTTGATCTCAGCAATTTTGTTTCAAATTATAAATTTATGGGAGGGTATATTCAAAAAAAGAAGTGATTCCACCTGGAGTATTTTTGAAAATAATTGATTTAACCAGTGTAATTAAAAAAATTATTAATGATTCATCAAATTATCAAATAATGGGAGTGGATATTAAATAATTGATTTGACCTGGGTTCAAATTAAATACAAATGTAAATGAGAAGGGGAATCCAAAAAATTGATTTGACCTGGGTTATCCTTCTTAAAACTGATTCAATTTCTATAATTTAAAAATGTTAAAAAAATTATGAATTGATCGAATTGTTGAGTAATGGGGGTGGGGGGGGGGGGGTATTCAAAAAATGAGTTGAATCTACTGGGATTTTTTGAAAAAAAAAATAGATTCATTTTGTAATTTAAAAAAAATTTACACAAATATTATTTAATTGATTTTTTGATTAATGGGAGGGGGATTCAAAAAAATGGATTCGATCTGTGTAAATTGAAAAATTTGAAGTTTCTAATGAATTCAAATTGAATACAATTGATTAAATATTTAGGTAATGGGGGGGGGGGGGGGGGTTCATTCAGAAGAAAAAAATTAACTTTGGGTTCCAACTGAATACAATTGATTATGAATGGGGTATGGAAGGGGACATTCAAAAAAATTGTTTCAACCTGGGTCAATGATAATAAAGCTGACAAATCTACGTAAAACTATGATTTGAATAATCCTTTTTGGAGTGTTATCACCCGTCCGAAGGACGGGTAGAAAGTCTAGTATATTATAAAATAGAAGACGTTTTTTTCCTAACGCGATCAATTCAAAACTAAAGCACGAATCCGAAAAGTAAATACACCATCGGAAAGAGCTCGACGAGTAGATGGTTTAAGGCGCAAAAAGTTTCAGAAAAGCTGGCTCCAAAGCTGAGAAAAATTGACTTAAAGTTCCATCCCCTCCTTCCCCTCCCGCCCATCAAGGCAAAAACCAGTTTTTTGTAAATATCTCAAAAAGCGCTGTTCAAATCAAAAATCTGACGACACTCTACCGAAAGCAAATTTTACGGGCTACAATTTCGGTTCTCTTCAATTTTTGCCAAAATCGCTTCGTTTTTGAGATATTCCTCAAAATGTGATATCAATGTACTACCCTCCCTTCCATGATGTAGATAAGTGGTGATGACTCACTCTCGGATTGCCACCTCATAAGTCAGGGTTCAAACCCCGACCGGAGAGAATTTTTTTTCAATTTTTTTTGTGTTAAATAATTTTGTTACTATCGAATTACCCCTAACCGAATCATTTTTTTTTAATTTTCAAGGTACCACTTTCCATTAATACCCTCTTCCTTTAATGAAAATCAATAAGACCAAAGTTCGAATCCTATTTGAATAAATAATTTTTTTGAATTTTTTTCATGGTAAATTACCAAATTTTATTAATTATTAATTTTTTTTTTCAACTTACAAACTTTAGAACGAATCAATTTTTAAAAAAAATACCTCAAGTCGAATTTTTGAATTATAAAAAATAAATTTCAATTTTTTTCAACTTACACAAGTTGAATTTTTTTTGTCTTTAATTATTTTTTAAAGATAAAATTACATCAGCTAAATCGATTTTTTCCAATCTACCACCTTCCATTAATTAAAAATGTCATGTTTAAAACTCCAGGTCGAATCATTTTTTTAAATATCCCTCCCATGAATTAAAAATCCGATCAATTATTTTTTTTAAATTTCATGGGTCAAATCAATTATTTTTGAATACTCCCTTCTAAAAAACTTGATCAATTGTACTCAATTTCACATTTTCAACTGCATTCAGCTTAAATTATGAATTACATAGGTACTTTTGTAAAATTTTCTTAGTTCAAATCATTTTTAATTTTTTCAAAAAAAGGTACTTATAGTTACTCAAGTCAAATCATTTCTTCAGTTTCTTTCAATATCCCCTATCCCCTCCCATCAATTAAAAATTCGATCAAATTAACTATTTTATTTTTTTTTAATTACAGAAGTCGAATCATTTTTTTCTCTCCCATCAGTTGCATTCCATTTTAATTACATGGGTCAAATCAAATTTTAAAAAAATTCCTCTCCCATTAAGTAAAAACTCAATTTTAGTTAAATGTATCCAACTTATTTTTTTTTTCAAAAATTAACAACCTAGGACGAATCTTTTTTTTAACACCACTCCCATTAATTAAAAATTAGGTAAACTGTACTAAATTTGTACATCAAATTTTTTGAGAAAAATTAATTTTTTTATCATTGTTCAACAATTACACAAATCGAATCATTTTTTAAATACCCCTCCCCATTTAAAAGCTTGGTTCCACATAAACATAAATTACATTTTCAACTATTCAAAAATTAACAACCTGGGACGAATCTTTTTTCCAACACCCCTCCCATTAATTAAAAATTAGGTAAACTGTACTAAATTTGTACATCAAATTTTTTGAGAAAAATTAATTTTTTTATCATTGTTCAACAATTACACAAATCGAATCATTTTTTAAATACCCCTCCCCATTTAAAAGCTTGGTTCCACATAAACATAAATTACATTTTCAACTATTCAAAAATTAACAACCTGGGACGAATCTTTTTTCCAACACCCCTCCCATTAATTAAAAATTAGGTAAACTGTACTACATTTTGTACATAGAAATTTTTGAGAAAAGTGAATGTTTCTATCATTTTTCAACAATTACACAAGTCAACTCATTTTTTAAATACCCCTTCCCATTTAAAAACTTGAAGGGTTCAAACCTTGGATGGAGAGAATTTTTTTCAATTTTTTTGTGTTTATTTATTTTTTAAAGATAAAATCACATTTTTTCTACTTTTTTATGTTTAATTATTTTTTAAAGATAAAATTAAATCAGCAGAATCAATTTTTTCTAATCTACCACCTTCCATTAATTAAAAATGTCAAGTTTAAAACTCCAGGTCAAATCATTTTTTTAAAATATCCCCTAGCATAAATTAAAAATCCGATCAATTAATTTTTTTTAAATTACATGGGTCAAATAAATTATTTTTGATTACCCCCTTCCAAAAAACTTGATCAATCATACTCAATTTGAATTTTTTTTAAATATCCCAGATTTTAAAATTATTTTCTACTTAAATAGCATCAGTTAAATTTTTCTATGCCAAATCATTTTCAATTTTTCTCCTTTTTAAATTACATAGGAAGACAGGTCGAATTATTTAAAAAAAATCTCTCCCATTAATTAAAAACTTTATTGGTTATATACAACTTAAATTAAATAAGTAGTACATCAAATTTTTTGAGAAAAATTAATTTTTCTTATTATTTTTCAACAATTACACAAGTCAAATTATTTTTTAAATACCCCTTCCCATTTAAAAACTTGATCAATTGTGTTTCACATTAACATGTAGGTAATTATTACATTTTCAACTACATATATTCAAAAATTAACAACCTGGGACGAATCTTTTTTTTAACACCCCTCCCATTAATTAAAAATTAGATAAACTGTGCTAAATCTGAATTTTATTAGTTACCAAGAAAATTTTTTGCCAAAAAATATGGATTTGAACTCAAAGCTACGAATTTCAGCAAATTGTGCTTCAATAGATCAAATAGATCATCAACACTAAGATATTTTAAAATTATTTTCTACTTAAATAAGATCAGTTAAATTTTTCTATGCCAAATTATTTTCAATTTTTTTTATTTTTTAAATTACACAGGGACACAGGTCCAATCATTCAAAAAAATTCTCTCCCATTAATTAAAAACTTCATGGATTGCACTCAACTTGAATTAAATAAGTAGTACATCAAATTTTTTGAGAAAAATTATTTTTTCTTATCATTTTTCAACAATTACACAAGTCGAATCATTTTTTAAATACCCCTTCCCATTTAAAAACTTTATCAATTGTGTTCCACATAAACATAAATTACATTTTCAACTATATTCAAAAATTAACAACCTGGGACGAATCTTTTTTTTTAACATCCCTCCCATTAATTAAAAATTAGATAAACTGTACTAAATTTGAATTTTATTAGTGACCAAGAAAATTTTCTGCCAAAAAATATGAATTTGAACTCAAAGCTATGAATTTCAGCAAATTCTGCTTCAATAGATCAAATAAATCATCAATGCGGGCAATCTGAGTTTGTAGGTGATATAGTTCATAAGAACTATTTTTATTGCTTTTTCTCCGGATCTGGGCAATTTCAAAATTTTTTGAAGGCTCCAAAGTAATTCATTACCTAATGTTAATTAAGGAGAGGATTATTCAAAATATAATAATCCGACCTAGGGTTCAAATTGAGTAAGTACAACTTTTGAAAAAATTGGTCAACTTTTTTATCAATAGGAAGAGATATTAAAAAAACTGATTTTACGGGGCTCAAATTCAATACAATTGATCAAATTTCAAATAATTTAATGGGAAAGGCATTTTAAGAATTGATTCGACCTATATAATTCAATAAATCTTGAAATTAATTATTAATTGAGTTGTGAAATAATGGAAGGGGACATTCAAAACGAACTAATTTTACCTGAGATTCGAATCGAATACAAATTTCAAAAAATTTATTGACCTCCAAAATTAATTTTTTTCAAATTATTAATTAATCGAAATGTTCTCAAATGAAAGGAATCAATTTTTCAATTAAAAAATAATAAAAATTTCAAATTTTTTCAACTTACAAGGATCGAATAATTTTTTCTCAAATATCCCCTCCCATTAATTAAAAATCCAATCAATTGTATTCAATTTGTTAACCCCAGGTCGAATCAATTTTTTTTAAATATCTCCCTCCCCCACTCATATATCAAAATTCGATAAATAGTACATATTCAATTTCAACTTCAGTATCCACATCAGTATAAAACGAATATACGTCGATTTCCGTCCGAAGGACGGGTTAAAAGCTAGTACTCGATATTTACTATCTCATTTATAAATCAGTAAAATCGAAAATCACTGGAAAATAGTTAGAATTGCAGAATAGTGATAAATCAGTGAAAAAATTGTTAGAAAATCAGTAAAATCTCTGAAATTTGCTGAAAAATCAGTGAAATCCTTTGAAAATTTAGCTAAAATCCGCTGGAAATCGACGACTGTCGCTGATTTTTCTTCTGCTGCGATTCTGACTTTCCCTGATTCAAAATGACAGAGTAGATACTCGAATATTTTCGCATTTCCGATATTTTCGCGCTTTGAACGAAGTACAAACCCTGAAACATCGAGATACAGGCTCTTTCCAAAACTCCAATCCTCGTTCAAACCCCAGCCAGGCACCTTGAATTGATCCGTTTGATTCGAAAAATATCAACAAATTCAAAAACCTGTCGAGTTCTGGGCAAAAAATTGCGATTTCGAATATTCTCACGGTACAAAGCGATCCATTTTCGTAGGATTTTTCTCCCAGCTCGAGCTACGAAGAAGCATTACGACGTCGCCGCTCCTTGGAAAGTGCGTAGGTAATTAATTTCCAGCTCGTTGTGTGTGCTCGGCTGGTCGTTTAATATTTACGAAGCTTTGATAGCGTAATAATGAGTAGCCTCCATTTTGAACACGTCGTAAATAAACGGATGTAATTAAGGCTTGTTACACTTTTTAGTATCTCGGGCTCGGGCGCTGCGAAAATTTCGACTCGAAAATTGAATATAGAGAATTGGAAAAGTTTACTGGTATCCTCGGCTCGAGTACGAATATTTCGCAAGGCGAGGCGCGCGCCATGCCACGTTTCGTACAGCCGAGCAAGAAGGAGAAGGTACCTGCATACCAAATTTCGCCCTATTAAATCTGACGTTTATGGTTGAATGTTTTTTTAGACATTTTAACGCAGAATGCGGACTCGGTCGGGTCGAGCCGGTTGTTTTTCTGGCTGTATGGTAAAGCTTATTAGAATTTTTGTGCCATGAAAATTAGAGAGACGAGGCGACGCGGTGCGTATATTTTGGGTAGCTAATTTTTAAATTGTTATCATTTGAATACGAGCTATAGTATAACGAGTTCGGATGTTAGAGCCCGAGCAGCAATTTGAAAATGCTTATTTTCAGATTAAAAGGTATTTAATTTATACAATATAGCTGCGAAGTTGGCGTAAAGAAGCCTCGTTTAGCCTATCTTCTTGATGCCTATCCGCTCCGGGCTCGGGAATTTGTTTGTAATTTAACTTTTGTAATTCGTTGCCCGTGCTGGATGTTCGTGCCGGTGTGTTGTAGTATTACGCCAACGATACGTATACGTAGAATTTCGGTTCGGTTTACGAGAGTGTAAAAAAGCCGACCGACGCGAAAAATCATTACGTAATTATCCTCGTTCGCCCTACGCTCCGAAATTCGCTCCGGCTCCGCATTCGCATTCATACGACACATTGTGCTGTCTTATTTATACCCTGCGAGGGCATACTCAAATCTATGACTGTGAACACAAAATGCTACAGTCGCGTGCTGCTAAAAGATTTCTATCATTTTTTTCCCCATTTCACGGACGCTTAGGTATAAATATAACTAGGTATTCCGCAAGATGCGGTGTAAAAATATGGAAAACCGTGGCAAAAACTAAATTCCACAGTACGCGGTACATACTGCACGACAGATAAACTAAAATACACACACCAACGCAGCAGCCATCGTAGCTGTAAAATTTCATGCAAATTAACTTAAATTTGAACCCAGACCGAACAGCCGAAAGGGAAGTAAAAAAAGAGTGAACTGAGATGCTGCGGATGATTAGAGAAAGCGAATTATAAGCTGAATTAAGGTGAACTTATTTTGCATACAATCCTATTACAGAAATCTGTTTTCTGTTATTCGCCATAATATAAGATACTATTACGACGTAATTCTTCACGTAATGCGTTCTTAAATCCCGACCCTTAATTCGAGCGGAATTCGGAACAGTTTATGAGAAATGAAGAATTGAAATTTGAATGAGATTTTTTTCTTTTTCTTCTCCTCGTATTTTTTTTTCGTTGTTAAATTAACTAGAGCGTTATTGCGAACGATAAAACGAAATTTGCTGCGTGTTGTTCGATGATGTTTTGTATTTGAGTTTGGACGAAAATCTCGTTCTTGATGTAAATTTCGGATTGGATTTTATTTCAGTCAATAAAATCATACAAGAATTTGGTTATTAAAATCGAAGAACAATTAGATATAAGGGGCTAAAAATTGAAAAATTCCCTGCTCGGTTGAATTTTTTCAGATTTTTCGGACGAAAATGCGATTTTTCTCAATTTTTTCTATTCGAAATACTCACATTTTCCAAAATTATATTATTTCTGGAACTTTTTTTAATTAAGAAAAAAATACTTGCGAATTATCCGATTTATTGAACGTAATTTTTCGACTTGAATTACAATATTTTATGGTTACCCTCCCTCCATTATTTCAGTTTGGCCCTGATCTAGCGCATAGGCGCACCCAGAGGTTGTGTAATGGAGAGGCTCAGATTTTGAGGAAAAATGGGGGGGGGGGGTCAAAATTCAATGGAAAAAATGAAGTAACCTGTAGTCAGAATTGCAGCACAGGAGAAAATCAGTGAAAAGTTTTTTACTGATAAGTGATAACAAATCAGTGAGAAAAATCACCAGAAAATCAGTAAAAATTCATTGAAAAATCAGTGAAATTTATGAAATTTGCTGAAAATCAGTGAATTTTGCTGATCTTTCCTGTGCTGCAATTCTAACTTTTTATCAGTGACTTTTCACTGATTCAGAATGAGAGAGTACAGTGGAAATTGCATTGCAACACAAAAGTGGCCCATAATAACGGTAATAGTTGGATTCGTCCGGGTCCCATTAATTTCTAGATTCAAAACGACACCGGATTTGTGAATCACGACCTTTTCCCAATTAAATTTTATAATTTTTGGGTGTCAGTCGAATCAAAATTGAGAAGAACGATGGAGAGGTTCAAAAGAATCATTTGAGTTTAATTCTACGAATTTTTTTTAATTCGTAAAATTGAATTTTTTATTTTAACAAAAACATGATTATTGGAACCCGCTTAAGTCGTCACCTCGATCAATCTATGTAATGTGCATGGTAAATACCCTCTTTTTTGGATTATTTTGTAAGTACGTAGATATATGTACGTACCTACTGCCTAGTTAGTTTTGCAGGTTATAAACTTGGCAAAAAACAACAGTAGGATACTGCAATAGACATAGATCTTCAAAACTTTCGATTTCAGCTAGAAAATTTATACGAGTTATCTTTATCCTAAAGATGAAAAATCTACCAAAATTTCTCCCTCCACCCTTCAAGAATTCAAAGTTATGGTATGTCATTTGTAATGTTCCTATAGGAGTACCGAATCCGAATCACTTAGGTAGGTATATTCTTTTATTCCACGTGCCCAAATCTATAACTGCAAACTTTGATTAAGATTGGAAAAAATTTAAATTGTGCTGTTTTCGTGGGTTTAGAGTTCAAATTGTGAATTTATATTTGAATTCGATCTGCCAAGTTCACTAAACCATAAAAATTTGAAAAAGAAATCAAAAAATACGTGACTCATCATTTGTGATAACATAAATTTCGACTCTGTTTCAAGCTCTGGAAGTGGAACATGAAGTCAAAAAGTTGGCAATACGTTTATTTATAAAAGTTTTGAGAAGTGAGAACTGCACTGAAAAAATATGTTAATAAATTTTATCCCAAAAAAATGCACTAAGTTGGGAAAATTTATTCTAAAAATAATAAAATTCAATATTGCGATAATTGGTAAAATTTATTACAAAGAAATAAAATTTATTCCTCTCTCATTTTGAATCAGTGAAAAGTCATTGATAAATAATCAGAATTTCACCATATTAAAAATCAGCAAAATTATTTGGTTTTCAGCCAATTTTCGCTGGTCTTTCAAAGAATTTCACTGATTTTTCAACCAATTTCAGATATTTTACAGACCTACCAGTTGATTCACCAGCATTTTTTCACTGATTTATTACTGTGCTGCAATTCTGACTGTTTACCAGTGATTTTCGATAATTTTCATTGATTTACGTATTAATGAGGAGTATAGATTAATAAATTTTACTGTAATTAGAGCATTTTTGTTGAATGGTGACTCGTTATTATGTTTCTTAGTAAAAGTTATTATTTTTTTAAACATTTTTTATTGTTTTGAGTGTGTTAAAAATGATTAAAATCATGATAAAATCTTGATAAAATGAAGTGAATTAAAACATCAAAAACTGGACACTGGAAACTGGAAACTAGAAACTTGAAACAGAAACAGAAACGGAATATGGACCTTGACTGACTAACTGATAGGAAGGATGGGGCCTTGCTGGCTGACTATTAAAGATGGGCCCTGTCTGAGTGAGACAGGAAGTGAAAGAGGTAGGAAGTGACAGAACACAAACAGAAACAGAAACTGGAAGCTGTAAGCTAAGACAATTGAAGATATGACCTGCAAAGTGGCCTTAAGTGCAAAATTGTGATTTTTGAGATTGTGGGGCCATCTATTAGTATATGTGAGGCACCACATTAGTAATCTGTTTTTAGGTGCTAAAGTTCATATGGGCCGTTTTTACAGACCTTTCTATAGTGCTTAAAAATTCTAAAATTTTCTGGAGACTCCAAAACGTCTTGAAACTACTTCCAATCGATTTGCGACGTCAAAAATAGGATATATACCAAATTTCAGTTTTTTTGTTCATTTTAGATCACAATTAATTTTCATTTTTGCTTAAACACATTTTACCTGATTTTATCAGTAAATGACCTTTTTATACCTGCGAAGTGACCTAAGTGCAGCATTTTTTTTAGCGTGCTGCAGCAAGACTGATTTTCTGTTTTTCAAAAAAAAAATGATGTCACCAGGTGAGTGAAGGTTGACCCTTTCCATTCCCTAAAACAAATTTTAAATATCTCGTTTCCCCTCCATAGGACAGCTTTTTCTCATTTTTCTCGAAATCACCTTTTGCACTTAGGTCACTTTGCAGGTCATATCTTCAATTGTCATGAAAATTGTAAAAAAAAACTATTTAAAATCGCCTATATGACAGAACACGCCTATTTTTTTGTGAAAATTGATCGAATTATAAAAAAAATGCCCTAAAAACTTGGTTAAAGCAAAGTAAAAATCGATAAAATAATGATAAAATCGTTCAAGAGGGCACTAAAATTAACGAAAGTACTTGAAAAATGTTTAAATCACAAAAAAATGTTGAAATTTGCATAAAAATTGTTGAAAAGCATGTATTAAAACAGTGATAAAAGATTATTAAAATTATTTCAAATAGTTCTGAAATTTTCTGGAATGAGATGAAAATTATATTGAAAACTGAAAAAAAATTTAGATGCCGAAGAAAAGTATGTAAAAATGACTGTAGAAACCGATAAAAATGATATTCTGAATCATAAAAGTATAACAAAATTATTTTTAAAAAAACTGGCTAATAATAGTATAAGTATGTACGAGTACCTAAGGCGTATTTATTTATTTATTTATTTATTTTTCAATTTTCAACCAATGTTTGCCATACTTTCAGGCATTTTAATACAATTCAAAATTTTTAAAGATATTTTCATACATTTTTAGGTGATTTCCTCCAATAATTTTTGATGTTTTTGTCCAATTTTTGTCAATATTTAAACAATTTTTATGGAAAATTAAAAATTATTGATTTTTTTACAAAATTTCAGCATTTAAAAAACATTTAAAAAATTGGTTTTTTCCAGTACTTAATTTAAAAAAAATGTCATGTGTAGAATCATGATTTAACAACATTTAAAATCAAATAATATTTCTACTTTTATTCCTCTACAATACTCCCCATAAACTGCTTACATTTTTTTTCATTTATTTGGGTATCTTTTGCGAAAAAAGGAAGTATTAAAGATTGACAAATTGTACGCGTCTAAACAAGGCTGGCAGCAAAATTACTTTTTCCTTGGAGAAAAAAAAAACACCAAAACCTTCGTAGGATTATTAGAAAACCTATCTTGGTAAAAACATCAAACAAATTTTTCTCGCTTATTTAACTCGGCCAAATAAGAGACCAAGTGATTTAGAAAAAATCCGCCATCCGCTTTTAATTAAACCATAAATGCTATTCTTGATAAAAATTTATTTACATTCAAAATTGGTGAAAGATATCCGGCAAATAAGCACGTGTAAAGTATTCGTCCGCTTTGAAGGTTCCAAGCGACGTTATTTTTTCGTAATAATTTAAAATTCCTATTTTTTTTCTCATTTTGATACAACCACGTACAACCTGAGCCAAAATTAACCGTACCTTTGAACCGCTCTATTTATAAACTCTAGCAAGTTCAAAAAAAGAACGTCACGAGACGACGATGATGAGAAAAACCCACACACCGAATTCTCGTTCATTTGTGACTAGGTACCATTAAAAACGAGCGAATTTTCGCGATAAATCATCGGCGGCGCGGCGCAGTCGAGCACTCGATAAATCGTCTCTCGCTGTAAAGAAATTAATAAGAATATCCACCTCATTGAACCAATTATTACGCGAGAACTAGCCTCGGCGGCAAAAAATTTATTATTTTCGATACCGACGCGACTCCGGGATCGGCAACGCCGCCGGTATCCATTCTACGTAATATACCGCGTGATTGAGACGACTATCAAATAAATAACGTTGATTTACAAGCATCGTCGAAGGCGCAACGAATAACATTTTATATACCGTACCATTCGATAACATCCTGTGTTATTGGGGCAATATTTTAAGCGGGGTTTAGCATAAGCAAATCCTTCGATTTTCTCAAATATTTCTATGCACGATTTTCATTCGCGTATATACTTATACCGGCAAAATTACATATTGCTTTTGCCGTATTATCTGTATGTATATCATCGTATACTTACGTACGTATCCGGGCACTTACTTTTAGTCCTGACCTTATACCAAGAGAAAGGTAGAAATTACGAGGTCTTTCACCGACGTGTATAGCAACTTATCCTGTATGCAATATGCATATACCTGAATGAGTTGAATAACATCGTAAGGCCAATGTTCAACTAAGTCGTATCACTCTTGAAATATTCGACATGGTTTTGAAAAGTTTCTTCCGAACATTTGTTTTCGATTTTATTTCTATAATACTTGATTTTATTGCAAATCGTTAGGTATTCGCCTAAGTACAATGATTTGTACTACACGAGTCGACAAAAATTAAATTTTGTTATGTGTTTCAGTTCTAATGCCTAAATTCTGATTCTAGACATCGAAATATGGCTTTCAAAGTTTGCTTTGGGGGGGGGGGGGTCGAAAAATGAGGTTTTTCGAGAACAATAAATACGAGCTTAAGAAAAAAAATCAAACATTTTTTCCCCCTAGGGTCTTATGGAAAATTTTACGGCGAATTGAACAGAACAAACTGTAGACCTTTATCTCATTTAGAAAAAAAAGTTATAGCTTATATTTTCCTAAATTCTGTGAAAAAATCTCATTTTTTGTGCCTTACCTACCAAAAGGTGACATTTCTGAGCAAACTAAGCGTCCTACGATAAAAATTATGAGAATTAAAGTTGTAGAGAATAAAATTTCCTATCTCAACGGGGTAAAAGTGGATAGATTTTTCTGGAAGGCATAGATTTCAAGGTATTTTCGAGTATAGTTGAACATGAGTAACTTTGGCAGCCAAAAATTGATTTATTTATATTTTTTTCTTAATTTATTCCACTTCAACTTTACTCGAAAATACCTTGAAATCTATGCCTTCCAGAAAAATCTAACCACTTTTATCAGATGATAGGAAATTTCCTTCTCTATAACTTTGGTTCTTATAATTTTTGTCGTTGAACACACTTATTTTGCTCAGAAATGCCACTTTTTGGTAGGTAAGGCACAAAAAAATGAGATTTTTTCACAGAATTTAGGGAAGTTTAACAGAGTGTCTAACAACTCCTGTTCGTCCTGTTTGTACTGTTTTGGGCTGAGTGGTCCTGTTTGTCCTGTTTTTGTACTGTTTTGGGGCTTTTTCAGTGAAAAGTCCTGTTTTGTAACAATTTCGAAATTCCACCCGCCAAAATAGAAAAAAAATTTCAATAAATGATCGTAATTGAAAAAAAATTTAAAAAAATTAAAAAATGGCTAATTTTTTTGGAACTTTTTTTTTGAGAGGCCGTTAGTGGCAAAACTGTGTGAGATACTATCTTCCTTGTCCTTGAATTTTAAAAATAAATTTTTTGCTCATTTCTAACAATTATTGAAAAAATTCGTTTCAATTTTTTTTTGCCAGAATAGGATTTTTTTTGGGGTGGGGGGGGGGGGGGGGGTACAAAATCGATCAGAACCGATTTTTTAAAGGTCCTGTTGAAGGTCCTGTTTGTCCTGTTTTGGGGTTTTGAAATTTTGTTAGACACCCTGTAAGCTGGCTCATTCTATGTCAACTCGACCAGGTTTTGACCTTGGGTCTTCCGATTTCACTCAAATTTTTTTTACGAGTTCTCCTCGATGGTCTAATGAAGGAATTACCGTCATTCCGATCCTAATCTTGGGGGGGGGGGTGGCCCTTGTAATTTTCGTATAATTGGGATTTTTTGCGAAATTGCTTAACTTTGAAGGAGCATATCTCGAGATTGGTTAGGTCTAAGATAAATCTGTTCATGCTGTTTTGTAGAGAATTGAAAGGAGATTCAAAATTGATAATCACTTTTTGAAAAGTTCAAAGTTGAGCTTTTGTGATGGAAGCTTAACTTTCATGATAAGTGCAAAAGATGAAGGGCTCCATTAAAAAATCTGAAAAAATTACTATGAAGAGAACTTTTAATGTATTTTTCAACTAATAACTTTTCAAGATGGGATCTCAATACCCCTGAGGGGCACAGGGCACAGTGGGATGTGAAAAAATTTAGCAATTCAAAAATCTGAGATTGGGGTTCTGGGGGTTTTCGAAGGTGTTGATTCCATTTTTCGAGTCATTTTTGCTCAAAACCTCAAGGAAGCCCCAGGAGAGGGGGACAAAACTCAAATTTTTCAAAATTTTCATGATGGTATCAAAATATATGTTTTCAGACCTCCTGATTTCGAATCTGGCATTGTTTTTGCTCAAAACCTAAAGGGGGTTTCTGGAGAGGGGGGCAAAACTCAAAATTTTCAAAATTTCTAAGATGGGTATCAAAATATATGTTTTCGGGCCTCCTGATTTCGAATCTGGCATTGCTTTTGCTCAAAACCTCAAGGAGGCCTCAGGAGAGGAGGAAAATTCAAAATCATCCAGTATTATTGTATTGGGTGTGCAAATGGATATATTGGTTTGCTTAACACCTGAAAAAAGATCTTTATAATTTGATTTTTTCAAAAATCGTTGGGTACCTATTCATAAATGAAGTTTATAAAATCAAGTTCGAAAATAAAATTTAGGGTACCAACTCGTCAAAAATCAGAATTTCATTATTTTTTTAAAAATCTATTCCAAAAAATTAATTATTATCGTTTCAGTGTCTCTCAAATGGCGATATAAGTCACCATATGTTAAAGCCATCTCTGAAAACACAATTGAAATCTTACATTTATATCTACCTATTGCATTGTTACAACTCAATAGTGAAAATACAATTAGCAATTTTGATAACTTTGGTCAATTTTATTAAGCTATGCTTGAAAAAAGATCGTTGAAATGAGAAAAAATGATTAAAAACAGAAAGTTTTAGTGTGAATAGAATTCTTTTTTGTTAGAAATTAGATCTGTAAAAACTTATGCTAGGAATCATTTTTTAACTGAATTTTCACATACTATTCTGAAGAAAACACCCAATTTTGGGAAAATGGGCAACTTTGGGCAAAATACGATTAAATCATCCAAAAATACACACTTCAAGGAACATTTTTAATTTGAAAATTTTTTTTGTATAATTGTATAGTTTTTTTCCCCAGATCAAAATATAATCGGATAACGTCATAAAAGAGTACTTACTTCAACAGCTTATAACTCGTGCAAAAATCTAAGCAATGTTGAAAACGATTGCAGATTTGAAATCAGCATTAAAAATACTATTAAATAACATAAACATCACTTTTATCTACCTAAATGAAACGTCATGCATCATTCTCAACTAACACATGCAAAAACGGATACCTATTTGTTATGATAACCCCACTTCTTCCCTTTTTTATTCTTGGAACTAGAGATTCCAAACATTGTAGAACACGGTGGAATGATTGATTTTTAATTTTGGAAACTTTTTTTTTTTTGATTTTTGACCTGCTAAATTTTCTCAGATCCCACTGTGCAGGGGTCCTAAATTTTGGTCAAAATTCAAAAAAATGGAAAAGTGAAGTAATATATCGATTTCTACTAATTCGAAACCGCTGAGTTCGAATATGTGCTTAGTTTTTTCATTGGACCCCTCTGAACCCCCCTATCAGCCCCCTAATGAGGTCAAAATTCAAAAAAATGAAAAATAACGTATGACGTGTCGTTTGTTGGGTTTTTGAGGGCGCTGAGTTCGAATATTTGCTTATTTTTGGGATTCGACCCTTTAGTGCCCCTCTAGCCCCCAATTTTGAAAAAACACTTTACCTTCAATGATTTTTGACCAAATGTATTTCCAAGGAACTAACTCGCATTCAAATCTGAGTCAGATATCTCGACTAGTTCCCTCGTTACAAATTTTCAAAGGTTTTGTGCTTATCAAAAATAAAAATCTGAAAAAACCTAAACGAAAATCGAAGAACTTTGGAAATTACTCGATAATTTCTTTTTAAATTTTTTTTCATCTCGTATGAGAACGTGAAATTACAAAATTCTCGTACGTACGTTCGATTTCGAACCCATTTTATCGAAACGCCCGAAAAATTATTATAAATTCGAAACGTTATAATTTATGATGGTATTTTGCGCACAAAGCCGTTACGATTAGGACAAGCTTAAGAGATTTCAGGATACCATTTCTATACGACTTTTATTCCTATTATTTTCTTTTCGGTATAGTACACGGATGATACAGCATCGGGAGGGGAAAAAAAGGCCAGCACGTAAAGATTCGAAGCTTGGCAGACTGGATAAGCGCAATCGAAGAAAATAATTTCCGAGTACAAAGGCTCGAACAAGATGAGCGCGGAAAAGTCGACTCGTCGTCAGAGAGATATAAAAAAAGAAGCAGCAGAAAAAAAAGGGCGTAGTTTTTATTGAAAAGCTGCCATTCTCGTGTAGTTGTACTGTGTATAGGCCCAGATAAATGTATCTGTCTGCTTTGGTAAAACGTTAATTAATGTATATTTGTTACGTTTAAAGACGAGATAATATAAAATTACTACCAACCGTGTATATCGGCGCGGCAACCGGCAACGATTTCTAAACCGTACACGTAGCCTGATAAGATCAAAGCATTTGGAATTGTGATACCTAGTAGCGTCGCGCCGCTCAGCCTCCTTGTATCGGCAATGGTAGCTTCTCTTAAGACATCTTCAAAGCCAATTTTTTTTTCGTGCGTGAATTCGTTAGTCGAGGGGCGCGCGCGTATCATAAACTACATAGAAAGGCAACGGCTGCTGCGGCACAGCCAGAGAGGAAAAAACACGAAGAAAATCGTCGCTGTTGAAAACAGGAAACAATTGGAAGTTCGTTACATAGCGAAAACTCCTTTTTCTGAGGAGCTTCGCTCTAATCGACTCTTCCCGCGCTACCTTAATAAAGAAACTAAAAGCGGCTTTTTATTGTACAAACAGTAATACAATACGTGACTTTGCTCGATAATTTCGTCCGACTTTGTGGTAAAACGCATTTTAAAATCTTTCGTCGACGTCCTTAACTAACAGCGTACCTCTAATTTTATAGCTTCATGTCTACGCACGTTACGTCGGCTGCGTTTTTTTTCTCTCCTTTTTCCCCATTTCTGTGTGCGAACTTATTGGCGAGGGGTTTTCTAGATTTACACGAGGGTAAGTTTCGGTGCATGGTGAAAATTAATAAAATTTTCGACGCTGGTGTCTTCTTATCGATTTGTATGAAAATGGATTTACGTTTGTGTTTGTACGATTGTCGTGTGAAGAGTTGAGAAAATATATCCTAGATCTAGGAGAAAAGAAAAAAATACAGAAAAAAATTATCATTACCTACATATCTGCATTCGGTACTTTTTAGAGACACGTGTGCCTGCAGCTAAACTGTGAATTAAAAAAACAAGACTTTTGTACAATTTTTTTTTCAAAGGTTGAATTGAAAAAAAAATTCTCGAATGGAAAATTTTTAAATTACAGTTCTGTTTTTTTTTTCTGTTTTAGAATATTACGTGATATAAAGAGAAAAATAAAAACAGAAAAAGTACCTCAAAAATGAATTCAAGTTAAAAGTTGTATAATATAAAGTAAAATATTCGAAATAATGAGAAAATCATCTGAAATATCGTTAAAGTCTATGTTATCATGTTATCGGTGGTAAAATAAAAACTCATTACGAACATGCAAGTGGACTGTATTTCTTGACATAAATTACACGAATGGAAAATGAAACGAGTATAAAATCAACTGCAACGAAAAATAAGGTACAACAAGATAAGATAATTCCCCTCCAACCCACTACAGTACATCGATACATCGCAAGCTACGAGAATACCATTATCATATGCCTACTTTATCTACGTAACTAAAAATAACCTACACTTCTCCGCTCTCATCAGATAACATACTCCGCCGGAATGAGGCTAGTCCTCATTCTAAAATAAGGAAGTAAATAAGCATACTAATGAATAATCTAAATTATTGCAAAATCACCAAAAGGTGCAAACGAAAATAAAATTCAACTTTTCAAAAAAAATAAAATAAAGTAATAATTGCTACACTAAATCTATAGATATAGGTACATTTTTCTTTAGATAGGTAATTTATTTACAAGTCAAAAGGCGCAATTTTACGCACATGAGAATATATAACGAAAATCCAACAATAACGAGAATTTAACGACACAATAAAAATTACATCTAATTAGAATCGACAGGCAGATAGATTAGGTTTTGAACTGTTGTTTTTCGTAGAGCACCGTTTGCTAAACGAATAGTTACAGTTCGCACACGACCTTCTGAATCAGGATATACTTGTTCAACTATACCTAATGGCCACGAAAAATTTGGCTCCATTTTTGAAGCGACAAGTACTACGTCTCCAACACAAAGGTTACGAACTTTAAATTTCCATTTATTACGTACCTGAAGTTGGTTCAGGTAATCTTTACGCCACGTATGCCAGAACGATTCTACAACGCGTTTCCATAAAAAATAACGATCCTTTATTTTCAATTTGGTGCTATCATCAGCCACCGGTAATTCGATAAAAGATTGACCAATAAGAAAATGGCCGGGAGTCAGTGGCTCCATAAACTCATTACTTTTGCGATACGAAATTGGTCTGGAGTTCAAAATTGACTCAACCTTCGCACTAATAGTATACAACTCAGATAACGTTAACTTCTGATTACCTATGGCCTTCAGAATATACTTTTTTCCTGATTTTACTGCCGCCTCCCAAAGACCTCCTTGATGAGGGCTGCGTGGAGGTATATTCTTCCACTCGATCAACTTCTCACAAGTATTTATCTAGTTTACTCTGAGTAATAATCTTACGCGAACCGACAAAATTTGTAGCATTGTCTGAGTATATTAATCTAGGTAACCCACGTCTGCTCACAAAGCGCTCCAACGTATTCAAAAAAGACTCTGACGTTAAGTCATCAACGACTTCAATATGTACTGCTCTAGTACTAAAGCAGACAAAAAATGCTAAGTACACTTTATAAAACTTGGTTGCACGATGATTTGTGCATTTCAGTTCTATCGCACCTGTAAGATCTACTCCTACAGTACTGAACGGCTTTGACACGACCACTCGCTCCTTTGGTAAATCGGCCATAAACTGTTCCATAAACTGCGCATTAATACGCACACAAGTTGTACATCGACGTAAGATTTGTTTCACAATTGAAATCAAATTCCCCACTACCCAAAATTTTGATTTAATAACGTTAATTACAAATGCCTTCGTGGCATGGAAATACTGCAAATGCACGTACTCCACATAGAGTTCTACAAATCTAGATTTAGCAGGTAAAATTAGCGGGTATTTTGTGTCAAACGAAAAAATTGCGTTCGATAATCTACCGTAAACGCGTATCAACTTATCGAGATCCAAAAAAACATTCAAGCTCAAAAGTTTACTCTTACGAGGCAATTCCTTCTTGGATATAAGTGCATTATACTCATTATAAAATGACTCTAATTGCACAAAGTGTACAATACGGTAAAACGACTCACTACGTTCTATAACAGATAACGGTTCAACATCACAGAGTTGCATTAGTCGCTTCTGTGACATTTTACGGTAACTGAGTTTGACCTTTTCCTTTAAATTTGTAACAAAACGAAAGACGTAACCCACAATCGTAATACATTTGTAGAACGACGAGGTATTATTCAAAATATTCAATATCGGCTCATAATATACTACCGTCAACACGATACTTTCCTTTTTCATCTCCGGTAATTCACGAATAGCTCTAAAGGTACACGAAATGCGTTCCTTGAAATCGTCCTCATTTTTTAGCCAATGAGGACCATTTTTCCACAACGAACATTTTAACATACATGACACCGAAATGCCACGTGTTCCTAAATCAGCAGGATTCATTGTACCTTCAATATGATACCAACGTTTGACATTTGTAACTGTCAAAATCTTTCGAACACGATTCGAGACAAATAATAATAACTTTGTAGGATCCAAGTTAAGCCAACTTAGGGTAACTTGAGAATCCGAAAACATGAAGACTTCTTCGATATTCAAGTCACAATTGACTTCAATAATCAGATTTGAGAGCAATTCGGCAGCTAGTAATTCTAACCTATGAATTTGCACCGGTTTTATCGGAGCTACGCGAGTCTTTGCCGTGATGAATGACACGGTAACTTTCCCTAGGCTATCAATAGAGCGCAAATACACCACAGCGCAATACGCTTTTATCGAAGCATCACAGAATCCAATAATCTGCTTTACTACGATTTCTGACGACGAAAAATAACAACGCGGTAACGAATACGTTTCGAGTAATTTTAAATCATTGCGGTAATCAATGAAACCTTGTTTCAATTCTTCAGATACTGGCTCATCCCACGACCTTCCCTCCTTCCACAATTCCTGCAGAAGTATCTTCGCGCGGATAGATACAGGGCTGAGTATACCTAATACATCGTAAAGCTTAGACACATCAGACAACATTACACGTTTCGTTACCACATCTGGTATCGTATCATTTCGAATTAGAACTTTTAACTCATCAGACTCTGTGAGCCAAATTAGACCCAATAAGAGTACGTACGAATCATCATTGTCACCAAACACCTTGTGTTTTAGTGGTTCAATCAACTCTTGATTGATACTCCCTAAAAACTCACTCGAATTACTTTGAAATTTACAAAGTTTGAATCCATACTGAGCCATAACACGAATAATCTCTTTCGTAGCTACAATCGCATCCTTTACAGATTCAAATCCCGTCATTAGGTTATCCATGTAAAAATGGAACCTAATAATGCAGGTGAGTAACGTTACAAGAACCTCCGCCGACTCATTAGATTTTTCAAGATCGTCAGCTATTGCATTGAGACACCTAGTAGCTATAAATGAAGCAGGTCCAACGCCATTGGTTAGAGTATTCAACTCATACATACCTATAGCTTGGTCAAACAAATACCTAAATAATACCATTTGCCATTTCCTATCGTTAGGATGCACTAAAATTGACCGATACATACGAAATATGTCCGCTGAAATCGCCACAATATATTTCCTAAATCTAGTTACATGCGAAGAAAGCTTAGGCTGAAGTACTGGTCCAGCTAATAAATGTGAATTCAACGAAGTAAAACTATCATCAATAAACGAAGCATTGAACACAATACGACTCGAACGAACTAAATGATGCGGTATAAAATAACCATCTAAATTTGGGTTAAATGGCAATTTTGTCATATGGCCCAAATTCTCATACTCCTCGAAAATAGTACAATAAATACCATGATCCTCCTTGGTTCTACGTTTCTCAGATTTCACTAACAGAGTCTGAGCTTTAGAAAACGAACCTTTTAGACTCAAGATTGAATCTTTAGTAGGTAACTTAACTAAAAACCTACCTGTTTCCTTATCCCTCGAGTGGGTATCGATGAAATGCTTTTCTATCAACAAATACTCCAACTCGACTTCTTTCTTGTTACTCTCAGGCATAACATCATTCTCAAAAAACGTTTTTAAACGATTATCAAGTTCCACATTGGTTAATCCACAGAATCGTTCACATAAAAACGAAGTTCTTGACGTAGAACCAGAAACTACATAACCAAACTTCGACTCTCTAAGACAAATGCTCTCATAAAAATGACGTTTTTCGCCAAGAATAAATTCTACATATTCGTTACCTATAATGAAATCAACCGAATTATATGGAAGCTCAGAAGATTCTGCGAATTGATAAGGTAAACCTTGCAGTACATCATTAAGCGCGGTCTTGTTAATCGAACAAGGTATTTTATTAATTACTTCGGCATCAATTTGAATCTTGAAATCCGAATATCTCGATATCAATAAAACCTTTACCTTAGATTTCAATTGAAGAGGCGTAGTACCATCATTGATACCTATAAGCTTTGTAACACGATCATTCGGCATAATAGTTAGCTTAGCTCTATCACAAAATTCCTTATTGACAAGCGATACTTCGGAACCTTGATCAAATAGGACCCTAGCTGACGATATATTACCATTGGTACCTTGTACCTTTACTACGGCCGTTGAGAGAAAAACTGATTTTTCTGCTGAGCTGGCACAACAAGTAGTGACAGTAGGCGTTGCAGGCGCACCTGTACTACCACTAGCAGTATCTTGAACTGACACCACATTACCATTCACAGGAGCTATAGTACGTTCATTCGATACATTAACATTTTCGCGATGCAATAAATAATGGTGTGAACCTTTACAATATTTACAATTAAATTTGCTACGACAGTTTGTCACACTGTGATTATCACGAAAACATTTTATACATAATTTCAAACCTTTTACATAATCAAATCTATCCATCGCAGATTTGGAATTGAATATCTTGCATTGGTCCAGATAATGACCTTCAGAACAGCATGGACAGGTTACCGAAGATGAGGACTTTGACCCAGCAAAGGACTTCTTCTCAGGTACCGACGAATTTTTTGAACCACTGGAACCTTTTTGAGGTATCTTGGACGATGAATTTTTATCCTTGGATGACGTTTCAGTTTGCTTGGACACCGACGATGCTTCATACGATAAACAGCGAGAATTTACAAACTTGGCGAGAGATTCAAACGATTGATAAATACCATAATCCAAGTCTGAGGTATCCCAGTCATTTCGTAATTTTTCGGAGATTTTTCTTTGAGCAAGGAAGGCCACTAATGGAGATATGGCTTCAGTATTAATACCACAGACCTTTAACCCTCTTATGGCACGTTTAATTTTATCCATTCCTTCTCGTAGCTCCGAATTTTTTATACTAGGCAGGTCACAAATGGTAGCAAAATGTTCAGCGATAATTCTTCTCTTATTAAAATACGTGGTATGTAGATCTCGCATCGTAGGCGTATACAATTCACCATCAGTACCAACGTCAGCTAAATAATTCTCAACCTTACCGACCATAGCACGTTTTAGCAACTTCAATCGTTGACAATTATCTAATTTGTCATTTTTTTCAATCGTGGATACAAACTCCGCATAGAATTCAGGAAAATTCGCATAATTACCATCGAATTTTGGAACGTGGATATCATTTAAATTAATAATTGGCAGCATGTATGACGAATTCAAAAACGAAGAAGTTCCAAAAGAGGGGCGAGATGGTTGCTCAGGAACAATAGGTGGTTCCAACGATTCCTTTATAGTTTGGTAAATACCAATAGCTTCATTCAAAGCAGCTAAACTTTCCGTATGTTCTTCACATATCTCTTCTTCTTGGGTTACAATATCATCATATTCAGCATCAGAGGGAATGAACCGCATTAATCTTTTGTCAACCGCCTCCAGATCGATTAACGATCTTTTCCAAGACTCCAAATTAGACCATATCAAATTTAAATTACTTTTTGATGCAGTTTTACCTACAGCGGATTCAATGGCCTTTTGAGCAACGGTACATTTTCGAACAACTAACCGCTTTTCTCGAAGCGCTGATTCCTTTTGTGTCTTCAATTCGGCGGCAGCTTTCTTGGCTGCTTTTTGCTCCGGTGTGTCACCAGCCATCATGTAAAAATTTCGAATTCTTCACGACAAAGAGAACGAAAGTCATAAATCATAAATAGTCATACTTTTCGAACTTCATAACACAAAACCACCGAAAAACGAAACTAGGTACTGGATTATACAGAATCCGGCCCAGAGGACCATTTGTTATCATGTTATCGGTGGTAAAATAAAAACTCATTACGAACATGCAAGTGGACTGTATTTCTTGACATAAATTACACGAATGGAAAATGAAACGAGTATAAAATCAACTGCAACGAAAAATAAGGTACAACAAGATAAGATAATTCCCCTCCAACCCACTACAGTACATCGATACATCGCAAGCTACGAGAATACCATTATCATATGCCTACTTTATCTACGTAACTAAAAATAACCTACACTTCTCCGCTCTCATCAGATAACAGTCTATGATAATTTCATATACTTAAACCATAAATTAATTACGAAGTTATTAAAATGATAATAAAATTTTTCAAGATTTTCTTTAAACACGTTAAAAACTTATCGGAATTATTTTCGATATACTTAGAGTTGAACTGAACGCGGCTAGAGGTATTCCTCCCCCCCCCCCCATACATTAATGTTTTCAGTAAATTTCAGAGATTTTGTCGACTTTTTAGTGAATTTTCTCCGGTTTTCCAACATTTTTTTCAAAAAACTTCATCGAAAATTTAAAAAAAAAAACTTCGAAATCCTTCAAAAATTGAAAAAAAATTTGTAAAAATTGTTGAAGTTCTACTTATCTACAATTTTGTACTGCAGTAAGATGGGGCAAAACAGACACTTTATTTTGAAAATAAATGGAAAACTGGTTTTAAGCATGTTCAGCGGATTTTCGCTTATTTTTCAAAGAATTTCACTAATTTTTCAGTGAATTTCAGAGATTTTGTTCGACTTTCTAGTGAATTTTCTCCGATTTTCCATCATTTTTTTCACTGATTTATTACTTCGCTGCAATTCTGACTGTTTTCCAGTAATTTTCGATCATTTTCACTGATTTACTCGTATAAATGAGAGTACGAAAATTGAGTTAAGAATGAAGAAATTCAATAATTATAAAAATTTGTTCGTAGAAACGTAGAAAGCTTGATGAATTTGTATTTTAAATCGGATAAATCAGAAAAAATTCATCTGATCTATCTGAAGTCCAAATTTTCAATTTTTAGGCTCTTTCTTTCCTCATCGAACGATGTTCGTTTCTTATCCAAAATTGTTAAAAAATAATGAAAATGCTCCAAAAAGTCAAAAAAAATTATGAATTTTCATTGGAATTTTTTACAATTTCTGTAAGAGTAAATTTTTTGGATATCATTAAAATCATGTCATAAAATAATGAGGTATAGGTATCGTTGAAAGGGATAAATTGAACGACCTCGAAATGCAACCAAAGGTGTCTGAATGAAGATCTACAGGAGTACCGCACCTTTTACAGCTTCAAAGATTCGCAATCTTTTTTTTTGTGAGCCCAAAAAGGCATTAGAGACATTGATTCTACAAAAATAGATTGTTTCATTTCAGTTTAGAAGTCGACGAATCTATAGGGAACTAGAGGGACGTTCAAATTTGCCTGATTGTGAGGTGGAACTTCATAACTGGTCCAGATGGGTGCAGAGGGGGCAGTTTGTTTCCTCTAATAGTAAATTGATGTTTATTTTGTCCCCTAAATGAGCCAAATTCACTTCACCTGGATTTACTTTAAACTTAAAAAGAAGAAAGGAAGAAAAGTAACCCAAGGAAATTGAGAATTACCAGAACAACACCTGCCAGGCAGGGACACATGGAAGAGGTCCACTTCACACTCAACAAGTTGTAAATCACACCTAACGTAAGATGGAAGGGCCAATCAGAAAAGAGGCCACATCCCTTGGATACGGTGTGTAACCAGATCCAGAACAAGACAAGGATTGAGTAGTGATCCAGTCTGTCCAGTCACACTCTGAAGAAGTCCAATATGTAATCGTGACGAAATATTAGTACCTAATGAATAATTATTATTGTGATCTCGATCTGGTTAGAGGTGTGGATAAGTGGTAGTTGAGTACCGGTGGAAAAAAATAATTAGAGAATAGCTACGATTCTCAAAAACTACTGGAGGTGCCTTGGGTCACGGATGTCATACATTAATCTGGACTCTTCACTATGGGTAAACGAAGCGTGCCAAAAGTGGACATTGAAGGGAAGATATAAGCTCCGCCCATGATGGTAAATATTTTCTTGGTTGAGAACGTAACGTAATGGGAATAAGTGGAATTTTTCGATTTTTTCAACGTTATTGTTTATTTATCAAGTAAATATTTTTATTTTTTCAAGCAGTATGATTTAAGTTGACATATACCAAAAACAATTGAAAAGAAATATTCCTAAAACGGTTACTGTTGAATGAAATTTAAAATTTTTTATACCAATCGATAGAAAATTTTATATTCTTCAATTCATGTCTTAACAAAATTGTACGTACCTATCTAAACCTTCTAGTTTTTCTTAAAAATCCGAAAAACCTCATTTCTCCCATATATGCAATGCTTTTCAATACCAGCATGGGCATGGCTTTACCATTCCTCTTACTGCACCTTTCGGCAAAAATATGCATTTCGATACCCTACTTGATAGTTACGAAAATTTTTTGATTTTGCCCCTCCCCCACCATCTTTCCTATTAGTCCTTTTAGGGGTTTTTGACGAAATGGTATCAGAAACGGACTTAGCAGGTCAAAAAACATAGATTTTGATCCCAGTCCACCAACTACTTAAAGTAAAAAAGGGTCCAAATTAATGTATGACGTCAGTGCCTTCGGTTAACGGTTGATTAAATTTTTGGAAAAATCCTGAAACCTCTTATATCCAAGAATTCAATTGTCGAAATTGATTTTTTCAATTTTTTACAAATTTTTGAAAATTCAAAAATAGGGATTTTTCTGTGAAAATGTGTAGGTACTTGAAAAAATAAGTAAGCAACCGAATAAAGTACTTTTTCTTCAAATATGATATAAATCCCCCCCCTCCCACAGTCTCAAAATATGATTCTTCAGCACAATTTTCAGTATTTTTCAAATTCTCCAGAAGGCCTATCAATTCGACCCATTTAATTTACTCATCTTCGATATTTCAGTCTGCCTTGAAATCACAATAATAATTGTTGATAATCTCGTTGAATTAGTCGAACTCGAATGTAAGCTAGAGAGAAAAATGAGTGGTGGAATGCGGAAACAAGTGAGGAAGTTCTGTTGTACCGGTTGTTTTTAGGATTTTTAATTTTTTTTTTTTAAATAACTGGTAGGTTGTAAAAATGGCCGGTAATATCGGTAAAAACCACCGGAGGTAAAAAGTACCTAAATTTCGGTTATTTTCACAAAAATTACCTTATAACATCGGATTATTCTCCGCCCACACCTCTAGAGTCGGCTGAAAACCAGTTTTCCTTTTATTTTCAAACTGAAGTGTTCTGTGTTGCCCCATTTCACTGCAGTACAAAATTATAGGCAGAACTATAACAATTTTTAGAAAAAATTTTCCAATTTTTGAAGGGTTTCAAAGTATTTTTTTTAAATTTTTAATGAAGTTTTTAGAAAAAATTTAAATGAAAATAGAAATTTTTCATTTCATTGCAATTTAAAGAATTTTTACCAATTTTTACATGCACTTTTAAATAAAATTCAGATGATTTTAAACACTTTTTGTGAATTTTCAATCAACTTATATCAATATCTGTTAAAATTCACCCAATGATTAATGATTTTTCCAAACTTGATGATCATATCTACTTTGATGCCGTATAGATATGTGGTGGGGGGGGGGGGTATTCAAATGAAAATTTTGATGGATAAATTTCTGAAGGGAAAATATTGGATTAATGTCTCCTGTATTTATTTTTTTTGCCGAAGTCTTCTTCTCCTTCTCCTCTCCTCCCCTCCCTCTTCTCTTTTTTCCAAAAAATATAAAATCTTGCAAGGTGAAAAAGTTATGAAAAATTGCTTGAAATTCGGTGTAAATTGCTAAAAATTTTATAAATCCGTGAATTTTTGCAATAAGTTTTGCAATATGTGTTGAAAATTATGAGGTACCTATGATTTAACATTTCATTAAAAATGCACGTTTTCCCAAAACTTTGATGTTTTTCCATCCTAAACTTGAAGCCAGAAAACATAACTCGCTTATCTTTGGAATTTCAGCCATTTTTTACGACAATATTTGACCGATTACAATGGTTTTCCATTTTCCCCTTGCCATTTGAAAAATTTTGCTGAAAAAAAACCAACAACAATGAGTTTTCACCTCAGGACTTTTGCATAGGAGGATTTTACAATTTGCAGAACCAGCAGACCTGTCACAGACACCAAGTTCGTACGAGTATATTTCACCGGGGGAAAAACCACATTTCACGAAGCGTTAGACACTTTGATAAGTACGAGATGAAATTGAGGAGAAAAAAAGGCCGTCTGAGAAAACGGAAATTAATGTCGTATCGTTGTGAATTTAATTTTTCGCATCGTCGTGCCCGCACATCAGCCGAACCGAACAGATACGTTGATATAGTCGACGCGGCGGCAAAAATAATAAAACTAAATCAACTCTTAAATTGGACAAAACGCTTTAAAAAGGAAATAAGGTTCATCTTTATTGACACTCGATACGGAAAATATATTGGACGAGAAAAAGAGCAACTAGGGACACCGTTGATGTGAAATTTTCTCTCCAACATGTGAAACATTTTACTTCGGCGTTACGTTGTAGTTTAAAGGGTAAAAAACTCTAGTATCTGTGTATCGGACGAGTACGAAGAAAAAAAATTCGTTATTAAAAAACCTCTAGGATATGTGAAATCTAAAATCAACAGGAAGAGAAATACTATAGACACGGATGGCACTATACGAATGGTATAGGTACACTATACACGTTCGCGAGCGTTTTCATATCGTAATATGACAACATCGAAACGACCGCTAAATACACGATAACTGTAAAATTGTTTTTTTTCTCTGCTCCTTCTTCGTATTTTTTATTCTTCGTATACGACGACGACTGTTTTCGATGATAAAAAATTCATGCTTTGGCGAATAAACATCGCAATAAAATCACCGTCTTGGTATTTCTAATAACATACGCGACGGTATTTAAATATACGAGCGCTTCGGTACACAACTTCAGGTTGTGACTTCGGGTGCTTTCATGTTTGTTTTCTATCTTATTCGTGTTTTTCTATGACCAAAAAGTAAAAAATTGTCATTTTATAATCAGAATTTGATAAACTGGTATTTTTTGATCACAAAGTCAAAGGTGGAAATTTTGACATTTTTATGCCCAAAAAGTTGAAAATTGTCGTTTTGCAATAATAATTGGGCAACCTGGAATTTTTTGACCAAAAAGTTAAAAGTTGGCGTTTTTTTATCAAAAAACAATATTTTGACTTTGACAAGTCCTAATTTTACATTTTTCATCAAAAAGTTGAAAGTTGATGTTTCATTATCAAAATTGGCCCTTGACGATTTTTCAAAAAAGCAAAAAATCAATTTTTTGGTAAAATAAATTGAAAATTAGTGTATTGATATCAAAATGGAAAATCATGATAGTTTGATGATTGTCAAAAATTTTAAGGAATGGCATTTCAAGATCAAAATTCATTTTAAAAAATTCAAACTTTTTTCGATGAAAACGTGAGGACTGAATATTAGTGTTAGTATCAAAATATATAAATGATTTTTCTGTTTGATATCGAGTAATTTGAAAATTTTAGATTAAATTGTGAGAAGTTGACATTTCTCGAATGATAATGAAAAATGAAACTTCATACCTAATAAAAAAAAAATCAGGTTGATATTTTTGACAAAGAGACAATTTATACGAATTCCGTACAATTTTTTCCCCCAGAATAGTCAAATAAAAAAAAATAAAAAAATAAATTTCAGTCAAATATTAACGATCTCGAGCCTAGCCGCAGCCTTAAATATTAATTTCACTCTCTAAATGCATATCTTGACACATTCTGACACAACACAACAGCACTCGAAGTCACCACCTGAAGTTGTGTACCGAAGCGCTCTTTTAAATATACGCCGGGTATTATAACAATAAAGTTTTTTTCGGAGGAAATTTTTCACGATATACGACATACTTTGAAGTAATTTTTACTTCCCGGTCGGTGTAGTTTGGAAGTTTGTGAAGAGCGCGAAAAATAGATTGGCGAATAATTTCAACTTTTTAATTCAATAGGTTTCTCGATGAGAATAAAGAGGTCAAAAGGAAGAAACGAATAAAACTTTTCGAAAAAGTTAAAATAAGTCTAGAAACATTTTAATACAATTTTTTCTCCTCTTCTTTTTAATGATGTAAACGTAAGGTTTTTTATTCTTTCGTTCGGTTATGAAGCATTAAATTATACGTGGCAAATTTATGATCCTTTGGAAATTTTTTTTTCGTCGAATTCGTTTCTGGGAAATTTGCATTTTATTCGAGTGTGTATTTTATGAAATTGCGGACTGGACGAAGTCGTTGGGGTACTTATATGTACTTGTATGGTGAAACCTTGAACTTACTTTTTTGTTGAGGAAAAATTTTAAGTAGCGAGTGACAGGGTGAAATATGCTTAACTATTTTGTTGTTTATAATTTCCTTTTCATGTGGTGTTCGCTGGTCATAAAAGTCATGGGAGTTATGAAAATGTCACGAAATTTTAAATGGAGTGACAAAAGTAGTGAAACTAAAGTTACGTCGGTCGTGCGAAAATTTTCAAAAATGAGCGAAGAAAAATAGGAAATTTTCCACGTCGAGACTGTATGATTTTCTCTTCTTAATGTTGGAGAAATTTTTCGGCCCTGGGTGTCAATTATTTTCACATCTTTATCACTTACTTGTATCAAATTGTCAGAAGAAAAGCTACTTACTCAATTATGGCTTGATGTTGAAATATCAGGCTTAGATAAAAGAAAGAGAGTTGAAATTTTGCAGCTGCTTCATCGACTTCGTGACTTATTTTTGAAAAATTTATATCCCAAAAATCAGCTGAGATATGAAATACATGAACATGGATATGTCTTTTTTTTTCAGCCAACATTGGTGGAGGAAGCTCTATGACTTATATTTTTGACTTTCTGATATTAAGTTAATTTCTAATAGAGCTTTCTCCTCCAATGTTGACTGAAAAAAAAACCATACCTATCCATGTTATCAACGTTTCCTTTCAGAGGAAACTTTACTCATTCATAAGTATTTTTTCTATCTTTCCAGTCTCTAAATTTGAATCAGTCAAATTTCGTAAAATTCTGGGAATTCTGACTGTTTAATAAATTGGTACCTAAAATGAATTTCACTGTAAACCAATGATTTTTCATTAGTCTTTCAGTCAAAAATCACTGAATTTTCAGTCCATTCACAATTGATCAGAAAAAATCAATATTGTCAGAAAAAAAACAATTTTTGACAAAAATAAATCAGTGATTTTTGTCAGGAAAAAATCAGCAATTTTTGTCAGAAAAACTGCTAATTTTCATCAGAAAAGAATCAGCAATTTTTGTCTGAAAAAACCTGTAAGTAATTTTGGTCAGAAATGAATCAGTAATTTTTGTCAGGATTAAAGTAGTAAAAATCGATTCACTTTTTCCATTTTTTTGAATTTTGACCAAAATTTAGGACCCCTGCACAGTGGGCCCAATGGACAATTTAGGTGGAAAAAGTCCCATGAAGCTAATTCAATTTTTTTGGGAAAAATCAGGAAATTTTGTCAGGAAAACAGTAAAAATCAGTTAGTTTTGCCAGAAAAATCAGCAATTTTTATTAAGAAAAATTATTAATTTTTGTTGAGAAAAATCAGTAATTTTTGTTGAGAAAAATCAGTAATTTTTGTTGAGAAAAATCAGTAGTTTTTGACAGAAAGAAACAGGGGCGGCAACTTGGATTCTTTCCATGTACAGCAAAATTTTTTTCCAATAGTCGGACGGGGTGGGGGGTCCCCCGCCGACGCCCAAAAGCAAATTTGTACATGTACTGCGAGTTTTCTCATATACAGCATGCTGTACATGGAATTTGCCCATGTACAGCAAGCGCAGCTCTGCTGTAGTATAGATGCCGCCAATGGAAAGAAATCAGTAATAGTTGTCAAGAAAAATCAGTAATTTTTGTCAGGAAACCTCAGTAATGTTTGTCAGAAAAAAATCAGTAATTGTTGGTAAGAAAAATCGGTAATTTTTGTTGAGAACATCCAGTAATTTTTGTTAAGAAAAATCAGTAATTTTTGTTAGTCAGTATTTTTTATCAGGAAACCCAGTATTTTTGTCAAAAAAAAAAACAGTATTTCTGTCAGAAAACCCCGGTAATTTTTGTGGGAAAAGGATCAGTAATTTTTGTCAGGAAAAACAGGAAAAAATCAGTAGGCAATTCTTGTCAGAAAAAGAAAACCCCTTAATTTTTATCAGAAAGACCTGTGTAGTAGGTAAGTATTTTTATCAGAAAAAAATCAGTAATTTTTATCAGGAAATACCAGGTAGTTTTTGTCAGAAAAATCAGTGAAAATCACTGATTTTTCAGAATTTTACTATTTTTGACCAATTTAGAGTAGGAGAGATAAGTAAGAAGACTTGCCATCAGACGAATCAATATTTGTTCCAAAATCATTATTTAAGAGCTTCGGCGGTCAAGTTGCGTAGCAGAAGATTGGGCGAATGTAAAATAGGATGAAGAATTGTAAAATTTTCCATCATAATTTTTTTTGTATGGTATAATATTTTTAAAATGTTTGTAAATTTTTCATTATTTCCCCCTATTTTTATTTTTATTTCTTCGTTTTTAGCATGTTACCCTATATTAAATCCCTCAAGAAAAAGTATATCCTAGCGATGGTTTCTGATTGATTTAGAGAGCTGAAATTTTGGGAATTTCATTTTTGAAAGAAAATGAACCGCCCTGGAGGAAGAGGTTTAAAACCTCCAAAATTCACACACCATATTTCTATCACATCACAAAACCTTCAAAAATCGTCCAAACATCCAACCCAGTAATAATCACTACAAAAGGGAAGAACATCGGAAACGATTAAACCGAGCTACGCGAGTTTTTCAAAATACAATAAAAATGTCTCTTTTCGTTCAAGATTTCCTACACACCCACGCCACAACAAACCAGCAAATTCAACTCGAACGATACGACGTATCGATTACATCGAACATTTTTTATTTTCAAATTAACGCCACCCTTGTTTATCGCGCGACAACTACCAGCATACTTTTCTCTTTTCAAAAACCGGGTATTTTTTCCCTCCTAATTAATACGAATCTAATTCCGATATTGAAATAGCTCGCGGAGAAATTATAATCGCCATCTTTTTCCTTCGTATCGAACATAATTCTTTGTGAAAACGCTCGAAAAAATTATTCATTATAATTGAAAAAAAAAGTCCCATAACGAGCGGCTTGCGTTTAACGTTTATAAAAACACATTTAATCTTCTTTTTTTTTTTGCTCGACTCTAGAATCGAAAACACGACCACAAAAAACATCGCCGCAAAAAAAACACGAGTACCGCAAGAAAATTAATTCAAAGATCATAAAATACGAGTGCGATCCGGCGACGTTGCTGGTGGTACCACCATCGTACGCGAGCGCCGGCACGTACCCGCAAAATCACCCTCGATTATCGGTCAACTTCCGGCTCAGGTAAAACAGCAAAAAATTAAAAACACCGCGCGGGAAAAAGTAAAGCAATAAATTAACTAGATTTATAAAAAAATAAAAATAAAGTACTCCGACTCGGTCGTCTTTTCCAAAAAAATGACGAAAACAATAAACGTTTTCATGAACAGTATAAAGTGAAAAAATACGACGCGTATATGGAAACTTTCTTTATTTTTTTTTACTGTTATGTGTATGTTATCGATACGGTGATATTACAATAAAAGAGGATAGCAAGAACAACAGAATCGGGTTAGAAATTATTGCTCTGTTTGGAAAAAAGTGTTGATTTTTCTTCGTTTTTCGAGACCATTCTCGCGTGAAAAATAAATTTCGCTTTGGAGAAAAAAAGAAGCCCGCGCTTCTTAAAAGAAATGGCAAAGCTCGTTCGTAAATTTCCAATCGTCTTTTCGAATCTTTAAACGATTTGTTATGGATTCTCGTGTATTCGATAAATTGACAAAATTACGTAAACTTTTTTTTTCATGCTGGTTCTTTAGCGACTCTTTTATAGGCTTTATTTCAAGGTACACGAACGAGACGAATTTTCACGAGTGAGATTTCAAAAGCCCGAAGATGTGATAACTTCGTAACCGGCGCGATGCGAACGAGCGTTTCCAATCCGATGTTAAATGGTATAATCCGTAGCACGAAAACTTTCTCTTACTTCGGCGCTAGCTAAATGATTACGTATTATTTTTCGCCCCCTTTTGTGTGTATGGAGGTATTCTTTTTTCGTGTTGTGCGTCGGCGACGTGACGTAGTTCGAATTTTATACCTACAAGATGAGATTCCTTTATACAGAGTGTTTCAAAATAACGAGACGATTTCAAAATCTTATAACTCAGAAAATTATTCAAATTCATTTTAAAATGTACAAAAATGTTTCAATTTTAGTTTAGAAATATTACATCGGACGGATGATGACCATTCGTGGCTATAGAAGACTCGAAAGTCTTACCCAATTTTTAAACACTTTTTCGGAACTGCTGGAGGAATTTTAGAAATTCCATTAAAAATTCGATTTTCTGAGTATTATACACCTCTTGGCCGGTTAAAATGCACTTTCGGAACTGCTGGAGGAATTTTAGAAATTCCATTAAAAATTCGATTTTCTGAGTATTATACACCTCTTGGCCGGTTAAAATGCACTTCAATGTACAGAAATAACCCCGCGGGTAAAAGTTCTGGGTGATTAAATCAGGTGAGCGAGTGATATTCCAAAATGAGCGCATTTTTTTTGCAGGTTGGGCAACATCAAACAATCTTCTGAATGTTTTCTCTTGAGAGTTCAAAGGGAGGAGGGATGAGCTGGCGTTTTGGAATTTAGGTATATGTTGAGAACAATATCGAATCGATACTCAATCAGTATGGTATCTGAGCCGAAAGGGACTAATCCCAATTTTCAAAATTGTAAAACTCGTTTGATTCAAAAAACAACCTCGCTCTCCTACACTGAAAAAAAAATAAAAAATAAAAAATAAATAAAAAGTGTTGAAAAAATGGTAAAAAGTGTTGAAAAAATGGTAAAAAGTGTTGAAAAAATGATAAATTTTATGCAAAAAAATAATAACGGGGCACCATTCACAAAATTGATTAAATTTATTCTAAAAAAATAATAATATTTATCGCGAAATTTGGTGACATTTATTGCATCGAAATAAATTTTACCAAATTTCGCGATAAATATTATTTTTTCAGAATAAATTTTTCCAATTTTGTGAATGGTGCCCCGTTATTATTTTTTTGGATAAAATTTATTTATTTGTTTTTTCAGCGTAAATCGTCCCAAATTTTTACCTCCAGGGTTATTTGTATACATTGAGGTGTGTCTCAATTGGCTATAAAATAATTGAAAGATCCAATTCTTAATCAGTTCAGAAAAAGTGTCCAAAAACTGGGTATACCTTTCGATTCTTCTTTAACCGCAAATGGTCATCATCCGTCCGATGCCGATGTAAGATTTCTAAAGTAAAATTGAAACATTTATGTAAATTTTAAAATTTGAACAATTTTCATCGATTTGTTCCTGAGTTATAGTCCCTGGGTTAGCTCGGGCATATATACTGCACTTTTTGAACACTGATTGAAATGTGGTTTTTATTTTAGTACATATGACCAAAAAGAAAATTTTAAAGAAGTGGAGCCATCAAAAATTTTTCTTAGGAGGGGAGAGAGGAGGAGTTTTAGGGAATATTTTACCCCTATTTTTCCAAATGAAGGGGTTGGGGTGAATTTGGTGTCATTTTCACATAATTCGACCCTCCTAAACTCGAATCTGCGATTATTTTTCCGATCAAAAGTGTAGAATTTACACTATCGTACAATTTGTGTCGCGAAAAGTGATCAATTTTGAGGGAAAAGAAGTAAAATCGCGATTTTCATCTTGAGACGAATAATGTGGATGAAATAGGGTTTAAACCCAGTTTTTAGTATAATTCGAACCGTCTGAGTTCGAAATTTTTATTGTTTTTCCGATAGGAAATGAAATGGCTTCTTGAGCGTTGCTTTTTGGTAGTGAAAAATAGCCAATTTTCGCTAAACTCGACTAGAATTCGCAATTTCTTATTTCTCAACCCAATGCAAAAAAAATATATATATACCACAATTGGGAGTGTAGGTATGCAGTGTTTGGATAAATTGAAAATCGCAATTTCATGTCAGTTTTGGCAAAAATTGGTCGTTTTATGCTACACCAATTTGACGATTGATAGAATTCTCTACTTCCAATCGCGAAACTAACCGAAAATTCGTTTTCAGGAGGTTCAAATTATGTCTAACAATGGTTTCATATCAGGATTGGTTCAAGGTATTGGGTTGAGAAAATGGGAAATTGCGAATTCGAGTCGATTTTAGCGAAAATTGACTGTTTTTCACTACCAAAAAGCGACGATCAAGAAGGCATTTCCCATCCTATCGGGAAAGCAATAAAAAATTCGAACTCAGAAGGTTCGAATTACGTATATTTATTGAGAAAGAGAGAGAGGATCACTTGTAACATCCGCCTCCGAATGAAGTGCGACCTCGATTTTTGGAAAGAGCATGTCCGAATACCTCACACCAGCCAATATTTTAGCTGCCATTTTTAAATATATAGAAAAATAATTTTTTAGTAGAAATCTGATATTTTTGAGAAAAAAATTTTTTCACCAAACTCGAAGAAATTTAAGTTCTTACCAAATATCGACTTTCTAGCAAAAATTTGACCATTTCCAATAATTCTGGAGTCTCCAGCGTAAATTTAGCAGACAAAGTTAATTTGGGTAGTTTTTGGAGAAATTCAAAAAATGCTGGAAAAAATCGAAGTATTGGATGATCCAGAATGGCTGGAAAAAATCAAATGGTTTGAGAAGTCGATATTTCGAAGGGATCTCATTTCATCAAGTTTGATAGGAAAAAATTACACCTAATTTCAAAAACATTACATTTTTTCTGGAAAAAATGAATTAAAACTAGTTTCAAACCCTACTTCATCCACATTACTTGTCTCAAGATGAAAAAATCGCAATTTTACCTCTTCTTCCTCAAAATTGGCCTCTTTTCGCGACACAAATTGTACGATTGTGCAAATTCTACACTTTTGATCGAAAAACTAATTCCGGATTCGAATTTAGAAGGGTCGAATTATATGAAAAGGAGACCAAATTCACCCCAACCCCTTCATGTGGAAAATAGGGATAAAACCTTCCCTAAAACTCCCCCTCCTTCCACTCTTAAGGGAAATTTTTGATGTCTCCACTTCTCTAAAATTTCTTTTTGGGCCATACCTACTAAAATAAAAACCATATTTCAACGCGTGTTCAAAAAGTGCATTTCCAACCAAAGGGACTATTATAAAATTTTGAAATATTGTCGTTATTTTGAAACACCCTGTAGCTAGGATATTTTTCAAAAACTAAAAATACACGGGTTTAAATTGCCTCACACTTATTAGCAATATTTCAATGATTTTTCTTCTCGAGGTACACGTGCGATTGTCTATTTGCCCACGTGGCTTGTTTTTTCGACAAATATTTTCCCGATGAAATAAATTGGAAAATTGGTTCCTCGCGAATGTCGCGAAATACACGAGTACAATTCTGTTTGGCTGGCAGCGATTCGTACATTTGTATATGGGAAAAACACCAGATATACGAGAGGGGGTGTAGAAAAAATTCCAAATTGAATTTACGTAAATTTAACTCAACACACGCGCACGTACGAAGGAGGAAAAAACAATAACAATAAATACGCGAAATACCTCCTTTCAACCCTCTCTGGGAAACCTCCATTTGCAGAAGGTTGATAATCGCATTGCCATTTTTATTCCTCAATTCGTTCGTATTTCATTGCGCACGAAGAAGAGAGAAAAACACCCATAAAACTATTTCGGTATCATCGAATTCGCGTATATGTATATAGCATATTGAAAACAATTTACAAACAAATAATGCAATATTTGCGAGAATAGATTTTTATGCGTTTCATTTTGAAATAACGTCGGGCGAGTACGTATTTATATATATTTGGTTTGTACGTCGTAAATACACGCGAACGATGCAAAGTGTCAAAAAACAATTTTACTCCGGTGATGAATAAGTTGGCTAAAAATCTGCTCTAAAGTACGTTGGGTGGAAAAAGAAGCACGCGTAGAGTTATTTTACGACGTTCTGGAATCGTTTAAGAATTATCAAAAAATTACAACCGTCCCAATGGTAACATTACCCTACGCGTTTGTTCGGGCAAATATCAAAATAAACTCGTAAAATGAACCGGGAAGAGAGAAAAGACTCCATATAAAATACTCTCAATAAGTTGACACAGAAAATTCTTGTATTAAAACTTCATCACGAGGAGTAAAAGTCTCGATAATTGCAGTCCTAAAGTTTATAATACTAAACGAATGTAAGGCTTTTGAAACGAATTCTTTTATTTTATGTTTTTTTCAATAAATGTAAAAATGATTTCGAATATATAATCGTACTTAATTATAATCGAATTCAATAAACAAAGAATCAAATTTCCCAACGAAAGAATTTCGCAGTTTTAAAATTTTACGACTCGTTCGACAACGCTAATAAAATCCAATGAATTTTTATCTTCGAGTTCGACCAGGATAAAATGCTGGGTTGCCGAATCTGCTAGAGGAATTATTATTCGACCTGGAAACGTAGAGGCTCGTTTCGCGGAGCAACAGCCAACACCCACCGGTATACAGGTTAATATACTTTTTTACAAGTGAATTCTTATAAACGCCTACTGGAGTTTTTAAAACGAGCCGGCGTGGGAAAAAAGGAACATAAAAAACAATCGTTTTTGATTGTTAGCTTTTTAACATCTTTATAAATTAGAATAGGGGCGGCATGAAATGTTGCTCTATGGAGGGCGTTCTATAACTGAATGCAATCCCTAGAGGAATTGAGGAGGCTAATTAAATTACACTTGTGGATGATTGTTTGCCCAGCATTGAGTGATAGGAGTATAAATGGAAAACGATGGGAGTATTTTTATTTATTTTTGTACCTTCAAAGTGGTTTACAAATTGACTTTTGATTAGTTTATTACGAAAATGGAATCATCAAAGTGATATTTTTACTACTTTGAAGAAAATTAGAAACATGGTCAGTAACAAAATGGATTGTTTTTCATTTTTTTTGAAAATGACTATTAATTGCAATGAAAAAAATATCAAAAAAATGAAAAGAATAGGATTTTGAATGTTTTTTACAATGGTTAATTGTAAATGATTTTAATTTGGATTATATATTTTTTCCAAAATATCATCAGCTACAATTCCACTTTTTGACTGAATTTTTCAAAAATATTATTATACTGACATACCTACTTACTAGAAAAAGATTTTCTTTCTTTTTTTGATTTTTTAGCATCAATTTGAAAATTAGGTACGACAATTTTTTTTTATTGAAATCGTTTTAGTATTGTATTCAGACAACTTAAACAATGGTTCTAATTTTTATCAAGGCGAAAATGTTTGAAAAAAGAAACAAGTGTCTCAAGCAAGATTCGAAATGATGTAAAATTATATGATTGGCCCCCAAAGGTATCCAAAATAATCTAAAACTGAAGCAAGTGATTCGAAGGTCATTCAAAATTATCGTAAAGTGAGGTTTATGAATTATGAACCCAAGAGTTTTCAAAATGATTGAAAATAAGGTGAATGACCCCAAGTTTACATAACGATTAGTGAATGACTCCAAAATTATTCAAAACAATAAAAATAGCGAAGTTAATGGCCTCAAAATAATTTAAAATGATCTATAATTTTGGTGAATGATCTCAAGGTCATTCAAAATCATTCAGAAGTGGGATAAGTGATTTCAAGGTCATTCGAAATTACCTTAAAGTGAGGTTAATGAACCCTAAAGTTTCGAAAATGATTGTAAATCAAGGTGAATGATCTCAAGTTTTTCTACAACTATTGGTGACTGACTCCAAAATTATTATAAACATTTAATGAGGTTAATGGCATAAAAATGATTGAAACGAATCTTTAATTTTGGTGAATGATCTCAAGGTCATTCAAAATGATTGGAAAGTGAGACGAGTGATTTCAAGGTCGTTCAAGATGATAGAGTTGAGAAGTGAAGCGAATAACTTTCAAGGCCAATCGAAAAGATTGAGAAGTGAGATGAATGATTCACAGTCCATTCAAAACAGTTGAAAAATGAGGTTAATGACCTTAATAACATTCAAAATGATTGAAAAGTGAAAATAATAGCCCCAATAGAATTCAGAATAATTGCAAAGTTGGGTGCTTGATCGTAAGATCATTCAGAGTTATTAAAATGTGAAATTTATGACCCCTGAGAGCATTTTTAATTGGTGAGGTGAATGACCCTAAGCTCATTCAACGCATCAATAAATGAGGTTAATATCCCAAAAATTTTCAAATTCATTGAAAAGTTGGGTGAATGACCTCAAGGTCATTCTGAAGATTGAAAAATGGAGAGAGTGACCTCAAAGTCGTTCAAAATGAATGAGAAGTAAGGAGGGTGATTCCAAGGTCATTTAAAGTGATTGAGAAGTGAGGTGAATGACCTCTAAGATTGTTTAATACATTGATAAATGAACTTCATATCCCCAAAATTTTTCAAAATAATTGGAAAGTTGAGTGAATGACCTTAAGGTTATTTTGAATAATTGAAAAGTGAGGTGAATGACCTCAAATTCGTTCAAAGTGATGAAAAAGTAAAGGGAGTGTTTCCAAAGTCATTTAAAGTGATTGAAAAGTTGGGTGAATGACCTCAAGGTCATTGTGAAGATTGAAAAGTAATGCAGGTGACCTCAAAGTCGTTCAAGATGATTGAGAAGTAAGGGGAGTGATTCCAAGGTCAGTTAAAGTGATTGAGAAATGAGGTGAATGACCTCTAAGATTATTCAATAGTCAATACATTGATAAATGAACTTAATATCCCAAAATTTTTCAAAATAGGTAATTGAAAAGTTGAGTGAATGACCTTAAGGTTATTCTGAATAATTTAAAAGTGAGGTGAGTGACCTCAAATTCGTTCAAAGTGATTGAAAAGTAAGGGTAGTGTTTCCAAAATCATTTAAAGTGATTGAAAAGTGGGATGAATGGCCTCAAGGTGATTGCAAAGTAAGGCGAGTGACCTCAAAGTCGTTCAAAATGATTGAGAAGTAAGAAAAGTGATTCCAAAGCCATTTAAAGTGATTGAAAAGTGAGGTGAATGACCTCCAAGATTATTCAATACATTGATAAATGAACTTGATATCCTCAAAAATTTTCAAAATAATTGTAAAGTTGAGTAAATGACCTTTATGAATTCAGAATGGAGTAGAAGATTGTAAATTGATTCAGAAATTTAGAATGGATATAAAATGATGGTTCACAGCATTTTATTTTTGGAATCGTTCAGAGTAAATTCGTTTTGGTTCTGAAAGATTTTTACAAAATTTTATAAAAAATGAGTGCAGAGGTAAGTATTCAAAATTAATTTAAGATAATCAAGATTTTTACAAAAGGGATCCTTCAGCGAAAACGTATTCAAAATGTTAGTAGCAATGATTGCGGCTGGTTTTTTTGAGGAGAAGGGGAGGGGTAATTTTTCAATTTATAATAAAAAATAATTCTGTAATTCGAAAAAAAATACTAGATACCCAAAAAATTCTAGGTAGGTGTTTTTTCTCAATTTTTCGAGGAAATGAAATCAACAGTGTTGAATTTATTAAATAAATTGTGCCAGTAAAAAAATACAATTTTCTATATCGTTTTTCTGTTCTCTTTCCTTCTCTTCATTTTCATCCACTTACTAAAATTCTAATTCGCTGAAATATTCAATTGAACGAAAATTCTTAAAATTTTGAATAGCTTATTAAACGAAAGCGTCGCTATTCTCTTAGCCTTCCTCATAAAATCGGCACATCGAACGAATTTATTCAACAACCACGATTCGAGTAGCCGAGTTTAAAATCCAACTCCAAGTTTTCATGTTGTTTCGGCATTTCGAAGAAATAGCGGTTGGTACGTCTACGTAGGCTGCGATATAGATTTTATAAGACGCTTCGTTAGATACATACCTTAAAGTAATAAAATCAATAATGCGGTTATCATCTTCTGTATTCATGGGCCAAAAAGGAAGCAAAGAGGAAAAAAGCCAACGATACTAAGTTTTCGAGGTTCACGCCTCAATCCTTATAATATTCAAGAATGCTAAATGATTAACCGCATCGCAACGAGTTCGGTATAAATTTGAATTTAACGGTTAATTTATTTGCAAAACTAATTTATCCGGAGTGAAATTAAGGATTAAATCGGAACGTACTCGTACTTACCAGTCATTAATTCGCGAAAGAAAATTTTATTGCCGACCGATCCCATGTAGATGTGGGCTTTTGAAACCCTTTCGAAAAATTTCCCAATCGTGGCTCGTATACTTTTTGGAAAATAAACAAAATCTTAATGATCTGTGTATAATTCGTTTTAATTTTTATTTACCTAAATTTCCCATTTCGCTGGTGTCCTTGGTTAGAAAAAATTTCCCAGTTGGAAGATTTATCTTGGGAGATATTCGTCGTTTGAAATTTAATAGGGGTATAAAGAGTTATCCAAGGAAGAGGGGTGATTTTCAAGGTAAAATTTTAATACAGGGCTTGATATTTAATTCGTCGACAATTATTACCCTGTTATGGATGTTTAATTGGTTAAGAATGAAATCGTATCATCGACGCGAGTAATGAGTTATATTGAACTTGATTATTAGAAATTACGTGACGAGAAAATAGATATTTATGTGGTTTAAAAATAAGCTGCCGCAAGTTGCGGAGCCAGAATACAGAAATCTTTTCCTTCGGTCACGTTTCGAGATTAAATTTTCGCCTGTGAAAATTTCGCCTTAGCTGGCTGGTTCGGTTTAAAGTATAAAAACGATCCGAAGGAAATTTGATTTTTACGCTAAGACGAATTAAAAGTTTATACTCGGGGTAACGTTGAACTGTGTCCGTTCGTTTATTTGAAATAAGGGATATTTTTGTTCGATGCATTATAATGTTTATTGAACTTTGAAAGGTAATAAAAACTGCGAGCTGAAAAAGGAGAAAAAATTTTTACCGCCATAAATCCCGAGCTAAAGAAAAACTTTTACGTTATCATGTTGGAAAATAGGAATTCGCACCGAAAAACTTCTTCTACCGTTTCTAATGTCCGACCAACGAACAGAAATCTTTATAACCTTTAAACGACAGTAGCTAAGGTCGTTTTCTTTTAATTTCGTACTGCGAAACTTTTTTGACAACTTGGTACTGTATAAGTATCGTTGATAAATTATTTTTATCGCGGTATCTGAGCGAGCTGATTAGTGACGAATTATTTACGCTGATTGCGAACAGCACACGGGAAGAGGGGAACAGGGGAACAGGGGAACCGCAGTTTTACGCGTACGATTAGTCTCGTTATACGTATAAAAAGACGCGGTGCTCGCGTTTAAAACGCTTAAATTTTAATTAAAGGTCAGTTTTAATGCCGACTGGAAACGTTATTTGTGCGCTTATCTTGCTCGTTATTTCAGAAATTTTTTTCCTCCCATCGTGGCGCGTTTTTCGCGCAAATTAATGTCGCTAAAGTGTGTGCGTAGGCGTTTGCTGTCGGTTCTCGAAAAGTTATATGTAGGTTTGCACAGCCTCGGAGCGTCGCGAAGATGGAGAATTTTTCTATAAATTTAACTTTGATCTTGTCGAGTGGAAATTTAAAATTGAAAGGACAGTTTGGGGATTTGTAAATGGAATGGAGAGGCGTAAAATTTATTCGTTTGGTGTCGTTGAAGCTTTAAGAAATCTGTTGAGGTTGTGTCGTCTGAAGTTGAAACGTTTTGAGCAATATTTACTCTTTTAACGTACGAGTATCTCAAAATGTGTTTTGGTTGAAAAATACCTACGTGTTATCAGTTTATAAGCAATGCGAAGGCGTGCTCTCGAGTGAATGAGAATAGATAATTAGAAAAGCGTGTTGAAATTTTTATTAAACTTGTAAGATGAAAGTTTTCTACAGGAAATGTACCTACGTAATGTATTTGTAAAGATGTGCTGGTTTGTGTAGGTTTTCAAGCTTAGGAAAAATAGTTAGATAGGATGTTAATTAACTCAAAAGTTCATCAGAAAGTCAAAAATTCAAAAGTGTTTTTGCTGTTGTTTTCTGCCTGTGAAATTCTCAATAAGATATTAAGATTTTTTTTAGATAATATTTCAAGATTTCAATTAAAAATCTAGATTTATGATTTAGGTACCTTTCATCAGTGGAATACGAATGCCTGAAAAATTCTGGAAACGAGGTCTAGTCATAGTTATGCTTATTAAGGGGACAAAAAATGTAGAATTTTCATCCGAAAGGGATTTTTTCGGTTTTTTTTTGGACTCAAAGTACGATTTTTCAATTTTTTCGCCTTGAAATAAAAATTTTCCCCAAAAAAGTTCATACCTTTTGAAAATTTTCCAACTTGAACCTAATATTGTCCTCTTTGCCTTGCTATTTGGTTCGGTTTTGTTTGGTTGGGAATTTTTTGAAAATTGTAATTGGGTATCAAACTATGTTTTCTGTTTATTTTTGATATTTTCAGAATCAGAACATTATGTAAAGTTCACAAACGATCCAAAAATTGAAAAAAAATCGTTGACATAGATTTGGAATAAAAATGATTTGTCGTTCGCGAACGATTCAAAAATTGGAATCGAGACTCATTTGAGATATCGTTGAAGTGAAATTTTGGGTGAAATATTCAGTCGTTTGCAAACGATTCTAAAAAATCCGAGGTAAAATGATTCAGTTTTCAGCGAACGGTTAATTAATTTAAACCATCAATTGAAATATTACTGAATTAAAATTTCTTATTACAGGTGAACCGAAATGATCTCACGAACTATTCAAAATTTGGAATTACTCTCTCATTTATAAATCGGTGAAAATTATCGAAAACCACTGGAAAATAGTCAGAATTCCAGCACAGTGATAAATCAGTGAAAAATTTTACTGAAAGCAAACAATGGAAAAAATTGCTGGAAAATCTGAAAATTCGCTGGAAAGTCGGTAAAATCTCTGAAATTAGCTGAAAAATCAGCAAAATTCTTCGAAAAATCAGCGAAAACCACTAAAATCAAAGAATTCCCCTGATTTTCCCTGTGCTGCAATTCTGAATATTTATCAGTGACTTTTCACTGATTCAAAATGAGAGAGTACAAATAATTTGGAAATTGAGATATCTATTGTTGAAAAGAAATTCAAAGTAAAATAATTCAGTCATCAGTCAAGTCGTTCCCGAACAATTTAGAAATTCGAAATTGTGAATACCCAATTTGAAACCTCGTTGAAGAAAATTTAAAGTAAACAGATTCAGTCGTTTACGAACGATTAAGAAATTGGAACGATCGTTGGCTCATTTAGAAAATTGGAAATAGTGCTTAAGTGAAATTCGCAATGAAATGATTCAATCATATGTCAGTCGTTCGCGAACGATTCAAAAATTTCATTTATGAATTACTTGAGATCCCATCGAAGTTCAATCTTAAGTGACATGATTCAGTCGTTTGCGAACGATTCAAAAATTTGAACGAAAGTGTTGTTGAAAATTTAAAATCTGAAAAATTTAATATAGTTTGCGAACGATTCTACTTTTATGTAAACGTGATTCAGTTATTCCCAAATGATTCCACTTTCGAACTAATGCTTTGTTAGAGTTGTCTTTGGTGCGAATTCTCTGAGAAGTTAAAGTAATTCGTTCCTAAATGGTTCAAAAACTAGAAAAATTGGTCAGGAATAAATTTATCATAGACATTATTTTGGGAATGATTCTATGAACATTTCATATAAAAAGAAAAAGTACCTAATTTAGTCGCTGGTCTAGAACTTGAGATCTGAAAAAAATACATTTTTCAATTCAGAATTGAAAAAATTTTGTAGCAAAAATATTTATAATTTAAAAAAAAATTACAGTAAAAGAATTCAAAATTGAAAAAATTTGCAGCAAAAAAAATCAGAATAGAAAAACTTTGCAACAAAAAATTCAGAATTGAAAAAATTTTGTGTCAAAAATATTTATAATTTAAAAAATTTACAGTAAAAGAATTCAAAATAGAATAAATTTACAGTAAAAAAATCAGAATTGAAAAAATTTTGCAACAAAAATTTATAATTTTAAAAAATTTTACAGTAAAAGAATTTGAAATTGAAACAAATTGCAGCAAAAAATCCAGAATTAAAAAAATTTTGTCTTAAGTAAAAATATTTATAGTTTAAAAAATTTTACAGTTGGTAAAAGAATTCAAAATAGAAAAAATTTGCAGTACCTAAGTAAAAAAATCAGAATTGAAAAAATTCTGCGGTAGAAAATTCAGAATAAAAAAAAATTGCAGCAAAAAATTCGGCAGTAAAAAAAATCAGAATTGGAAATATTTTACAGCAAAAAAGTAGAATTGGCTGGAAATGATACCTATGAAGATTTAGAAAATTGAATGAAAAGAAAATTTGGTGCCTAAAATTATGTAAGTAAGTAAAACTGAACCAGTTATTCGCTGAAAATTAAATATTCGAAAAATGGGTCATTGCTTATTGAAATTCTGATGTGATGAAATGTTTGTGTGTTTTTTTTCTATTTCAAGGTCGTGTGATGAGTTTTAAAAAATGTTCAGAAAAATCAATTTGGAGTTCAAAATTTTCAAAAAATAATCGAAAAATTTCAACGATAATGTTTTGACGTGAAAATCCAAAAAATATTCTTTCATTCTGAATCAGTGAAAAATTACTAATAAACAGTTGAAATTGCAGCACTGAAACAATCAGAAAAATTCTGTGGATTTTTTTTAGTAAATTTCTTTCACCGACTTTTCTTGGACTTTTCATAAATTTTCTAGTTATTTTTTCACTGGTTCATAACTGAAGTAGTACATTTTTATAAATATGCAACCCATCAGGTAGGTACCAACTAGAATCCTAACTCGTTTTTGTCTCACAATGTTGTATGCGGGTTCAACATTTTTTCCCAATTTGTTTTTTACTTTCAATTCTTACCCATTTTGCATAAAACTGTTATGTGTAGAGAGTATTTTGATTTTTTTTCACGATTTTCGTAAAAGTTTCAAACTTACTTAATGGTGGCTGACAATTTCATATTGTGCTTATTCGATTGTTGAGGATGTCAACATTGAAAATTATTTTGAATTTGATCCTTTCGGAACTCATTTTTTCCAATTATGTCCTCAAGAAACCAAACATTCTAGGAAATCCCTCTTTTTAAGCCAACAACTGTATTTTATGTACTAAAAATCCGAAAACTAATATTATTCTTTTTATTTTCGTATGTTACAGGTACGTAAGTTGTAAAACCTTATCACTACACGAGTTACAGATTCGGTACAGCAGCGATTATCATTACTTGATCGTTAAGGTAAGGAAGATACACGGATGTGAAAAAAAAGAAAGAAAAAACACGCGATAAAATAAACAATCTCGAGTACTAGGGCACCGGCGCGGCGTGATGCGAAGACGCGATTCGCCATTAATTACCAAGTTTGAAAGTTGCAGCGAAGTTGGTACACCGTGGTGGAAAGTTTGCTCCAATACATAACACACTGTTGGTGTATGATTTTCAAATCAGAGATTTTTTCGTTCGTTACACGTTTTCGCGGCGGTTTACATATCCAATAGATAAATTTCTTCTCGCTGATGACGAAAAAATTGAAGAAACTCGCGTCGGTCGGCGATACGGGCTGAATTCGCGTTCGACGATGCTAATATGGGTACGGCCATAAAATTCAAATTCTGGTTACGCTAATGTCTTTCTTACCATCCGTTCTGGGAATTTTCCAAAGTGTTAAGTAACTAGAGATGAACTTTCGGGTAGAGTTTGCGTGCTGGTCGCGCGAAGGGTGGAAATTTGGGCGCGCGAGTCTGCTTTAAGTACAAACTTCTCGGTGCGGGGCGACGGTAGATCCCAACAGTCAATAGTGTAATTTTCGATGGCGATAACGAAGTAGGATTTACTTTGTTGTGGTTAAATTTTCTTAGTCGTTTGGCAAATGGCAAATGGAAAGCTAAAACAAACGACTGTCATTTGCATGGTATAAATTTTCTTTAGGTGCCTACGCAATGCGTAATGTACATAGATGTTAAGATGGCTTTTGATCGTACGTTCCTCTACGACTATGGTCGTAGAGATGGAGATGTTGCATTGGATTGTTGTTTCGAATGTCTGCGTGAAAGAGTATTCGGGGTGTACGTTCTGAGCAGATAAGGGATGGAGGGACTTACCCTTCCGTTGCGATTTTTCAGTATTTCAGTATTTAGAATTTGTATTCGTAGTTTATCAAGTTGCGAAATTTTATCATTTTTTGTTTCAAGAAGAAAAAATTGAACATTTTATATTTTCATGTTTTTTTTTTTCAATGAAGAAGCAGAATAAAACGATTATTTTCTGGGGACGGGAGATTCATAATTTGCACCCATATTTTTTGCTAAGTTCGTGTTCAATTTTCCCAACTGGAAAAATATGAGCTATTTGGATCTTTTTGAAAACCCGTCGTATTGAACATTAAGTACTCTCTCATTCTGAATCAGCAAAATTCACTGATTTTCGGCGAATTTTCGCTGATTTTTCCAAAATTTTCACGAATTTTTCAGCAAATTTCATAAATTTCACTGATTTTTCAGTGATTTTTCTCACTGATTTGGCTTCAGGAAAAAAATTTCATTGATTTTCCTTTGTGCTGGAATTCTGACTGTTTCTCAGTGATTTTCGATAATTTTCACTGATTTATAATTGAAAGAGTACTGTAAAATCATCAAAAAAAAAATTATATTTGATCACATCTGATAAGATCTGAACAGATCTAATTAGATTGGGACGTTACTGCTTACCTGATTACAAGTTACCTGGTTACTGATTGATGTAGTCGGAAAATTCTGGTTTCAGTCGGGAATTTGCAACTCGTCCCAAAAATCAAGATTTTTAAATTTTCTGACTGAACAGCACCAACATAAATTTGTAATTTTTCTCATTTATCATTTTTTTTGAATTCCTCCTGGCGCAGAATTTTTTCTTACAAAACACAAATATTTTGGTCAATGGACAAACAAAATGTCCACGAATGAAAATTTGGCCTATTTTGAATGAAACAGCACCAGCAGAATTGTAATCTTCGTCATTTTAATTTTTTCCAACTCCTAAAACAGGTCCCTTTTTCCCAGTAAAAGGTCAATATTTTGGTTACCTATAAGGCTATTAAGAAAAAATGCCACCACCTAATTAAAGATAACGCTACGAGGAACTCCCATTTTTTTAAAAAAAAAAAATAATAAAAAGGAAAACAACACTGTTAAAAATTTTAAAAATTTTGAAATTTTGAAATTTCACTTTCAATTTACTTTACCCACTCTTTCTTTTTACTGTCATCATTATTATTTTTTATTTGGGTTCAGACTACTTGGTCCATCAGTCCGTGATTATACTTACTTTACAATCTTATTTCAAAACAGAGCTGTTATAGAATAAACACCTCCTCCTGGCGCAGAACCTCCATTATGAATTTGAATACCAAAATCATTCGTAGTTTTATGAATTGCTACACGGTAGGTAAGTATCTCTAAAAAGAAATTGATTTCAAATTTTTTTATCCCTTACGGAAAAATTGTGAGGGTACTTCAAAAGGAAAAAATTTACCTACAAAAAATTGAGAATTTTTCAAAATCTTCAATTAAGATTAAAGCTAATTAAAAAATTTAAAATAGGAAAATTACAGAAATTAATTAGGCACTTATCTAGATGATAAATCAAGTCAGTAAAATTTGAAGTTTGAAAATTGAAACCAGGCCAGCGAAGAAACCTAATTTTTTGAGAGCCAATTCCTCAAAAAGATTTTTTTGGGGAAAACTTCCCCTTTCAGAAATCACTATCAAACTCTAAAATTATCTATCAAATCTAAATTTTTCAAAAACTTCGGCCTCACTATGCTCAGTCTCATCGTATTTCTCTTTCATTAGTTTTAAAGTGGCCGATTTTTCTATTACGAGTTTATTAATCTGAAACATTGTTTTATTGCACGTTAAATTTGACGTTTTCTTAAATTTACTACAATTCTTTTCACTGACATTATAAGTTTTCTTGAAATTTTCCACCGTTGCGTCGCACCGGTCGCACAAAATTGCACAGATTTTTTCAATACAATGAAATTACTCCGAGGAGAGGAATTCGTGGCTGAATAAACATGGGTCACTTTTTGTCATTTTCCCCCAAGTCACTTATTTTTAATTTTTAGCGGACTTCCCGCTGTAGCGGGAATCCGCTATTGCGTTCATAAGGGTTTTTTTATTTATTTATTTGTTTGTTTGTTTGTTTGTTTGTTGAAGCCTTTTTTTTCTGACGCGATTTCTCTCGCTAAACTGAACAGATCGGGCTGAAATTTTTACAGTAGGTGTAGTTCATGCTGGAGAAGAGCTGATTAGATTTTGGTGCAATTCTGTGCACAGAAAGCTGAGCTTTTCAACTTTAAAGCTCATTTTTGGGACATTTCTTTCTGACGCGATAACTCACATTAGAGTGGACCAATCGACTTGAAATTTTTACAGTTGTTAGAACGTGCATGGGAGAAGAGCTGATTAAATTTTGAAGTCGATCCGTGCTTTGAAAGTTGAGCTTTTCGAGTTCAAAGTTTATCCAGTTTTTCGAAAATATCTCGCGAACGGCACATCGTAGAGGAAAACGGAGGCCAAAAGGATAGTCAGGAATTTCACGCTCTACAACTTTGGTTCTGAGGACTTTTTCTTGAAAGCTCACCATTTACGAGAAAATTGAGCTCAAAGTTTGGAGGCTTGTGATTGGTCAACTTTTCTGAAGCGATTTAATCATATTTCACAACAATGGGTCGGCAGATAAAATATTTTCTTTGAACCCTTGCAATACCACCTGCTGGGTCGGCTTTTTTAGACCAACACAAAGACTGGTTTTATGGCCTCTTTGAGGCAGTGGTCGGCAGATAAAATCTTCATCAAAAATTCCTTATAAGGCTTGAGCTTAAAGTTGGAAGGCCTGTGATTGGTCAATTTTTCCACCTCAATTTCTCTCGTTTAACTGAACCAATCGTTTCGAAATTTCTGTAGTAGGTGTACATCGTGCAAGAGAGAAAATGATCATTTTTTGGTTCAATTCAGTGCATAGAAAGCTGAGCTTGGAGCTTTCAAGTTCATTTTTGTGATCCTATAATTCAAGTTGTAGTTGACCAATCGACTTGAAATTTTTACATTGGTTAGAACGTGTACAGGAGAAAAGCTACTTAAATTTTGAAGTCGATCCGTGCAATGAAAGTCGAGCTTTTAAAGCTCAAAGTTTATCCAGTTTTTCGACAATATCTCGAAAATGGTGCATCGTAGAGAAAAACGGTGACCAAACGGATGGTTAGTAATTTTAAGCTCTACAACTTTGATTCTCATGAATTTTTCTTAAAAGCTCACCATTTTTAAGAAAGTTGGAAGGGTTGTGATTGGTCAATATTTCTGACTCAATTTCTCTCGTTCAACTGAACCAATCGTTTTGAAATTTTTACAGTAAGTTTACATCGTACAGCAGAAAAACTCATTATGTTTTGGTGTAACTTTGTGCATAGAAAGCTGAGCTTTGAAACTCCAAAGCTCATTTTTCTGAAACCTCCCTCTGACAAGATAAATAAAATCGACCGATCAATTTGCAATTTTTATGGTGATAATAATGTGTTTAGGAGAAAATCTGATTGAATTTGGAAGGCCATTTAGCATAGAAAGCTGAGCTTTTGAAGCTCAAATTTATTCAGTTATTCAAAAATATTTCAGAAACGGTGCATTGTAGAGAAAAATGGAGGTCAAAAAAATGGTTAGGACTTTCAAGCTCTATTTCTCATGAATTTTTCTTAAAATCTCACGTTTTCGAGTAAAATGAGCTCAAAGTTCAAAGCTTGTAATAGGTCAATTTTTCCGACTTGATTTCTCTCGTTTAACTGAACCGATCGTTTTGAAATTTTTACGGTAAGTGTAGATCGTGCAGGAGAAGACCTAATTTTTTAGGTTAAATTTTGAGCAAGCAAAGCTGAGCTTTGAAGTTTTAAAGTTCTTTTTTGTGACACCATAATTCAAGTCAGAGTTGATTGATCGACTTGAAATTTCCGTAGTAATTAGAATGTGTATAAAGGAAGAGATGATTAAATTTCGAAGTTGATACGTGCATTGAAAGTTGAGCTTCACAAATTCAATTCTAGTTTGTATATAATAGGAAGTCCGCTCTTTTGACACAGTGTGTCTAGTTTTTGTTTGTTTGTTTGTTTGTTTTATTTATTTGTTGAAGCCTTTTTGGTTCTGACGCGATTTCTCTCGCTAAACTGAATAGATCGGGCTGAAATTTTTACAGTAGGTGTAGTTCATGCAGGAGAAGAGCTGATTAGTTTTTGGTGCAATTCTGTGCACAGAAAGCTGAGCTTTTCAACTTTAAAGCTCATTTTTGGGACATTTCTTTCTGACGCGATAAATCACGTTAGAGTTGACCAATCGACTTGAAATTTTTACAGTGGTTAGAACGTGTACACGAGAAGAGTTGATTAAATTTTGAAGTCGATCCGTGCTTTGAAAGTCGAGCTTTTGAAGCTCAAAGTTTATCCAGTTTTTCGAAAATATCTCGCGAACGGTACATCGTAGAGGAAAACGGAGGCCAAAAGGATAGTCAGGAATTTCAAGCTCTACAACTTTGGTTCTCATGAATTTTTCTTAAAAGCTCACCGTTTTCGAGAAAATTGAGCTCAAAGTTGGAAGGCCTGTGATTGGTCAACTTTTCTGATGCGATTTAATCATATTTCTCAACAATGGGTCGGCAGATAAAATATTTTCTTTGAACCCTTGCAATACCACCTGCTGGGTCGGCATTTTTAGACCAACACAAAGACTGATTTTATGGCCCCTTTGAGGCAGTGGTCGGCAGATAAAATCTTCATCAAAAATTTCTTATAAGGCTTGAGCTCAAAGTTGGAAGGCCTGTGATTGGTCAATTTTTCCACCTCAAATTCTCTCGTTTAACTGAACCAATCGTTTCGAAATTTCTGTAGTAGGTGTAGATCGTGCAAGAGAGAAAATGATTATTTTTTGGTCCAATTTAGTGCATAGAAAGCTGAGCTTGGAGCTTTCAAGTTCATTTTTGTGATCCTATAATTCAAGTTAGAGTTGACCAATCGACTTGAAATTTTTACAGTGGTTAGAACGTGTACAGGAGAAAAGCTGATTAAATTTTGAAGTCGATCCGTGCAATGAAAGTCGAGCTTTTAAAGCTCAAAGTTTATTTAGTTTTCGAAAATATCTCGAAAATGGTGCATCGTAGAGAAAAACGGTGACCAAACGGATGGTTAGGAATTTTAAGCTCTACAACTTTGATTTTCATGAATTTTTCTTAAAAGCTCACCATTTTCGAGAAAGTTGGAAGGGTTGTGATTGGTCAATATTTCTGACTCAATTTCTCTCGTTCAACTGAACCAATCGTTTTGAAATTTTTACAGTAAGTTTACATCGTACAGGAGAAAAACTGATTATGTTTTGGTGTAAATCTGTGCATAGAAAGCTGAGCTTTGAAACTCCAAAGCTCATTTTTCTGAAACCTCCCTCTGACAAGATAAATAAAATCGACCGATCAATTTGCAATTTTTATGGTGATAATTATGTGTTTAGGAGAAAATCTGATTGAATTTGGAAGGCGATCTAGCATAGAAAGCTGAGCTTTTAAAGCTCAAATTTATTAAGTTATTCAAAAATATCTCGGAAACGGTGCATTGTAGAGAAAAATGGAGGTCAAAAAATGGTTAGGAATTTCAAGCTCTATTTCTCATGAATTTTTCTTAAAATCTCACGTTTTCGAGAAAAATGAGCTCAAAGTTCAAAAGCTTGTAATAGGTCAATTTTTCCGACTTGATTTCTCTCGTTTAACTGAACCGATCGTTTTGAAATTTTTACAGTACGTGTAGATCGTGCAGGAGAAGACCTAATTTTTTAGGTTAAATTTTGAGCAAGGAAAGCTGAGCTTTGAAGTTTTAAAGTTCTTTTTTGTGGCACCATAACTCAAGTCAGAGTTGATCGATCGACTTGAAATTTCCGTAGTAATTAGAATGTGTATAGAGGAAGAGATGATTAAATTTCGAAGTTGATCTTCACAAGTTCAATTCTAGTTTGTATATAATAGGAAGTCCGCTCTTTTGACACAGTGTGTCTAGTTTTTTTTTCAAATTGAAAAAAATCACAATTTTTTTAATTTTTTTCTAGGAAAAAAAAACAAGTGCACCTATATTGTGGCGCTTTGGTAATACGCTACCCCACTCTCTCAATTATAAAATCAGTAAAAATTATCGAAAATCACTGAGAAACAGTCACAATTGAATTGCAGCACAGGAGAAAATCAGCGAAATTTTTTTTACTAAAAACAAATCAGTGAGAAAAATCGCTGAAAAATTAGTGAATATTCACTGAAAGGCCAGTAAAATTTATGAAATTTGCTGAAAGATCAACGAAAGTCTCTGAAAAATCAACGAAAATCTGCTGAAAATCAGTGAATTTTGCTGATTTTTCCTGTGCTGCAATTCTGACTATTTACCAGTGACTTTTCACTGATTCAGGATGGGAGAGCAGTGATGTAACCTGTTGCATAGAGAAATCTAGCGGAATAGAAAAGATTAGTAGGCAGGGTGTCCACTTTCTGAAAAACCTGGAAAAGTCAAGAAATTTTGGAATTTTCTCTGGGATTTTTTAAAAATCCAAAAAAAAAGATGAATTATCTAGAAAAGCGTTGTTTGTTGAAAAAAAAATGGAGGGAATGGAATGGAAGAGAATACGAAATTATTGGCTACGTTTTGGAAAACCTTAATGAGAAAAGGTGATAAATTTACAATTTTTGAAGGTTTTTTTCGCAAAAATTTTCACCCCTACTTCGATCGGGCTTAACACATCAATTGTATTTCAACAAAATAATTGATATTTCATCCTTCATCAATTTTTCATTTATTGAGGCAGACCGAAAAGATTGCAAGGACTTGCTTGGAATTCATAAATTTATAGCACTTTTTTTTGGGGGGGGGGGGGAGCAATGCATTATAAAGAAAACTTTCAAATTTTTAGTCCGAAAACTCCCGAATTTTCATTCAAATGATTTTATGAATACCCCGACATATTTAATATTTATGTACCTTCATTTTTCAAAGCTTTACAATTTTTCTTTAAAATAATATTTTTTCTTTTATTTATGATTTTTTCTGTAATGAATTATTCAAATCCTCAAGTTTTTATGTGGGGAGGAGGGAGGAGTCAAAAATTTTTAGAAGTAAATTTGATTCGTTTTTGTGGCTGGAAAAGGGGCATCTAAAAATCTCGTAAGAAATGAAAAGTACTTATTGAAAAAAAAAAGAAATAATGTTGAATACCACACATTTCAAATCATGCTTCTACACAATTTCGGGTTGCAAGTACTTCACGCGATGAAGGATAAAATACCTCTCCCCGGTGCTTCATGAATATCGTTATGTAGGTAAAAAGTCTGGAAAACTTGGAAATTCAAGATATGTGGTCACTTTCCCATTATCAAGTCACTATTTTGGTCACTTTTTTCTGTTCTGAAACTCACCAGTCGCTTTTTTTTGAAAAATTTAGACCACGATACCTGAAATAAATTAATTTTGAACATTTTTCAAAAATTGAGTCGGAAATTCTGAGATTTTGTCCCCCCTCCCTCCTCCAATATTCGGACTTTGGTTCGTCACTGTCTTTGAATTTTTTTTTTGAATTTTGATTACATGTTGAAGTTTAGAATAAACACGTCGCGTCGTGTAAAAAGAACATTGCGGAAGGGTAAAAAAAGTTTGAGTGATGCAGATATCAATTAGTTACAGTTGGGAAAATTGAAAATCTGAGTTGGGATTTTCATTGATATCTCTCCCCTCTCCTCCTAGGCAATATGCCCTCGGAACGTCCCTGGTTCTGAACGTATTTTTCTACAGATTTTCACTCCGAATAAGACAGCATATGGCTGATGAAGAATAAGGTATGTCATTTAGACGAGCTAACGGCTTTAATCACCGCGCGTGTACGTCTGTCGCGACGATAAATCCCTCACATGTAGCAATCTTGGCTATAGTTCTACATAAGTCTACGTATACGGCAGCAAACGAGCTCGCAGTAATTAATCGTATATCTCAGCGCCGTAGAATGCTGCTCGCATATAGAAAAACATGATAGATTAAATGTTTCGTTTCATTCGTACAGCTAGGTAGACATCGTACTCGTATGTTTTGATCTGTTTGACGACGTTGTACAACGTTATGATAGATTAGTGCTCGAGGGTAGTCGCTCGTCTGCCACAGCGAGCTTTTTTGTTCACGAACGCTTTTCCGGTGCACGAGTGCAAGACCAGCCCCACTCAGCCGCAGCGAAAAGGTTATAAGGTTTATGAAAAGTGGTCTTATGATCAAAGGAGCTCGTTTTATGTACGAAGTATACCTATTACCTACGTACTTCCTCGTTTCATCGTTTAAATTGGAAAATTACCGGTTGTAAATTAAGGGGGACTCGGTTCTATAAGTATAAATTTCATATTATGAAGGCTGCTTTTTTTTTACCCTCGTGATTTTTTTCCATCCTTTGGGTGCTCGTCTAAATTTCTGTATTTGTAGCTTTTGAGAATACGTCGCCACCGGCGTATCGCTATTTCTTTTCTTCTTTTTTCATAAATATAATTCGATGGTAAATATGTATTTGTGATATCGAGTATTTCATCGAGATGTGTACTCGCGGGCTCTATAGATGTGTTTATTTTTTGTCGTCGAAGTTTTCTTCTTCTTTTTTTTCGGGTATACATAGAGAAATATGGACGAAAAGTTTGACTAAAAGATACCATGATTTTTTATTTTACCTTTGTGCGATATCTCAAGTCTGAGATGAGTAATTTTTATTGTGTTTTTTATTCGTTTTCCGTTTTTTTTTGCCGGGGAAAATATTGCTGTATTTATTAACCACGCATGCGTGAATTTTCCGAGTTATTTGATCCTGTGTTTTACTACCTTTGGAATTTTTTTCCTCGGTCTGGGTTTCTCGATCGAAGTATTTTAGCGATGTGGAAGATTTTTGATTTATTTTTTTAGCATAAAAAATTGTGTCCGGACAATCGAAGGAAGGTGGGGGGGAATAGTGAACATTGAACAGAAATGATATTAGTCAAAGTGATAGATAATTTTGTCCCTGGATGGGTATATTATAGTGCAAGTGCTTTTGATTGTGAGATAAGTACGAATTCGATCGATCACCAAAAAATTTCAAAATCACGAAGTGAAGGAAGAAAAGAGTTGAACCACAACCTCAAAACCAATGAAAAAATTTCATATTGGATAAATTTTCTTAGTGTTGAAATTGAGATTTTTCTGAACATTTTGGTGTGTTATTTCGAATTTCTCTTGTGGGGCCCACTCCAGAATTGAATTTAGGTAATTTCAAATTTCTCTTGTATTCCCCTCCAGAGTCGAATTTCGGTAATTTTGAACTTCTGCTGTGCTTTCTTCGGGGCTGAATTTTAGTAATTTCGAATTTTATCTCGCACCGTCCTTGTGGACAGAATTTTGATAATTTTCAATTTTTCTTGTTTCTCGTTCCAGACAGAATTTTGATAAATTCTCCAGTACCTGGCTAGAGATTGAGTTTTGGTGGTTTTGAATTTTTCCTGTTCTCGTTTTTTGGGCTGAAGCTGAATTTTGGTAATTTCAAATTTCTCTTGTACTCCCTTCTGAATTCAACTTCGAAAAATTCTCGTGTGTCTTCTTAGGTGCTGAATTTTGCGAAATACAAACTGAAACTGAAATCGAAATTCAATTTAAACCACTGAAAAAGGCCAAAAACCGAATGTGAAATCAAAATTAAAAAGGTGAAACCGAACCCCTGTTTTCGATTTGTTAAAATTTAGAATGCCCAAGTTCTGAAATTTATAAAATTCCATGATTTTATGGTTTCTTGTTCTTCACTTCAATAAAAAGAAATTAGGAATAAAACTGGTATCTTAAATCCAACCCGTTATTTTTGCTGTAACCGAAACCGTAACCAAACTCGAAATAGAAAATTTGAAACCGTAACCACAGAAAACCGAACCCGATATTTTTTGATTTCGGTTTGCATCCATGAAATTCTGGTAATTTTGAATTTTTCCTGTATTTCCTCCTGGACTGAATTTAGAAAATTTCAGATTTTTTTTGTATTCTCTTTTAGAGCGGAGATTTGGTAATTTCAAATTCCCCTTGTATCCCCTTCAAAAATGAATGCTGGCAAATTTTTCTCTGCCTTCAGTGCCTTCCTGGATGATGAATTTTGATAATTTCGAATTTCTCTTATACTCCTCTTTCAGGAGTAAATTTCGGTAATTTCTCAGTTTTTCTGAGCTGGTCCCCGGACTAAATTATAGTAATTTCAAATTTCCCCTCTGCTCCTCCCCAAAACTGAATTCTTGTAATTTTGAATTTTTCCTGATCCCCCTCCAGGGCTGAATTTTTGTGTTTCAATTTCTCTTGTATTCCCTTCTACACTGAATTATAAAAAATTCTCCTGTACTCCTCTGGAGACGAATTTTGATGACTTCAAATTTCTCCTGTACTTTCCAAGGTGACAGAATTTTTTCTCCTGCCTACTCCCTTTTTAGGGCTAGAAGTAATTTTAATTTTTTTTGTACCTTTCTCAGATTAAAGTTTGGTTAATTCAACTATACTATCGACCAGGTCGAATCTAGTTAATTTAAAAATTTTTCTTGCATCTCCTTCAGGTTGAATTTCGGCAACTTATTTCCCCTGTGCTGTCTTCCAGACTGTATTTTGATAATTTTAAATTCTTCCTATATATACCCCTCCCCCCTCACCTCGATCAAATTCTCCCCTTTAACCCTCAAACTTTTACTCTCAACGTTTTCTTTGATCCATTTTACCCTGACAATTCCTCTCTCTCAGAAAATTTTTTATTTTACCTAGGTACCTTCAAGCTGACACTGTTTCGACTAAAATTACACGTTCGTATTTTTTTTTTTTACAAAAACGACGTCCCTTTTGCAAATTTTCTGGCTCTTAACGTAATGTTTTTCACTAAATACCAATGTTGCTCATGAAAAAAGCTGCCAATTTGCTCTTCTTACTATACGCTCTGACATTGAAATTAATCCAATTCGATGAAAAATTTTTCATGCGTGATCCTTTTTCAGAGCTTATTTCGCTATAAATCTACCAGTTTGAAAGATTCCGTACTTTTAGATTTTCCCCTCGGATTTTTCGTATTTTCACGATTCCACTTTTTAAAAAAAGAGAGAAAAATTTGCAAAAAGTAACCCTCGAGAGAAAATTCCCGATCTAAATTCGATTTAAAATGTTCCATACGATGGACAGTCTGCCCTACGAATAACGATGCAGAAAATGGATATAAAAATAGCCTACTGTTCTTTTCAGGTCGCGTTGACGCATGAAATGCGAAAAAAAATTTCTTTAGAAATTTTCTTCCATTCGACCATTCAACTGTCGCCATTTATACGATCTCCGTTCCATCGATAAGCTATTTTTAATAAAAGAAAACGAGATATGGGCTAAAAAATCACGTATTCGCAAGTTTATTGTGGTCTTTTGGGAAAAAATTATTTTTTCATTAACGATTAAAAACTTCTCCGACAAGGGCGGAAACTCGTAACAAGAATTTTTTTCTCATTTACATCGCACGAGGAACGACGCGTTTCACTTAATAAATATTTCTTTTTGGAGAATTTTTTTCCCTCCGTGTTTTCGCAGTGTTTCATTATAAACGTAATATTGCGTGAAATAAAAAATATATAGGGAAAAAAACATGCGAACGTTTTACGAAAAGAAAGTTTTTAAAAACTGTGATGTGCTGTGTTAATGGTTTCTTGTTTTTTTTTTCGAGCCGGGGTCGGCCCGAGGAATTTTCGGATAGACTTTTTCTTTACAAACTTTTATGCGTTTATTTTTTTAGTAATTACTGCCGAAAGAACTCGACGAACGCGTTTGTTTTGAATAATTTCAAATTCGTCGTATATTAGTGTTGTAAACTTATTGGAAAAGGGGGAAGGGGGAGAAGAAAACATCGAAATTAGATTAAGTAATAATAATTTAAAATTCGCTTTGATCCGAAAATCGTGTGCTTGCAAAAAATACACTCCATCGAGTTTGTTATAAAAAAAAATTGAAAAAAATTTCTAAAGCATTCGACTCTCGAATTTCACAAAGTTGAAGTGAAATTTTTATTTTGTAAGAGAAAAAAAAACAGAATATTTTCAGCGAATAGATTAACCGTGAAAAAACGATTGAAAGAATTCACTTACCCGCATATTTTTCATCTTTCATCTTTTCTGAAACGAGTTTTGAAATTTTTGCATAGGTGGGTAAATTAATTTGTGATCATTTAACAATGGCTTCGACATTTAAACCGATAATACGTCCATGGCTTTGAAAAAGTTTTTAAAAAGGTATAAAAAAAAGTGGATTTGATATTATTGCTCTTTGAAAATGAATTGAATTGTAATCGCAAATGTGGTGAATATTTTAAAATTATTTATGGATTTGTTAAAACCAAATAAGATTTGATATGGAGAAAAAGATTTCCTTCGAAATCGGCAATTTTTAAAAGTTTCATTTTTTTTCTTGAAAAATGCCAGAAAAAATTGCATTTTGAGTTGAAAAACTGGTCAACTTTTTACTTCGAGTGGGATATTGAGGTTTACTGATGAATTAAGTTTTCATTTTTCAATTCCCATGGTAATTTTATTTCATTTCATACCTTTGAATTAGAATTTTATGAAATTTTTAAAGAACCTGTAATTCAATTATTTTCTAAACTTACTGTTTTTACATCTCAAATTTTGAACGACTTTTGGAAAATTTTCTAGATTTTTTGCCATTGCCAAAAAAAGACCATTTTGCAAAAGTATGTACTGAGAACCGTAAAATTATTATTTTTCAGTCAAAATAATTATTTTCTGTGAAAATGAAAATAATCACTTTTGATAAAAATAAAAATAAACGTTTTTGGTGAAAATTTTCAGTTGCAGAAAAAATCATCGTTTTCAGTAGAAAAAAACACCTACCAATTTTAGTAAAAATAAAATAGGTACCATTTCCAAAAAAAAAAAAATATTTTTCTGAATAAAATTATAATTTTGAAAAAAAATTATATTCTGGCAAATATGATCATTTTTGATAAAAATTTAAATTTTCTGTAATTTTTACCACTCTCCTCAAAAATGGCCATTCCTTAAAAATACAAAAATAGTGAAATTTAAAAAAAAATGGCGAATTTCTTTGAAAAATCAACGGAAATCTGCTGAAAATCAAAGAACTTCGCTGATTTTTCTTGTGCTGCAATTCTGATATTTCTGACTATTTATCAGTGACTTTTCACTGATTCAAAATGAGAGGGTAAATTTCAATGAATTTCGCTGATTTTTCAGTTGAAATTTATCACTCTGTTCGAGAACTTCAATCGTTGCGTTGGGCAGATTTCGGGGAGGAGAGGGGATCATTTTGGTAAAACTTTTCAATCGTCGTTTTTGAATACTTCAACCTGATTTTCCCACATAAAAATCCAATTTTTCCGCTTTAGACCGAGAGGAGAGGTATCCCTTTTTGTTCGGTCTGATTCTATCCAAACCAATGCCCAAGACTTCGGTTCCTTCGTGAAATTCTTGCTGAAATTATCACCCAAGAAAACACTCGTTCAATCTATAACCTGCGGAATTGAATTTCAAACCTTTGAAAAGGCTTGAAATTCGCATGTTGAATTTTTTTCAAATCTTGTGGGCGTCATTGTAACACTTTCAGATTTTTTACGTATGAACCCCTTAAAAGGAAAAGAGAAAACAATAAAACAAAGATCATGAAAAAGGTTACGTATAAAAGGCATAAAAATAGCTCGTAAAAGTCTGCGTTTATGATCAAACTAGGATGTTTTAAATTTCGATTTATTTTAAATGGAAAAAAATTCTCAATCAAAGTGAAATTTTTGTTCGTAGGTGGTGGGAATTTTCTTCAGTTATGATTTAATTAAAAATTTCGTGACAAAGCATCGTGTCCATGTTCTCCCTTCCCCAGCCTTCCTTTATATATTTTGATCGTATATAAACGTGGCATCGTTCAAAACTAGGCATACCTTACTTGGTATTTTTAAAGTGCAGTAAAAAATTTTCGTCAACTCGGAACAATTTTGGTGTACGAGTTTAAAAAGTGCCCGGTCGTTATTCAGGTATAAAATAAGCTCTTAAAGCATTTATCAAGCAAGGCGTTACGTCTGCTCGGGTATTCCCGGTAGGCTTATTTATTGTGAAATTTTTGACCATGAAAAAGTATTCGTAAAAATACGTTGTAAAAACGGAAAGCACTCGGCGAACTGAATGGGTTTTAGAACGCGTTGTTGGTGGTGGAAGCTGTGCCGAGGGAGGAGGATGAGAGAAGAGCATAGACTCGCAAGTCGACGCTTTTTACTACATTACGACGCGCGTATACTAAAATTCAATTCTTGTTCTTCCGCTTTTAACTTGGTGTAGAGAAACGAGAGTCTTGAATTGTAAATTATTTCAGCAATATGCCTACTTGCCCGGGTAAGACTACTTGTGTTTAATTTAAATTTACAATTTTTTGGGAGGTTGCCTATTAAAATTCCATACGAACGAAATCGATCGTCTGCTGTGATATAAGACATCGAAAATTGGAACAGCTTGACGAAGGGAGGGGCTCGATCGTTTCTCGTAAAAAGGCTACAAGGGGTTTTTTTCGGCGACCATATCGTGGTATCTTTTCGCCGATGGTATGTTTTTGTTGAAAACAACAACAGCAACGTATAAAGATGTTATTTTTGCATAATTTATTCGAAATCTTACGTAGCTCGGGCTGCGTTGCGGTTTCGTCTTGTGGATAAATTGCCATCTCGATGGTATGGTTTGGTTTTCGAATTCGAGCCGCGTAAGAGGAGAAAATCAGCGGTTAAAAAAATACTCGGTTAATGTATTAAAATTTATGCTACAAATATTAGCTGGTTTTTCTCTAAAAAGACAATCCTACATGGTTGACGATTTGGAAAACTCGACGAGACTTGGGCTGTGCGAGAATGGAAAAAAATTCCTACGAGGGCCGTAAAAAAAAAGCCAATTCGATGTAATTAGAAAGTGCATCGCAGTTCGACGATCACTACGAATATTTAATTAATTTCCACGCGAATAAAAATAAAAAGCATACCGCCGAAAACAGAGGGAAAAATACTCGCAGGATTTACATATATAGAAGCCGAAGAAGCGATTAGTATTCCGTGTTTTTGTTTAGAGAAGGGAGACCGCGGGTTTTATTTTTTTCTCTCCAAATCAAATGTTACGCTCGGTGTAGTGGCAAGAGACGAATTGATTTATTTTTCGGTCGCGCAACGCGAATGATATTTTTTTAAACGGCTCGGAATTATCGTGCCGTGTAATTCTGTAAAAGTTGTGAAAGCTGGTTGAAAAGCTTAAGGTACTGGTGGGAATCGAGACGATCGACGCGGATACCATCGAATATGTAAATTTAGGGAAAAAAACGAATTTGAGCAAGGCATGTGTGGGGTACCAGACTATCAGATTCTGGGCGCAATACATTCTACGTATTAAAGTAGGTATTCGATGTAGATATATGTGCACTAGATGTAGGTGAAGGAGAAAAATGAGGCAAAGGGGTGAGAAAAAAAGGCAAAGGAATGCATTCGGGAGTATGTAATAGGTTATACCAGCCAGACACATACGTAGGATTCGTGAGTGAACGAACGAAAACTTTTCACATATTCGTCGAAGCGTTAAAGAAAAGTTTTGATTGCGCTTTAGACTCTTTCTCGGTACGATATACTACGAATACATTAAGATGTTTGCTATTGAAAAAGCTGTAGCAGAGGATGCGCCTAGTACCCCGGTCCCCTGCGTCCTGTCGTTTAAAGCCGGGCTCGCGACCGCGTTACTCAATGCAGCTTGGAGAAAAGTCAAGGTCGACGATGTTAATTGAAATTTTAAACGATTAAAATTTTCGTTTACATGCGAACGCCTTCGTTTTCTTTACCTAAGCTCAGCTCGTAGAACGTTAATTGATGATTCGAAATTGCTCCCGGAGGTGGAAAAAAGCTGGTTTATGTGAAGCCGAAATGATGTCTGAGCCGAATTTTCGAGGTAGGTTTGGAAATGTATTCGTAGTCCAGGCATTTTAGGAGTTGACCCCCCAAAAATTAAAGCCTGATTTTTTTTCGCGTTTTACGTTCGTAATGGTCCACTACACAACATACTAAAATGGACACCCCCACAACCCTCCGCTACCCTCAGGGGAGGGGTAAACGTCCGCTGAAAACCGGTTTTTCGTGAATATCTCCTCAAATAAACCTCAAAATTGAAAAGTAGTTATGAACAATCTTGTTCTACGCGTAATTTCCTATCGAAAGGGTTTTTTTCTTTTTCAAAAACACTCACTTCCTCGACCAAAAATTAAGGGTAAAAAACACCTATTTTTCAACAATTTACAGCATTTTTGGAAAAAATCGAAACTTTTGGGAATATCTCCTCAAAAAAGCCTCAAAATGGAAAAATGGTTATGAACAATCATGTTCTATGCGTAATTTCCTATCAGGCAGGTTCGTTTTTTTTTTTAAAAACCCACTTCTTTGCCCAAAAATTAAGGGTGGAAAACGCCTATTTTTTCATTATTCACAGTATTATTGGAAATTATGGAAATACGAAGCTGAAAATATCGTTTTTGAATCCTTACAACACAAAGAAATGTCCGTATCACCAATAATCAGCATAACATCGCGTTTATAGTACTTTTTCTTTCCACAACTTCGATTTTTTAAATGCAGTATTCAATTTCAATAACCTCTCTTATAATTAACGGTAGGGGTTGAAATTTTTGCGGTGACTTTTTTTTTGAAATACCCTACCAGTATGTATAAGAAAATACTCATTTTGGGTACTTTTAGCTTCGTATTTCCGTAATTTCCAAAAATATTGTGAATATTGGAAAAATAGGTGTTTTTCACGCTTAATTTTTGGGCAAAGAAGCGGGTGTTTTTGAAAAAAAAAACGAACCTGTCTGATAGGAAATTTTCCATTTTGAGGCCTTTTTGAGGAGATATTCCCAAAAGTTTTGATTTTTTCCAAAAATGCTGTAAATTGTTGAAAAATAGGTGTTTTTTACCCTTAATTTTTGGTCGAGGAAGTGAGAGTTTTTGAAAAAGAAAAAAACCCTTCCGATAGGAAATTACGCGTAGAACAAGATTGTTCATAACTACTTTTCAATTTTGAGGCTTATTTGAGGAGATATTCACGAAAACCCGGTTTTCAGCGGACGTTTATCCCTCCCCTGCCGGTAGCGGAGGGTTGTGGGGTGTCCATTTTAGTATGTTGTGTAGTGGACCATTACGAACGTAAAACGCGAAAAAAAACAGGCTTTAATTTTTGGGGGGTTTGGTACATTTTTTCTCTTATTTGCCTGGACTATCGGTGTTTGATGAAAATTTGATGGTTTTTGGGTGGAGGGGGAATACGTGTGGATTTTATTCGTGGTGTCTATTCTCTGGAAAACCGGGAAAACCGGGAAAACCGGGAAAAGTCAGGGAATTTTAATGGTCTGGAAAAGTCAGCAAATTTTGGAATTTTCTCTGGAATTTTTCGAAAATCCCAAAAAAATGTAAATCATTTAGAAAAATGTTTTTTTGCTTATTTTATTATAAATTTTTCAAAAAATTTCGCCCTCGCTCCGCTCGGGCCAACTTTTATCCAATTAGTGTTTTATTCCTAATTTTTTATCGGTCGTAATGTACAATAAAATTGATATTCAAAATGCATGTCTTTGTCCATTGAATCATGAATTATCAAAAAAAAATTCCCTCGCTACGCTCGGTGTAATTTACACTCTTTCTTTCTACAGAATTTATTTTTAATCCCAAGTTTTTTGGAAACTTACTTTTTAATGAGCTGTGATGAGAAAGAAACGTCATGATGCCCTGGACCACGATGTTGAAAAAAAAAGGAGGGAATGGAACAGAAATCGAAATTATTGGCCATGTTTTGGAAAACATGAATGAGGGAAAAGTGGTGAATTTTCATCTTTTGAAGATCTCTTTTTTCGCAAAAATTTTCGCCCTCGCTTCGCTCGGGCTCAACACGTTTATATATTTTCATAAAATGATTTATATTTTACCTTCCCATTCACTTTTTTATTTATTGGTACAAACGAAAAAATTGCGAGGGATTGCGTGAATTTATAAATTTGAAACAAGTGTTTTTCATTTTGGAGGGGGAGGGGGGAATGAAATGTGAAGAAAATTGAATTTTTAGCCCGAAAAAATCCGAATTTTTATTCGCTCAATTTGGTAAACCCCCTGGCATAATTTTTTTCATTTTTCAAAACTTAATTTTGCGTGGGGAATACTTAGTTTTTCCTTTTTATTTAATTTTTTTCTGTATGTAATAAATTCAAATTTTCAAATTTTTGTGGCGAAGGGGGAGTTGGATGGGCGGAAAAATTTTCAGAATTTAATTTGAATATTTTTTTGACCCGAAGAAGGGCATCTAAAGATCTCGTAAAAAGTATCTAGTGGCTTTGAAAAAAAAAATCGTAAAACCCTATGTGTTTTACATCATTTTTATACAAAATTTCGGGATGTAGTACATCACGCGAAAAAATTACCCCCCCCCCTGGTTTACGAATATCATATTTATAAGGTCTGGAAAAATTTGAAAAATTGGTCTGGAAAACCTAGAAAAGTCAGGGAAAATCATTTCTGAAATATAGTGGACACCATGTTATTGGAAGACGTGTCTGCGAGCAGAAATGGAACGATTACGATTTTAATCCATTATAATAAAAAAAAAAAACGATTCTCATCCTCGATTAAAATAATCGGACTAGCATCGATTAATCGCCAATTAATTGGAAATTAATTTACAATTTTCTGATTGGTCAAATTATACGTGACGTAATTTTTTTTCTAATCAAAATAATTTGAGTTTCTGACGTCACGTATCTCTGATCAATCAAGAATACTTGAATCTTGTGGACCGATTAATCGATTATTAATCGATGCTTCCCGATTTTTTTTGGAAAACACAATCGATGCAGCATCGATTATAATCGTTCCATCCCTGCCTGTGAGGGTCAATTTGGGACGAGTGGAAATCACTGGCATGAATATCTGAAAACTGTCAGGTACATGACCTCCTGAATAGAAAATGCAAATTATGATTTATGTCTTTGAAAAAATCCGTTTTTGGGAGGCAAAGAAGTCCTCAAATTTGAAAAATTTTGTAAATTTTGAACATTTTTAAACTTCTGCGTGAAAAGTTTTCAGGTTTTTGAAACGGATGTATTGAAGGTTTTTTTTTTTGGTTGTTGATGATTTGTGGGCATTATGAGAGTATGAAGGATATTGAGATTTTTCAAAAATTTGGCGAATTTCATTTTCAAACCAAAGTTTGAAGCAGATTAATCCAATTCTCAATTATGTCATAAACCTTTGAATATCTTCAAACAAGTAGTATAAAATTGCCATTTTCTGAAAATGTTTTGTATTTCAATGTAAATTCACGATCAATTCTCAAAATTCAATTTGAAAATTTAATTCGTGGAAGTCGGCTAAAGATGTTTTTTTTTTTTGGGGGGGGGGGTGTGTGGATACTCTTATCAGAAGGTAAAATCCTGTTGACATTTTATAAATGTATATTCGAAGCACGTACTCAAAGCATAAAATTGTGTTCATCAAAAAATAATTTTATCGATTTTCAAATTATATTTTTCTAAAAAAAAATGTATAATTCTTCAAGTTGTGCTCGCTTTTAAAAATCATTTTTTGCTTTAAAATTAGAAGTTTGGTTCAAGTAAGGGACCATGAAAAGATTTTATAGAGAAATGATTCTTAACGTAGTATACGAGAAAATTTTTCAAGACGTGAGACTTTTTTATGAAAATATTTTGAAGTGATGAAAAAAAAATGTAAGCTATAAATTCGCTGGAAAAGTTTATAGAGGCATGTGGCATTCTTTTGAACATATTTTAAAGTAATTTTTTCAGGAACTTGAAATCAAGGCCGGACTGAACAAGAAACAAAGTCGGCAGCTTACTCTTCCTCTCCCCTGCCCCCCATCCACAATTGAATTTTAAGTTGAGAGGTTCGTGTTAGAAGTTCAGAAAAAGTGGGGATTTTCCTTTAGAAAACTTGTATTTTGGGTCGGAAAAAATCATGGAAGAAAGCGATCGGAATCGGAAATTTGCTTTTTTACCCTTCTCACCTCTAAATTGATAGAAAAACGAGAGCTTTGGGATTCTATGGGGCCTCAAGTTTTACAATTTAGCAAACAAAAGTTATCCGAAAAACTAACCTACGTTTCGGTTGCTGCCAAAAAATCTAGGCAATTACATGAGTTTTTTTTCTGGATTCCAGAAAGAGCGGCGTCCTTGAAGAAATTTAAATCTCATTTTTCAAAAAAAAAAAGGAAAAAACGTTATCATGATTCAATTTTGAATTTTTACTCATTTTATGGATTTTCAGGATTGAAAATCGATAATAATTGTTTCAAAAAAATGAAAATAACTTTTTTGTTGAAAATGTTATGGGTATTTGGATCCAATCTATCGACCAGCTCATTCCAACCAATTTTGCCAAAAATAGGATTTCGACGGTGTAAGTTTAAATTTTTTTAATTTCTTTATTTTTTTTCAAAATTGTATTAAATTTCAAACTTTTTTCAACTGTAACATTTTTTAAATTTGAATTTACTAAAAAAATTTCAGCTTCGATTTTTTCAATTTCGTAGGTATTTTTATCATTTTTTAAAATTTCTTTCAATTACTTTTTAGTTAAGAGAAATTATTTGCAAAACTGTTCTAATTTTTTAAACAATTTAATGTTGGAAAAATTTTTAAGAAATTTTCTATCAGGAGACTTTTAAAGTTGAAAAAAAATTGAGGAAAAATTTTAAAGTTGATTTTTTTCAACTGTAAAATTTTTTAAATTTATCTTTTCAAAAAACTTTGAACTTTGATTCTTTTATCTTTTCAACTTCATCTTTTTAAAATTTCTTCTAAACTCAGTAATTAAAAATTTTATTTAAAAGTATAAAATTTAAAAAATTTTAATCAAAATTGAAAAATTTCTAAGAAAGTTCAAATTTGAAAAAAAATTACGATTGTAAAAATCATAAAATTGGATACAATTTTGAAAAAATAAATAGAATATTAAAAAAATCAAGAAAATTATAACTTAGAACAAATCTGAACTCGAATCGTCAAAATCCCATTTGACCGTTTGAACCGGCTGAGGGCTGATCAATGATCCTTCTGTATCCGGATTTCGAGATGAAAATGAACCCCGTTTAAAAATTACCCCCCAAAGACCCGAATTCGCACATATACAAAAACGCCAACCCCATAACTCTTGATTTCTGCGAAAGAAAATTCAGCCCAACATTTCACCCTGATAGATGATTTTCTCAAATGAAAAAACCGAAAACAGCGGCAGACGGAGAAAGAGAGAAAGCTCGCGAAAGCAGAAAGAGTAAGTGAGAGAAGGGTAGATCGACCTCGACTACGGCGTTATTATTCAAAGCGCGGCGCGTCTTTCGGTATATGCGAATTAACTCGCTTATTAATTTAGGTGCGCCGTATACTACGTACGTAGAAGCTCAAACGAAGCCATTATTTGCCGCCGAAGGCGCCAAAACGTGTGATATTTTTCCACGTTTATACCGCTAATTTCATCGTTGCGCAGTTATATTATCTGCTGGTAAATATTCGCGCGCGGCTCTGTATCGAGAGAGTCTTACACCGGCGTCAGCTCGAAAGAGAGGTTACATCGGAGTTCGCGAAAATTGCAGAGATACTACGTAATACATTCGCGAACATCAGAATTCATAGATAAAGCCCGCCGGAGAGCGGAGGCAGCAGGAAGGAGGGAATCGGCAACGCGACGTCGCGTATTTTGTATATGTAACTAACATAAATCCGAAAAAGCAATTAAAATGTTTAATAAGGAAATAATTCCGTCTTCCGAATAAGATAACATACGTTGTGTAAGGGACGATGATGAAGGTGAAGGGGGGGGGGCAAGGACGAGGGTAAATTTCGTATGATAAGTTTTTGGAAAACGGTGCTCGCGATTAAAAATACATAGCGCGAATTACAAAGGCGATAGTAATAAAACTTGAGTTATGAGTTTCGGGCACGTGCTGCCTTCCAAGTTATATTTCAAAATCAGAACGTATAACGATAGAAAAAAGCTTTCCGATTACCTTCAATTTGCACTACGGTTCATTTTTCGAAATATTCTATTCCGTTCTCAAATCACGTTTTAACTTATCTACATCGTTAGAAGAGGGTAACCCCAAAGAAGACCCGTGTTACCATCGTATCTACCTCTACAAGCGTATGTAGTATTTTCTAACCGCGTTACGTGTGTGGAGACTGAGAGCTACGTTTACACATAGCTTTTAAAAGCTTGGCACTCGTATCGTCGGTATTTTGCACCCTGGTGGGGTGTTTTCCATCAAAATACACCTTTTGGGTGAATTTTGAGTGATGATAATTTAGCAATCATTGGAGATCTGGAACGTGCTTGTGCCATTAATGAAGAAATAGGGCTAATTGTACAAATAGCAGGAGTCGATTTAGTGGGGTAGTCTACAAAAGTTTTACCTGGATTCTTATTTTGTAGCTGGTGATGAAAGTTTACATCTTTTCTTGTTCGATATTATGTATTAAGTACAGGAATAAAAGTAGAAGTGCATGGCTGATTGAAAGGGGCGAAAAATCGAAAAAATGTTGACTGAATTGGAATTTAATCTGGTATTGTGACTCCAAAAAGATAGGTATAGTAAAATTTTGAGCCAAAAGAAAAATAAATTGAAATTAAACCAGAAAAGAGCCCTATATCCAAAATTTCAGGTGCTAAAGTTCATTATGTGACCTGTCACAAGAAAGGCGAGTTTAAATCCAAAAAATGAAAATCAAGATTTTGATGGATTTTGATAGTTCTTGACGTGTAGAATCCAGTGTTGATGTCGAAAACGTTCGCAAACGATTCATTTCGCTGGTAATGGAGGGTTCATTTTTAGGGGAAGTAGATAAATTGCCCAAAAATTCAGATTTTTGAGTATGTTGGAGAGCCCCTCCAACATACTCGTTGATTCCCGAAGAAATATTTGTGTAAAAACACAAAGGGGGATTGATTCCCATTTTTTTAAAAAGATGTGCGAATTGATTCCCATTTCTTTGGCAGGGTATGTATGAATTTATTTCGACTCAGGAGAGCACGCACAAAACGTTTCTACGACTTAAAATTAGGTTCAGCAAATGTTGGTTTGTTTCAAAATGTGGATTTGGGACCTACAGAGCAGATTTCACTCCAGTTCTCAAGAATTGAAATGAAAAATTTTCCCATTTGGGTACGCTTATGCTTGGGAATTTTTTAATCGCAGCTTCGGAAATAAAATTTTACGAAAAAAGCAATGGTGTTATTTATTTTGGATTTAAAAAATTATTTCAACACCTTTTTTGTGTTTTTTAAATAAAAAGCTCGAAAACTTCGAAGATCTGTGATTTAGAAACATATGGGAAAATTTTTCATTTCAATTCTTGAGAAATGGAGTGAAACCTGTTCTGTAGGCCCCAAATCCACATTTTGAAACAAACCAACATTTGCTGAACCTAATTTTAAGTCGTAGAAACGTTTTGTGTATATTAATTCGCTCTCCTGAAAAATGCCTTTGTTGAAAGAGGTTGGGAATCAATTCGTATATACCCCTGAAAAAAGAGGGGAATCAAATCGTATATACCACTAAAAAAAAAGGGGGAATCAATTCGTATATACCCCTGAAAAAAAAGGGGGAATAAATTCGTACATACCACTGAAAAAAAGTGAGAATCAATTCGGACATTTCAAAAAAAAAAAAAAAAATGGGAATCAATTGGAACCATTTTCAAAGCTGGGAATCAACTCACCAACTCCCGTTGGAGAGTATGTCACGTAATGTCTATGTGCTAATTTTCAGTTCAATTTGGTCATCTTTGTATGAGTTATTGCACAAAAAAAATCCACCCAAAGACCAATTACAACACTTTATTTTTTCAGACGATTCTTCCACTAAGACTGATGGAGAAAAAACGCTCCTCTCCCTTATTCTGACGCTACAACTCTGTCTCGTTATTTATCAACGTAACTGCTCAACTATTTCTTGAATGACTTGACCATAGCTTTGAATCGTCGTGCAGGTTTTGACCATAAGGACGGAGTAAGAAAAAAGAAAGTGTTTGATTTTGCGAATATTTTTAGGATTATAAGTTCATCATTTACTGAATTTTAACCTTCTCTCACTCCTGAAAGTGGAGCTATTAGTCAGGTCTCAATTGAACATCCGGGTGGGATTCTCGTTAAAATTGATTTTATTATTGATTCTTGTTTTAGACACTAAAACAAATAAATTTAGCTTAGATGCCTATTTTTCCTTCTCCCTTTTTTCCCAGGGTCCATCCCACAACATTTCAAACCACAACATTTCAAACGCGTGTACCACCCAATCTATGGGTCGTAATGAAAAAATTTTCAAACAAAAGTTGTTCCTCAGCACCTAATGTACATTTTCATTACTCATCAAAATCAATTTTGGAGCAACTCCTGCCCCCTCCCCCCCAAATTTGGAAACAAAACATGTTTTTGAGAAAACCTCAAAATCATATTTTCTTCATTTTAAATGAATAGTTTCGGAGATACGACAAAATTTGCAATTACAAAAAGTATTCAGAATTGAATTTCCGTTCCAATGAGCTCTATCACGACCATTTCCACCAACTTTTCCCAACAGAGTGGACCTCTCCCCCTTCCTCGTTTTCGCAAAAGTTGGACCCACGAGCAAAATTTGCTCCAAAATGAATCCCGATAATCAATGAAATTATGCATTAGATATTGAAGAACAAAAATCGTTCAATTTTTTTTCGTGGGTCCAACTTTTGAGATAACGGGGAGGGGGAGAGATCCACCCTGTCAGGAAAATTTGGTGAAAATGGTCGTGATAAAGCGTATTGGAAAGGAAATTCAATTCTGAATACTTTTTGTGGTTACAAATTTTGCCGTATCTCTGAAACTTTTCACTTAAAATGAAAAAAACGTGATTTTGAAGTTTTCTGAAAACTGTTTCATTTTCAAATTTGGAGGGCAGGAGTTGCTCCAAAATGTATTTTTATGGGAAATGAAAATGTACGGAACGTGTTGAGGAACAACTTTTGTTTGAAAATTTTTTCATTACGACCCATAGATTGGGTGGTACACGCGGTTGTAATGTTGTAGGTGGACCCTGGGAAAAAGGGAGGGGGAAAAATAGGCATCTAAGCTAAATTTATTTGTTTTAGGACCGTATTCATAAACGATACTTAACCAAGTGATACTTGAGTAATGAATTTAAAATCAAAAAATTGTTATTCAAAATAACTCAAAAATTGATTTTTAATTCATTACTTAAGTATCACTTGGTTAAGTATCGTTTATGAATACGGCCTTTAGTGTCTAAAACAAGAATTAATCATAAAATCAATTTTAACAAGAATCCCGCGCGGAAGCCTTTTTTTGTTCAATTGAGACCTGACTATATTGGTCCTCAGAAGAGGATCATTCAGAAAAAAAGTCTACTGCATTTTCCACCCCTTCCTCCAATGCGATGTAGAAATGAAAATTTGCAACCCAAAATGTCAAATTTTTCTATTCCCATTGTATTTTAGAAAAAAAATTCAGAAGCTGGAAAATCTAAACTAAAATTCAAGGAAACAAAAATATAACGACTGATTCAGGCAGCAAATTTCATCTTCCATGTACAAATATTTTTCATTAAAATTTTCTTCATAAAAGGCTTCGAAAACATAAAATTGAAATAAACAGTACGTAGTCTGCGAAAAATCAAAGGCAAAATTTGAAATACATAATTATTTCTTTAAAATCGATAGATTGAGTGCAATGGCTGGGAGAGTAGGGTGGCACAAAAACAGCTTTTTCGAAAGTAACTGTACTTTTGAAACTTATCATGTAGCTCCGTTTTCCGAATTCGCAGAGGTTAACATTTTGTATAGGTGAGTTTCAAATTAAAAAACATCACACGTGAAAAATGTTTCCAAAATCGAACACTTTCGAGTTTTTTTCACTCTTAAAGTATTCTATTGACAATACTATAATTGGAAAAGTACCTATTTTGTATTTTCTCTGCATAGAATTTAGAACCCTAAACCAGCAGACCGTAAAACTTCGAAAAACCCCGACTCCGTTGTAAGTTCAACGATCTCGAGAGCTGAATAGAAAAATCTATATCGCCTTTTTCGAAAACTACGAGTATTTTTGTAACTTTGAAAAAAATTATCGCAACTTTCAAGGTTATCTTTAGTTCTTGGTTGGAAAACTTCCTTACACTATTTATAACACCCAAATAACATCTTCACAGATGAGTAAGCGTCTCTCTAAAACATCCTTATGCATATCTTTCCGCTATAGATATATCTACTAAACTTCGTTTCAAAAATTACCACTATATTTTGAGAACGAATAGAAGCTGGATAAAAACACTTCAAGTTAAGCTGTGAATCGAGATCGCTGGCAATTGTTTTCAATTTTACTTTACGTGAAATATTTCGAGATACTTTAGCCAATCAGGGCCACCCTGAACAGGAGGAGGAGCGTAGGGGGGTCAACTTGTGCTCCCTTTGCCAATAGAAGGGAAATTGGATTTTCTAAAAGCCGGATAAATTAATTTTGAGCTGAAAATTTTTCGAAGTGATACCTTTTATGTCTTTTTTTTTGGAGCAGGAGAGGGAATTTCATTTTGACTTGCAAAAAATGTGGGAAAATCATACTTACAATGTAGTTATCCCAACACGTAGCAAAATTTCGATTCGTAACAAAAATATAAATCGAAATCATAAAAGAATCCCAAATCACCTCATTGCCCTAAAAAATACAAATTTGATCAAATCGATGAAAAAAACTGAAATGTGGTATATAAAAAATTTTCGACTTTGTGAATCAATTGGAAGCGGTTTCAAAACATTTTGGAGCCTCCAGAAAGTTTTGGAATTTTCCAGCACTGGAGAAAACCTCATAAAAATGGTATATATGAACTTGAACACCTATAATTGCTGATTGAAAATTGTGCTTTAATCAATCAAACAGGTCAACAATAGGAGTAATCCACGATATAGGTGCTTATATAAGTTCATACGGACCATTACACAATTTTCTGGAGGCTCCCAAAACGTCTCAAAACCACTTCCAATCGACTTGGAAGGTCGAAAATGGAGTACATACCAAATTTCAGTTTTTTTCGTTGATTTGATCAAATTTTTTTACTTCTCACAGGGTGATGAAATAATTTCGAAATTTCAGAAATTCGCCAAAATTCAAGAAATCTGACCTGTCATAAAAAAACGGGCTAGATCCAAAAGGTGATTTTTGCAGGAGAGCAGTTTTAAGTTTCAAAAGGTGTTAACCAACCAATGATATGAAAGTGGCTGATTTTTGGGACATGTTTAGAAGGTAGGAAGACAAGTTGAATCAGAATATATTTTCTTCCCTCCCCTCCTTCTTGTACCAGATAGTCATAGGCGGAGATGGGGAGTAACTTTTGGGGGGCTTGAGCCCTAGTTAAAAAAGGAAGAAATGTTCATTTTCGACCCTCCAAAAATTTTTCTACCCTTACCATTACGAGATTTTTACTTCACCTTTTTTCAATAACAAGAATCGATGGAAGGAAAGAGGGTTCATAACTATCATTTTGCGAATCAACTGTATAAATTCATTGATCCCAAGTGAAGCGAGGGCAAAATTTTTTGAAAAAAAAGAACCCAAAAGTTGAATTTCTTCAGTTTTTAAAATCAAATTTTAGTATTGAAATTCAGGCGAAATTCTCAACCCTTATTCACTTTTAATCTTCATATAAGTTTTTTTTTTACAAAATGTCGTATTTTTGTGCTATACTTATGATGAAAGTTTGTGCTTTCTTGTGCAAGTTCACAGAAAAATGTTTCAACCTGTTGAGAAATTTTCTCAAAAAGTCGACATTTCGTTGAAAATTGGCACATTTTTGAAAATCTGCCAATTTACAACAAAATTTAGCGACTTTTCGAAAAAAATTTCTTAAAAAGTCGACAAATTTTCCTATTTTCAACGAAAATTTTATTTTTTTTAGAAAATTTGTCGACACGATGAACAAAATACCCATAAAATACCCCATCTTGTTTCATGCTGAAATCTATCCACGAATAATTTTGAAAAGATCTCCCGGAAAACCTCCTGGATTGTTTTCCCAAAATTTCTGAGAGGAAATTTCTACCGCATTTTTTTGAGAAAATTCACCTTTTTTTGAAAAATGAGTTGATTTTTCCGCCTGAAAACTCTCTCCCTTCTACGTCTCTCGTAAGCTCTGTAAAATTGATTCCCTATTTGTACAAAATGTTTACAATGAGCGGTATGAAAGAAAAATAAAAGTGCAATTAAAATGATAGAAAAATCAACCTCAAAAATAAAAATAACAAATTATATTGTTTACCCTAACCTCCTCGATTTTTCTCCTCCCATCGTCATACTTCGATATTTATTCAGCGTTTTCAAAAAGTTGAAAAAAAAGGTAAAAATCGGAACAATATATCTTTCATAAACTATTTTGACCGTGCCATTCATAAAAACATTTTGTTCTAATTTTCATTGATTATGTGAAAAATTTTGAAAACGTTGAAAATAGAAAAGCAATGGTAAAAATTGAAACAGGGAGGGGATGTAAAAAAATCATTTTCTATTTTAAGGACGAGATACGACGTTCAGGCTCCTGTTGCCTCTGCTCTCAATTTTCCAAAAAACAAAACAAAAATATAAATTTTTTAGTCAAATTGTCACGATTTTTAACTATAAATGCGAAATAGAGGTGGTCTAAAAAAAGCATCGAATCTGGGTGTTAATTGATCTAGAAGATACGGAAAACCAAGACGCATTGTTGACCTGCTGTTGGAAAATTTTAGAAATTTTTGGGTCCTTTTCAGATGAAAAAAAATTTAGGAGTTCGATAAAATGACCTTTGGAGCCTTTAGCTTCAACCTCGTTTGAGGTAGGAGGTAAAATTTTTTTTTTATTTGCAGATCCAATTATCAACTTTGTCATTTAATACAAGTATGGTAATTTTGAAGCGTATCAAGTATGTTTTCTAAACAAGCCTTTTAAAAAATTGACGAAATTTTGTAAATAAAGAAAGAAAGCAGGACCTAACGCTTGATTTTTAATAAAAAGTTTCAAAATTTCCGGAACGCGAAAATTGCTTTGTAAAAAAAGTAATAAGGCCGAACGAATAATGAAAACCCATTCACGACATAGCTGAAGCTCCATTCCCTTAAAAATAATATGAACGAATCTTTGAAAAATTTTGGACTTTTTTCGATTTTTGTACTTGTTAAAAATAATCTCAAAACCCGGAATTTCGAAAATTTTAAAAATTTAAATATTTAAAACCTAACAGTTGCATATGATGGAGTTTTGGATAAGGATAAAAAATCATTGCATGCAAATTTTGCCTAGTCAAAAATTTAAAGGGGTAAAAATTTACAAAAAATCAAATTTTCGTGAAATTGGCAACACTGTCTCCCCCACTCAACGCTTTTCAGATATTTTGAGTACAGCGTTGACGTTGTCCCTTGCCGACCTACACGTAGGCAACCCTTCGTTCAGATCAACGCAAGGCAATGTGGAGCGATTTCTCTCTGAATTACGAAAAAAAACGTGGCGTTCCGGAACTTTTGGTTCACCCTGTAGTTGGATTTCTACGAGGAAAAATTTCTTGAAAATTTGTGAGATCTTTTTCAACAATTTTCTTTGAGAAATTCGGTAAAAATCGTTACTTTTTAAAAAAATATATAATTTGTGGATACACATTTGAAATATTCATCTAAAAAACATGGAAAAATAGATTAATCAAGATTTAGTATCATTAGTAGCACCTCCGCACATCTCAAATTTCAATCACAGATTCTCGCTATAATTAACCCCGATCAAACGAAGCTGAAAATTAAACCCCCGAAAAGTACCATTAGGTAGACGCTGTTGCAAAAATCTCAATTTTCATCAACGCGCGATGGAAGAAAAAGAGGCGTTACTTAGCGATAAAATTTCTCAAAAGGAACCCCTCGACTATTATATTTCTTATCCGAGCGATAAATTCGGCTAATTTGCAAAATTCGCACTCGCTACTTATTAGTTATATCTAACGCAAACAGTGTTGGGAAAAGCTTGGTTTATAAATTTCGTAAATTTTAATAATATACGACGATGAAGAGGCGACGACGGACGCGTTGAAAGGGCACCCGCGCGTATTTTTTCTTTCGTTTGCACCCGGAGATGAATTGCCTTGTGTACTATCACGTTTCACGCGCAGCTTTATTTAAACCCTTGTAATTTAAATTTTTTCAGTTCAATTTACTCACTTGTTAATTTATTACACGCCGCGAGCCAAGCCGGCTTGAAGTGTGAATGTGTAGCACTCGTAACTGTGTTAATTTAATTTCAAATGTTCTGATAAGGTCAGACTCGGTATAATTTTTAATTACCGAGTGTATAATGTACTTGTACATGTACTTACCGATTTGTAGAAATTGGTGTTAAAAACATTGTCATGTTTGAGGGGTAAATGGAAGGATTACAAATTGACGAGGGTTTAATTCAATGCTCGTGTGTATTGTGTACATATTTACCTACTCGAAGATATGTTCAAGTTTGAGATTAAGGTGTTGCGTTGATTAAAAATTTACTCGGTAATAGAATATCTACTCTTTGGGTTGTGTTTGTGATTGCATTGAGGTACACGTAGTCTTGTTATCAATTGTGGTACTTGCAGGCTTGTAATTAGAGCTGGTAAATTGGATACTGTCGAAAGTTCTAGTTTTCACAAGAGTTGAGGGATGATGTTTATCGAAGTACTTACACAATTACACTCGTAACTTGGTTCGGTTAACGATTTGTTTGGAACAAATTATCTAGTTTTTAGAAGACAGAAGCAAGAAGGTGGGGAAAACAGAGATGTATACTAGTAATTTAAATTATATATAGTTCTTTGAAAGATTAAATTGGAAGCTATGCAATTTTTCCTGATATTCTAAAGATGATCGTTGGCGTATCAGAATTCTCATTTCCAAATTTTGAGAAAGCCAAGGTCGTATTTGAATTTTTGAAAATTGGAAGTTTGTTGCAGGCAAAAATGCAAAATATTGGAAATCTGGTACTTTTGGGAAAGAGGCGTGGAAAAATAAGATCTCTCTTTTCAGGGAAAAATTGAAATTGGCTCACAGAGGAGGGACAAAAAAATAAACTTTTCCCTAATTAGAAGTACAATTTTTCAATTTTTTCAAGTCGAATTGAAAAATTTCCTCAAGTCATCACTTTTCAAAATTTTCTTACTCGAACCCAATCCTGCTGAATACAAATGTTATTTCTCTATGGATGGGGGGGAGGTTCTCTACCCTCATGAACCTATGAACCTTAAATGGCGTGTATGGACTGAGTCCTGGTAACGGGAGGGGGAGAGGGAGGAAGAGGGAGAGGAGGTAATAGAAGCACTTTACTTTCCTCCGATGGTTAAATTTCATTTCCAATTGAAAACATTTCGTTCAAAATACCCTTTTTTTACTAGAAAATACAAAAAATTTTGCATTTCAATAAGGGAGGTATCCCAACTGACATGTAAAATTTTGGACCGAAACAAAAATAAATCAGAAGTACATATATCGTATAAGAGCCTCATTTCAAAAATTTCAGATGCTGTAGTTGATTTTTTGAATTTTGACGAATTTTTGAAATTTCTAAATGATCCTATCGCCAAGTAAAATAAGATGAACATTTGATATAATCGACGAAATAAGCTGAAATTTTGTATATACCCTATTTTCGACCTCTAAAATCGATTAAAAGTGGTTTAGAGACATTTCGGAGCTATCAGAAAATTTTGGAATTCCCAGCATTGGAGAAAATTTTATGAAAATAGTGCATATGAACTTTAGAACATGAAAACTCAGATTAACTAATACCTATATTTTTATGAGCTTTTCACCAGTGCTAGAAAATTCCAAAATTTTCTAGAGGCTTCAAAACGTATTGAAACCACTCTTAATCGATTCAGAAGGTCGAAAATAGTGTTTATACCAAATTTCAGCTTTTTTCGTTGATCACATCAAACTTTCGTACTTTCAGGGCAACAGAGTAATTTTGAGATTTTGAAAATGGGAATCTTTTATGATGTACTTTTGATTTATTTTTGTTTCGGCTCAAAATTTTCCTACCGGTTGGGATACTTTTCTTATGAGTAGAAAAAATTGGGAAAATTGTGTTTTCATTTGAACAAATGAGCGGAAAAATTCTGCAATTCTGTAGAAATTTAATTTTTTTCGAGTTTTAGTCCCCTTAATTCCATTTTCAGATTTTTCGGATCTACCTTATACATAAGCGCACTCAGGGGAGGGGGCTCAGGCACTCTCTAAATTTGAATCAGTTGAATTTGCAGAAATTCTGTTTTTTTTTTTAAATCAGTGAAATAATTTTCATTGAAAATTGGTGATTTTTCACTAATTTTTCGGTCAAAAATTACTAATTTCTTAGTCAATGCCCCATTTATCAGAAAAAAATCAGAAAATCTCGTCATTTTTCAATTATTTATCTGCCTACTGAAAATACCCTAACTACTCCAGCCCCACTGAAATAACATGTTACTTCATTTTTTCAACAATTTTTGATCCCCCCCCCCATTTTTTATAGAAATCTGAGCCTCTCCCTTACACAATTTCTGGATATCCGCTTATGGCCCTATACATGAACCGAAAAATGAATATTCAAAGTTAAAAATGTTCAAACTCGAAAAAGTGATCAATTTAAACCTTTTTATTATGGTTTTTCTCAACAGAAAATATCGATAAAAATATTCAACTTTCTCAAATGAAAGATAACATGGCATCGAGTCAAGAAGGTTCGTACCGAATACAAAAAGTAGGCAAATACGAACAGAAATCCATTTTCTATACTATGCCTAGATAATAGAATATTGAAATTTATACCTTCATATGGGACAATTTTTTTGGGGGTATTTTATCAATTCTTCTCGGTTCCGGTACAATTTTTAATGGCAAAATTTCCGACTCGAATAAATCCATTTTTTAAAAACAAAAGTGCGGTTTGGTAATTATTTTAGGTAGAGGAAGGTATTTCTTGCTGTTGGATTTTGGTGTGCCCCAATCGAAGCTTGTTCAATGCGAGTAAAAAAAAATTGGAAAAAAATTGCAAAGTCAATGAAAGAAAATTGAAATCAGAACTGTAAATTACTTCGGTTCCACTTTTGATTTTCGAGGATTCAGTTTTGTATTTTTTAGTTTCAATTTTTTCGAATTTTCAATTGTTCCTATCAGTTCTTCATTACTGGAAAATTGAATAGCATTCATTCGTGATGAATTTTGCCAATTTTGCCCCTCAAACATGCTCAGTTCGACTGATTCATTCCAAACTTAATATTATTGGTGTAACGTGAGCTTTTGAAAATTCACTTTAAAAAATTTACCAAATAAATTCAAGACATCATCAAAATCAACCGAGGAGCGTTTTTCCAAACTGAACTAACTTCAAAAACTGTGTACAAAAAAAGGGCCTTAGGTGCAATTTTTTCTCAAAAAAATTAAAAAATTCATGAAAGGCGACTTGAATATAAATTTCTCAATTTTTTTCATGAAAAAAATCACACCTAAGGCCCTTTCCTCGTGTATGGTTTTTGAAATTGGCTCAGTTTGGAAAAAGGGTCCTCAACTCGTGACTTCGACTGTGGAAAATGCCCTCGGTTGCTGAAAACCAAACTAAACCTCGCGAGAACTTTGACGCGTAAAATATTCGTTCAAGGTCTTAACCTAAGTCACCTATAAGAACCGCCTGCGAACAAGGTATAACAAATTAACCGCGGAAAATGCTTTATTTTACTTAATCTTCAAACAACTCGAGCGTGTCGCGTTTCTGGCAACTCGAACTCAACTACACGGAAAATCTTATGTCAACACATAACCACCAGTCAATCCCAACGTTACGCCGATACCTCGGAAAATTATTCTATACGGCGAGAAATTCGCTCACTTATATCTAAACAAACAAGCAAAGATCATTGCTCAGTCACACTTAGAATAACCGCAGCTGTCAACTAGTTGCTGAATCGGCCACAAAGGGATTTCGTTTCACAGATACAACATCAAATAAGCTTACGCACGTTAATTCTACGCAACCTTAAGTACACATACCTTATCCTCCTACGTTCCAACGATGTAGTGACAAGTTTAAAAAATTAAATTCGCCGAAAATTTTCCCTTTCGCGCAGTTACAGTTTTAAACAGCCGGCGACTTGGGGAAAAAATTACTCGGCTTAGGTAGCTCGTATTTGGTATCAGTATCACGTAATCTGCTGGTAAAAAGGAAGGAAAAAAAGATAACATTCCCTTTTTATATTAATTTTCACGTATAACAAAACATATTTACATCGGTGTTGTAGCCTCCTGTGCTGTACCAGGAACCAGTCTCGAGAAGGAAAAAAAGAAGGAAAATAAGGGAAAGAGGGAATAAGAAAAAAAAATACCCACCATACGTATATAAGGATAAAACATACTAATAAAAAGCTCTAATACCAGATAACAGATGATAAAGTAGATTTTTTCTAGTAATTTAATTTTAATATTTTTCAAGAAAGTGATAAACTATCCCGAGAAGCCGGAGCGCGTCTTTTATAGAAATATTTTTAAAAAGCCAAAAAAATTTGATTTATCACCGAAAGTTTTACAAAAATGTAATTTATTTATTTCCGTTGAATATGAAATAATATTAAAGGTAGCATTTTTTTTGCCTTTCTCGTCCGTACAGCCGGGTACCAAGTTGGAAGCTTTGCCCCCTGCCTCGGGCGTCCGACCTCGTTTCGTGGAAAAAACCATGTTGATTTCGGTTCTTTTGAAAACCTTGCGACGTCGCTCGCGAACGAGGAATTTTTTACTTAATTGTTTCGTTTGGTTTTTGTCGCGAAGTAAGAGAGAATTCGCGTCGGAGTGATGCGATGTGTTTTATTTTCGACGTCGCGTCGCGTCGTGACTTCGTAACCAGCGAAGTGTTTTCAAGTAGTTATCATATCTTTCAAAATACTCGTATGGTTTTTACCCTGAAAGGTGAAAAAAACAGATGTGAGGGAAGTACGTAATGTATCTTCGGTAATGATTTTTAAACGCTATATTCAGACTAGCTCCTAAATAGTTTTGCCACAGATGGGATTTCGACGAGTTACCCGAGTCCAAATTTATTCTAAGTTTAAATTTTTTCAGGTCTAAATTTTTTTCAATTTTTATAATAAAAATTTTTTTAAAACTGTGTCCTATTTTAAAATTTTTCCGTCATTGGGATGGATTTTCATCCCAAAAAATTCATCCCACAATTTGTCCGATCATTTTTGGGCTGCAATTAATTTGGGATGAATTTTAATCGCAGGTATTTTTTTGTTTTTTTATGCCAGAAATGATCATTGGGATAGATTTTCATCCCAAAAAATTCATCCCACGATTTGTCCGATCATTTTTGGGCTGCAATTAATTTGGGATGAATTTTAATCGCAGGTATTTTTTTGTTTTTTTATGCCAGAAATGATCATTGGGATAGATTTTCATCCCAAAAAATTCATCCCACGATTTGTCCGATCATTTTTGGGCTGCGGTTAATTTGGGATGAATTTTAATCGCAGACTAATTGCAGGTATTTTTATGGTATATGAGGCCGGAATGATCATTGGGATGGATTTCTATCTCAAAAAAATCATCCCATGATTTTTTTCGAGCATTTTTGCGCTGCGATTAATTTGGGGTGAATTTTAATCGCAGTCTAATCGCACGTAATTTTCTGGTTTTTTAAGCTCTAAATGATTACTGGGATGGAATTCCATCCCATAAAATTCATCCCACGATTTGTCCGATCATTGGCCCGAACGAAACGAGGGCGAAAATTTTAGAAAACCTCAAGTTCAAGGCGAAATAAAACAATATTTTAGAATAAAAAACTTGAATAAAAAATTGACCACTATTACTATGAAATTATTGAGGGAGAAGTATGATAAGGCCGAGCGCAGCGAGGCCAAAGCTTTTAAACAATTTTATTTTCAAACATCGAAATTTGAGTTTTGAGGGGAAAAATATGTATGTAATAAAATTAGGTGAATATTGGAATAATTTTGAAGAAAAATACGAAAAAAATCACTTTTGTATGAAGTGGATAAAATACATATTCGTACATACAATAAGGCCGAGCGCAGCAAGGCCAAAGTTTTTGAAAATTTTAGAATTGGGAGGTATAATTTCAGAGTTGGACTGTAATTTCTGAAGAAGCGATGTTTACTCCAAAAATTTTATTGTTGTTGGTCAAATTTGCCAACTTTTCTCATTTTGAGACGAATTTGCCAATTTTTTCCATACTAGCATTTCTGGGGGGGGGGGGGCGAGTCACCCTCAAGACCTCCCCCCCCCCATTCGCTACGCCCCTGCATCTAAGTTATACTCGAAGATGTTACTTAAAAAATAAACATAATCTTTTTTGCATTTTTCTAAAAAATAAATATTTATCTACTTTTTTTTGCATTTTTTATGAAATGAATACCTAATTACCTACCTACCCTTTTTTGTGTGTTTTTTTTTAGAAAATAAATACCTACACGTTTTTCTTTTTTGGAATGTACTTATATATTATATATTTACCTACTACAAAAAAAATAGAACAGAAATAAAAACCTTTCAATGAAAGCAATGTTTTTTTTAAAAAAAATGAAAATTCACCTGATTACTAGTGCATATTTTTACGTTCCCAAGAAAATTTTATTGATTTTTTTAGAGAGGGTCCAGTCTATCGATTGGGGAGGGGGGTCTATTATATTGATTTAGGGGGGGGGGTCGTTGCTGAAAAAAATGAAAATTTACCTGTTTACTAGTACATGTTTTTACGATTCCAAGAAAATTTTTGCCATTATTGAGTTAAAAATGAGCGAAATTAGCGTCAAATTGATGAACTTTTGAGAGGGGGGTCCGTCCATTGATAGGAGGGGGGTCGTCTATTGATAGGGGGTTCTGTAATTATAGGGGGGTTTGTTTTTAATTATTCTCTAATATTTATTGTTAATTTATTTTTTTCTCTTTAAAATTTAAATTTGTAATTTTTTTTTGCATTTTTTTTATTTTTTTATTTTTTTTTTGGCCCCCCCCAAAATTTTCAACGACGAGTTGCTCGTCAAGAATACCCCTTCGCAGCACCCCTGCGATTTTCACAAATCCAACGAAGTGTTCCCTTTTGCTGCGAAACCTCACGTATCCGAAAAATTAAGAGCTACTTATTTCAAATTCCAAAAATTCTTTCCACTTATCAACAGAATTTCCAAACTAAAGATTCAAATGTCTCTACTATGTAGTTTACTGCACAATCCTTACACGAACATTTGCTACGTAGCTCCCATTTGATATGGTGCTTCAACAACCAACAAAAGAAGCTTGAAATTTTCCAAAATAAATTCTGCTGAATCGCCATAATTGCATCATAGTTTTTCCGTAACCAGAATATCAGAAAAGAACCGGATCTAGAAATCGTCGACAATCATCTGAATGAATATAAGGTTGTGAAGGAACGTCTAAGCCAAGCGCTGAACTAAAATAAAACACGCTCACTTAATTTTTTACAACTTTATATGAAGACCCGAATTCCAAAGCGGGCTTAGTCCATGCAAGTGTATATGAGAAAAGGGACTTAGGTGTAATCTATTTTTCAGTACATTTAAGTCCTTTTTCTCATATACTGTCGTATGGACTAAGCCCGTTTTGGAATGCGGATCTTCATATAATATTTTTTTAATTCCTATTCGAAATTTTTTTCCAATCATTTTAAAATTTATCCCTTGAATAATATTGTTTAATTTCGAACTTACAAATTTTTTTCACTCAAAACATAATTGGAAAAAGTTTTTCATTATAAAATTTTAAAAACTTGAAGTCGAAAAAGATAGAAACAAGAAATCAAATTAGAATTTTTTTTTGAGAAAATCGAATTAAAAAAGAATTATTGTTGAAAAAAGTTTAAAATTGGTCAAGTACAATTTTGAAATCTATTGAACTTGGAAATCAGAATAAATTTGAACTTGCATTGTTAAAATCCTATTTGCTACAAAAATTATTAGGAGCTAGTCTTATTCAATTTGGCTTTTTCACGTTGTGGTAGTTCTCCGTACTTGTTTGGCGACAAAGTGATGTCATTTTTATCGCGCACTTTACGCTTATTATGATGAAATGCGTGTTGAAAGTTGAAACTTGTAAACACCGGAATAGAACTTGTACTATGTATAATTATTTCATCAAAGTCTCTAACTTCACGCTTATTAAACGTCAACGTTGAGTAAAATTAAGTTGAAAATTTCAATAAACTTCGTAACACGGGAGTACTATTTGCATCATGCACCGAGCTTTTTCTATTATTTAATCGAAAACCGAAACTAGGTGCTGGAAAAATTTTGGGACTGTAAAAATCTCCCCCGCGGTACCACTTCATCGGTAAAAATTCCAATTTTAGAGCAGAATCGCGTACCTAAATAAAAATTCCGCTAGAGTTGCCTTATTCGTATATGGAAAGAAAACACATAAAAAGAAAATTATATTTCTATTAAAATTATACCGACGATGTCGAACGCAACTGCGTTCGAGTAACCTTTTTAATATACGTCCTGCCGGAAAAAAAAATTCAGACATCCTTCACTTGTGATATAAAATTTAATAAAAGTAGTTTACTCGTTTTATGAAAATATAAACTCTTCAAAGACATCCGTCTTTCGTGCTCTCCGTATATGAAATGTAGTCTCGATGCTTTCTCATGGTGTCCTATCGAGTATCAAGTTTACCGCTGTAAAGTATACGACGTGGTTGAGAAATTTTAATCGTACTTACAAGTGATTCAGAAGTCACTGGTGTCTGAAGAAATGTGAGTAGAAAATTTAGGTACCTAATTAACGAGTCTGGTAGGAAATTGAGAATAGATGATCTAGAAGGGGAGCTAAAGTGATAATGGCAAGTCCTTGCAGAAATTATTGTACACGAAAATTTCATTAAATAAGTTGAACATTTTTCGTTGTTTTTTTTTCCTCATTTTTATAGGTAGCTTTTCTTTTTTCAATCTCTGAATCTTTGGAAATCTTGGCTGCGATGGTCGACTTGGAGACTTTTCGAAAAAGAGGGGAAGATAAGCTCTAAAATTAACTTTACGAGTAAAAACGTAAAAAGCTTTTGAAAAAAATACTTTTTTAGAAGTATAAAAATGAATCGTATTTTGATATAAAATACCAGAAATCTAAAAAAGCTGGTTCGAGGGACCAACTATCAAATGTCCCAAAAATAATATTAACTCCTAAAAATGCACAAATTTTCGTTTCAGGTGTTGGAGCCCATTTTGGGGCATTGGGAGTCATGAGACAGCTTTCAGATCAGTTTTTTTTTTGAATTCCCCGATAATATTTAATATTAAAATCGGTACTTAACGAAAAAAATTTAATGAAAAAGTTTTTTAAGCATTTTTGGAACTATTTTTGGAATACTCTAGAGAACGATCGAGCTTTAAAATCAGTTTTTTTGGATTTTTTAATCAATTTTCCATGACTAGAATTAAGAAAAATTCCAAAATGATTTTTTTCAGCTTTTCCGCCTCTTTTTGAAACCACGTCACAATGTCCCATACATGACAAAAAAATTCGAATTTCAGCTTTGTCCTTTTTTGTCGGAATTTTTTACCTCTTTGCATTCGAGCTAAGATTCTTAATTTTCTCAGTAAAATAACAAATATTTTTTCAAAATTTCGTTAAATCTGTTTTTTGTTTTCTGATAAAAATCCTCCATTTGAATTCTTCAACTGTAAGTCAAGCTATGCCACTTCGAAAGCACATCAAATTTGTTTAGAATAAATGAATATTTTAAGCTAAAATCAACGAAAAAGAATTTTTTTGTAAATTTTTTATCTGAAGTGGACATCTCTTCTAGTACTTACCTACCTTTTAATGTATTTTAAAAAATCTTGGAGAAAATTTTACTAAAGTCTAGCTAAACATCCTGTACAAAGTGTAATTTATTGGAAAATTGACTCAGAATATTGCTTGAAAATGTAGACGATAATTGAACTTATTTTTACCACATTTCGATTTTTGAGTAATCGATCTGCATTTAAAAAAATTTCAAAAAATTTTGTTAACATATTTCCAAACAATTTCGTCAGCTTTTCGATGGTTTTTTGCAATTTTTATCTACATTTGAACACTTTTATGACAATTCTAATAATTTTGATATTATTTTAACAAATTTTATGAATTTTAACGATTTTTTCCAATTTTATCAAATTTATTTCGTAATTTTTTATGCAAATTTAGTTTTTTTCAAAGTTTTTTTTTCATTATAAAGCTTAATTTTGACAATTACTGCAAAAGTTAAGTGATAAAGGCGAAAATTTAAACATTTTTACCTCAAATTTTTTGGCTTGAACGTGTTTTTGAAAAATATTTGAACCGTTCTGATGAAAAATGGAGTAAAAATGCATTAAACAGAGTCACATTTTTTAGTGACTTGTCCCCTATTTTCAACGTTGGTCACTAAAAGTCACTTTTTTTGCCAAAAGGTCACTAAAAGTCACTTTTTTTGACAAAAGGTCACTAAAAGTCACTTTTTTAACAAAAGGTCACTAAAAGTCACTTTTTTTTCCAAAAGGTCACTATTGGTCACTTTTTTCATTCTTAAGACACCTTTTTCGTTCAAACGGCCTACCGCCCTTGCATAAAATTTTAAAAAATACTGATATTTCAAAAAAAAATAAAAGCTCTATCAAATCTTTTTTTACCTACTCATTAGTTCACCAGTCTTGTAGATTGATACTTTGACAAAGATTTATTAATAAAATTTTTTTCAGCACTATCGCAGAGAGAAATGCAGTTTGAGTTATGAAAAAAATAGGGGGGGGGGGTATTTATTTATAAGAAAAAGATTGAAAAATTGGTCACTTTTGCCTCATAAAAAGTCACTAAAGTCACTATTTTCCCCCAAAATCTGTGTTTGATGCCTGAGTAAGGAGAATATTACCTACCATTAACAATTATTCATTTTTCAGTTTTGAAACAGTTTTTCAACGAACATTTACCTCTCTCCTGTAGTAGGCTCCCTTGGGGATGAACCATTCAGTACCTATATTGAATAATTGACCGTTATAAATAAGAAATGCGAAAAAAATATTGGGGAATTTGAAAAAACTAAAAGGACATCATGAAAAAATTAATAGAAATATAAAAAAATTCATCTTACCACGGTTACTCAAAAATAATTATTTTTATTTTGGGATCCATGCACCCCGGTAAGGCCACAGTTCTCTACAATTTTGGTCAAAATTGATTTTAAAAAGTTGAAAACGATGGTGGCCCATCGTTTAATTAGATTTTTTAAATGTTTAGTTCAAATAACAACCTATTTCTGAAATGTAACCCTCTTCCATTTCCTCTAAAAACATCCAAAATTGATAAATAAAAAAAATAGAAAACGGAAGTTTTTGCAAGTTCACAGTTGAAAAATTGAATTAGTTCTTGGCTGCGGCTTGGTCCTTGGCCATTCCCTCAACCGCCTTCTTATTCATCCTAGATTTTTGATAAAAGAATAATTATGGAGCATGTGACACGTCTTTTGGTTTGGTTTTAGGATCCTGAATTCTTTAATTGGGCTCCTGGTATTTTGGCGTGGACCTCTCCAAGAGCCATACAACTTTTTTTTTACGTTTTTCTGATAGTAATTATAAGTGAGAAGAGTTCTGAATATCGTTTTGAAGAAAAAATGTGGAATCAGAACTTTTTCCAGAAAAAAAAGTCAATCCTACGAATTGAAATTTGAATGCAATCGTTGGCAAAAGCCATTCGCCGCCGTACGACGATATTAAATCGTTCGTGCATAATTTACGACATCGAGTTCGTTTCACGATGAAAGAAAAAATTTCAGCAATGTGATATTTTGGGCAAAGAAGGTCGAATAAAAATTGCAAATTTCTATACGATGTATCAGACAAAGTAGCCAATACGTTTCGTGTCAAATAAAGGAGGACGATTCGGCGTACACCAGCGCGTTGTAAAAACTGATATTCGAATCAATTGAACACAAAACATATTATTTATTCCATAACCGGTGAACTGAACCGATAAGCTCGCGTATTCGAATGTATAAGCGAAAAGAGAAAGTAGGCGAAAAAAAGAAAGAACGACTCGCGTTAAAGAAGATATTAAAAGGCTACCGCCCGAATTTCGCGCAGCGCGAGGAAAAAAAAAGCAGACCCGAAAGAAAAATATACCGAAAATAGAGGAGAAAAAAAATAAAGAAAGCGAAAACGGAAAGAAAAAAGTGCGTAAATGGAGAAACGAGGGTTAGACGGAGACGGAGCGAACGAAAAAAGAAACCGATACTTGCGACATTGTAAATCGATGTCGTTTCTTACGAAAATCCGTTGCCAATCCGTTTAAATCTTGTTGAACCACTTGTCACGGTTTCAAATCTCTCACGAGTTTTAAGTTGTTTGGCTACCGGAGAATGTTTGAATTACGATTTGGATGATTGAGGCCGAAGTAAATTCGAAAAATAACACGACGCTGTTATTGAGAAGCTATTTCGATAACGAACTTCGAACCCGGAGAGAAATTGAAAAATTGTCTAGAATTGCGGCAGCGTCGTCGGGGTGGGTGCGTTTAGTACCTATACTCGCGTATGTATTATCTAAGTTATTTTCCCGTACGTATACGCTGCTGTGAGAAATTTTCTCAATATTTTCGTGGTACCTACCTATCGAGTATATGTATGTAGTCTATAATACCGAATTGCCAGCAGAACTGCTGACTGCGTGCGATCGATATAACCGAACGAAAAAAAATTGAATTATTCGACGGAATTGTTATATTCTTTACGTTGTTGAGCTATTCGAATTGAAGCTGAAGTTGGTATAGAGAAATTCGCGTTTCTTTTCCGATATGATAAAAACTCCATATACTTACGTAAATTGAAAATGAGAATTATAAATTAACTTCTGGGTTATATATAAAGCATTTCGTTCGCAGAATCCTCGTATATTTCTTCCTGGTTATTTTGAATTTTTGCCAATTTAAAAGCTGTGCGAAATTTTTAGCAGATTTTTAAATTCATTGTATCGATTATTTAGGTCGTATTTTTGTTTCCTTTTTCTTTTTTTATGGGTCGACTGGAATGTGCGTGTGTTTTTTCCTATTTAATGCGAAAATAGGAATTTTTTTTCTTGAACTGAATGAATAATGCAGGTCAGAGGTGATCGCAAGGTCTTAATGTTTCGATTTTTCATTGTGATGATTTATTTAACTGGAATGTTGAAATACTTATTGTAAAAAAATTATGATTTTCGAGTATGTTTTTCATTGTATAGAAATTTTACAGCTTGGTGAAAATAATTTGTATTTATACCTTATCTCAATTGTTGGCTCTTCAATATATATATTTTTGAAAATTTCCTTTGGCCTGATTATTGCAGAATAATCATTAAAAAGTATATAGAAGTCGTTAATTTTGATTAAAATTGTGAAAAATTTGAAAATCAGGGTTTCTAGGGAGAAGTGGAGAAAGTAAAAATTGCATTCATAGACGCACCCAAAGAGATGTTTCATCAATCATCATGAAGATGTCAAAAAAAGGACATTTTCTTGCTTTTCAAACATCGATTTCTCGAAAAAAATATTACTCGTTTAAGCTGAGAAGTGGTCAAATTTTGTGAAATTCTGCTTTTTTGAATTAGCGAAATAAGTTTCGCTGAAAATCAGCGATTTTTCACTGCGTTTTCAGTTGTTCTCAGCCAATTCTCAATTTGTCAAAAAAACAGTGATTTTTGACTGAAATATCGGTGAAAAATCACTACTTTTCAATGAGACTTATTTCATTTATTTAAAAAGGCAGATTTTTTAAATTGTTTGTTCTAAAAATTCTACAATGTTTCAATTTTTCTTGGCTCAAATTTGTACTTGTATCATTCGCCTATTGAAGATACCCTGACTATGCCACAGACATAAAAAATGTATTACTCAATTTTTTCATTAAATTTTACCCTCTTCTCACCCCCTCCTCTCATTTTTTGAATTTAGTCCCTCCTTTGCATGATATCTGGGTACCTAGCTATGTACCTACGCTTATGATTGTATTCAGTATTCTTCAACCAGCTTGGACTCGATTTCCCTTCTCCAATCGAAAAGCGGCTCGGAAATTTTTTAAAATAATGCTTAAGGCACCATAATACATAATATAATAATTTTTGAAAATAGACACAATATTTTCGAAACATGATGTTAAAAAATATATCTCAATCTCATATCCATTTCCAGAATTCATACCTCGAACTTTTTCCTGTCAATATAGAGCCTCCAGGATAAATAAATTTTCTCCAATTTCCTAAATTATGTTAATTCTTTACTCAAATATCATAAATTGAAAACGTATAAGGAAACCAATTTAGGCAGCTGAACGTTTTACTTTCATGTAGTCGAATAATAATTTTATTGCAAATTTCAGCTGAAGGCCTTCGGAAAGAGGGTTCACGAGTTTTTTTTTTACTTTAGTCAAAAAAAAAGAATTTTCAAAAATTATCGAATTGACACACAATTGAACGAGTTTACTGAAAATACTAGTCATTCCATTATCCATGTATCAACCCCGCCCCTTTCGAAATATGCTCTCTCAATTTGGATCAGTCAAATACGGGTCAAATTCTGCCTATTTCCTTCACTGAAATAAATTCCACCAAAAATGACTGATTTTCAATAAAAATGATTGATTTTTTCTGTCAAATTGGGAAGTGACTAAAAAATCAGTGAAAAGTCACTGGGTTTCAGTGAAATTTATTGACAAAGTACAATTATTAAAGTAGTGCGAAAACAGCGATTTACTAAACTTTGATCGTTCTTACATACAACTGAAGCAACGCAAATGCAAAAAATTTTTTTGTTTATTGTAATTTCGATCTAAACTATTAATTTTTCATGATTAGAACGTGACAAAAAAAGTTCCAAAAAAGTTGTCTAGTGTTATAACACTATTAAAAATACATAACGTAAAACTGAACACCAGAACACGGGGGGGGGGGGGATTTAAATAAGTATCTGAAATGGGGGTGTAAACTAAAGGTTTGTACGTATGTACCTCTGATCATTTGTTAGAGATAGAGAGGTCCGGGGGTAAAGAAATACTCGGCCGAAGATATAACTTGTCCCCAGATTGTTCTATGTCTAAACGGGGGGTTTGGTGGTGACGGCAGTCGAAATATTATATAAGAACTATTACACAATAAAGACGCGGACACCGTATGGCGTGTAAGATAATTTATTCGCGTAATAAATTATATACAGGCCAAGTTCGTACATTCAACTATAAATCGTACATTAAACAAGAATCGAACATTAAACAATAAATCGTACATTAAGGATAATCGGGCAGACTATCATGTTAAGCATGATGCCTGCTTCGCGTCGCGTGCCGACTACCTTGTCATATGGGGTGAGAAATCTAAAGGTCGCGCCTAGCTCGCGGTTATTAGAAGACTAGTTTCCCTTACGATCTCGCGATCGTAAGAGAAACCTGGTAGCTACCTGGGCAGCAGTGTTACCGCCCAGCAGCGTAAGGGAGAAACGGGCCATATTACCCTTCACATATGCCCCTTCAGGCTTATCAAAGCACTTGATGAAGGTAAGCATGAATCTGTGAAGAATAGCATGTCCCATGTGTCCCCTGCCCCATTCAGGCTTAGCTGCATAAGGTGGTTACAAGGCTGCATCTTTTCAATTTGGAGGTTCGAAAATCATGTTTTTGAGTGCTCCAAATGGAGATGATTTTGAGAGGTAGCTACCGTTTTGGAAGTTGAACTAGACGGCTTGTATTTTAAGAAAAGGGAGAATTTTGAAAAAATGTTCCAAATGGCTGTTTCTATATGGAGTATTGTTCTCAAAGTTCTGAGTTTTAAAAGGGTATAAATCGGTACGTTGTGGGTTGGTTAGTTATTTCGGTACGGTCGTGCGAAGCGCGCATCAGTCTTACATTCTATCTACATATGTATTCATTCGTAGCTATATAAATTATCATATTTATATACCGTATGGTAGACGCTAATAACAACATACAAATGTGAGGGCATATGTAAAAGTAAAAAAAAAAAATATAAAGGAAAAGAAAAAGAAAAAGAGAAAAAAAAAATATAGAAAAGTAAAAAAAAATATAAAAGTAAGCATAAGTAATGATAAAAAAGTAAAAAAAAATAATAATATGTATGTATAACAATAATAGTGAAGGAGATGGAAAAGAAAATGATTAATCTGAAATAGTAATCAGTTAATACGAAAAGATTTTGTAGTGTTAATTTAAGTTTTTCTATCTTTTGAAATATTTTCCGGTGGCACAATGGTAATAAAACACAGATTTTACATTCATATGGCGTCGTGGAGAAAGATCATTTACATAAATTCAAATAAAAAAAAAATTTTAACAAGGATGAAATAGAAAATATGAATAATAGAATAAAATAGACGTGTGTAATTGATAAAAAAAAATGCAATATTGGCTGATTCTTCTGATGAAACATATATTATTATTGTTGGCTGGAATCCGAGGAGATTATTTACATTTTTCGGATACAGCGGACCAAATTGTTGCCATGTGGTGGTTTATTTGGCGAGTATATTGACTTGGACGTGATCAATATCGATAGGTACCCATTTGTTTTTGAATTGTTTTATTGAGAGATTGACTTTTTATATGCGTGGTGCGATGTCTTGTACCTTGCGGTGTAACTGCTTAGTCAGTATGTATCGTTTGATGTTATTGGATATCATATGGTGTTGGTGGGTACTGGTGTTGACTGAGTACTCATTAGTTGTCAGAGTACTGATTGTTGCGCCGTATATTGTACTGAGGCAACGAAGTCGATTTTGACGATATTCGGTTGTCATCGGCGCATTTTTGTTTTGTAACATGGATTTTGGTCTTATTTTGGCTAATGGTCAATTTTGGTGGTCGCTACGTATTCCTATAGTTCCCATATGGTTGATTGGTTTAGTTTTCTGTGGTACGGTCGGTAGTCAGGTTCTGTAGTATCGGGTTGATTTTTCTTCATCGTATTGGACTAATTTTAATATAATCTATATTTTATAAAATTAAGTACTGCCCGATTCCTTGAATTATTACTAATTTTATTACTAGTCTAAGCCTATATACATTACCGTATTGCAACGAATTCGAGGTTTTGTGTATTTGAGTCAAATTTTGATCGAAAATTTTCGTTTTGTGATTTTATTCGAAAATGATTTTTGCGTTTTTGTTCTTATACTTACGCTGTTTGTTATACTTACGACGTCGTATAATTAGTCTTTTGCTTCTGGTTTCTTTTTCTGCATTTGTATGGTTTTCTTGTTTTTTAATTCTTGAATTTTGAATTTTTAATGTTCGACCAAAATGGTGTAAAAATATGAACAGCGATTTCTGGAACTCTTCTGGATCTTTTTTCTGGAACTCTTTTGGAGTAGACGCAGTTCTCATTTTATATTTTGTTTCAGGAACTCTTTTAAATTTTGAGAGAATTTTTGTGCAGTCTATCCTTTTAATTTTTATTTATTCTTTATTTTTCACTGTTCATCTTGCTGTAATTTGAGAAAGTATGACTTTTGTCGTGGTATTTTTGAGGTAATTACGTTTCTCATTTGTGATTTTTGGTATTTGAATTCTTTTGAGCATTTATGAATTGATGCAGGGTACGAACGAGAGAGAAAGTCTATTTATATATCTATTCGTTTTTGACGTCGGTTATAAAAATAAAGAAAATTCAAAAACAAGATGGTCGTATCGATTGGTAGCTTTAGACTAATTTATGCATAGAGAGTATGACGAGATGGTGCTCCATTTGGGGCTTTATGGGTAAAATAAATCCATATGGTATATATATACAAATAAATGAAAACAAAACAAAAGTAAAAACAGAGAGATAGGGAAAGAAGACTAATCATAACAATGGGAAAATATAAACGAAAGGAGAGAAAGAACAAAACAAAAAAAAAAAATTTTTGGACCGAATTTGTGTGTCGAGCATGTATACCTCAGTGTACCTGCCGCCTTTGATTCGGTTTGGGTTTGTATTTGAGTTTTAGTTATGCATATTCTGTTATCCAGGTCAGCATTTGTCGGATTTGCCGAGCCTGGTAGTTTTCGTCATTTCTCTTTTTCAGGTCTTCGTGATTTCGCATTTGTGATGCGAATGTTATGTTCGGTTTAGTTGTGAATATGTCGTTTATCTTTTTGGCTGTACTATTTGTCTCGGGGCTGGGTATTATGGTTACGTCTATTTTTCTATTTTTTATTATTTTTAGTAGTTCTGTAATATGTCTGTCTATTTCAGTGTTGGTTTGTGAGTTTGTCGATAAAATTATTTTGTTGTATATGAGTGGTATTTTCTGTATCAGTTCAGTCGTTGTTGCTATTGAATTTGTTTCTTGGTAGTATCTCGTCTCTTTTATGTCTATTATTCCGTATTTCTTGTTGAATATGTGAGCTATTGCTGTGCTCACATATCCGTTACCGACTAGTATAGTTTCGTTTATTGTTATTATGGGATGTTCGTTATACCAGTGCAATCTCGCGCCTTTTGGGCAAAATCTCGTTGAGATTACACCTGGTATTTGGGTCGTTGTTTCAAGTTCAGTTATTGTTTCAGTTTCATTTTCTCCATATGGAGGTTCAAGTTCAGTTATTGTTTCCGTTTCATTTTCTCCATATGGAGGTTCAAGTTCATTTTCGATGTTCTCGGGTGGCAGGATATCTGGGCGCGGCGATCTTTTCACTTTTTTGGGTTCGGGGCCATTTTCTTCTTTTTCGGTGTATTCCATAGTTTCCGCCATATGGCGTCTACCGAAACTCGGATGGACTCGCCCTGCTTGTTTCTTAAGGGCCTCGATTTCTCGGCGGCAGCTCTCCATTTTCGAGTTATGCATGGCTATTTGATGATTTGCATTCGCTGTTTTTATTTTCTCTGCTGTGATTTGCGTTTTGGCCTCCATTGTTTCGGCGTTTGCTCTTTCGAGATCCTTTTTTAGTATCACATTATCGTTGTGGAGTTTTTCCATTGTTTTTTCGTCTTCACATATTGGTTTAGTAGTCGTCTCTAATCTCAATAGAAAAGGCACTATTTCGTTGACATTCATATTGCATTTTGGGCCGAGGCATTTTTTATGTTCTTTTCTCATCTCTAGATAGCAACTATTATGTATCAGGTGGTAGCATGGTGTAATTATCATTGCAGCCTTATCACATATGTTGTTTCTGCATTTGATGCATACCACTATTTTCTCTTGCCTTATCTATATTTAAAAAAAATAAAAAAAAAAAAAAAATTCAAATTTTGAGTGTGTGTATTATTTTTAATTTTAGTGTTCCGTAGGTTAGTACTGCACCGTGCTGTTTTTTGGAGGGCGGGAAGGCGGGGGTTTCATGTGTTCCGTTGCTTGCGCGTATTTTACGTTGGGTATTTGTGGGCATGGTCGTGATTTCCATTCACTTGTTTACATTCAAAAAGTCGTCTACTTGGGGTGTAATTTTGGGTATATTTGGTTTGGTAATTTTACTTTATGGCGGTTTGAGAGAGAAAGAGAAAAAAAAAATAAAAAAAAATATAAAAAAAAATGGTGCTCAATCAGTTTTGTTTTATTTGAAATTTTGAATTTTGAATTTTTGGTTATTTTGCCCCAGTTAAATGTCTATGATTATTCGGTACTCCAAAATTATTGGGTATATTTGATTCTAATTTTTCTATTTTGCCCCAGTTGATATTCACGATTTTATTCAATAATTTTAAGTTATTGAGTGTTTTAATTTTATTCTTTATTTTTGCCCCAGTTCCGAGTATGTAGGGCATATGTGAAGGGCATACGTGAGATTTTTCTAAATTTTTTAAGATTCATGAATTTATGGTTTGTCAATTTGTTTTGCAGCGAGGGGCGTGTTGGTTTTAGTGTTTTATGAGATTTTTAGGTTCTGATTTTTATATGGGTAATTTGGAACATATGATTGGGTTATTATTGAATACCTATGGCCTTTTAAATTTTCCATGTGGGTTTTATTTTGACTGGTGCGGAGATTTAGGTGCGTGTATATTTTTATGTGTTATTTGACAAATATTTTCTAAATGGTGCAGTGTATTTTTACCTGCGTTTTCTTATCTAATTTGTGTATCTACGGTGCGTAAGTGAGGGGATCGTAGCACATGGAGTCTGCTGTGATCCTAGCTCTCGACGGGTGTTCTGGTTGCGTTTTCGCACGTGTGATGTTCCGGTACCTGTTACCTGTATTTCGTGATGCAGATATTAGGTACCATAACATCCACGTTTATTTAATCACGTCGCGAGATTTAGGTACAGGCATATTAAATTGATTCATGTGCTCATTTTTACCATATGGTATAATTTTGAACGCGTCATAGATATACAATTATGATAGAATTTTTTAGGTTGGATAATCTTTTGATTTTAAATTTTCTTTTAAAGGTATGGGTTCCGAAAGTCGTTTGGTATTTTGATCGAAATTAATTTAATTTTATTTGCACACTGATTATATCGCGAGTTTAATTGATACTGGGTATTTATTAATGCGGTGCATATGCGCCAGTATGATTTTGCTCATTATGCTTTTTATGCATAATTATTTTTTGGAAAGGTGGCATTTGCCGATGTCCCCATTATTTCTATAAATCATACCTTAGTATATGCATTGGTGCCTATGTGGGTTACGTTAATTCAACTTAGATGATTTAAAACTTGTACTTACAGTGGCCATGCTGGCGTTCAGGACGGTTACAGGATATCGCGAATCACTTTTTTTGGAGGTGTTGTCTATATGGTTAACTTTACACGAATGAGGTTAGGTTACGAAAAGATTTTGGATTTGACTGGGTTTGCTGTTCGCGATTTTTTGTCAAGATCTCTGTTTTTGTTTTCATTTATATTTATTACCTTATCCAAATGGAGATGTCACTCTTCGTAGGCCCTGGCAATGTATTCCTTTTCTTCATTTCTCAGAAATTGGAGCATTGCTACGGCCAACGGTTTTGACTTTTTTCTATTCGATCGTCGAAGTGGCGTCTCTGTCTTATTGTTATCGTCTGTCTTTGTCTCATGCTCTCTATAACGTTGTGATACATTTTTGAGTGAATATAGAATTGATCATATTTTGGGGTATAATTAAATTTTTCTTTCTTTGGTTTAATACATTTGTCTATCCCTAATTCTGGTTCGTCAATTTCCTTGTTTAGTCTAGTATTTGGTATTCGAAATATAAATTTTTCCGAAGGTTCTCGCCATACTCTGATGCGTTTGTCATTAGTTAGTCTAGCATAAATTCGCCTAAATTCTTGATAACGTCTAAAGTATACGTTTGAGTCGTGAATTCGATCTGGTTTAACTATGGGAAACAAAATTATAATTTGCTCGATACCTTTATTTAGTAGCATGTTCATGAGAATTTTTAATCGTCTTTCTACGCTTTCGTACGGGTGATTTCGATAATTTAGTTCTAATTGTCCGGCTCCGATTAATAATTTCTTTTTCGTGAATTCGACGTCTTCGAGTTCTTTTATGATTTTTTCGAGGGAGAGTTGATGTTGTAGGTATGCTGGCAATTTGTTTTTATAGCCATTTTGCATCCTTTGAATGTAGTGGGCTAGCCCGTCCCCCGCGAATTGGAACTCGTCGAACTCGCTGGGGAGGTCCGGAATTTTTGGACTAGAAGGTCGCCCACGTCCTTCTAGTCTTCTTCGTTTCCCGGTTGGCTGTCAATTTCGTATTCAGGAGAAACGATCCATACGAATTCTCCTTCCTCATCCTCTTCAACGTCATTACTCATATAATTTGTCTCAATTACTCTTTCTTTCGGAGGTTCGGGTTCAGAAATTTTATTATTTTCGTTCAAAACTTTAGGAATGTCGTCTATTTTTACCCCTCTCAAAATTGGAGTTGATTGTTCGTACCCATTTTGGTTTCTTTGACGTTCTTCCTTTTTCTGATTAAAAAATTGTGGGAGGTCTTTTATATACACTTTTGTGCGATTATCAAATCTACGGTTTTGATTTACGTTTCGTCCCCCCATTTGGTTCTGAGGTCGGAAAATTTGGTTTTGATTTGTTCTGTTTTGAGGTTGGTTAGGTCTAAAGGTTTGAAATTGGGTCTGATTCGGACGGAAATTTTGATTTTGGTTTTGATTTATGCGGAAATTTTGACTTTGATTTGGATTTGGATTGTAATTTTGATTTTGACTTTGCCATATGGCTTGATTTTGATTAAAATTTTGGTTTTGGTTTTGGTTTTGCCATGTGGCTTGATTTTGATGAAAATTTTGATTTTTATTTTGCCATATGGCTTGATTTGGATTATAGAGATGTCTTGGTATGATTGTACTTTGACCATCGATTGGATTTTCTTCAATGGTATCGTGAAAAATTTTCATACGGTCCATAAATTTTTGTATTGACGTTTTGTCTTCTTCCGGAAATTTTAGTCTTAATTGGTCGGGCATTTTTGCCCATAGGAGGTCTAGCTTTTCTTCGACCGATCGAATGGTCATGTTTTCAATTGCTTCCCTCCATTGTATGAATTTCAAAGTGTACTCATTAATACTGTACGCTGTTTCGACTGCAGCTCTAAATGCTTCGAGTGCCTCTCTTTGGGCCTGTTTTGACCAAAATCTACGTAATAATTGTTTTTTCATTTCCTCAAAATCAGTTTGACGGTCCATATGGGAGGTCCAGTGATCAATACCCGGAAAATCGATAACCATAGCCATTAAGTGGCATTTTTGCCCACAATCAGCCTTTCCTTTTACAAAATTTTCAAATCTGCGGATAAATTCGTGTGGATGATATTTATTCGTTTCGTTGAAAAATATTTTACTTTTTCTCACACCTTCATACGTCAACTGCATTGTTCTTTCTGTCATCCCACCTTCTTTAATCATTTTTTTAATTAAGAAATTATCGTGGTCAAGTTTTTCTTGCATTTCGGTTACTGTTTGTATTTTTTGACGGTCCTCCGCTTGGGCCTTTTGTATGTCTAAATTTACCTCGATAGTGTCATTTTTGAAGTCAGCATAATCTCTTTCCATGGGTGAAATTTTGTCAATAACGGGCGTTACGCGATCCACAAAGTTAAATAATCCCTTTATCTCGGTCTGATGTTTCATTAAGGACTCCGTATGGACTTCAGACGCTTCTAACATATCGTTTACCACTCGAGAGTTTTGTTTGCTTAATGCCGCTTGTTTTATCAGATGTTCTTCAATATGCGAAATTTTGTTTTCGGTTTGTTTTCCCATTTGGGTGTACATGTCATTAATTGCCTGTGTTAATTTTTCGGGATCGTCAGAATTTAATGGTAGGGTGTGGTGGGAGGGTAATGTTCGGGGTTCAGTCGGAACAAATTTTTTGTAAGATTTTGCTGTGTAGGGTCTAAGTGGATTAAAAACGTCATCCTCAATTTCATTTTGATTTTGGTCCTCAATTCGAGGTGTTTCGTGAGTTGTGGAATTTTGGTTATCATTTTCGCTTACGTTTTCTCCATTTGGGAGTGGTGTACGAATCATACGTGTCTCCCCAGATCCCCCGCTTTGTGGCGTAGTTGGTCTAGAATTTTCTAAATTTTGATCAGTTTTTTCAGAATTCAAATTTTTGTTAATTTCGTTGCCTTCTGTAGGGGCCTGGGTATCATGCGAGACATTTTCTGTTTCATTTTCCAAATTGGATGTATTTAAATCATTTTCGTTCGTGAGTGTTTGCGTGTTATTTTCCGAGTCTTTAATTTTTTCCAACTCTTTTTGGTTCTTTTTAGATGCGAATTTTGTTACTTCCGGATTTATTTTTAAATTTATCAGATTTTTTTGAATTTTGCTACGTGTACCGTAGCCTTGGTATTCAGACATGTTTAATTTTTAGAGTGATCTAGTTTTCTCTAAATTTATCAGGCTTTTCGCTCACTCGCTGACCAGGCGTGTGAGTGATTCAATAAAAATAGCTCTAAATTACAATAAAATAATAAAATAAAAATAAAGAAAAATAAATCTAGGGATCACTACTCAGTCACGTAGCCGTCGCTGTCGAGAGTGATGTGTAAATTTAAGGATCGCTACTCAGTCGCAGAGCCACTGCTGTCGAGTCGCGATGTGTAATAAAATTAAATTATTACTCAGTCACAGAGCCACTGCTGTCGAGTAATAATTATAAATAACCTAAATTACTACTCAGTCCCAGAGCCACTGGTGTCGAGTAGCAATTACAAATAATCTAAATCACTACTCAGTTACAGAGTCCTGAGGTCGAGTAGCAATTGCAAATAATCTAAATTACTACTCAGTTACAGAGTCCTGAGGTCGAGTAGTAATTGCAAATAACCTAGTACCACAGATGTGGAGAAAAAATAAATCTATAATTAATTTAATTTTTACAATTATTTCTCCTTTTGGAAGAATTCTGTTTTTAAATTTTATTTGGCAGTTGTGTACTTACACTATGCTCAAATAAAATTTGGTCACCTGATTAATTTATATAGAAAAAATTACTTTCACCAAATATCCAGATGGATTTTTAATTGAAGATGGATTGAATCAGCATATGCTGGAATCGGCTCGAATTATTCCACTTGGAGTTGAGAGGTGCGAGAATGGATCCAGTTGGATGCGTCTATATTGGCGGCGAGAATCAACAGCTATATGGCGGTATTGGCGGAGCGATCTATTGGCAGTTGTAGAAGTCGTGTTGCTATGGAGTCCGGTTTGCAGTAGAATGGTTAGCTCGTTTCCGTGGTCCGCTATGGTGGCGTTGTATGTCCTTGATCGTTTGTAGGGGATGATGACGATGTCGGAGGGTTGCACGGCTGATGTAATCGGTTCGCGGTTGTTGTTAGAAAAGAGAAATCGCGAGAGCCAGGGCCGCGGTGTTGCCGGTTGGCGTTTATTTACCACGATGGTGTTTTTGTTGAATACGGCAGGTATAAATGTTGTGACTCCGTTTGGAGAAAAAAGGTTCGTTATTTACAAATTTATGTACAGCGTTCGGAATTCCGAACAAGTGTTTTTTGTTGTCCAAATGGACGCTCGCCTTAATTCTATGAGAAAGAACCGTTTTTAGAAAGTTAGTTTTGTGTTTTTACACAATGAAAAGATCCTTGGCTGAAGGCCGAATGTCCGATCTTTTGTAAACAATAGCCTTTTGGCTGGCTTGTTTCTTTTTATAGGGAAAAAATCTCACTATTTTACCGCTCTTTTTATATCTTGAAAATTACGTTACGTTTGAAAATACTCTATGGTATATTTACGTTACATAATTTCCACAACACAAGAAATTGAATTTTACAGAAATCGTACTTTGAAAAAATCATGCATTAATCAAAAAAAATCGTACTTTAGAGAAAAAAATATCAAACATTAGGTAAAAAATCAAACTTTAAAACAATAAAATCGTACTTTTGCGGATGTATTTCGCCAATATACTCCTTTTGGTGGATTCCTGCTCCTTGAATCCTTGGTGGGGTGTGGGGATCCCACGATGTCCTCGGTGCCGGTGGATCCTTGGGGAGCTACCCTTTGAGATGCCGACTTTGAGACCACGTTCCAGGGCGCCAATGTTAGAGATAGAGTGGTCCGGGGGTAAAGAAATACTCGGCCGAAGATATAACTTGTCCCCGGATATTCTAAGTCTAAACGGGGGTTTTGGTGGTGACGGCAGTCGAAATATTATATAAGAACTATTACACAATAAAGACGCGGACACCGTATGGCGTGTATAATATTTTATTCGCGTAATAAAATATACACAGGCCAAGTTCGTACATTCAACTATAAATCGTACATTAAACAAGAATCGAACATTAAACAATAAATCGTACATTAAGGATAATCGGGCAGACTATCATGTTAAGCATGATGCCTGCTTCGCGTCGCGTGCCGACTACCCTGTCATATGGGGTGAGAAATCTAAAGGTCGCGCCTAGCTCGCGGTTATTAGAAGACTAGTTTCCCTTACGATCTCGCGATCGTAAGAGAAACCTGGTAGCTACCTGGGCAGCAGTGTTACCGCCCAGCAGCGTAAGGGAGAAACGGGCCATATTACCCTTCACACATTTCAGCTCGAAACCATGAAACATTTCTGGTTGTATCCAATTTTTCAGACACACCTATTTTTAAAAAAATGATTTGGCACTTCCATTACCAATTACCCCAGAAAATCTCGTTCAAACGGTTTTTGGAAAGCACGACCACCTAAAATGAGCATTGGATTTGTGGTTGGTATATAATTTTTTTTTGAAGAGGGGGGGGATCAAAAAATTTGCGAACCAAGTTGATATCTTTCAAGCAGAGATGACCCCCCCCCCTCATATTTTCTCAATAAATCGGCGAATTTTGTTGTAATTGCCAGTGAATCGGTAAATTTTACTGTAAATCTGAAAATTTTCCGAAACAGTCGACAAATTTCTTCGCAAACTGGCACAAAAAAGCAAAAGTGAGAAAAAAACACGAAATTTTTACTTCAAAGTGATGAAAATTTTTCAAACAACAAACTATTAAAAAACAAATTATTTTCTTTCTGAAAATCATCGAGTTGAATGATGAAATTTAAGCTTTTAAATGCCTTTTTCTTTTAAAATTTTCGCCCTTTCTTTTCTCAGGCTCGATGAATTTACATAATTTATTCTCAAAACAATTTTATGAACCTTCTTTCTTTCCATCCCATACAATTGAATAGTTTGAAGCAGAAAAAAATTGTCCTGATTTATGAAGTGTTTTAGTGACCAGGGTGTCCATTTTCTAAAAAACCTAAAACACTGGGAAAAGTCAGGAAATTTTGAAATTTTCTCTGAAATTTTTTGAAAATTCAAAAAAAGGATAAATGATTTAGAAAAGTGTTTCTTCGCTTATTTTCCTGGTATAATTTGTTTCATTTTTCAAAACTGTATAATTTTGCTTTGCATGCTTAGTTTTTCCGTTTTATTTGAAATTGTTTGTGCAATAAATTAAATTTTCAAATATTTGTGGTGAGAGGGAGTTGAGTGTGTTCAAAAATTTTTAGAAATGTAAAGGGTAATATGGCCCTTTTCTCCCTTACGCTGCTAGGTGGCAACAGTGCTGCTGCGGCTAGCTATCTAGTTTCTCTTACGATCGCGAGATCGTAAGGGAAACCAGTCTTCTAATAACCGCGAGCTAGGCGCGACCTTTAGATTTCTCACCCTCTATATGTGGAGTATTGGCACGCGACGCGATGCAGACATCAGCTCGTCTTGATAGTCTGCCCGATACTCCTGAAAGTTCGATTGTTTGTATAATGTACGATTGTCTGTTTAACGTAAGATTGTCTGTTCAATGTTCGATACGAACACCATTGATTTATTGACGAATAAATCTATGGTGATTCTCTGAGTGTACCGTGTATTATTTCAAATAGTAATTGGGGTAAATATTACATCTACATCTCAACCCCCTGCGAAGCTAGAAAACCCGGGCAAGGAAGGAGTTCATCAGGCCAATGCTCTTCTCTCCGACCCCAGTCCATTCTATCTCTCACAGAAATGAATTTGAATCTTTTTTTGGCTCACTCTCCCCTGGTTTACGAATATCATATTTAAAAGATCTGGAAAAATTCGAAAAATTGGCCTGGAAAACCTGGAAAAGTGAGGGGAAATTATTTCTGAAATATACTCTCTTAATTTGAATCAGTCAAAATTGACTGATTTAAATCGACAAAATTGAGTCACTGTAGGAATCAGTGAAAAAATTTACTGATTCAATCAGTGAATTTTCATTATTGAATCAGTAAATTTTGACTGATTGAAATCAGTCAATTAATTTTTACTGATTCAATAATCAAAATTCACCATTTAAATAGGTAATTTTTCACTGATTAGCAGTAAAATGTCACTGATTAACAGGGGAATCAGTGGAATTTGACTGATTAATCCGTGACTTGATTTTCTCTATTTCATCAGTCAATTTGACTGATTCAAATTAAGAGAGTAGTGGACACCCTGGTGGCGATAACGATAACGAATGTAATTTTATAAAAAATTTCCATTTTTTTGGAAAATGAGAAGGTCCTCAAGTAAAATGTTTTCTTTGAGAGTCAAAAAAGTAGCATAAAAAGGACGAATTTTTGTTATTTTATTTCAGTACCTATACGAACTCAGTTCGGATTTTTTTTTTTTTTAAATACGACTCGGAGTGCCGGCGAATTTCTTTTTTTTTTTTAAATAATATTAGTCAGCAAATTTTTAATTTTCACCTCCTCCCTCCTTCTGAGATTTTTGCCCAAATTTCGTCTCTGCTTTCAAATTAGGAAAACGCTGATAGAGAATATTTTTAATTGTAGATTAAAATGGCCCTCGCGAAAAACACGAATGAATTCCAGGAGTTTTCAAGTGATTGTATTATTGTCGATAGTGTAGGGGAGAGATAGCTTAGGTCTCTCATTTGGTTCCGTTTCAAAGCATCGCAAATCTAAGATCTGAGACCCCGTGCGTGAAATTCGAATTTCCCTGCGATAAGGCGAAAGGTTGAAATAATTCGCGAATATTCGACTAGGTATACAGAAAATATCCGCGAATTTATGAGAATATATTCGACTGAAATATTCAGATTCGATGCGGAGAAAAGGCATTGCTCCAAAATTAAGCTCGAACCGGGTCAAATTTTCTATACAGGAGGAAATTCTGCAAATATTTCGATATTATCAATACTCGATTGCCAATAGGTCTACTCTCGAGGTATATGTTGATAATTTCACATTCGGCTTAGCTGTGGGAAAAAGTTAATTATCCGTCGGATTTAGGAAACGAATCGACAGACGGGGGGGGGGGGGGGGGGGGGTAATAATCACCTAAAGATATCAGCGTCGTCATCGCTATCATCATTATTACCGTCGCGTCGTTATTCGAGCTTGTCAAGACGATAGGGTATGAAAAAAACTTTTTTCTAGTGCGATTAGTCATAATGTCTTTCCTTTCCATTTTACTTCGCCATTTTCCTTAACATTTGCGGAAGCGTTTTATCAGCGTTTTCCCGAGCTAACAGCGAAAAGGTGATACCCCCGACCACCCTGGCGTTCGCCCCCGTTTCCTATATTTTTCAGACATCCGGAACAAAGCACTTTTTTGTTCATTCTGCGCGCCTTCGAGACGAGTAGATGCTGTTACCTATGGCGGTTGTTTCCCAAAGGCCGACTTTTACCCCTTTTTACCCGTTTAAAAACGCCTACCGCCGCCGCAGGCTTCTCCTATCCGTGTATGCCGCGGCGGAACAATGATTTATCACCTTATTGCACCTCGTCGTCTACCGAACGCCGCGCCGAGTCGAGACTAGTGATAAATATATTCTTCTTATCCGGTATTTATGAAACTGTGTGGTCTTTGGTGAAAGGAAATTGATAAATGATTGCGCAACAACAACAACAACGGCAACGCCGAAGACTCGATGGTGGCATTTATTAAACTAGCTACAACAAACACTCGTTTCGTATTTATACGAAAGGAGTACTTTTTCAACGTTCCATAGTCTTCGGCATCATCGTCTCGTTCGCGTTTAACCCCCTCGACCCTGCTTCGCCCTCGGTTACGTAACACATATAGACTCTTTAACGCCATCGCTGCATCGCGTCGTCTTAATAACGAATTCATCGTCGAACACGAAGGTGACTAACCGTAGGGTGAAAAGGGAACCGAATGGGTGAGTCTTTTTCGCGTAATAGGTAAACCTTTCAGACGAAAATTTCCAATCGACCGATGCGACGATGTAAGAGGTTTCCAAATCGGTTTATAAGTCTTTTTTGAAAATTCTCGTACCGTGAAAATAATAGCCTCGGTTATCTCTTCGCAAAGGTGCGAAAAGAAGAAAAAACGGTGCTCTTTTGAAGCCAGACCAGTCATATAAAGAAATAACTCAGAAAAGGCGCGTGTTTCTGCGAATTATCGTTCGTAATCGTACGTAAGCGTGAAAACAATTATCGCGCCACGTGGGCGAAGCGAGAACGACGAAAAAAATTGCGTGAGTGTTTTCTCCGTCGCTCGTCTGCCTTTGCTGCGAAGGATTCGAGTGAGCACGTGGGAAAAATTTCTTAATAATGACGACCTCGGCGTGAAATTATGAGGGGTTACGTCCTTTCTCTCCTTTCTACCGTTTATAAGTGGATATTATTTTGAATGAATTTTTGGATGAATTTACGTTGACTGGTATGATAAAAGTGGCGGCTTTGGTTGCTTACTTTACATTGGGAAATGGTCCATTTTTTGTCTTTTTTGAAGAAATATGTAGCCAGAAACGATTACTTGACGAAATTGGGAATGGTCGGGTTTCGCTGTTTTTTAAAAAAACGTCGAAAAACGAACATTTCTGAAAATTGGTAAATAGTCGTTTTTCGCCGTTTTTGAGGAAATGATCAGTAACGACCATTTTTAGAATGTTGATGATTTGTCGTTTTTCGTCATTTTTGAAAAAATTACCTGAAACGACCGTTTCAAAATACTGAAAACGGTTTTTTTCGTCGTTTTTAAAAAAAAAAACGGCATGAAACGATCATTTTAGAAAATTATAGAATGATTGTTTTTTTGTCGTTTTTTAAAAAATGACCAGAAACGATTACTTGAGAAAACTGGAGAATGGTCATTTTTCGCTGTTTTCTAGAAAACGACCAAAAACGACCATTTCAGAAAATTTGTGAATAGACGCTTTTTATCGTTTTTGAAGAAATTACCAGAAACGACCAAACTACAATCATTTTTGAAAAAATGACCTGAAACGACCGTTTTAGATACTAAAGATGGCCTTTTTTCGTTGTTTTTGAAAAAACGACTAGGAAAGCCGATTTTAGAAAATTGGAAAATATTCGTTTTTTGTCGCTTTTAAAAAAAACGGCCGAAACGAACATTTTATAAAATTAGAAGATGGTCGTTTTTTGTTTTTTTTTAGGAAACGACCAGAAACGACCATTTCAGAATACTGAAGTAAGTATCGTCCCACTAATGTTACAACCGTCTAAGTGCAATTTTTCGTTTTTTACAGGAGAGCTGAAAAACGTAACAAAATTTGCATTGCGCTTATGGACTTTGCAAATTTTTAACTCTTTTTTTTAGGGTTTAAATTACTTTAAGTTACGTTTTTTATATTTTTATCGATGCAGCTTGATTCGCTGAATCCAAAATTATAAAAACCTCAATTTTGAAAAAAGTGGCACTTTAGACGGTTTTAACATTAGGGGGTCGGTATGGTCTTTTTTCGTCGTTTTCTTGCAGAAAAAAAAGACCAGAAATTACCATTATAGAAAATTGGAGAATACCCGTTTTTAGACGTTTTCAAAAAAATGACCTTAAACGACCATTTAAAAAATTTTGTTCGTTTCCGAGGAAACAGCCAGAAACGACCATTTTGGAAAATTGAAGAATGACCGTTTTTTGTCGTTTTTAAGGAAACAACTATAAGATAAAAAGGCGTCGTCAAGGAAGCTAGCCCCCCTCCCCGAAAAAATTCTGGCCTTTGCTTGCCCCCCTCCCCCACAAAAATTTGATATTCGGAATTTTGGACCCTGCTTCCCTTATAGAGGGCTAAGTCTTTTTTTTATTTAACAGTTACCGGAATGATAATCCGATCTCCCAAAAAAACTTCATTTTGATACCCATATCGTATTTTTCAAAATTTTAGCCCCCTTTCTCACCTTAGGGAACTCAATTTTGGTATTTGGGTCGAATTAGTACCGAAATGAGAATTAGCACCCCTGAAACCATGTGTTTCGACACCAATATCGTATAATCGATTTTTTTTAAATTTTGGGCCCCTCTTTCCTTCCACTAGGGGGCTCAATATTGGATTCTGGGTTAAATGAGGGCCGAAATGAGATTCAGCGCCCTAAAATCTACATTTTGATACCCATATCGTATTTTTCAAAATTTTGAGACCCTCTCCCTCCTAGAGGGCTCAATTTTGGTATTTGGGTTAAAAGCGTGCCCGAATGAGATTCAGTGTTCACGAAAACCTATATTTTGATACCCATATTGTATTTTTCAACATTTTGGACCCCCTTTCCTCCCTAGGGGCCTCAATTTCAGTTTTTGGGTCAAACGAGCACCGGAATCGGAATCAGCGCCTCTCAGAACCTACATTTCGACACCCATATCGCCCCTATTCCGCGAACTTCGAAAATCTCGATTTTTTACCCCCTCACTGAAGGGTGAGTAGGTATTTCGAAAATACTCAAAAAAATGCATATTCTGAAAACACAGCGTGAAAGTACACACTTCAAGGTATAATTCCACGGTACATTTTTTTCCATACCACCTTGCGATTTTTAGTAATCCATAATCCAGCCATTTCACCCTAGCTTGTGCATTTGGGACACAGTGCACCGCTGAGAAGATACCTTTTTAGAATGCTAGAGTATGATCATTTTCTTCGTTTTTAAAAAATTAAGCGTTTTAGAATGTTGGTGAATAGTCATTTTTTGTCGTTTTTTAAAAAATGATTTGAAACGACCATTTAAAAAAAATAATAGTCGTTTTTTTGTCGTTTTTAAAGAAACGGCCAGAGACAAACGTTTTAGAAAATTGAATGATGGACCTGTTTGTGGTTTTGGAAGAAACAACCAGAAACGACCAAACTATAATATCGGAAAATGGTCGTTCTTGTCGTTTTTGAAAAAATAACCAGAAACGACCATTTCAGAATATTAGTAAATGGTCGTTTTTCTTCATTTTCAAAAAGTCGATTATGAGCCATTCAATGAGATTTGAGAAAATTGCTGGTTTGATTATAAGTTTTATATTAGGTACTTATTTCAGTACTTATAAGAAAGCTGTATCGTGAATCCAAAATTTCAGGTGCTGATGTTCATTTCCCGAATTTTGGCGAATTTTTGAAATTTTAGAATTACTTCACATCCTGCAAAATATGAAAATTTGAACTAATCAACGGAAAAATCTGAAATTTGGTATATAGCCTATTTTCGACCTCCCGAATCGATTGGAAGCGGTTTTGAGACGTTTCGAAGCCACCAGAAAACTTCGGAATTTTCCAACACTGGAAAAAAGCCCATAAAAATGGTTCATATCAGGGCCCTGTTCATATGAATTTCAGTATTTATAATCGCGGATTACCCATATTGGTGACCTATTTGATCGATTAAAAACAATTTTCCGAAATTCGTAACTTTGAGTTGAAATTTGCATTTTTGGGGAGACAATTTTTTTGGAAAGTGCTAGAAAATTCCAAAATTTTCTGGTGGCTTTGAAACGTCTCAAAACCGCTTTCAATCGATTCGGGAGGTTGAAAATTGTATATATGCCAAATGTTAGTTTTTTTCCTTGATCAGATCAAGTTTTCATATTTTGCAGGGTGTGGAAGTAATTCTGAAATTTCAAAAATTCGAGAAATGAATTCAGTACCTGAAATTTTGGATATGGGGTCCTATTATGATGTGATTTAGATTTTTTTTTTGTTTGGGCTCAAAATTTTACTTTGAGTTGGGATACCTCCATTGTAAGTTTTTTTTTATTGTACCTACGGTTCGGACTTGGCGTTTTGGAAAAACGCTCCTTATTTATAGCCTGTATAGGTATTAGGTACCTACTTTCTCGTTTGTTAGCGAAATAACTTTTGATGCAGGTAGATGTAGGTAATACAAACGTGTAAATTAATCAATAATATTTTTTTTGTTTCAGGTGAGTACTGAATTTGAATCATAAAATTTGAGGTGATATCAACTTCATTGATGAGTAAGTTTGCTTAGAATATTTTTTCACTCGTCAACGAAATCAGAATTTTGTGCTATACCAATATTTTCTGACTAAATTCTTACCTGGAGACTAATACATACAAAGTAATGATCGTATCTTTTAAATTATTTCACCGACGAGGTCAAAAATTACGATACACCACCAAGGCAATATTCTTGGTAGAATTTTCTCATAAACTCGAGAGGCGGTATGATAACGAAAATAGAAAAACACTATCGATATTCGATAATTATGCAACCGAAGTGTGAAAAAATGCCAACTGGGGACTTGTAACGATAAATCAAATTAAAGTGATTAAAAATCCGCTGCTAGCGAGGGCGAGCTCTTAAGAACACGATGCGAGGGCGAGCCATTGTGCTCCCAGAATCTGTTGAAATACGAAACAAGACAAAAATTGGCACCGGATCGAGGAAAAAACTAACCTTTATAAATTCGCTCTTTCAATATTTTAGCATTTCGCCAATGTATACACGGCGGCGTGTAGAACACAGTGCGGTGTGGCGTTTCTATCTCTCTCGACGTGTATACTATTTGGGCGGCGTGGTCGCATAGCCGCAGCCGAAGCCGAAGCCGGCCGGACGAAATGTTGAATATGGATAGCCTTATCTAGTTTGCGAAGTTTAATGCATGTCGGAGAAACGCGTGTGCTCGTTCAAAGTAACCACTTTTACAATGTGGTCAAACAAAAACGACCCAAAGGCTCGATTGTAATAAAACAATTTTTTACCTCGTTGTATTACGTATTTGACCAACGTAGCCGCCACACCGTAGTCGTAGTTGGATGAATTTTATACGCGGACTGCGTGAGTGAAAATTACACCGTTTAAAGAGTACGTGGTATGTGCGTTCCGTTCGGGTAGCGTTTTATTTTGCTGCCTATCAGGTGCATGTTTATTTTTATTACGCTACAAGTGCCCATTGCTGCGTTGTCGCTATGTCGGGTTTATGAGATGAGCTTTTATTGCTCCGAGAAGGTGATTCGTAATGTATATGGGTGTTTAGGATGGTTTGCTGAAGGCTCACCTTGACTTGATTTTGGTCGAAGTGTCCTTGTTTTCGGTGGCTTTTAGTGTTTTAATTTTATTAAGTATCGGGAAGAAAAATTTACCAAGATTCGCAGTCGTTGAATTTTTATTGGTGTAATTTTTGAAAATTTCTGTCGAAGACGGTACGATTTTATGTTAGGTGGATTTGTTATGGAAGTTGAAGGCCAGACGGTCGTGTTTGTAGTGATTGAAAAGAGTTAGAAGATAGATTATGTATTTTTTTTCTGATTTGTGGAAAATATTTTCTAGAAGTGGAGACGGAAGTGTTGGAAAAGTTACGATTGAATTGAAAAATTTATGAAAAATTCTCCAAGCTTTTTTGAATTTTTGGACAGTCGTCCAAGTTTTGAAAATTATTGTCGAAGGTTTGAACCCCTGATTTTTGGAAAATTTGTCAGAAATTTTTAGAATTGTTCTTTAATTTTTAAAAAACTGTCCCAAATCTTTGAAAATTCTTCAATTTTTTGAAAATCGTCCAAATTATCCTTCGGTTTTTAAAACTCATCCAATTTTCAGAAATCTGTTCAAGTTTTAAAAATTTTTGAATAAATGTCCAATTTTTAGAAAATTGTTCCATTTTTAGAAAATTGTTCAATTATTAGAAAATTGTTCAATTTTTAGATAGTGTTCAATTTTTAGAAAATTGTTCAATTTTTAGAAGATTGTTCAATTTTTAGAAAATTGTTCCATTTTTAGAAAATTGTTCAATTTTTTTAGAAGTCGTATAATTTTGGAAAAAATAAAATTTTCCAGTTTTGCAGAATTGTCATAAGTTTTGAAAGGGTATGACGGGATAAGGGGTAAATTTGGCCCCAGGCTCGTTTTGGCTTCTAAACACCTCAAGTGGTGTATATTGACTAGAAAAAATGTTTCACAAAATTTTGGACCCCTATCTCTCTGGCCATTTATTTTATTGCATTATTTTCAAGAATTTTTAATTTCAACGGAAGTGAAGGAAATGATTTGTTCTTTGGCACAAAGTTACATCTAGTAGAGGTGTATTTATGATAATTTTTTCAATAATTTTGGTGCTTTTCTTCATGTTTTTTCGGCTATTTGAAGTTTTCAATCGTAAAAAAAAACCACATAAGCGAAGAGCGACCACCCTGAAAAATTACTAAAATATACGTTTTTTTATGAAAAATTTTGCTGTATATTTGGTTTTGGCCATTTATTTGAAATAAGGGCCGAAAATCGCGGAAACCCGTACAAAAATGTTGTTATTTTAGCAGATTTTTCAAATTTTGAGCGTTTTATGCAGAAAGAAATGACTAAATGAAAAACCCAATCCCATATTCGTGTTCAACAGGTCAATATACCCCGATAAACACCCTTTTCGCGATCGTTTTACTTCAATCCTAGAAATTCGTTTTTTTGTCATGAAAAATTGGTGAAAAATTTTTGAGATGATTTCTAAAATCATATGCCTGATTTTCTCGTTACATCGAATATTTTACAAAAAAATTTAATTTGAAAAATCTTGGACAAATCGTAAACAAATCCAATAATTTTCAAATTAAATTTTTTTGTAAAATTTTCGATGTAAGTACCGAGAAAATCACGCATACGATTTTAGAAATCATCTCGAAAAATATAGATTTCCACATTTGAGCCAATTTCATCTGCCTCGTTTCGAGTGAAATACAATTTTATAAAATCTCATAAAACTAATGTAAATTATTGGGAGACAGAGAGTTATGCAAAAAAGTTATGGGAACTATGCCCTCAAACCCGAGCTCAATTTTCCTACTAACTTCAGACTATGCAACCAAAACACCAAGAGAATAATGGGCAGATTCGGATTGTGTCAGGGAGCAGAGGTGGAGGCTCTCCTTCCTTCTCCCTCAAAATCTTAAAATTGCATTTTTAGTAAAAAAAAAAGTAGGTTTAAATTGAAAATGTCTGAAATATTATTCATTTTTTTCGAAAAATTGCAGTTGAAGTAAAAAAAAGTAAAAAAATGTATTCCCAATTTGAAAGAACACCACTTAAAAAAAATCTTCTTTATTCTTGCCATTACCATCCGAGTTGCATCTAACAAAGGATATTTTTTGAAATAAAAATTAATGTTAATCGTGCTAGATACATAGAATTATTTGAATGGCAACGTAGGATTCCAGATTTCCAGACTCAATTTAGGATGTGAGAGGAAAAGAATTACCTATGCTAAAAATGTAGCATCAGAAATACCAACACAACAACATTGGCGAAACCTAACTTTAACGTTGTTGTTAATAATTTTTGGCAGAGAAAATGTTATCATCAAAAAAATCTCTGAAAAAGAAGTAGTCCCCCGCCCTGTAGGGGTAGAAATGTAAGATAGTTTTTGTTACCTTATGACGGTTTATCTACGAATAATACCTATCTAGTTTCAATTTTTGTTCATCAGAAGTATTTTGGTAATAAAAAATTCTGATATCATGGTGAAATCCGCCCTAACAAAAAAATTCTCCCACTTCTGGGAAACAAAGTGAAAATTTTTTTATAGTAAAATGTTATGATATCATGGCAAAATTCGTGAAAAAAAATGAAAAAAATTCTGGGGCGGGCAGAGCTCTTACATAATCTTAACAATCTAACCTCAATCCAAGAGCTCTGTCCGCCCCAGAATTTTTTTCATTTTTTTTTCACGAATTTTGCCATGATATCATAACATTTTACTATAAAAAAATTTTCACTTTGTTTCCCAGAAGTGGGAGAATTTTTTTGTTAGGGCGGATTTCACCATGATATCAGAATTTTTTATTACCAAAATACTTCTGATGAACAAAAATTGAAACTAGATAGGTATTATTCGTAGATAAACCGTCATAAGGCAACAAAAACTATCTTACATTTCTACCCCTACAGGGCGGGGGACTACTTCTTTTTCAGAGATTTTTTTGATGATATCAGTTGTTTTTTATACGTAGTTTTGGTTAAATGGAATGGATAACCAGAATACAGTTGTGGACTAAAAACTGATGCCAGTCAACAATCAAAATTTAGAATATTGAGAAGAAAAAAACGTATTTTGTAAAAATTTGAGTCTTGAAGAAATTTTTGAACGAAAATTAAGTTGAAAAACATTTAGAAAATTTTTTGGAGTTGATAACAATTTTGCCAAAAAAAGGTGGAGCTGGAAAAAATGTTTATAAAAAAATTGAGCTGAAAAATCAGTCGGAAAAAATTTGGATTTGATAAGAGTTGATGAAGATTTTTTCAGAAAAATTTGGAGTTAATGAAATGTGACCCAGCAGGAAGAAAGCCACCAGTCGTGCAGTTTTGAAACTCGCAAGGTATGACTTTTGCATCGCATGGTATGTAAAAAGAAGAGGAGGATGGAAGTTGAAAATTTGATACCGGTTACAGGGTATGGAATTCTAAGCCGGTAACAAATTTTCAACTTCCCTCCCCCTCTTCCTTTTACATACCACGAGATGCAAAAGTCATACCTTGCGTGTTTCAAAACTGCATGACTGGTGGCTTTCTTCCTGCTGGGTCACAAATAGTTGAGAGAAAATTTGATTTGAGTTGAGTTGAAAAAAAATACCTAAGAAAAAATTCAGTTGAAAAAATCAGTTGGAAGATATTTGGATTTGATAAAAAGAATTCAGAAAAATTTGAAGTTGATGAAAGTATTGAGAAAAAAATTGATTTGAAATGGGGAAAAAAATAAAACTTTGGAGTTGGAAAAAATATTTGCAAAACATTAGAGCTGATAAACTTTTTGTCAGAAAAATTTGGAGTGAGAAAGAAATCGTAGAAAAAAAATTTGAGTTGAAAAAACTGAAAAAAGGTTTAGAAAAAAATTTTACTCAAAAAATTGTTTGAAAAAAAAATGGAGTTTAAAAATACTGAGAAAATTTTATACTGGTGAAAATTGTCAAAAATACTACAGAATTGAAAAAAAAAGCTAAAAAAAGTTCATTCATGTGTTTTTTAAGTAATCAGCAATCCATGGTAAATAATGTAAAAATACCGTTATTACGACTCCACTTTTTGTAATAGGCAATCTGAAAAGACTATAACTAGTGCAAAAAAAGAAGAGGAGAAATAGCTCCACCTCAAGGATTGATTATTATCATTAAATTCGCCAAATTTGGCAAAACTCTCCTTCTGAAATTAACATTAATTTTCAGAAAGGGTAACAAGCTTTAGAAAGGTTTAAAATGGTTTGAGATTTTAAACATGTATAGTTTATACATGTCTTCAATCGCTTTTGTTATTGCCAAAGCTCAACGAATAACAGTTATTTATTATTCGGAGCTTCAACTTGTTCAGTTTTCACATTTTTTAGAAACTTCAAGCTCCTATAAAAAGCTCAAAAAAAGTTCAAATTTCCTGAAATTTGCGACAGTATATGCATTTTCACGCAAGGAACACACTTTTGGGGTTAATTTTCCATTTTTCAAAATTTTGGGCTCCAAATGGGGGGGGGGGGTGAAGGGTCAATTCTCAAAATTTTGAAAATCCGCTTGGAACATTTTCTCGGGTTCAACGAGTACAACCCATCCCCAAAATTTCGTAAAATTTCATTCACACAATTTTTCTCTATCTCTGTTATAATAAAAAATGATTTTGTTAAAATCACAAGTTTCAGCAAAATTTGAGGTTCCAGATCTCCGCGAAATTTTAACCAACAAAGTTCGTTTTGGTCTTAAAAGAAAGAGCTTAAAAAATTAAGAAACTTTGTAATTCAAAGTTTTTTAATTCAACAAGCCTTTTCCGAAAAAAATAAATTTGAAAAACTTGAAAAATCACGAAAACTGTGTCCAAGTTCATCAGAGAATAGATAGTGTGCACGCTGTTCCGACGTTTTCATTACATTTTACGGTTCTGACTGTGTAGGGCGGGGGGGTCACTAGCGTGACCCATGATCTGGATACTTTTTTCGGAATTGGAAATTAATGACTAAAAATTTGAATAATCGAAAAAATCGTGGATAAATTGAAGATATTCACGTATGGAAATACTATGACTTATTGAGTAGAAAGTTACAAACTCAAAGAATGTATTTTTTGCAATTAAAAATCGCCGAACTTCTAATTTTAAGGGTTTGTGAAGAATGTAAGTTCATAGAATTAATAGATTTTCGAAGCCAAAATGAAACAAGAGCGAAAATTTTTCAAAAAATGATGTATTTCGATCGTCAAAGAAGAGGACTCCCTTCTTCCAAATACTCTCCTGCATTGATATTTTGACATTTTGAAGAAATTGAAGAAATTGAAGAAGGAAATTAATTACAAAATATTGACGAAATCATTAAAAATGGAAAAATTTTGTTTCTTCATGATTTTTGTGACTTCGTTGATTTGGTGTAGATTGCGAAAAAGTTGAAAAAATTCCCAAAAATTGTGCAGATTTTTTTTGTGTTATTTTCATTTTTGCTAAAATTTTTGGTAAATAGAAAAAATTGTTGAAGTCAATTTTTTGATTTCAAAAATGGCATTTTAGTTCGTTGTTAAAATTTCATCTCCTAAAAAAAGGACTGAAAGAACGAAAAAAATTTCTTTGTAGAATAATTACAAAAGATTGAAGAAAATTACGATTTAAAAATTTTTTTTGGCCCTGAATATCAGAAAAAATTTTCATTTCCTATTATGAAATTTTTTTCTCTTAGAAAATCAGAAAATGAGGGGGAAAAATTATTTAGAATTTTTTTACTTGCCCCATCTGTTAATAATTGAATAAATTTAAAAAAATGTTCAAGTGTACCTACTCATTGATCACATCTCAATATATTCTCAAGTTTTACAAATTGTTTTGAGAAAATTGGAGAAATCGCTGCTGGGTAACATGTTTCATTTAATTTTACACTACGTATTAATCGAATTATTACCGAATTCTTTACTCAGTCGAGTAATTTCTAAATAATGGAATTTGAAGTTAGAAGGCTATCTATACGTATAAACAGACTAAACGCAAGAAATAACATCACATGCATCAGATTTTAATTAAATTCTACACATACTAATGGAATTACTCATTTGGATGGACCTTTTGAACAAAAACCAAACATCGAGAATGTTTTTCTGATTAGTTCGGAGGTATATTCAAATATATTTTCCTTCGTTTTATATCGAAACCTTAGATAACCCAATCAAATGAACTTCCAAAATGCATTAACCCCGATTCATTGCGATTATTGCTTTAAACAAACTTGGAAGAAAAAAAAAACTGTCATCAATTCGAATCGTATTTGTAACATCGACTGCATTGCGATTGCCGACTTGGTAATCCATTGGAAATGTTCTTTTCTCTGCCGGAGATGGCGGGGAGTGCTCAATTTGCGGAATTAAAACACTGGCACTTAAAACAACAGCCTCGTTTTTCACCAGCACTGCAAAGCCGCGTACGGTATCCGGGAGCGAGAGGAAAGAACGGGTGAAAAAATTAATAGCTCATACGGAATTCAAATCGTCGAGAAACTTTTTAGCTAAAAGCATCTCCTAGTTTCGAAAACTTCTCCGAATGCTTAGTCAATAAAACGCGAACTATGACGTTGAATTGTAATACATTGTAAAAGCTTCGAAGTTTGTCTGCCGAGACTCGGAGCGAAGACCCCAAAAATAATTCAGCTAAACTACTTGATCTATTTGTTTCGACGTGCTGCGCTTGTCACGTTGTAAAATATACCTTGAGCGGATGAAGTTTAGGCAGATGAGTGAAAAATATACCAAAGGTAATCTCTAATCGGATCGTTTAAGAAGCGATATCGATGAATTGTATTAATATACGAGGTGAAATTCTATCCGGCGGTGGACGCAGATGTGTCTCAGGTCACGGTAAGGGACTCAGGGATTATATTCCTTCTGAAGATGATGCATGCAACTTGTCTTGTGTTTATTAAAAAAAACATGACCTAGATTTTGGCAAAAATTAGTAAGGTGATTTACATAAAATGAGACAACTCGCAAAAAATGTTGCGCCCTCCCCCCTCAGCACAAAGGAAGAAAAGAAAGGGTACCTAAAAGTGTGGTACTTTTTCAAAAAGAGCATTCTCCTAAACTTTTAAACTTTTCTGAACCATTAACTTTGAAATTAGATATTTTCTTTGTTTTTTTAAGAGGATTGCAAAATTTCTGATCACGAATTTCAAGATTATTTATTTTTACCAAATTCAAATTTCGCAATCAAACATCTCAAAATCGAGCTAAAATTTTTATTGATCTTCTAAAATAAATCTTGATCTACATTTTTTTAAAAATTGAATAACTTTGATTTACTCAATTTTCGTGAAATTCAAATTGCTCTTTTAGTGATTAGAAAAGTGAACCAAATTGGGGAAAAACTGGCATTTTTACTTTAAAAACAATAATAAAATTTTTAAAAAAATTATATTATAAGTATCAATTTTTTAAAAGTACTAAAATGTTGAAAAATTGTTCAATTTTGGGGTCTTTTGAATTTTTTCCTAGTTCAGTTTCTTAGTTGAAGTTTTTTATTTTTTTTTTTCGAAATGTTATCTTGTTTCAGGGTTTTGAAAATTTTTTGGAATACCTGCCCTATTTTTAGAAAAATGTAAGTTTTGACTAACAAATTGTTCGAGTATTGGAAATATCGATCATTATTTTAAAAATTTCTTGTTTCAAAACTTTTCCTCATTTTTGTCTAATTTTTAGAAAAATGGTTCAATTTTCGGAAAATTTATCAAGTTTTTTAAAAATGAACCAAAATATGAAAACTCGTCCTAGTTTTGAGAAACACCTCAATAATTTAAAAATTGTTCATGTTTGGGAAAAACCCGTCAAAGTTTTGGAAAATCATTCAATTTTTATAATATTGTGCCTTTGAAAAGTCCTCCGATTTTTGGAAATTTATCCCATTTATGCTATAAAAACCTATCTAAGTTTGAAAAATATCACTCAATAATTATTTGAATAATTGTACATACAATTTTTAGAAAGTTATTGTTCAAAGTATCGAAAACATTTTCCAATTTTTCAAAATCTGTACAATCTTTTTAAAAATCGCAATTTTTTTGGAAAACTGGAAAACCGTGCAATTTGTAAAATCGTAAAATTAAAAAAAATTGTTTTAGTTTTAGAAAATTTTTAAATTTTGAGAGGATTTTTCAGATGTAGGTTGTGGAAAAAATCGAGCAATTTTCAGAAAATTGACAAATTTTTTTAAAAATTTTCAAGTAGGTATTAGGAAATTTTTCAATTTAAAAAAATGGTCCAAAGAACATCCCTTTGAAAAAAAATAAATGAAAAAATACCTGCAAAAGTGAGGATTTTTTGTTACTTTTTTGGTGAAATTGGTCACAATGGATATTTTTTTAGTTTTGGTGGCCAATTCAATTGGGCACTTTGTGTTAATTAAAATGCATTTGGCTACGCCACCATGAAATTAAAAAAAAAAACTTTCATCTAAAATTATTCTTGGTTGCCAAAAAAATTTCTGGCTCAATTTTGAGATGTTGGAATGAGTGATTTGAGTTGAGTAAAATCGAAAAATCTGCAGATTCGCAATCTGCAACTTTTCAACCCCTTTTAGAGCGTAAAAAGAAGAACCTAATTTCGAGGTCAATAGTTTGAAGAGATACAGGAACTCAAATCTCACCTTCTTATCTCCCACTGAGCTGAGGACTTGAAATGTTTTGGGTGATTCCTCACTCAAAATAAACTACCTTGTCAATTTTCGTTAAAACAGGCATGAAACAGAGTCACCTTTTTTAGTGAAAGTGTTTTTTAGCACTATCGCAGAGAGAAATGCAGTTTGAGTTTGATTTTTTTTTGGGGGGGGGGGTGTATTTATTTATGAAAAAAAATTGAAAAATTGGTCACTTTTTCGAAAAATAGGTCACTTTTTGCCTCATAAAAAGTCACTAAAGTCACCATTTTCCCTCAAAATCTGCGTTTCATGCCTGTTAAAATTCAGGATAATTTTTTTTATCTATCTTAATGTACAATAATAAGTCTCAGGAGAAATTTTTTCGAACCAATTTTCCATTTTGAAAAAATTCTGATAATAAAGTTTGAAATTTTCCTGTGTTTATTTCGAAAAATTTTCGAATTATAAATATCTTTTCTTGCTCACATTTTTTATCGCCCAAAAAAATTTCTGGCTCAATTTTGAGATGTTTGAATGAGTGATTTGAGTTGAGTAAATCGAAAAATCAGATTCACGATCTGTAACTTTTCAGCCCCTTCTAGAGGGTAAAAAGTAGAACCTAATTTCGAGATACAGGAACTCAAATCTCACTTTCCTATCTCCCTCTGGGCTGAGGACTTGAAATGTTTTGGGAGGTCCGTTACTTAAAATAAACTACCTCGTCAATTTTCGTTAAAATTCAGGATAATTTTTTTTATCCATCCTGATGTACCATAATAAGCCCCAGGAGAAATTTTTTCGAACCAATTTTCCATTTAAAACATTTTTTTTAAATTAAGTTTAAAATAAATTTTTAAGAGTTTATGTCGAAAAATTTTGAATTTTAAATAACTTTCTTTCTCACAATTTTTATCGCCGAATAAAAACTTTTTAAACTCACCTTCTGTTGTAAAACTCTGAGAAATTTTTGTTTAAATAATAAAGTTCGATTCCTTCTAGCATCGAGGATTTAGAATGATTGAAAAAATATTTGCATTCGACATTATATTAAGATATTATTTCAACTTCCCAAATAAATTTTTTCCAGTCCTTACAGTCGACTCCAGTAATAACGAGGGGAAAAAAGACACTGAACATCGAACAAAAAAACCACACCAAAACTACACTGCCGATGGCGGGGTAATTTAGGGGATGATTTTTCTTTATTAAAGCTCGTGAACATTTCGGCACAACAACGTTGACATCTCTTAAAACTAATAGACTACGAAATAGAGAGGAAGGATACGCTTTAACATAAAACTAAACTAAGTGTTAAAAAGCTCCGAAGCTTTGTGCGAGTAAACGAGTCGCGCAGCGCAAAAAAAATCACCAAAAACGATCATTTATAACGTATACCAGAAAGAATCTCCTTTTAACGGTAAATTAAACGGATAATCATCATTAATTAAGTTTTCGATTAATGACGACAAACTTTTCTACACGCGTTTAACAACCCTACATGATATGTAGATGTGTATTGTGAACCTAGGGCATATTCTATGTGCATTGTACACATACTATTAAAAAAAAAAAAAAAACAGAGGAAAGTAACGTTGCTGTAGGTAGGTCATTATAATAATTTTTTTTTCATTGTGTATCCTCCTGAATTCCTCATATAATATTTTACTAGGTACATTCTACATGGCTCAAGTGTTACCCTCGTTACCTACTTACAATGTGTTATAGGTACCTATTTAAATAACGTCGTATAATTAAAAAAAAGTATAGGTATCTGTTCTATATTGAAAAAATATACCTTTATTGTTATTGTATATTATACTCGGAGCATTTACGTAGACAACGTGTAACACTTGTGTCTATACGTCATGCTTGTGAGGAGTAACCTTGTTAAAGCATCGGAGGAAAAATATATAGCAGTAAAATTTCAAGACGACAAAAACCTTTCCGCATATTTTAGCATTAATATATTTAGCCCGGGCGCGACTCGAACGAATGCGTGATTTGAAAAATTTGTTTTTTAAATGTTAAATTTAATGTAAAGCGTTTCTTTGACGTTAAAGCAAGTTGTCAAAATTAGTTTTGACAGTGTTCGCAGGAGAGGTTGCGAGAAACGTAAAATTGATGCGATTTTCGTATACACGATAAAGACGAGAGCGAACGATGCCGCTACTATACAAATTTCAAGGAGAACACGAAAAAAAAAATCAACATTAGTCTTAATCCTTATTGCTTATGTATGAGATGATATCGCGTACAGATACAATAATGGTAACTCGAATGAACCGCGAGAGGAGCGTTTATTTAATGTTGAAAAGCGGTGAAATTTTTTGTTCTCATTATTTCATTGATTGTAATGGTGTACGTTGTGTTATCCTTATATTAATGAGACAGGCGTAGAAAATTAAGCATTCAATTTTGAGATGGTTTCTGTATGTTTGTTGGGCTGGATCGAGAAAAAATCGATACTTTATACTTCGACGAAAACTGGCGGGTGTTTACTTTGAGTGGAAAACGTTGAAGGGAAAATTTGAGTCCTGTAGTCCAAAGGGAGATGGAATTAACGTCATAAAAAATTAAAAAATACTTTTCGCCACTTTTGTGTAATACCACCTCAGCCACCTGCATGGCACCTTGATCACTTCCTGAAAAGGGTGATTTGAGTTTCATCATTTCCCTTGCTCAATTGCCTTAAATTAAATACCTCTTTTTGCGTTACTTTTTTTCCTAAATGAGAGAGAAGGTCTGCGGTTTATTCCATTCGATTCGCCGTTCAAATTCCCTATAATACTAAGTCAAAAAAAATTTTGATTTTTTTTAAAAGCCCGTGTTTATTGTTTTTGAAACCACTTATTTTTAGACCCCCACCCCCAAAGCAAACTGTGAAAGTCACGAATGAGTATGTTGGTGTATTTTGATGCATAGAATCAGAAATGCTGATTTCGATTTCTAGAGTACTTTTTGCCAGTTGGAATGTAGACTATCAGTGAAATTTTTTCTTAAATTATGGCTTCATAAATCATAAAAATACCATCATTATTGAACTCAGCGTGCCCAAAAATCTTTAAATCTATATGCATGAAAAATTTTGATCATTTATGAAAATTCGCCCTTTCCCTTATCCCATCATATATTCCAGTTCCAAAACTTGAGAGATGAATTATGATTGTGAAACTACGAGAAATTAAAAAGGGAACCGGCGGATAAGATAGGCAAATCTGCCCCGAGCTGAAATTCGAAACTAACCGATGGAATTAGGTTCTTATGGTCTAAAAACCTTGTTGTAAAAAAGTTTGACCCCCCCCCCCTACCCCTCACCTATCCTTAGTTATGGGCCAAAGCGTTATTTTTTTCAGCGTTTTCATTGAGAACTTTTATTTTTGCGAGTTTACAACCAATTTTTTTCAAACTTCTGTGGGTGGTACACTATACTGAGGGTATTAGTGGGTGGTTTTAAAAAAATAGCTTCAATTTCTGAGTATTTTCAAAAAATTGGCATGTGACCTATGAAAGTGGGATAGAATTTCGTCAAAAATTCAAAAATGTTTAAAAATCGTGTAGAATCAAATAATGCTCAAAATTCTCAAAAAGTTGCTCAAAAAAGTTTTGGATGACATATTTGAATTTTTGGCGAAATTTTGCCCCTCTTTCATAGGTTACTTGTCAATTTTTTGAAAATACTCAGAAATTGAAACTATTTATGAAATCAAAATTCTCAAAAGGTGCTTAAAAATTTTCGCCAAAAATTCAAATATGTCATCCAAAACTTTGTTTGAGCAACATTTGAGAATTTTCAGCCCTTAATTCTATCCCATTCTCCATAAGTCACATGTCAATCTTTTGAAAATACCAAAACATTTGCTCAATTTGGGACTCAAAATTTTTGTAAGTTGCTCGAAAATAGTTTTAGATGATATTTTTGATTTTTTGGTGAAATTCTATCCCACTTTTATAGGAAACATGTGAGTACCGTTTTTCCAAACTGAGCTAACTTCAAAAACCGTGCATGAGGAAAGGGCCTTAGGTGCCATTTTTTTTCAGAGAGGGCCTTGAGTGCAATTTTTTCTGGGAAAAAAATTACACCTAGGGCCCTTTCTGGAAAAAAATGGCACCTAAGGCCCTTTCCTCATGCACGGTTTTTGAAGTTAGCTCAGTTTGGAAAAACGGTACTCAATGTAATTTTTTTGAAAATATACTGAAATTGATCCTTTTAGGGGCTCAAAATTCTCAAAAGTTGCTCAAAAATGGTTTTGAATAACATTTTTGAATTTTTGATGAAATTCCATCCCACTTTCATAGATCTAATACCAATTTTTTGAAAATACTCAGGAATTGACCCTATTTGTGGCTCAAAATTCTGAAAAGTTGTTCAAAAATGGTTTAGGGTGGCATTTTTGAATTTTTGACGAAATTCTATCCCACTTTTATAGATCACATGCCAATTTTTGGAAAATACTCAAAAATGTGGGCTCAATTTTAGGTTCAAAAAGAGTCAAAATTGCTTAAATTCAATTTTCACTAATAATTTCGTTTTGCTTGTAAAATTTTAACCCATTTTGATAGGTCGTAACCCAAGTTTCAGTATTTTTATGATAAATTTTTTTTATGATGAAAGGGGGTGAAAATCACACATTTTTTCAACTTTGAAATTCCACCACGGCGTATTGTGCAAACCGTTCTTTGGGTGATCGGATGCAGAATGAATCTGAGTGTACACTACGCTTGATTTTTTTTGCGCTCCAAACCACATGTCAGATACAGATGCATTATTGTGCCAAAAATGGTCAAATTTGGCGAAAAATCGCATTTTGGGGGCCTAGCGCCCTATTGTGCAAGTGCCCCAAGGGTTGTGACATATACCTGTTTGGAGTTGGGGAAGTGTCTGCTATTGCACTGTGAAAATTTTTTTTGCGCCCGGTCAAGTTGAAAAAATGGGGAAAAGGGGGGTTTATAGGCCCCAGTTCCCTATTGGGCAAGGGCAAAAATCCAAAATACACTTTTTTCATACTATGGAAACTATACCCACAATAAGCAACTGATTTTTTTGCGCCCCAAAAAGTACTATCAATGAACACTTTTTGCCAGTTGGACTGTTGACTATGAGGGTTTTTAATTCTTTTTCCCACCTTCACGAACATGCAAGTCAGTGGCGTCGGAAAGTGGAGTACAAGAGTGCATTTCGCCCCCCCCCATAAATCTGATGGGTGCAAAGTATAATTTTCATTCCCCCCCCCCCCTATTTACAGTAAAGTACCAGTTATGGATCAGGTTTTTACGATCACCTAAAAGACTCTGAAATTTTGAGTTTCAGGTAAAACTGAATGCGGCATCTGAAAGAGTGGAGTTTTTACTACCAAAATATCTTTGTTTCAGATTTTTTCCATAAGTCCTTTGCTTGTGGGAATTTTTCCCCCAAACCTCCATTTTTTCGAATTTTTCTAGGGGGCCCGTTTGTGGATCAAACCACTTGCAGAGGACTATAATTTTAAAAACAATCGTATGGAAAGTCACTTCCCTCTACATCAATATTACGGATTTCATTTTTTTTAAAATACCGACGGTAAATTTTTTCTAGAACATTTATTTTTCGCGCCAAAAAATGCCTTTGAAATCACTTAATTATTTTCTGATTTGTAATGAAAAAAAAAACACCAATTAAAGATATGTAATGGGTAATCTGGTGGTTCATACACACGCCTATTTTTTTTTTTTTTTTTACCCAACTCCTTGATATGTGGCTTGATCCACAAACGATCCCCGATCCATAACTGGTACTTTACTGTACATTAAATAGGGATTTTCAAAGCATTAATACAATTTTAAAAACGTCTTTTTATTGGCATAAAACGCTCAATTTTTTCAAAGCTTCGCCCTCGCTTCGCCAAACCATTTGAGGCAACAGGGCGAAAGAAAACCTTTTTTGCCCCTTCCCCCCAAAATACTTCTGGTATTCCCAGTCTTTGTATTCACTTTGCCCCCCCCCCCCCAAAAAAAAACTTCCGATGTCACGATGTAAGTACCTTTGGTACAAAAAAATAAAGCAGGAAGTTGTTTGTAGTTTGATCACTCAGAAATATTTCATTCCATATGAGTCAAAAATTTGCAATTTACCGCATTTTCTCTTCCTCTTTCGCGACAATTTCCAGTTGTTTCCAAAAATATAATATATTTCATTAAAAATTTGTTAAATCACAAGGACCATAGCTTTTTGAATTTCAACTTCAATACAGCTCTTTAAGCTCTTACAATCGTTTTTTATCAAAATTTCATATCACATAAAATGGACTGAAAAAATTATACTCAAAAATTCATCTGAAAGATCCCTTTTTAATATGTAACTTCCTCGTACGAAATTTTGGGTCTCTATGCCTCCCTCTCCTTCCCCGGAGAAGCAGCTGTTGGTCTTCGAATGGAGATCGTTTTTTCAAAAACGCAATTTTTGGTAAATTTATCCTGCTCGTCGAGTACTAGAAAAAATGAACCATGTACTACACATAATAAATATGTATCACAAAGAAATACAATGTTCGAAATGTCAGCATGTATCGAGGGCACCATAAAATGAAACAATTTCCACCATTTATTTTACATTTGTCAATTCGTCATTTCAGTACATCTACGGTAAGGGAAGAGACTGCGACAAACGATAGAAAGGGAGGCGAAAATGACCGAGGGGTTCGAAACGATATTAAAAGTGAATCACTTTACGTAGGGAAATGATAAATAACGTTGTATATGGTCGAACAAAAACACACATTAATTTATCGGGCCGCGTAGGCGAGGCGAGATATGGCGATAATGACGACAACGTGGTCATAGAGTGTCGGACACAGACACAATCCAGTACCGATATGGGCTCACTGAACGATAACTGGAGGCTGCAGAGTATGATTTTTACAATACAATCCCCGGCCGTGTAGTTTGGTCGATGGCACGCCGGTGGAAATCTTAATTAGCCTGCTGCGTACCGAAATGTACCGACGACTGGACGTGTCCGCGTCCGCGGGCCCCATTTAAAAGTGTATCATTTCACGTCGCTTTGCTAAAAGTTAAATAATCATCGAAAGCGGAGAAAGTTTGGTATGGTTGACGTTAATTATTGCAATGTTTGGATGCGAAACTTACACAAAGAGCGGAAACTTGGCTCGGTTTTCTCAGCACCGACGTTCGCTAACTTGTAGATTCGCTGTGTTATTAAGCCGATGACGCCGGTTAAATTCGGCCCGAAGTCCGTGGAACGGTACCGCCGCAGGCTTCGGTTTCTTTGGCGTTTCATCGAATACGTCTTCGAACCAGGCGGCCAGCCCGAGGCAGACCTCAAACCCCACCGTAAGTATACACGACGTTAGATAAACGAAACTTTCCAAATAAACCCCCTCGTACGTATCGAAAGGTCCGCCAAACCAGCGTCTAGTTACGTACGTATGTAAAACGTACTGCCGAATAATGTTGTAACGGCTGAGGACAATGTTCATTTCGGTATTGCCCTTCTTACGACATTGTTTGAATTCTTGCGGCGTTCACGCGTTGCCCCCTTTTATGTCGGTCGTATATACGTGCCTAGTTCGTATATGTCCCCCTGACCACCCCCGCCCACTCTGGCCACTTTCACAACTGTATACGAAATACCCTTCTTCGTCGATTACCCCGAATACGAAGACTAGGCTCGTAATAACGAAATGAACGAGCCGATTTGAACCGAGACGCTGCGGCCCTAAATTAATATTTTTATTTCAGACTTGTCCTTAGAACTCTTCTCTTGCCATAAGTGATACGCGTACTTGAAAACGCATTAATGCCTTACAATACCATCGCACATGCAGTTCGTCGCACTCCGCCCAAGCCTGTGCCACTACAACGGATACTATAAGTGACCTCTCCCCGGGCCCCCTCGTCATTTCCCAACAGCTCGTTTCGCTCAAGCTCAGCCTTTTTCCTACTCGATACGACCCGAGGTACTTAATGAGAAAATTTTCATTCACACGTACTGTATTCCGCCTCCAGTCTCCAGTCTATAGTCTTCGTCTCGTACTTGGAGCACTTTTTACCAAAATCGTATACTATTCTTTTGTCCGCGAAAACTTTCTCCTCTCTTGAACCCTTCTCGTATTTGCAATCGAGCCAAACTTCGGTATTACGCCTACGAAAAATCTTTAATAAGATGGAGAAGCGGAGGAAAAAAATATCATCGTTGATCGTTTATACGTTTACCAAGTTACGAACGAAGGCTTAGTTTTTATTAAGATGGAGCGGAATGAATTGAAACGGAGAGAAGGGAAAACGTTGGATTATTTTTGCGAGGGAACAATCGGATTTTCTTACGTATTTTTAAAAAGTTTTAAAATGCTGGGAAATGCTGGAGTTACCTGTACAGGGTGTCTACAGGTCGCGAAAAAGTCGTAAAATTGACCCAAAATTCACCACAAGTCGCGAATTTTTTCCAAATTACTTAATTTTTTTTCGCGTTGTACAAAAAAAAATCAAAGAAATTTCAGCTTTTTGAACACTTTTTCTGAAAATTTTCGTCCTTGGTTCGCTCGGGCTCATAAATTTATATATTATCTAAGTCATTCTTAGAGTATGAACTTTATTCCTTTCTATGTACGTATTCCAGACAATTGAATATTTTGAATCGGAAAAAATGTGTCCTTCTAGGAGACTTAGTTGCGATCACGATTGGAATTTTCAAGAAATTTTCGATTTTTTTTTTAAAAGGGAGCATCGTTCCATTATCAAGAAAATCTGAAAAAATCGGAGAATTTTGGAATTTTCACTGGGAATTTTTAAAAATTCAGAAAGAGAGATTGTTTCTTTTTTGCTGTTTTTACAATAAATTCTTCAAAAAAAATTTCCCCCATGCTTCGCTCGGGCCAAATAATCACATCATCATATTGGTAATCTGCTAATGCTTCAGATTTTTCATGAATTTTTTCCTCAATTTTAGGTTCAGAATCCGCAAAGAGTCTATCAGCCCATGCCCCATCTCTCCATCATGTTAAAAATACCTTATGAAATGCTCAATAAACATCTAACAATTTTATCCGTTCGAACATGATTTTTCGTAATCTTCTTCAACATACAATAACTCTCTTTTAGAAAGTTTTTGTGAACAATTGTCTTTTTTTGATTTTTCTTCATTTCATCCCAGTTTTTTTTTGACTGTTCCACTTCGAACTGTACATTACGAGAATAAATTGAATCTGCAGTCTACATTCTTCATAAATATTATACGTTTGTATTCCTCATATAATGGGGTGATTTTAAAAAAAAATGTTTCTTTTTCACCAATTTTGGGTTAAGTACTTTAAGAATTTTGAAAAGTTACATAATGCTTTCATTTTTTTATTATTTTGATTTAAAATACACATTTCCTTCCGATTCTAAATTTTTTCTGAAATAAATTTGATCTCGTTAATTTTTTTTTTTTTTGGGGGGGGGGGGGGTCAAATTGAGAGGTATAGATACCATACGAAAAAGTCGCGAAAAAGCTGAATACCTATCTATTTGCTTTGTATCAATTGTAAGTTCAGTGGATCGAAATTTTTTGTTGAAATTTTTTGACGAGCTGGGATAAAAAGTTGTTTTATGGTCTAAGGCTCGTATAAGTCACTTTTTAAGATAACAAAGTCATTCGAGTCACTTGAAGTAACTTTTGGTCCGTTTTTTAAAATTTAGTAATTTAAGTCGCTTTTTTTAAAAAAATGAGAGCCGAATTTTTGGTTCGGAACTTCTGTTGGAATTCATTACCTGTTTTTGATTAAATTTACGATTTGAGACTTCAAAAAGAGTAGGGATGAGCTGGAAAGTTGAAATTTGGTTTTAGGCTCTCGTCAAAAAGGACTCACGTCCAGTTTTTGGGACCGATGACCAAAAATGATGAAAGACATCTTAGTGATCCTTACAGATTTCATATACTTATAAAATTTTGGCACTTAAAATCATTTGGTATAAGCTGTATGTGTATTGATTTAATTTTATCGAAGAGAAAACCCCCCTAAAAATATCTCGAAGGTTGAAATTTTAGACCCTCGCACGGAATTATGCCCATTTATAGCATTATTTTGAAGAATTTTTAAATTTCAACGGAAGCGAAGGAATTTTGTGTTCTTTGGCACAAAGTTACATCTCGTAGAGGTGTATTTATGATAATTTTTTCAACAATTTTGGTACACTTCTTCACGTTTTTTCGACTATTTGAAGATTTCAATTGTAAAAAAAGCCATAATTATACCAAGCGAAGAGCAACCACCCTAGAAAAATTACTTTAAAAAATACATTTTTTTTATGTAAAATTTTGCTGTGCATATGGTTTTGGCCATTTCTTTGAAGTACAAATAAATGCCAAAAATCGCGAAAAACCCGTACAGAAATGTTGTTATTATGACAAATTTTTCTAAATTTGAGTGTTTTATATTTGTATAGAAGGAAATGACAAAATAAAAAAACAAATTCCATATTCGTGTTCAGCAGGTCAAAATATCCCGATAAACACCCTTTTCACGATACTTATGCTTTAAAGTTTCAAAATTCACTTTTTCCAGTGATTTTCCATGATAAAAAAAGTGAATTTTAAGACTTCAAGTAAAACGATCGCGAAAGTTTTTTACGAAAAAAAATGAAAATTGTTTAAAAAATTATCATAAGTACACCTCTACAAGATGTAATCAGTTAAAATTTAAAATTCTTGAAAATAATGCGATAAAATTACCATAATTTCAAACGGAAGGAGAGTACGGGTCCAAAATTTTGTGAAAAGTTTTTTTCAGTCAATATACACCACTTGAAGTGTTTAGGAGTCCAAAAATGCTTGGGCCAAATTCACCCTTTATCTGGCCATACCCTTTGGATATGTTAGAGATAATTTCAAGTGTTCCAATTTCAAAATTACAAATTTTTCCAAAAAAAACAAAATTAAATTAATTTTTAAAATTTTTTATTCAAGAGTGTAAAAAATCGTAATTTCCATCTTTAAATTAGGAGTCTGGTAATCTGTAATATGGGCTTTTTTTGCTGACCTAACATAAAAATCTAATCAAAAAATATTTTTAGATCTTCGGATTTTTCGTTATTTCATTAAGAATAACGAGGATTCAAGTCAACAAAGTATAAATTGAAAAAAAATCCTCTCCAATTTTCAAATAAAAAAAATCGGAAAACAATTCAACTTCCCATATCCCTGTATTTCAACAAAATAAAGTTTTACTCCACAATAATTAGTCATTACCTAAAAAATTCTCAATTTTTGATAAGGGTTAGATTTATGCCAATGCTAATTCGTCAAAAATTAGGTACCTACCAATACATACCTTATATTAGAAAAAAATTGATATAAATTCATTTCATCCTCTCATAAAATAAAACCATATCATATCAGTTGAAAGGACATAACTTGTACGTTGAAATTTTATTAAATTCTTTCAAAAACAAAAATTTATTTTGAATTCCACTACCAATAACATCAATCCAGTTTCAAGGTAGGCTATTGGCCAAATTCGAGCTCAAGTCATTTCCACTTTGTCGAACAAAATTTTCCATTCGTTACTCCATTTTTCTTGTACCTAAAAAGAATTACATACTTGCACTGGGGAAAATATTCAGTCTAGAACTACGACGAGTTCACAAATAAGAAAAAATTCTTCACACGGAGTTCGTTGGGAATTCACCAAGCCGCGTATACTTTTGGTTTCGAGCTCACAGAGATAAGACTTTTAGCGTGAAATTCGCGACACGAGACGCGATTCGACATGGCTCTCAACTCGCAATCTGTTCACTGTTCGTCTACGCCATTAAAACTTTTGCACGCAATTATACTTTCGCTAGATGCGGCGCTCCGATGACAAGTCCTAACATCGTTAGGAAAACTATTCAAACTAACTGTATTGTGATGTATACTGTGTGTATTACGGTGGGAAAAAACACGTTTTTTTTCGCGTCTATAAACGAATAAACCACGTTATACGAATAGATCCAACGACATACCGCCAAACACCGCCATTTCCAACTTTGTTATGTATTTTTTTCTTCGGCATTTTAATCAAATAACTTAGATTGAGGAAGTTTGGGGGTCTGCTGGCGACGAAATTTTTCCCACCTTTTATTCCGCGAAAGCTTCTTGGAGGGAAAAAAAATTAATTGGAAAACGTTACGAGGAATTTGAAATTAGGATACGGGATACTGAGAAAAAAACCATCGGGCATCGTTTACGATTGAATTAGCTCTTGAAAAGTAATTCCGTTTCCGTATAATTCCCAAGTATGAAAATCAATCGGACCGATTCATCCGGGAATACGGGTTTCAATTATTAACATCCTAAACTTTGCAAATCCATAATGAAAGTTTTCTTTCTTCGACGGAACGAAGGTAACCGCACGAAACTGGTATTTTGTATTACTTTATCGCATTTCAAACGCGTGTTATACGTATTAAAGCTATAACGAATTTTCTCAGGTAACTTTACCTTTGCAACTCGCTATAACTGTAACATTTTCAACCTACGCTGGTCGCGTAATTATTATCGAATTGTTCCGCAATACTAGACGCCTCTGCGAGTATAAAACCACTCTCGCTGGAAATTCGTAAGCGGTAAGCGTGAACGTTTTATAACGGAAATTCGCCAAGAAGTTGGCTATAGTACTTTTCCAAGGCGAAAAGTATACGCAGTAAACTCGACGTAATTATCTGAAGCTCACCCCTCTGCGGGTTTTTTGCCACCGCACTCGACGTTTCTCCGATACGAAATTTTCTCCTGTACAATGAAATTTACTCGGTTCGTGTACGTTTTGTTGCGGCTTTTCTATGGTACTGGCCTTTTTCCTGGATACTTACTACGAATCTACCCATATAAACCGATCTCTTCTTCGGGTCTGGCCTTTTTCACATATTGTGCATTGAAAAATATACAATAATAATCCGACAGACTTCCTATATTCGGCTGCTGAATACCGTGTCATGTTTATTAACCACGTTCTTCTTTTGTACCGGGCCCGCAAAAGGTAGTATGCCAGGGTACGTGGCTTTCTACGTGAATTTTTTTCGCTCACGTCCAACCCGAAGATATTATCGGTCTATCAATATCTGTCAATATTTATAAGCACAAAAACCTTGCCGAATATTTTTTCACGCTGGTGTACCCCAGGTTTGCCGGAATTCTATTCATAGGTAACTTTCGAGTTGCATGATTAGTTGATTAGAAGAAAGGTGTTGAGGAGGAGGAGAAGGAGGAGGGGTGATAATTGACGACGGCAGGGCTGACTTGAGGAAACCATACACGATGAAGGTGTTATCTACTTGAAATGTTGAAAACGTTGCGGGAAGATAATCGAAAGATGTGCATCGGGGTGAACTCGAACACATTTACAAAAAATCCAGTCATCAAAAACGTGAAAAATTTCATCAGTAGCGTGCTTTTCCAGTTCCAAAATATCAGAATCGAAACCATAATACGAAATCGTAAAATTACTCAACTCCAAGTAAATTTTTTTAGTACGACGCACAGTGGTCCAGGAGACCCCTCAAAACGCGCGAAATTCATTATCATAAAAAAAGGTGTGAAGGGTAATATGGCCCGTTTCTCCCTTACGCTGCTGGGCGGTAACACTGCTGCCCAGGTAGCTACCAGGTTTCTCTTACGATCGCGAGATCGTAAGGGAAACTAGTCTTCTAATAACCGCGAGCTAGGCGCGACCTTTAGATTTCTCACCCCATATGACAAGGTAGTCGGCACGCGACGCGAAGCAGGCATCATGCTTAACATGATAGTCTGCCCGATTATCCTTAATGTACGATTTATTGTTTAATGTTCGATTCTTGTTTAATGTACGATTTATAGTTGAATGTACGAA